>JAFIDM010000179.1:49163415-49196419 GCA_023159025.1 Thereuonema tuberculata
AAAAAAATAATTTGCGAATTAAAATTAAAAATTTAATTTCTTTCCGAGTGATAGGTCTGATGATGGGACATAGTTCCCGAAACGCGTAACGACAAAAACAACGCAGGACGGATTTAAAATATGGTAATGTATTATTTAAAACGTGACTTGGACTATAATTAGCAATGTTTAAAATACAATATAAGGTTTTGTGTTTAATATGTATCACTGTTTCTGTGTTTCATATTGCTCCTATTACACTGATACAATTTTTTCGTAAATGATCGGCTATCCGAAATATCAGTTATCCGAACACCCCCCTGTGCAGCATTGCTTCGGATAATCGATGCTGTACTGTATGTTGACATGATTTTCCTTTTATTTGAACCCTTTTGTGCCTAGGGAAATGTTGGTGATGAAAGTAACGAAAATTCCAATAAGAAAGCGTTGAAAGTGAAACAATTAATTCTGACTGAATTTTTATGGATGTTCAGTAAGGAATTATCGATAGCACAAGCATATGAGAGGCTTTGTACGTTTCTGATTTATTAAAATATAGTGGATTTAGATCTTACAGCATTAGAATTTGAGAATTTAATAAAATTTTCAGCGATAGTTAAATATTTTTAATAAAATTAACCAAAAAAAACCAACTCTTGTTTATTTTTGAGGGGGAGCGGATATGATTCGAAGACTCCAATTTCCCTAGCATAGTTTTCGCTAAAAAAAAAAAAAAAAAAAAAAAGTAGGGATTTACAAGATATTTTTAATAATTGTGTTTAAACAGTGTTAAAACGAAATATTTTCATTTTAATACTGTTGCCTTATTTTTTTGTTAATTTTACGAACTATTAATATCATATTACGTATTATAATTTTTATTCTTTTGCAATTCATAAAAATTGATTCTTATATTTTCTCGTGCAAACCTAAGCACAAGACCTAAGAACAAAACTTAGCACATTTAATTACGAAATTAATGAACCTCGAATATTCATCAAATTCTCGTTGCAAGTTTGATGACTTAATGTTACGTCATAAGGACAACACATTTTCCTTGCATTAAGGTCCATGTCCTGGTAAAAATCGCTTTCTATAGTTAAAAAAAAAAAGTTTTAAGGAAATTTTATGTCGGTCTGGCGTAATGTGAAGGAAGTCCCTTTGAAGGAATCTCGAACTTTCTTCCGTTTTCATGGCTTTTGTATCCTCGACTGAGTTGAAGGATGTTATCGTAAGATTTCCGCTGATCCATCTTTCCTACTAATATTGAAATTATTGAAGATATTTTCTAAAGCAGAATTGTAATTGAAAGCTTTTTGGCATCGTTTTATGCTTGAGATCAGTGGCTTCAAATTCATTTCATTTTACAAGTCACAATTAAGTATATTTAATTGTGTAAGACATCCAGCGGACAGAACTAGACAATCAAATTAACGAATCAAATCTTAGCTGACTATATTAATAAAAAAACTAATAACTGTTATTTAAATAGAAAAAAAAAGTCACTAAAAAAAATCATTAATCATCACACTATTTTCTGATTTTTACTTTTTTTTTCCCTTTGTTTCATGATTTTTTTCTTTCTTGTTTTAAATTACACAGTAATCAACGAGCTGAATTACGAAATAACCCTAAACCAAATAATATTTTACATTAATATATCTAATGAAATTTAGTCATATTCCTACAATTTCTGTTTTGCTTCGTTTAAGAAAGTTATTGTAATCATTGCGCTATTGAGCCACTGTATACTGAAAGTGTTGGGCATACACTCCCTTGAACAACAGATGTAGAAGCATCTAAACCTCGTCTGGCTAAACTTTGAAAAAATGAATTTGTTGTTACCGCATTGTTCCTTATTTCATAGCATGGTCCTTACATTGGGCCCATCAAAATCCGATTAGTTAAATAAGATCAACTCTTAAATAAGAAGTACCTGGAAGACCGAGCTTTGCTGGGTAAATAAAACAAAAAAAAAAGTAAGAACACTGTAGACCTGCGGTTCCCAACCTTTTTCAGCTGGCGACCCACCTTTCCTTATCGATTTTCAGCTGGTGACCCACCTTTCCTTATCGATTTTCAGCTGGTGACCCACCTTTCCTTATCGATTTTCAGCTGGTGACCCACCTTTCCTTATCAGAATACCTCCACATATATAGGAATAGAAGAATATAGAATAAAACCATATTTGTATCGTATCCCTTCCTTATATATGATCGATTTTCGATTTTTCTGATCTTTTCTGATGGTTTATTCGATGGTTTCTGATAGTTTTAGGATCAAGTCGCGACCCACCGGTTGGGAAACGCTGCTGTAGACAATCACCTGATTACTTAACCCCCTAGCTCCGCAGTGAATGCATGCGACGTTGAAAGGAAAAAGTTTTAAAAATTATTATTAATTAAAATTATTAGAAAACTCCATCTACGGATAAATTTCATTTTATTACTGGTGATATTTCGCGGAGAATACCATCTTCCCGCTTTTTCAAACCGTTTTAAATAACAAAGATTTACTTCCATTACATTCACTGGTTTGCACGATACAGACATATTATATTACAATAATTAAAGACATTTTTATTCTCCGCGAAATATCACCAGTAATAAAATGAAATTTATCCGTAGATGGAGTTTTCTAATTTAATTTAATAGGAGTACAAGATAGAATATGAAGTACAATTAAAATTATTATTTTATTATACGTAAAAATGCAAAGAACACGAATTTATTAATAATAAAATAAAACGAAAATAAAGTAAGAACACTAAAGATAATAACCTGGTACCCAAGTCAATCATTTACCCTCTAAATGAGTATTTCCGAAGTTGAGACCTAGTTAAATCGCTTTGTCGCACCCGAAAACTATAGATTAACCCCATTTCATCAAAATCCTTAGGTTCGTTTTCAAGATAAAATTTACAAGAATTGCTCGCTTTATAGTATTTGCATGTGTGGATTTGTTTATTAGTTTTTAAATTAACATAATTTTATGTAAATTGCTTCATTAAATAATTCAATTACAACTGAAATATTACTAAAAGATGAAGTTCGATGTATCTGTTTATTTTTCTTTTGAGTTTTAGTGCCCATAAGATTCAAAGCAATAGACATCCTAAAATACATCTAAGCTGTCACATGATGAAATATTCTCTTCGCGATAACGAACAAATATAATTGGTTAAATACTGTATTTTTGTGCTATCCTGAGTTTCCTTTGATGTTTGCGAAAGCATACATATTGTTCATTTATTTTTTCTTGTTTTTTAAATTATTATGGACGTTAAACTTTTGCTTTTCAAGAGAAAATGATTTTCTTTTGATGATTTTCTTGTTTCTTATTTATAATTAAACTCTTAGTGCCTTTCAGTCAAAGGACAAGGGTTTGATATGTGAAGTTCACAGGATCTTTTTTTTTCTTTGGATGTTTTTGATGCCGAAGGCCGTGCCCGGTGCGCCAATGGTTTCCAGCGCAGTCTCAGCCTAACATCAAGGATAAACCCTGCTGTTGATTCCTAATAAGAACGAAACAGCTGTCTAGGATTCGGTTGATGTTGGCTTAGTGTGAGTGTATATTGTCCATTTACGGTTTTGTTTTCTTGTTTACTATATTTTTGTAATACTGTTATTATATTAATCACCAATTTATTAACATCACATGGTTGAATATTTCATTAAGGGAAATAGAAATCTGATATATATAAGAATTTTCTTTTATAATTTATTATCACCCCCCTCCTCCCAAAAAAAAAAGTCAGAAATCTGTGCATTTAGCCTGTGTGGAGTATGGCATCTGGTGACGATAAAAACAGAACAAAAAAGCCAATTGGATGATCACTGACTTGAATTCAATTGTTGTTCTTTACGGGAGCTACTATATTATATTTCTTTGATTTTTTTATATATATATTTAATATAATTTTTTCTCGAAAATGTTTTCTTTTTCAGAAAAAAATTATAATATGTTACATCAATCTGATAACTAAAATGGCCTTCAGGCATTTTTCTGCGGTAATACTCGTACTTAGTATGGCAATGAATATATGAAAGAAAGAAAATAGAGTAGATCGAAACATCTTAATGGACATCTTTTGAAATATTCTGGGGAAATTTATAGCCATTTTTTGGAAAGAAAATGGATGTTTTGATTAAAATATTTTGTCTCGTCTCAGTGTTCCCAACAATGAGGGAAACAGAAAAACAAAATAAAATGGATGCAAATGTTAAGATAAATTAAGTTACAAGATTAATATGATAATTTCTTGGACGGAAATTGTAGTATATGAATAAATATTTTTTCTACCAAAATAGTTTCTTTATAAAGAAGTTTTCAAAAACGTGTAAATAATGTTGTGTTGTGATGAAGTGCGTTGCCACCACAAGAAACTATTTTGGAACAGCTTCAAACATGAAGAGAAAGAGGAGAAGAAGAAACAGACAAACACAGGAAAAAAAGGAAGCATCCCTGCCGTCGCCGGGATTCGAACTAGGTTCAGACATACAATACAAGCAGTGGGGAACACAAAACTTCTTCCCACCTTTTTCTTTTCACCATTGCTTCTGACATATAAACATGCGGCCTGTTAAACGATCAGCTGTCCCAAAGATCAACAAATTACTACATTCTGTAGTTCGTTTCTCTTCCCATATTGATGAATTAGAAGGCGTTTTGCATATATAGTAGACAGACACATCCGTCTTCTAAACAATGAGTCAGCTAAGTTATTATTTTTCTTCCGAAAATTTTAATTTCCCTATTTTTTTAAAATTATCTTACAAAATCTAGTGTTGTTCCACGTCAAGAAGTGTGTAAGATTACACTTCTGTTTTCAATTTTTATTATCAATTGCTATTATTAAATACATTTTTATTACTTGTGAAATTTATTGTTTTATTAATATTCGTTGAATTTTGTTGCGGAGAAAATTACGGAATCCTAATTCCTGTGATGATCATTTTTTTTTTAATTCAGGCAAAGCAATTCATATATTTACATTACTTTTGTATTGTAAATGTATAATATTGATTTATTTATTTTTAAAAATCTTGAATTATCAGAAAAATAAAAAAAGGAGTGTTACGTAATTTATCTGTTATTGAAATGAATTATTGAAATCTAGCAAAAAATCAGAGAAAACGGAAATGGGATAAATAATGAATAACTTCATATTAATTAGAGAGAAATAAGAGAAAAAAAGAAAACAATATCAGATTTAAAAATCATTTATATACTAAGATCTCATAGATTAATTCAGAGAATAACGTGTCCTTTCAAATAGTGATTTTAATTTTTTTTTCTTTATTGCTTTAAGATACAAAAGGCCGGAGAAAAAATTTCTTGCTTTTATGAAATTATTATTATTAAATTTATTATTGATTAGATTACTCTGTATTTGTAGCAATATTAGCGAAGGCAGTTTTAGATCTCGTACAGGATTTACTAATATCCAATGGGTATTTCCTCTGTTCGCAATAACATTTCAGATGATCTCTTTTCAATTCTATGTTTTTTCAATGGCATCCTCGCTTCAATATACCAATGATATGTATGTTTAGTTAGAAACGACTATTAATATATACGCTCAATTTCTTCCTTATTTCTTCAAATATCTTATTTTGTTACTTTCTTCTTAGGGCTTGAACTTTATCTACTAATTCTAAAAACCTTTATTCCATTAATCAAGAAAACAATATGAAGTATTTTGAAAAACACTTAGTTTGGTTTCTTAAAAATTGACTGGTTTCAGTACTAAAGCCTCTTCTATAAATACATTTCTTAACAATAATCCTCAATAAGTTAAAATTATTTTATTACTAAGATTTTAACCAAGTATGGATACAATTTTCGTAAAATAACTCTGTATCAAGTTTTATCAGAATTCGTGTGTCTTGGAATGTTGAGTTGTTGCATTCCCAAAGCACAAACAGACGGACTGACAAATTGAACAAACGGGGTTTTTTTCTGCTGGGACGATTGCAACTAAAAGGAATAACAAAAGACATCACCATCTTAACTCAGCTAAATCTGTAAATAATCCTCAGAAAAATAGAAAATTAAAAAAGCACTAAACACAGAATATTCACAGCCAAGGAGGAATGTTTGCATTGCAATAAGAGATGACATATAAGGACAGGCTTCACTGTCAAACATCAAAACCAATGTGTAAAGATATTGGATTAAAATCACATTTTACGACTTATATCCGAATAAATTAAAGTCAATGAAGATAATAATAAAAAAATAATGAATTATTAGAAGAATAATATGTATGAAAAAGATTTCATAGATGTTATAAAGATTATATAGAAATAAAAAGAGATTAGAAAAAAGGAGATCTTTACATAAATGTTGTATTTTTTTGTCTCACGAATTAGAATGGAATTAAAAATAAATAAATAAATAAATAAATAAATTTGACGTTTATAGATTTAAAGTTTATAAAGAAACTGGGAAACGCAAAAAAATTTCTAAAATACATATTGTTGTAAAATAAATATTTCAAATAACAGATGAAAAGAAATTAAGATCCAAAATCAGAAAAATTTGTAAAGTAAAACCGTAAAAAGAAACCCTACTAATTAACAATTTACAAGTAATTATTTTCGCAATTTCGGTATCTTTTAAAATATCCACTGATTACTGTCTATTAAATTGATAAGATATGTAATGTGATATATTTACAAACATATATTGTAAAAGTATATTTTGAAAGCAAATGTTATATCTTTGGTTTAATAATAATGAACGAAAACATAATAGTTTCATAATTAATAATGACTGATTTACGTATTTTCAGATGAATTTTGTTTATTAGTAAATTAATCCAAAACCCAATTGAAAGAGTACTTGATCTTGTAGATAAGTAAATAGATAATGAAAAATTTAGTAAAATATTTTTATAAATTTAATCAGCGAACTATGAATATATGTTTTACTATTTGCTAATTTCTAGTGTATGTTATTATTTAATTAATATTAAAATAAGAATCTATTGGTAGCAATTTTTACTTTTCCTAAAGCGAATATTAATTATTATTAGTTTTTACTTAAAAGAAAAACTATTAATTATTTATGTAGTTAAGAAACCAAGCAATAATTTTCGCTGAAATAGAAGACCATTTAGTACAATCTTTTCCTTGCCCTTTGAATAGATCATCCATGATATCTGTACTTACAACATTCCTCAGGGCTTCCGCACGAGACCTCATCTCATCTTCAGTCGCTTTCTTCATTGTTGTCGGCATCGTTTGATTTTCGTTTTTCTAATTTTCCAAAAATAGAATATTTTATTTTCCTTGGAAATTCCGATATTAAATCTGAAGCCTCTCACAGAAGCAGAAAAAGAATACAGTCAGTTGCAATGTATAGCGGTTGGTAATCCCACTGTCCTCCCGTCTTGGAGGTTACAAGAGCACGACAAGGAATCCTGTCTCGCACTCACAGCTCTAACCTACATTCTGTGTCTTGGTGCTCATCATGATTTCGCTCTGATTTCACTCGGACGCACTGTGTTTCCGCCAACCCAAGTTCACTGACACAACAAGATCCTTGACCGACCCCGAGCTTTCACTTGGAGGTCCTCCGTCGAAATCGAAGCTGAACATTAATGGAGAAGAAGAAAAGGAAGAAAAAAAAAGTTTAGGAGCGGTGTTCTCTCTGTATCCCATTTACCTCAACAAACGAATATCAGCCCACTTGGGGAAAATAATCCATTTTTATTTTTATCTAACAGTTCTTTACAAAGACGATGATGATGAACTCTACACTTACTTTAAATTAATACTCTAAAATCAAATTAAAGAATATTTATCAGTAATAAATTAGAGATATTATTAATCCATAGAAAATTAATTGAGGATATTTGTCATAGATTAGGAAAACTTTTTATAAGCAGCCATCGTATCCCGATCAGAGGAAGTCTTGAAAGGAGGGAGTTTCTAAATAAAAACTTGTTAATTATTGTGTAAATCATGAATATTGTGCATTAAATCAATCATAGAAAAAGAAATGATGAAGTAGGAAAATATAATAAACTCTTTCTTATTAATTCGAAAAGCAAAATATTTAAATAACTTCAAAAAGCTTGTAAATTGAGGAAACTTTTAACAAAAAAAAAAAAGGAAAAAAAATTGGAAAAAAAAAAAAAAAAAAATCGCTTTTTTTCAGAAAGAAAGACTGGAACCATAACAGTAAGATGAGGACGAGCTTTTTTTATAATTTTTGCCAAAAGCCTATTTTGTAAATAGAAGTATATTTACTTCGTTTGGTTAAAGGATCACTTTACCCAAAAATTTGCTCCAATTTTGTTCAGTGAAATATTTATGTATTTGGAAAAGGTCTATTGAATAGATATTTCTTTTCTAAGGGTAAAGATGGAGAAGTGTCGGTGTGACTTCTTGAGCCACAGGTTAATCGAGAATACTTCCACCTTAGAAGTTCTTGGCCAATAATTTAAAGATTTATTTTCATCTTGATAGCTATCTTTCAACGATAAATTTCACTGCTGAGTATCAAGATGAAAATAAAAGTATTGCATTCTTAGATGTTTTGGTTTCTCCCATGAATAACAGATACATTACCTCATGTTATAAAAAAACCAACATCGTCAAAAAAGACCATAGGTTTCAAATCTAATATTCCTATACATCAAAAGCAGAATTTAATAACAATAAAGGTAAAGAATGCGTTTTCAATATCTTTAGATGCAGATTCATAAAGAACTAATCTTGTGCACTTTTCCAGCAGGATTTATAAATAAAAGTACCAAGGAAGCGGTCTCCAAACTTTATAATAATTACGAAAAAAATCAGATAGTTGTTCTGTTACCATTTTTTATTTCAATAGCTTAAATAAACAATTGAAAAATAATTTCTCTCAGTAGCTTGTAACAATCCTAATAAAATCCAATTCAGTAATCCTAAAACACTCACTCAAAATCTTATGGATAAGAAAGGAACTGTATATGTTATCATATGATACAAAATTTGATACATATTTCAATGATACAAAAATGTAAAAAGATGTAATAATGCTTTCAAAAGAAAATGCATCGAAAGCTGTTGGATAAATTTTTCAAATTCATACAACAAACAACTATCATATTAAGACACGAAATATTATTTCCACTTTCTAAAGGACCCAAATAAAAGGAGAAAAAAGAATGATAAGACTATTTTAGAACTATGATCGCTGTTTGTTTATTTTCTAATTCCCCTTTTTTTTAACACTTGATGGAGTTTTTCTCGCGCATGAGCTTTTTTACAACTAATTAACCACTCCTCTATTCATCTTTCTCTTTGGTTGTTCGCATCACATATACCCCCACCCCTTTCTCCCTTGACTTGATGATAACCCGACAGTTAGCGGATTGAAACCGTCCTTGATGAGTATTTTTTATTATTTTTTAGATTCAGATATATGAATTAAACGATTTGTTGACTGAAGATTATCTTGCAGGATCGAAACTGGTTTAAACTCTTATATATTGTATCGGGTGTCCGTTTTCTGATTTTAAAAGAAAAGTTGAAGCCTACTCATATTTTCCAGCGAATGCATTTCAGAGGCTGATTTATAAAGCGTTGCTGCTCAAATAAACTGTCCATGCGAATGAAAAGTAATAATAATTAATCAACATCCGGTTAGTATTTGATTAGAAATAAAAATTTAATAATAAATTGTGGAAAATCGGAGTTGAAAATCCATTGGCCAACAGAATGGTCAGCTTTGGCAAAATTCACATAATTTAATCAAGAAATTAAATTACACGTATTACAGATTGAAACGTTATCCATTACAAGGCGGGAATCATCACTGAAGGCTCGAAAATATTCCTTATTGTTTGCTTTCAACTGTATTTTTAATCTTTATTGAATATCTTCCTTTAATTGATTATCAGTGAAGTTATTTTTAGATAATGAATTTCTTTTCTCTGATTACATGATTCTTGTATTGAGACACTGAAAAATGAAATTACCGATCAATGCCATTCTATATCTCTGTATGTTTGGCATTCTTTTAAAATTCCGTGCTATATGAAAATAAGCACATTTGCTTTTCATTTTTCAATAAGAAAAAGAATTATAAATATTCTTCTTTAAATGTGCAATTTGTTGTTCACAAAACTTAAACAAGAAAAAGAAAACTATATACAGAAATACTTTTTTTTTTATTCATAATTTGCAGAAGAATGGTACTTATTATGTATAAGTGACCGCACTTCAGCACGGTAGACTTGAAATCTGCAATAATAAAAATCAAATAGTGGCAACAAGCTTTTGGGAGTGGGAAGATTTATTTGTTATAAATTTCCCTTAAGAGTAAGTAGTTAATAATTAACTTGGGATTTTAATTTGAATTTTTAGATTTTTATAAATCTAAAGTTTATAAACAAAATAGACTTTATTTAATTCTTTTTTTTTTCATTTTAATATAAATATATTTAAATATATAGTTTGGGAATGTCTAAAACCACGGCCTGAAATTCTTGATTTTTGACGGTTCATGAATGATTTGGAAAAGCGATAAGATGGCCTCGTTTTCAAAAAAAAAAAAAAAAAAATCTATAACTACGGTTAGCGAACTCTCCTGTGTACACTTCTAGAATCTTCACGACTCTATTTCGGACTCAAATGCGTTATCTTAACTGTGCCCAATTTGTAATCATATTTCACATGAATAGAAATTATTATAATAGATAAACAAATAAATCTGAAAAATTTAGAATTATTAGAAAATCCCATAGAATTAATTACAAAACATAACAATCCGTGATATAGCAACAATAAAATGTTTTCATTCGTGTAAAATTGCATAATTTGAATTAGTATTCTTTTTATTTTGTAGTAACCTTTGCCGTTTTAATTAATATTAGATTTTTTTTTTGTTTATAAATGTTTTACAATCATATTAAATTTTGATTTGATATTTTTTTAAACATCATTTATTTAATGTCTTGATAATAATAAATTAGAAAGTTCAAATGCCGATAGAGGGATTGCGATCGAATTTTAAGCTGTTGAACTAACTAAATAGAGAAAAGAAATAATAATGGAAGCAAAAAGTTTAATGCTAATATATTAAACTTAGTAAACTACAAATTTTTAATTAAGTACCTAAAGGCATCCATGCCCTGCCTTTGCGGCGACCCGCCCTTTCCTGACGACAGATCATTTAATTTACTTCTTTGGATGGTATCTCTGTAACTGTCAATCGTAGATAGATGGTGTCAATGAAGTTTTTGTTACTTATAAAATGCTTTATGTTTATTTTATTTACTTTTGTATATCTTCAAAATTTTGTATTATATTCATCACAAAGAATAAATGCTATGAAATTGCAAAAAGTTAAAATCTTTATAAAAAATATATAGATACAGTAAAACCCCGGTTAACCGAGCTAAAAAGGGGGAGGAGCTATTTCGGATAACAGTTTTTTTCGGTTAAGCCATAAACATCTAATGCATCTAATACAATTACAGTATACAGTAATTACAGTATTTTTGAAAGGTTTTGAAGGTCAAACGAATTCAAAAATCTCTAAGTATGCTACACTTTTGTTCTTTAATAAAGTTAAAATTACATTTTTAGGATTGCAGTAGGTTACATCAATATACAGTATTCTGTACTTAACAGTTTGTAGCATATGAAGTACTCATTTAAAAAACTCAGTAATTTTTGTTTGTTTCTTACGTACCTCCCAACAGCAGCGATGTCACGCCATTTTTTTATTAGAAGGACGATTTTCGATTTTCGGAGGCGCTTCGGATAACCCGAGTTCGGTTAACCGGGATTTTACTGTATATAGTCGCGAAATTTCTACCGAACTAAATACCTGCTACAGTTCTTTCATACTTGTGATATATCTCTTGTAGTTTAACCATCGTCTGTTTTACATGCCTCCAGGCGTTTGTTTTTTTTTTTCCTTTTTCTCCACTAGCTTCCCAATTTTAATCACTGATCACTTCCATCTCGTGTTATACTGACAAAACATAGTCTATGTTAGTTTAAGGGATGCACTAATGAAAATAACTTTGGACTTGATCATGAACAAAGAAACAAATAAATTTCTTTATACGAGGCTCAGTGACGCTAGGTACAGCCTACTCGCTACTTTCCATCGTGTTTTACGAATAAAGTTGTGAAATTATTATTTAAGCCCGCTGCTACCTTGCATCATGATCGTGAAATAGAGTGCGTCATTGTGATCGCGTGAACTTGGCATTCGAAATTAAGCATGACGTTTCAGAATCAAGCCGTGTGATAGAGCAGCATGTGAGGTATTTCATCGCTGACGAAATATCACTGACTGACATTTATACTGACAGAGTAGCATGAAAAATGTCTACTGAGAGACGTCGAGGAAGCGATCGACAGTGTTTACTTGGGTTGGGCGTTTCAAGTGGGGTCTTCGGACATCTGCGCAAAGCACGGTAACAGAAAGACTACTTAACCCGATGATCATTACAGACGACCTTATTGAAAAGGCAAGAGACTTGATTGAACGAGACGTTCGCATAACGATAGATTTATTGCAGTTGAATGTGTGTAAGCCATGATATCGCATCCAAGATGTGAGGTACATGGGCACCTTGACACGAGCAAAAAATGTGCAATGTGGATCCTGCATCAACCCACTGCTGAATAGAGAATAAAACGGCTATGAATACGTCAGACGCATTGGATCGCTACACTTGAGAAGACGAATGTGTCCTATAGAGAATTGCAATGGATGACGAAACTATGGTATTACTATTACGACCTAGAATCGAAAGGGGTTCGCATATAGTGGATATCAAGATGTGAAAAGTCACCATGAAGTTCTGCAGGCACCCATCGGCAGTAAAGGTTCAGGAGCAATTTTCTTCGACAGTAAAAAATTGCTGGACATTTACTTTCTGGAACACGGATCCATTTTGAATGTTAGTGTAATTGCGTAGCCATTCTCCGTTCTCACATTCAACGTAAACATATAAGCACGACCTTCACAATAACATTTTCCTGCACAGCTCAAGGATAACGACGGAAGATGTGAAGAAACGATGGACTATTCTCCTTGCGGTTCCGACTTGCCATCTTGCGATTTTTACATAATCGCACCTCTAAAACAACATCTCCGTTGAAAACACATTGAAGATGGAACAGCTTTGCGAAGTGAAATTCTACGGTAGCTTCGATCACGAATTCTATCAAAACGGAATTTATAGACGCATTGATCAGTGAAGGAAATGTGTCAGCGACTTTGTGACATTGTATTTTGCGTATAGCAAAATAAAGGAATCGTCTATTCTTAGCGTGATTGAACCTGTAATAGTCCTTCCTTTATCGAATTTGGCCAATTAGGGACGATGGATCTAGCTCAACCTGATAATGTCATGGCGAAGCTAGTGAAGTCAAGAAGAGGTAACGAGATTCACATCCCATTCAGGATAATCCTGAGATATTAATATAGATATATAATTTTTATGGTAAATGTGGTAAACCTAATCGGTAACAAAAGTTCGTGAAATCTAAAATTTTGGAAACTACTGCTGTAGATCTGTAAATACATTGTAGGGTTTAATATTAATCTTTGTAATTATGCTCACTGTCTATTAATAATGGCCATTTCACTATTAATGTTATGTTAAAGTTATCAGTGAATTTATTTGATGTTTCTTATGTTAACTTTAATACATTATGTAACGAACTGGTTCCGTCACGGAAATCGTGAATGTTTACCAAGCATTCATAAAGACATCCTTTATTTGTTTACTACGAATTCACGGTGAAGGTTGTTTAAGTCCAAAGGCAATTTCCAATGCGTAGGTGATTATTTCAGTTTAACCTGTTAAAGCTGAGCTTACAAACATTCGTATTGTGTAGCAGACTAAGATTTCCCATCTTTCTTTCTCCTTAACGTTGTCTGAAAGTTTAGTTTGTTGCAGACGATACAAAAATAATAAAAGTCATCTTTTCATATTCTTTTGGTCACATTTTATGTTCCATTAAAAAAAAAATAATAATAAACTAGAAATTTCAGAATCTCTGTCTATTAATAATAAAAATCAATAAACACCGTGATGTACTATATATATATATATCACCTTCTTCTCTAGACGTTACGTAATCTAAACATGAATGAGAAAAATATCTTTATAACAACAACAATATTTATTCAAATAATAAATAAATTATTCGAATTTAATTTATGTGTATATTTATGTACATTATGTAATATTATTACACATTTGTGGATTAAATAAATTATTTCTAATAAATAAATAATGCCTTATCTTATTATGTTAAGGTTAAACGTAAAGAAAGACAATATTTAGATTTCTTTAAGGAAAAACGTAAAATATCATTCGTTTATTCGTTTGCCAGATCTGCTTATACTGTATTTTATTCTTTTTGTTTCGGATGAATCTGGACTCATCTGAGCTGGATTATTTCAACAACGGAGTCGAAGATCTTCCTGTTGTTTTCCTCCTCTAGAGGTTTCCAGAGTCTACCCACACTTTTGTCAAACGGATACCTGGTTTCTTATCCCAGGGTAGGGGGGGGGGGGGGCTTTGGCCTGGCTGTCCGAATTCATTTCGGACAAAAACTTCGGTCCGTTCATTTGTTGATCGCAGGAATCTGATCTGCTGCGCTGCCTACTCTCAAAAGATGATGCGGACATACTCCTTTAACTTCTCGAATGATATCTGTTAATTATCCTTGTGGATATCAGTCAATAATATTCTTGTTGCTCAAACAATAAGACAACGTAATCGTACCCAGGAATTTGGAATGGGAGGTTAAATTTTTTTATATATTATTTTAATAATTATTATTTTCTCAACTTAAACTTAATAAGAACTCAGAAATTAGGAATTTTATTTGTCACTTCGTTTTCCATCTAAGATAAAAACCAAATAATACTCAAATAAAAAAATTAAAGAAAAAAAAAAACAAGTTTTATCCTTTTCCTTATGATGGGAGTTAACAGACTTCCCAACCTAAAAAATAACCATGCTTCATTTCTATCATTTTCGAAGGGTTGGAGAATGTTTTCAAATTTCCCTAAGTTTTAACTGTAGTGCCTAGAAATGCCAGTTTCGTTTCTTTACTTCAAGGGCTACTTTAAGTAAGAACACAATCATTGTACCTTATTAAATAGATCAAATAACAATACGCTGAAATTAACGAATGACTTAAAAATTTAATTTACTAAACAAATGCTCACGTTTTGACTTTGGAGTGAGTTTTAGGAGTTAATTTTGCTTAAAGGCCTAATTTCGAAGCAAAATACCTACAGCTATTTTCCAAAATACACCATGAAAAAGTTATAATACGTCCGTGACGATCTGAAACCCCATAGACCTACGAATGACCTCAATCACCTAAAGAACACATGTCTTAGTAGGTACAGAACTTTTTGTTGATAGAAAAGAACTGAACTATTCAGAAACATTAAATAATATATATTTTTATAAAAAGCTATTTTATCAAAACCATTGAGATATTCAAATTGGCAGACATTAATTTGCTGCTTATAGTCAGATTTTGACTTCCGTTGATATTTTCTGAGGTTCTTAATCTTAATTACAGTTTACAAACTGCCCTGACATAACCCTTAGTAATTTATCTTTGTCTTTTTAATCCTCATCCATCATGGCAGGTTCGCGCCTTTCTCAATCCCTGCTTTCATTCTTTCTTTCAGTTACTTTTTCTAACTAAGAGCAATTTTATTCCTGTAATCAATCAACAAATTTTTGTATTCCATCTATTCTTTCAATGTATTTCTATCCCTTTTTGTTCTCATTCCTAGTAATCCAGTTTACAATTTCTGATATTTCTTTAACAGTCGTCATTTTTCTGTCCCATCTTCTCTCCTAAATCACTCATCTGAAAAGGAATAACAATGAGAGTTCCCCTCTGGCAGATTTATTGAATAGAAGTACAGCGTGGACAATTCCGCTGATTTCTAGAATAACTTATATATATGTTAGGATTTTCCTGTCTGGATTTAATTGTAGTTTTAAGAAACAGTTTTTCAGTTTGTTTTTTTTGTACAGTTTTTATTTATAAAGCTTCTACTATGAAATGTATTTAGATTTTTCTTTTGTTATATTTTTGGGCCAGAACATGAAGTTTGGTTATTAGTTTGTGCCCATAGAGTTATTCTGTGTTTTGCAAATTATTATTAATAATAATAATTTAACTGTTCACTTCAATCTCTTAGAAAGGAAATCTTCAAGTTTTCATCAAAATATTCTGTGGTTGTTTCCTGGGAAAAAAGTAGTCCTAATAAATTCATTATATACAGTATTATAATAATAAAAAGAAAGGTTCTATAAAAATGTTGTATAAATAAATACGTATAATCAGTCGACCTACAACTGTTATCTGTGTCAGAAAAGAAACTGAAAGATTAATGATAGATGTGTGACCTAACCTAATGATTTACGTAAAAATTGGGCCCTTAGGAGAATTTAGGGCCAAAAAAGCGTCATTAGCCAATTCTAGTTAGAGAGATGTTATACGATCAGTAAAGGAAAGACTGAAATAGGTTTAATGGTAGGTTTAGATCATTCATTGTCAACTTAACAATTCTTTGTAGGTTTTTACCAAGTGGAAGTTGGTTGTCAAACTATAATTTCCTTAATTATCTTTCTTATGGGTAGGGAGGGGGAAGAGCTAAACTCTTAAGGAGTTCCTGGAAGGAGAAGTAGTCACGGAAGTATTTTTTATTTGACCATTACAATAAAGGTTTCTGCGAAAGGATGCAGTCGAAATCAGAATAGGTTAAATGAGATATGAGAATTGATAGCAGAGACATCTAGCGGAAGTGAACTACAATTAAAGATGACGAAGAGTAAAACACAGTGGAAAGAGTAACATAAAGTATTTTCATGATCACCCACTAAAAAAAGAAAAGACTGAACATAAGGAGAGACTATTTGGAAACTAATTAACCTTAATGCTTAAAGAAATGTTTCTTTATTAAGACGTTATTGAAAAACTTAGAAGTCCATTTCTTTGAACTTAGAAGTTTTTCTTAAATTGTGAAACTACATTATATACATACATGAATGTACGTACGTAAATTACATACATGAATATAATCCATCCGTAACTCTCAAAAGCAGTTAATCTTAATCCTATCCGTTCAATTTTAATGGGATTGTGAAACATCGATAGAAATCCAATGAGATTCAGTTTCTCTTCTAATGTTTATTACCTTCATTGTGGAGATCAGAAATAGTTTCCAATGTTGATGTATCGCTTGTTGTCGTTTTGAGAAATCCATTCATTGGCATTGAAATGGGTGGGAGAAGTACATACGTACACAATCAACAGAATGAGTTTACGAGCCTTTCTTCCCTTAAGAAAGCTAAGGATCGCGTAGAGGCCATAGACCATAAAATGATACTGTCTATTGAACGCTTAATTCATGACTGTTTGAAGTCAACGATAATACTCTTTACTTGGCATGGATACAAAAAAAAAAATAATCACCTCACATCCATTTTGAAATTACCCAATCCCTCTTCCAGGGTCTAGCTCTAGAGTTGCAGGATAGACAGCAGTTTTGACCGAAAATAATTTTATCAGTCAAGAACGTAGCTCCTGGTGCTCGTTATTTAAACATCAACAATTAAAATTTTCATTTAATTTTCTTAGATCTTTTTTGTGTTTTCGAAACTGTTTTTGACGTTCAATTACTTCCAAATAATTCACATATTTTCAAGTTCGTTAACTTTTTCGTCTTTTAATTTACATTCTTACTAAATTGTAATATCTAGTTTTTAATTTAGATATGACACATTGATTAAGAATTTGATTTCCATTGTTCTAGTTCCGTAGCGCCAGCATATTATTATTGGCATAAACATAATTATTCCAAGCGTAATATTTCTTTCTTGTTTTCCACCATCTTATTAGAATCCGCTACTTCACTATGAACGAAACATTGCTCAGGATATTTATTTCAACGAAATAATAGTAGATTTGTTTGATATCCTGTCATTTCTTATTACTAACTTATTATTAATAACGATCTGGTAGAGATTTGTCTACAAAAACCATTGTGGGTGAGACGGAAGCTGAAGCGGAAGAGTAATAATAATAGTAATTTTGCTTCTTTGCTTCAGCTAATGCAGAAAGTCAATCATAACCCATCTTTCCTAAAGATTTTTCTTTACTATTTTCTATACATTATATCCTGTTTAACACCGATTGAATCGTTCATTGATCAAATGATAATTAAAGTGAAAGCTTTAAATAAGTACATATTTTTTAGGCCAATGATTTTTCAACTTCTACATTCGCAGCCTTTCTATTTTTTTTTTTTTTTTTAATTATATTGCAGGCAAAAGAGCTGGAACAGTTACATTTTAGTATGCAATTTTTAGATCTGTGTAGCATATGCACCTCCATTTGTCTGTGTGAATAGTTAAGGAATCTCAAAAACGAAGATATGCAAAAATCATGATTAACTCGAAAATTATTTATCTTAGAAACAT
The DNA here is from genome assembly GCA_023159025.1 of Thereuonema tuberculata. Classification (NCBI taxonomy): domain Eukaryota; kingdom Metazoa; phylum Arthropoda; class Chilopoda; order Scutigeromorpha; family Scutigeridae; genus Thereuonema; species Thereuonema tuberculata. The sequence goes on from JAFIDM010000179.1 coordinate 49,181,882, forward strand.
GAGAATTTAATTATAAAAGAATATTATGAAACTACCATCCATTGATTTTTTTTTAATAGAAATTGGCTCAAAGTTGGTCCAAAACTACAAAGATACGATGAAGAAAGGAGATATTAGAGAATGCACATTGTTTTGCTCTCACTATCATCGAGGGTAAATCTGGCTGACGAGTCCTAATAAGGACGGAACAGCTGTCCCAGATTCCCGTCGATGATAGTTGAAGGTGTGAGAGCAAAACAATGGGCATTCTCTAGTTCTTTTTTTTTTTCATGAACGTTAAATTTTCCTACTTAGATACGAGTCTTGTCCAAAGTACTGTTTGTTATCTTTTTAAGCAAATACTAATTAAATAGAAAAACTGAAAATTTACTTATAAAGTTTAATTAACTATCATTTTGGAACTAATACATTTTTATCTTATTAAAATAATTTAACGTGTGGAACATGTCTAAAAGTAAAATAAAAGCCACTACACTGGATAAAATTCAAATAATGTAATGTAATGAAATATGGGGAGTGTGGGTGGCAAGGAAGCCGAGCACCGCGACCGTTGGTCTATGAAAATTCAAATAAATTATATAAAAACATAAAACACAATCGCTTTCAACCTAAACTTTTCTCAAGTGAAAAAAAAACAAAAACCCGTTAGTTCAGGTTGAAAGCATTTGTGTTTTAATTTTAATATAATATATTTCAATTTTATCCAGTTTGGTGGCTTTTATTTTACTTATACATTTTTAATCTTTGTTAATGTTTGATTTGAATATTATTTAGGAATACTTTTTACAAGTAATAGTAATTTTATTACTTCCCATTACATATAATAAATGACATTATAATAGTGCTTTTTTTTTTGTCCAATTTTTAAAATGATAGAACATAGTAAAAATAAGATTTTCAATTAAAGACTATTTCTGATGCGCAATTGCAAAAACTGTAATTTAGGAAATCTATTGCATTAAATTTAGTTAAGTGTTTTCATAATGGCCTTTTCTATTCATTTCGGAGGTTGTGACTGAAACTAACTAGTCTAAATCTAAAAATAACACGTGTAGATCAAATCATTTCAATTTATTCAGGTGCTGCCTTTGATTTCTCGCTTTTTTAAACACGTTTTTTTGAGTTATAGATTAACTCAAAAGCATTAACAGCTATGGATTACATAAGTTGCTGAACGATGTTCGAGCTCCAATCTGTTCTCTCCGACTTTGAGCCTCTTTCCCCAGCCTACTTCAAAGCATGCAACTTTGCTCATTTTTAAGCTGTTTGGACTACTACAGGACTAGCCGTCCGAACCTGATTGTGATCGTTCGACTGGTGATCACAGGATCCCCTACTTCCTCTTAACCGACTATCATTAAGGAACCTTAACAAATTGTTTTAAGAAACAAAAGTGTTGTTTGTTATTTGATTTGTTCTCACTACTTAGCTCTTCTGGGAAAACCTAACACCACCCTCAAGAATTGCCTTCGCTCTTTTCACCTGTTCTGTCCTCTTTCAATTCTATTGGGATGATAAGGTCCTCTTACTTGTCTTGTTGAGTCACCTTTAAGTACTGCTCTTCCTGTGTGCTATTTTTCTCTTTTCGCCCTCTGCCATCTTCTCACCCATGACAATGCATTTCTCTCTCATCCTAATTTTAAATTGTATTATCTTAGAAGAAACCTTCCATGTTAGGAAAATCTAATCTCAATAAATAACTTTCTTTTTCCCCCCGAAAACTCTTTACTGTAACGAAGGAAACTTGAATTTTTCTTTCTTTTTTAAAAACGTGAAAACAGTAGAAAGAAAAAAGCCTCTTCGTACTTTCAAATTGTAAAAAATGCCGAATACCTACAGTATCTTCCAATGTTTCATTTGCTAACAACGATTCTCAAATATTTGCTGAATTTGGATTAATACATTTTAATCCTATCACAGCAAGCGCGAATTACAATGGATTACGAAGTATGTGTTGTTAGGCATTGTAACAAGTCAGTTTCTCTTCTGGTGATTTTCTGTAGGAATTTTTAAACTCACGTTTCTCAATAGGGAACAAGGAAAAAAGCTTTTAATTACAAAAGTCGTCACTGAAAATGCGTATCCCAGGTCAAGAAGATTCAATACTGCAGTTCAAAAGTTATTAGTGGCTACATAGACACACACCCCTTACGGACATTACGTTTATCAGCCTCCCTGTCTTAGGAAAGTAGGCTAAATTCAACTCACAATACGATGATCATTAAGCAAAAAAGTATTGTTATGAATGTTAGTCAATTCTGTCTTGACATCAGTAATAAAATGAGTAAATAATAAATATTTTTAAAAAGCTTAGCAAGTCCATGAAAGAAGAATCCATGCCTTTTTTTTAGCGACCCCGTATTCGAAGTATAAACGTGGGGGAGGGTGGAGGGGGCTGCTCTTAGGTTCGTCTGTCATCACTTGTACATCGCAAACTACAAGTAAGACAGTCTTAGCTTATGACTTGCAGATGGGGAAAAATATGAGTTGCGATCTGCGATCGTTTCTATCTCACAGAAAATGAAATAAGTACGGGGTTCGCTTGGTTTCATGTTCCCTAATCCCTGCCTTGTTTTTTATTTAATTCAGGTTCCAAATCAGTTCCGTTTCGAGATTGTTATCCCTCCTCACTCAAAATTCTCGGTTGGTTTGACAGAAATAATGAAGTTTTCGATGCCTGTCTTGGCAATGGAATATCAAAGTATCAAAAGTGACGACATTCGAGATAAACTGTATTTTTGCAGAAAAGGTAAGAAGTTTAAGTCAGTTTTCGTTTCAATGCTGAAGACCATTAAGATCTTAGCCATTGACTTACGTCTATAAAATGGCGTTTCAATTATAGTTGCATCTCTTTTGCAATGTTTCCGGTCGTTCATAAACATTACCTTGTGCTATTTACAATCGATGCTATCTCGTAACAAGAAATACCGAATCGACTGAATGTCACCATCATTAATTCGTATTCGTTAAGGGTGAAAGTCTTTGATGGAATCACTAAGACAAGGACATGGGACTCAGCGAGAGACTCACAATTCAATTCTTAAATCCTTCCGTTCCCTAACAACCTCTCCTGTGATTGGCGAAAAAAAAATTCAAAAATCATTATATAATTAACCGTAAAGAAAAATTCTTTGGCATTATATATATAAAAAAAAGGAAACATAACATTCAGGATACCATAAATCCATCGTTAACAGCTCTTTTGTAAGCTTTCAGTTGGGACTATTTTGTTTGCAGTATTATATTAATATATTTGTTTCCTCTATGAGCTTAAATGTTAGAAATGCAACCATCTCATTTCAGTTGTCAGCTACAGCTTGATGATGAGTCTCGGATTCATATACTGCAGGTTGTCGGTTCGAACCCGCGTATCTAATTTGTTTTTCTTTTTTTCTCAATGTCCATGTGATTTTTTTCTTCATATTTTCCTAACTTTTTTTATATTTTACCTTACGTTAATAATGTATTTCCTTTTTTTATCCCAATTTTTATTTTTTTATTACTGTGTGTCGCCCTTAAATTTATGCTTTAGCACAAAATTATATTCACTTGTTTTTTCTTCCATTCTTATCATGCGAGCATTCGAAAGTTGGTATGTTAACTATCATTTCCTTGTTTTATTAACAGACGTAGTTCACTACTTGTCTGTCCCAAAATTTGAGAAGTACTGATTTTTTTGATAGCGTCACACATTCCTTTTTCTCACCTGCGAACTCTCACCTAATTAAAATGGAAATTAAAAGATGTCGTTTCCTTGTGCGCTGATCATTCACGAAAGGGACAAGGAACAAATGCTCTGGAATTTTCTTTGTGAAGAACCACGTCAAAGAAAAGTGTTATAGATAGTATAATTACATTTCAGTCAAAATTACATAACCATTATAAATCAGAACAGAAGGAAGTACATCAGATATCCCAAGTACATAATTAGAAAACGAGAAAGCTATATTTTACACAGGGAAACAATATTTGAATCCTTCATATAGTGTTTTCAGACTAAGATTATTGACTTTCTCTTCAGAAGTCAATGTAGATAAAACATCTACTTTCCTGTCTTGTAATTTATTTCCTTTTGAAAATTTCTGATTAATATTGAATAGCATGTATATGTCTAAAAAAATGAGATTCATATAAAACTATAGATAATTACTAAGAGGTCATTTCTATTGTATTGATGCTATATAACCTCGACTTTTTTTTTTTTTACGGCATTGTAAACCTACAGAATTGCTCTGGTTTTTATTTCATTATGTTGTGATTGTATGATTTTTTTTTTTTTCATTAGCATTAAAAAAAAAGAAGAAAAAAAAAACCTTCATTTTACTTGCACAGATAAATTAGAAATTTTAGCAATTAGTCAGATGACATGCAAATGCCAAATATATGCATTTAAATTATTACTGTTTCTTTTTAATTTGTTAAAAACTTCTGGCTCCAATTTCGGCATTTCCCTACAATACATAGTGGGCTCGGTATCGAGTGGTAAGGTCTACTCTGAATAACCTCCCTTGTTGTCCCTACATTCCATTTCTGAATCTTCGCCTTAGTTGAAAGTGTCAACCACCAGTATAAATGTCCGAAGTCGTTCTACATGGACCTCACCCAGGAAAACTTATCATCGCAGATCCTCATATTGTTGCCTTGAATAAATGGAAGCTTTAGAACCATTTTATGGCTTAAGTTATCCTGCAACCTAAGCTTTAGCAGTTGTTCTACAATCAACCGTCGCAGGCAAGGCTTTTTTCGGCCGGACAGTAAAATAATACGATAAGATTTTATAAAAAGGTTAGTCTACTAAAGTGTTTTAGTATTTCTAAAGCTTTTGTTTTTATAATTTAAATAACTTTGTGTGCTCTCTAAAAGCGACTATGATTCATACGCTAAAAATCACCACAGTTCCTGTACCTTTTTTTCTAGGTACAGAGTACCTAGAACCTTCTTCGTCTTGATTAACTTATTTTCGATCCACGACATAGTTGTTTGATGTTACCAGGCGTTACAACGTTGGAGTCTTACCTTCAACGCCCCGATGGGTCACAGTAGGCCCTTGTGGGATATACCTAACCTAACCTAACCTACAAGACATAGATTGATTTATGAATGAAGGATAGGAAATCAACAATTCCTACACTCAAGGGCGAATAAAAGGGGCGGGGGGGCCGAGGGCCCTCCCCCTCCCCCGAAATTATGAATATTATTAAGGTGGCTAACCATCCTTTTTTTTTTTGTTGAACAAATGGGTTGACAACATTTTTTTTTTTGGTTGAACAGATTTTTTTTTTCTTTAATTTATTTGCGTCCTTCTTTTCATTTTAAAAATAACCCTCTGAATATGAGCAGCAAATACAAAGTATCATGGGGTGCCTACTTAAAAATACTTAACCTAACCTTACATTAATCTTGCCCCCCCCCCCCCCAAAAAAAATATATATATTCTATATTCGCCACTGCCTACACTGATCGTAATTAGTGTTCTTATTTGAAATTAGTCTAGTTCTATTATCTCATTAGATTTCAATATCTAAGGATCATTTACATACGGCCTCCAAGACTAAAGGTAATTACAGTAGAGCCCCGATTATCCGCGAGTGCCGCGAAATTTTTTTTTAATTATGAACCTCAAAAAAAAAACAATTTTAATCCAAGCCAACAGCAGGGAAGGTACAATAGACCCTAAGTGCGAAGGTAGAAAATTACTGACAGGTTTATTGTGCATCGTAATTCTATAGGCCTTGTCGGAATTTGTGGATGAGTGGCAGGCTCTTGCTCTGCAGAAAGGTTTCTGCTGTACTGTATATATTTTAAAAGTTTTGTATATTATGTTTTTTGTATAATAAAACGTAGTTTTTATGCTGAAATATTTTTTTTCCCATGTTTACATCTCATTTTTAGTCTTTTTTTCAGGTTATCCGCGATTTTTACTATCCGCTGTACCCTTGCCATCCAATTCCGCGGATAATCGTGGCTCGATTGTATTTTAAATCAAATCATCATTTTCAAGTGTTATAGTCGGGAATTTACTCCATCTGGTTATATTTTAGTACTTAAAGGCTAATTTAAAATTCCTTAAGGAATGTTCAATGATCAACAGCAGAATTCCTATTTGCTGAGTTTCTTCATAATTTTTAGATTACGACAGTTAGGTTTGCTTTTATTTATGAACATATAAATTTCGATATTTAGAACTCTAATGAAATTGCAGAAATGTAAATAGGCTTTATTACATATAATCACTGGGATTATTTGTTCAGATCAAGATTTCTAACTGACCAATAAAATGCTTTGTACTGGAACTGTTCGAAATTAGGAAGAAAGCTTTGTGCTGATTGCTTATTTCATTAATATTATAAATTTTCTCGAATTAAACAAAAATTGTAAATTTTTATATAAATTTTCTACTCAGTTCTAATTGAATGGATGAACCAAAACTTACATTTAGAAAAATATAAAAATTCTGATCCTCTAACAATAAAAAGTTAAAAAATTGTTAAAAAAAAAAAATCAAAATTTGACTAAAAATTATCGTAAAAAACTTATGATTTAAATGAACTTGAAATTGATACTTAATATAATCAAATCAAATGTAAGTTATAAATTTACAAAGCTTGTTTGCTAACAATCACTAAAACATTTTATAAACTACGAACAGTTCTTGTCTGTTTTTGCTTATTTTGTTCCAAATTTGCTTAAATAAAAAAAAAAAAAAGTTACTGAGACTGTCATTCAAATTAAAAAAAACAAACAAGTTATATTTATAAAAAAAAGCTTTTTATGATTTTTTTTTTTTTTTTTTATATAATTCATTCCTCTTATTATTCTTTGGTAAAAGAGAAAAGTCATTCAGGCAATGATTTGCTGTTTATTCCTAAGTCATCTTCCTGAATAGAAATTCCTGAGCTTTTCTTTAGCCTCAATTATCTTACAGATCAGCGTCTTTAATCCCTCTCTAATCTTTTTCTGTTAGCTTGTGCAAAAGAGTTATTGAAGTTTTGCAATACGAACCATCAGTTCTGTGTGAATTATCCAAAAACAAAATATTTACTGTGTTAATTGATCACTCCAATTTGTGACTAAAATAGTACAAAAAAAAATACGTCAATTAGCATCAATACTTTTGGTTTACTTCACATTCGAGAAATACAGTACTCCTGATTTTTTTTTTTTAACTTCTCTAATTTCAATGTTGTTGGGAAATCTCCAATTCGACGACTGGGGAGAAAAGATAATTGCAGCTTAAATAATAATATAAGGTTTGAATGAGAGCTAACACTCAATACTAGCTTGGACACTAAGAATATTACATTTCATTATCTTTGTTCCATTTCTTTCTGAATTCATGGTCATTGCTTTAGGATACTATGTATTTTAATTTGAAAAGAAACAGTTTATCCAGCATTAAAAATAAACACTATTATTATTCGTTTCTCAGTGCTATTTGCTAAGCCGGAAATATTAATAGGATTCCATTCGGTTGAGACACCAGAAGGGGGCTAGAATTAAAACCAAAGCTGGAAAACACCTGTCCAGGTATTTCCCAGCCAGAAATAGAATAAAGCCAATGCTCCTATTTTGGTTTGAGAGACAACGCCTACACACATAATAATAAACACAAATAAATATAGTTAATACTACCGGTTTCTCACGCCATTGATGTGGGTTTTCAGGTTCACACACATTACACGTTTTTTCATCATCACTGATGTCATATTCCTCGCGATTTGAATAAAAATTTGCTATTGGGCAATTCCGCGTATGACTTATACTCATTTGACAAAAATTGCTGCAAAGAAGTCTTGATAAAAAACATTTTCATGGTCTTTTTAAAATTTTGTTTTAATTCACTGATAAGTACAATACTGTATAAATTGTGGTATGTGAAAATAATAATAAAAATCTTATTATTTTAGCAAAAAGCTGCATTTATTTGAGTTTCTGACTGACACTACGTTAAAAGAAAACAAATGCAGGACTGTTTTTCATTATCGAAAAACTTCCTCTTTTTTATTTAATTAGTATAACTATAAATCCACAGTGTTATTTTAAGAGTTAAAATTTAAGGAAATATAAAATCAATGCACAGAATACTTTTATATAAGTATTTATTGAACAAAGTAACTGTGACTTACTTCTACCGTCACATTTGAGGATAAAATTTAACTTCTGTGAATACGGTTACGGACGAATTTAAAAAAGCCAACACACTTGCTTAAAAAACTTTTTTTTTTTAACTTAAAAAACTAAGAAATCTTTAAAAAATACGTAATTGAGAAACCAAACCTAGGTTTCAACCTGTTAACACCCTTCCTCAGTGAAGATTCATTTTTTAAAATTCTAACACTTTTAAATTCGTCCCTAACTACCATCACATTTGTTCGACGGAATTATGCCTTGTACTCTCACAAAATAATAATTACAAATTAAATTCTTGAAACTATAAAACAAAATGAAATAAAACAACAAAATAACATAAACAAACTCTTCTGAATTAATAAATAAAATATTTGGCGTCTTGTAAATTGAAATCAATAGATAATGCATTATTCCTATTATCAAATATTGCGAAACAAAAATAAAAGCACCTCTTAAAATTAAAAAAAAAGTAAAAAATGTTTGAAACCCAGAAGATAGCGTTGTTATTATTTAGAAAACATAAAAAAGAAAACAGGACCATAATTTTAATTTTTTTATTGTTGGTGTCTTTTCTCGTGGAATTGTCCTCTGAGCTGACGTTAGATGACTTTGACCAGGGAAGTTTATTAAATAACTAGAATATAATTTAATATAATGATATTATTTTCCTTAGAAAAAAATATTGCTTATGGTTTTTGTTTTAATTCTGAGATATTCTTTGAATGCATCTGTTACTCGAAATAATAAACTAACTTTAATTGTTCTACAAATTTCCTAGTTTACGATTGATGGAAAATAAACTTGAAATTTTATTTCGGAGAAAAAAAAAGTAATAGTTGGAATTTCATTTTGTTTCTAGAATTATGAAAACATTTTGACATGGTTTAGAAATCCACTTATCATAACGCTTCATAATAGAAGAGGTTTTTAAGGATTATTAGGCCTGTTTATTCTATTTATTAAGTAACTAGGTAGAGAAGAATGACCATAAAAGGAAAAAAAAAAACGGATCACTTAGTTGATCCTGGAACTCATTGCTGTAGAAAGCAATATGGTGGCGTCATAAGAAACGTTACTGTAAGGCCTGCACAGCCAAGCTAGAGGTAATGCACTATTCTAAGAGTCAGGGTGATGGAATATGTATTTCGGAATTATTAGGAAGACCGGCTATTGCTAAATGTGTCCCATTTGACTACAGAAGACAATAGACAATTGTCAACGAGCGACAATCGGCGGGATCCAGTCTGTTTTCTTCTCCCGCGCATTTCATTTTCCAGTTCCGAAACCTTTTGGTCATGGATGATATTTTTAAAAAACGTGAATAATATAAAAATAATAACAATATAACAGATACGTAAAAGATGCAAGATTAAAAACAAATCGATAATCTTGTTCGCTTCTATTTTGCGCTAGAGGTCACTGAGAATACATGGAAGTAGTAATCCATAACCATAACCCATGGTTTTCTTCGTATAATAAATGGAATAACATTTGGGACTTTAAAAATACATTTGTATTTTTATATTTTGTTTGAATTTATATTTTTTCTTATTTAAAATAGTCCCATTTCAGAAAAAAGAAAAAGTTGGGGCACAATCTGATTTTTGTCTAAAATTTCCCAGAATTTCATAAATCTAATAGTAAATTTACTGGAATTCTAAACTTCCCAAAACCAAATATTATCAAGTTCAATGAGAAGTAACTGTTACTTCAGTTCGTTCTATGAATTCTTTAAAATGACTGATAACAATTTTCCTTTTCATTGTTTTACAAAATTCGGACTTTCCCAGAAAAAAAAGGGAAAACCAGTAACATCCGGGATATTTAGAAACGGAACAAATTTCAAAATACTGACGAAACTAAATAATGCTTTCCACTGGAAACAAGGAACGGAACAAATTTAATGTTTCCAGTGGAAGCATTATTTACTTTCATCAGCTTATATTTTAAACACATTTCTTAAATATAGAAAAATATTGCAAAAGGATAGTTTAATGGGTAAGAAGTCTCTTTTTTTTTATCTGCCAAAAAATTAGACCCCTCCCCCCCATGGAATAATTGTCTACGTGAATCGTTTCGAAATCCTCACATTAGTATAATCGTTAACAAGTTTCTTTTCAAGAATAATAAATCCGTTTTTAAATGCATCTAATGTTGTCTAAATGTCCTTTGTATTATTATGATAATAAATTTTATAATAAACCAGTACGTCTTTGTCCCTTGATATTACATAAGTTTTGAAGAACATTGGTTTATTTGAAATGGTTAACTGTATAAACCAGTTCTCTCAACTCAAGGGCCACGTTTTTGAGTGTTACAATGGACCGGAGTACAGTTTGTACGGCTGCTCGAGCGACGAAAAGTTGAAATAAAGAATGCTGCTATTACTACTACAGGAATATCAGTATTACATAAGTACTAAGTTAATTGTTTTAAAGATATAAATAATTCATCGAAATATATCTCTTTGTAATATATCAGAACTCAATAAAATATATTGTTACACTGATGTCAACAACCTAATTATTATAAACAACATCTAAATGAGCAATACCTTTCCAAAACGGCCGAAATAGGCTCAATTTCTTGCATTTTAAAAATTATATCTGTTTAAGAGGATTTACTATATAAACTTATAATCTATTTATGCAGATTTAATGAAATAAAAATGTTGAAGTTGAATATTCTTGATTGTTACCAAGTTTAATTGCAATTTAAATAATTAAAAATATATTTAAATAAATAATAAATAGTTTATAAATCAAAGTCTCATACTTGTGATACACCATATAGGAAGACTATTTAAAGAACGGATGATGGATCTGGATGGGGTTTTTAAAAAGGACTGAGAAATAAATTCAGAAATGGTTTTAATTTTTTCTTACAAACATATTTAACTACCTAAAACTAATTTATTAGACATTGAGAATAATGCTTTTGTTTTGCATGAATACTAAACCCCTTTTCATAAAACTTCTCCGTACATAAAAAGAAATCAATTTTTTGTATTGTTATCCAGTCATATGTTAATTTCTTACAAAATATTGCTTATTATATTATTTATTACTTCGTTTTTAGACATAAATATTTCTGTCTGAAGAAGTCAATAGGTTATTTATTTATTTATTTTTGTCAATCAATTTACATTCTATAAATAAATTGTGTAAGCGTTTTTTAAAAAATAAAAGTAAAATTAATAGTTCAGTAAATATGCATTTCACCTCATTTCGTTATTAATAAAGAATAGTTTTTCATAATAAATTTCGTTCGTTCAGTATCCAACAGCCCAGATCTGTTTAAAGATTCCTATCTGTCACCTTACAGGTCAATTTTCGATGCCACTCACCTGAAAAAGAGACCTTGCGAGGATCTTGGCCCACATTCACTCCCCCTACAAATAACGACCCCGGGATGCGAAATAAAGTCAATCGGTATAAGTAAAAGCTCTTACCTGCCGTGGCACCGGTGATGGTTGGAATGTCAAGTATCTGAAGGGTTAGGCGGAGTCCTAGCGTTCTGTCACGTGACAGCGAAAGCCTTTACAAATCCCTGGCGGCGATCGACATTGGAAGTGTTTCTGCGAGCATCCTTTGCTCAACTGGAACATTTCATTACTATTGCATAATTAAGGATCGTAGTCTATAAAAAATAGGTTTATGACCGTTTTCTGTTTTGTTTCCATTTCTGAGTTGATTTAAATAATTACTTAATTATAACATTTCTACAAGGAAATATATATATAACATTTATATATATATCTATAAAACTCAGAATGATTATTTAAATCAACTCAAAAATGAAAGTAAAGACCAAACAAAAACTAGTCTTAGAGAATATATATAAATCTATAAGGAATATCCCAATGGGGTGGCGAGAAATCTATTTTATTTTATTTTCATTTTTTTCTAAATTTCTAGAAAAAGTCTAAAATAATTTTTGTGATAAAATAACAAATACTGTCTTCCAATCCAAAAGTAGTGATAATTTGCATTAAAATAAATTTGATTTAGTAATTTAAATCAGTATTTTTACTTTGACGTTAAGAAAAAAATCATCTTTGTATTCGGTAGATGTGACAATATTCAAATATGAGAATCATTATCCTTTCAAAAGTTTTCACCGCAATTAAAAAAAAAAAAAGCAATTTTTAAAAGAAAAATTTAAAATTCAAGTTCTTTCAGTAACTTCTTCTTTTTATTTTTTAATTAAATGTTTAATAAAAGCTATTAAGAAATAAACCCATGTACAAGCACAATTTCTCATTTTAGTAAAAAAAAAAAAAGGTATAAAATAATTCTTTCTACCTATTCTATCTATCTTTCACAAAATCCTGTTCTTCCTGTATTTTTATTGCACTTTATTTGCCGAAGAACGAACCAGTTTAATGGTTCTACGAAATCCAACTATTACGTTATGTTATGTAATGTATGTATTACACAGTACAATAATTTAGTATTACTATTATTCTTAAAAGTCAGTAATATTTAAAAGAAATTACATTCATAATAATGGAAAATAATAATAATAATAATAAAGCACACTAGGACTTCACAAAAAACACTTTTGCACAGCTCCAGAAGGCTGTGATACTCAACACGTATAGTTGGGAAATTTATGGACATATCTACAGATCCCTAACCATTATTTCACACATTTTTTTTACACTTGGCAATATGTGCTTTGGTCCTTGACCCGCCATATTGTCTTTGCTGGGGAAACCCACGGTTTGAAACTTTTACATAATAAGAAGAAGAACACATACCGTGCTCGCGTTCACAACATCCTCAAAACACAACTCAACGCCAGAAATTAATTAAATTTTGAATTAAAAGCATCAATTCTTTTGCCGTCCCCTCACTAACATATTCGTTCGGCATAATTCCATGGACAAACACCGAACTCAAAGCACTACAAGGTACGACATGTACTACATTCACGAAACACAACATCCACCACCAAAGTCTGCTACGGAAAGGATGACTCTTCCCTGCAAGGAGGGAGGCCGAGGACTCATCAACCTCATCATCCTACATGAAAAACAAGTACACACACTTAGGGAACTCTTCCACCTAAGAGCACAACACTCCTCACTCCATTCAACCATTGTCAAGGCTGACACACACCTCACACCCCTGGATCTCGAAAACCCTTCTCCAACACTCACACTCCACCGCTGACACCCACACTCAGCAGCTGCGTGAATCATGGGCTCGTAAGGAACTCCACGGCAGACATCGCCACGAACTCAGCCAGCCTCAAGTCAACATGGAAGCGTCGAACAAATGGCTGACGAGTGGTGAGCTGTTTGGGGAGACCGAAGGATTCATGATCGCGATACAGGACCAAGTCATCCCCACATGCAATTACAAGAAACACATCCTACACGACGCAAATACTATATAAATACACTCATGACGACACATGCAGGAAATGCCACACTACGCATGAGACGATCGACCACATAATATCAGGCTGTCCCCTTCTCTCCCAAACAGACTACCTCCACCGACACCATCAGGTAGCATCGATCGTTCATCAACAGCTAGCAGACAAACACTCACTTATTAAGAACACAGACCCGTACTACAAGTACACACCACAAAGCGTACTAGAGTCAACCTCACATAAGCTGTACTGGGACCGCCCCATTCACACAGAGAAAACTATACATGACAACAGACCTGACATCACACTTGTTGATAAGGTCAACAAACAGTCCTATCTCATTGATATTGCAGTTCCCATCAGCAAGAATATGCAGAAAACTCACGCAGACAAGATAAGTAAATATACAGACCTAGCACACGAGCTCCAGAAGCAGTGGAGGCAGGACCGAGTACGTGTTGTACCCATCGTCCTGTCCGCCACTGGTCTGCTGCCTCACACATTGCACCACAGCCTCAGCACACTAGGACTTCATAAAAACACTTCTGCGCAACTCCAGAAGGCTGTAATACTCAACACAACACGCATAGTGTTTTAGGAAATTTATGGATACAACCACACATCCCTAATCATTCTCCCACACTTTTTTTTTTTTTTTTTACACTTGGCAATATGTGATTTGGTCCTTGATCCGCCATATTGTCTTTGCTGGTGAAACTCATGGTTTGAAACTTTTACGATATAATAATAATAATAATAATAATAATAAAGATAAGTTTATATCTATTTCATGACAAACACTGAACTCGAAGCACTACAACGCACAACACGCACTACATTCACGAAACACAACATGCACCACCCCAAGTCCGCTACGGAAAGGATGACTCTTCCCCGCAAGGAGGGAGGCCGAGGACCTATCAATCTCATCAGCCTACACGAAAAACAAGTACACACACTTAGGGAACACTTCCACCAAAGAGCACAACACTCCTCACTCCACTCAGCCATTGTCAAGGCTGA
>JAFIDM010000179.1:49226588-49289656 GCA_023159025.1 Thereuonema tuberculata
GTATTTATTGGGGGGGGGGGAGGTATTTATGAAGTTAAAATTATTTCCCAAACTCTGCTGTAAAATTTGATCATTTGGCCCGCTTTTTTTTTTTCTATCAAATGATTTCTGAGCTTGTATTTCCTTAACCGATACGAAGGATGTTTTGGGTCATGGAAGGCGGTGATGCCAAGTTCACGATCTACTCCATATTCAATGGGGGAGTCCAGTACAGAGAAAATAGTAGAGATTAAATGATTCATCACAACGAATTAACGTTAATCGGCGTTTCATAGCTTAATAATTCACGCTTCCAAAGTGATATTTTTACTTTTGTCTTATTATCAGAATAATAATAATAAAGTGATCTATGAATGTCCGATTGCTTCACACTTACTGATAAATCACTGCCCCATTGATCTTTGCCTCTTAAATACCAATAATATCCAAAGTCTGTTAAAAAGAAACTCGATATCAGCTATTAAAAAAAAAAAATGAAAAAAAACTAAACACATTTTTCATTCCCTCCCCTTTTTTGGGGGATGGTTGGACGAAAGAGTATTATTTTACACTGTCATCTTACTTGAGAATTTGTCTTTTATTTGAATTAAGTATTGATAGAACAACGATGTTATTATCTGAAAATAATAGTAATTATTATTCATTATAATATTTATCGTTAACTTGAAGAAAATGTTTCTGTAAATAATTACAAATAATAATATACAAATCAATTACAATTTTATGCTTTTTAAAGTAAGTAATTGCAGTTCCTTAAAAACATTATCTTCTTCAAAGCCTAGGGGAGAAGGTGGTAATATGGAACAGGGTTGTAATATGAAACAGCAATTTTTGTGCAAGTAGCTGCTGCTATCATCCCGAAACCGCTCTAATTTCTATCGCTGGTTTTCCTTTTAGCCACCTAGAGGTAGGTAACTTCAGTATTTCGTCGTGTATGGTTATGAGAAGAAGTAGTGTGTTTTCGTAAGCCTGAAAGTTTTTACAGGGTAAGATTCAACACAATTTCTGGTACTGTTATTAATACGAATGAGGTTTTGCTTATATTGGATATCATTATTAATTAACTGAACTACAAAATGATGTATTCAGTACTTAAGAATTAATATTTTAATACTGAGAATGGATCAGTCAATTTCCATATGGCAACTGGTGGTAATATGAAACAGGTGTTCCATAATACAACCTCACGATGCCAATAACCAAATTAGGACCTGAAAAGAAAGGACTAAGGCAGAAATGGCGTCAAGAAGATATGGTAAATGCAAGAAAACACCAAATCAGCAGATTTTTGCTCATGAAAGACTTGCAATTTTTAATTGAGCGTTTTCTTTCAATTATAAAGTGTTCAGCATTAATTTTTACTTTTTCTCTGTAGTTTCTATATTTTCTATTGATGTGAAGCAAAACAATGCATTAAAGTATCAACAATAAATGATTTTTTTACTATAATAGCAATAATAAAGAAGTATTGTTGCATTTTAACATCTGTTTCATATTACAACCCTAGTTTAACAATTCATTTTTTTGTAGAATGTCCTAAATAATTGTACCTATTCAAGAGTTTTAAATATTTATTTAAAAATGTGTGATATTTATCTCACACGATATTTATACTAATGCTACTGACGATTTTCATACATTAGAGCCACTTGAAATTCAAAATTTTGTCAAAAATAAAAAAGTGGTCCATATTACCACCACCTCCCCTATCATAAACATAGTCTTTTATTTGAAAACGATTAAATAAGGGAGCACTTGAAATTATTTAAAAGCGATTGTTGAACAACCTGTGGAAAAATTAAGATTTTGAATTGTTGTAAATTGCAAAAGCACGTAACTGTTATCATGCACAGTGTCGCGAGTAATGTGAAATTATGAATGACCGTCCTGACAGGGATTATCCGAATGACCGCTGCTACAACTGGACGGAAGGAACTCCGCGAGATGGAAGATTTGGTCAAGGTCAAAAAAACATTAATTTTTCACAACAGAGGCCGAGACCCTGCATACCTTCTCTGGTGCCCCGATTAAGTGAAATTATTTAATTCAATTAAAACTTTAAAATCGTTAATATTTTTCTTCTTTCTTTTTATTTTTCTGCTTGTCGATAGATTCTATTTTAACCTTTTCACTTATTTCTTACTTCAACCGGAAGTTGTTTCCAATACCCTTTAATAGCTATTTTCTTTTATTTTTGTCTTTTTTAAATTATAGATGGATAAAATGTAGGCTTTTTTTATACGTGCATATGTGAAATAGTAAATGTCATTTTATTATTTCATTTTATTTTGTCATTTCGATATTTTTTGTAAAACTGAAAATTTTAGTTATTTACTTAATTTTAATCTTTTGATTGAGACTTAAATTTGAGACTTTGGCTCATTATTTTTTTTTTAACCCTTTCCGGTCAAAGGCCCTTGGCCTTCAAATCCCATTGTTGTTGGAAGAACTTAAATATAAAGTTACATTAATTTATACAATTTAATAAGTTCTTTCTACAGAAGAAGTCTTTTTTAAATTTATACATATTTAATACATTTAATACATACGTTTTAAATATTAAATAAATATATTTCTTTTTGAAATGTACTAGAAGTTTTTATTAGGCTTTATTTAGGGTTTTATTACTTTCTTTATTGATTATAAATTTATACTGTTATGTGTTTATGAACTTTTTTAAAATGTACACTATTGCTAGTGGATCAGAATAATAATAATAATTTTAATTTTATAATAATAATAATAATAATATGTAACAAGGCCTAAATATATATATATACGTACATTCATATATTTATAAAAGTATGTATGCGTAAATACGCGTTTGTTTTTAAGTCATATTCCTCAGAAATTCGATATAAAATTGTCACTATTTACAAATAGAGTTCCTATATGTTAGCAGCCATTTTTGAAGGTTCATAATAACAAAAATATGCTTTCAACAATAAAAAAAAAAAAAAAATATTGCGATTTTAAAGTTAAAGTCGGACTTTGGAGTTATTTTCGAATTAGTAGGAAAGAAAAGAAAGACGTAATTAAGTGCGTAATTGGAGTGAATGCTAAAACACATAATATCTGTTGCAAAAGAACCGAACGAGAATTTCACCAACACGGAAGCCACATCCTGTAAGCAGCTTCATTAGTCTGAATCGCACCAATAGAATATTTTTTTCAACAACTTGTTCTTTTCGACTGCTCTATTAACTGAATAGACGTAATTGTAATGACTCGGCACGCGCGTCACGCACTTCGTCTTCCGGTAATAATCACTATAGTGGATAAAAGTAACTGTTTGCGAGGAGTTGTTGCTGTTTTGTTTTATAGATATATAGTTAAATTAATTTTATTCAAATATTAATTATGGAATAAATTTATAACTAGCAGAAAAAAAAAAAAAACAAGATAAAATTCCGACGTGACTTAAAAAATAAATACTGAACGAACGTGAAGCCTACTTTCCTGGAAGGATGGAAATAGTGTTATTTTACAGAATCATTTTCATCGAGACTATCAAAAAATGTTTAAGTTTAAAGGAGTAATTAAAAATAAAATATGAAATTATCTTATAATTTTCTCTCGTGATGATAACTTCATCTCGAGAGAAAGCATAGCTCTTATCAAAGGCGTACCCAAGATTTTGGAATGGGAGGCGTTATAATGTTCATCATAATCATTCAACCAAAAAAAAAATCTCATGTCCTTTCTCGGATAGGGGGGGGGGGTTACAGACGTACCAAAAAATTTTTTAACCCCCCCCCCAACCCCCCCCCCACCAAAATCCTAAATTTCCATTTTCTTATGCAATTGGGGGGGGGTTCTAGCCCCTAACAACCCCCAACCCCTCTTCTTGATACGCCTTACAAGCTCATTTCCCAGGTTTCATATATTACAAGTCATTTCTTAAGGCGATAAATATATCTGTTTTTTTGTTTACTTTTTTGTTTTCGATATTCCAGACGTCTACAACTTACTATAACTTGAATACTATTAAGTTTAAAGTAGAAATGAAATTAAAGTTTTAATTTTTTAAATACATTTTGAGTTATAATTAGTAGTTTTAATAGCATATCAAGCTAGGACAAAAATGTTTTTTTTTTCTCATTTAGGTCTTTCACTATTCGAATAACTCAAAAAATATATGATATGCAGAGTGTGTTTAAACACACTACAGTTCAGATTTCTGCATACCATTTTAGACGGTTAATAATGATATACTAAATTTACTGTTGGAGGGGGAGGTTTCAGCATAAAGTCTTTTCTTTTTTTTTTTATAGGTTGAATGATTTTTTTTTTCTCTACATCTTTGAATTTCTTAAGTCATATGGGCATGCATATATCTCAGAATGTATGCATATATATATCTCAGAATTTTAAAGTAATAAATATTCATATCCTTTTTATTATAGACAAATTAATTGTGAATTGGACAACTATTACAATATGTATTCGATATGCTTAACAAGAACTGGTGATTAATCTAAACTAATGTTATTTCTTTTTTTCTGTTTTTTAGAATAATGGTACTAATCTTGAAGAACATCTGGAGTAGACCAAAGACAAGTCTACTCAAGTATTTTCCATCACAAGCTGCATTGCAAGAAACATTTGTGGTGCTTCTCTATTTGACTCTAGTCCTAATTCCAGGCTTGTTCTTCCTTGGGATATTCATTTTCTTTTCTGTGTATCGGTTGGTGTTGCTTGTTTATCTTCGACGCCAACTCAACGGTGAGGACATTAGCTTGCTCAATGGGAGACAAGCGTTAGGCACTGTCCAACCAAGGAAGGCCTTGGTCGCCGCAGTGGCCATTGTGGAGGGACAACTTAATATTCACCACGTGAGGAGCGTCATCTCCAACAGATTAGTTCAAGCAAAGCACGTGGGAGAAGGCGTTCTGCATCAACGTCTGCAACAGTACATGTTCGAAAAGAATGGCTACTGGTTCTACAGAACGGAACGTCCATTCAGCATCGAGAACCACGTCTTCCTTTACCAAGAGAGTACTGTTCGCAGTTACGTGCAACTCAAAGAGGTACTAGATATGATCTGCAACGAACCGTTCATGGTTAACAAGTCAGAATGGTCCGTTACTCTTATACCAGTGTCCTCCGAAAAAGGTGCGGAAAAATCTACTAAGACAACCTGTGTTCTCATACGTCTACATGATTCAATCCAAGATGGCATTTCTATTCTTGGTGACTTTCTGTCAGCTGCCAATGATAAAATACCGTCCTTCAGTCCAATGTCGATAGATGATGATCAGACCTCCCGATCTTTGAGAGCTGCCGAGTGGATTAAGGCTGTTGCATATCTCCCAAAAACATTAACACAGCTCTTCTTTCAAGCCAATTCTCAGTTTCTGTACAACTTCCCCATGTCCAATTTCAAATTAGTAGGATATTCGTCACCCATCGACTTCGAAGTAGTTCAAGCAGTTAAAAGATCCACGGGAACCAAAATACGGGATATCCTAATGGCGGGATTGGCTGCTTCTCTTCGTAAACATTTCATTCGGAGGCATGGGAACACGCCTTGTCAAGTGATATCGTTTTGTCCGCTCTTCTCAACTTTCATGGGCGAATGGGAGGATTCTCTGTCACCGTATAACTTACCTCTGCTAACGTGTACTCCAGTGCAAAGACTTATGTTGTTGGAGGATATGAAACAGAGGGACTCTTTACCTGATAAAATAAAGATAGTGTTCAGCATAATGAAAGTTCTTATGAATCGGCTACCATTCGGGATAACGAAGCATCTCATGTCTCTCATTCCTTTATCCTGCCTCATGACTAATGTAGCAGGACCTATTCAGTCTATCACTATACTGGAGGATTATAATCTGAAGGATCTCGCTCTACTAATACCCCATCAACCTGAGACAGGTAGGTGCAACATGTCTATTATTATAATATTTTTATATTAGGAGAATTGTCATCTACATGCAAATAGTGTATCAGCCAATGCTTATGTTTACTAAATTATACGCTGTGAAAAATTTAAGCTAAAGGTAGATTTCTCTAATGTTTGAAAGGTTTCTAAATAAAGAAAAAAAGTTGAACTCTAGCCGTCCATCTATGATCAGTAAATTAAAAAAAACAAAACACAGTCTATTCTTGACAGCTGAGGAGCTTTTCTTGAATCCCATTAATTGTGACCCTATTCACTGTAGTACAAATTAGGCAAATAGCTCAGATTGGAAATGCCAAAAAAAAAAATCACGTACTTTAGTTTTAAATAGCCGAAAAAATTACAGTCGTGTGAATTAGTTGGGAGGGTATGATTATCAGATAACGGTAATTCTGCTTTTTTTTTTTTGTTAGCAGTCTTAGGACGCACATCAAGCGCTATCCTTCAATTGTTTTCAGTTCATATTTTTCCCTTACAGTGAATTTTTTGAACTCATTTTGGGTATTTGAGAAGTCTTTTCCTAACTTTCCTAGAATTGATTCTCCTTCCATACGGCAATGAATAGGAGTTCTTCATTACTTTAATTATTTTAAGTATAAACACAGATGCTCTAATTAAACAACAAAATACTTTACTACATACAACAGTTCAAAATGTTCGTTGATTGGTCATCTGTTTGTCACAGAATATTTCCGAAACGGTTAGAGTTAGGAACACAGAATTTCCTATAAATTTCCTCTTCGCCCACGGAAAACTTGTAGACTACAACTGAATCTATCAGGGAAATTATCAGGGAACTGACGATACTCTTCCTAAAGAAACAGAAGGAACATCAAAACAAAAACACTCAAAAAAAAAAAAAAAAAAAAAAATTATGAAAAACACTCTACAGCTCCGAGTACCGTATTTACTCGCATAATTTCCCCTTTTTTTTCATCAATATTTTGACAAAAAAAGGGGGGATGGGGAAATTACGCGATGTTTTTCAATTTGAGGAAAAAAAATATGGAAAAAAAAATAATAGTGTAAGGAAAACCATGTTAAATATTGATTTTTAAAGCAAGAAATTTAATTAACAACAATTTTATTAATACGCAACATTTAAAATATAAGAAATCACATCTCAACATTTGTTTTTTCTTCAAAGTACAGTTAAGCAATAGGCATGCACGGAAGTGTGTGTGCGACTGTGACGTAATTTCGTAACTCACGCAGCGCAGCCCGCCATCTTTATAGCTGAAATAGAGGTGGGGAAATTAAGCGATAAAAATAAAAATTGAATTTTGTAATCCACAAAAACTGGGGTGGGGAAAATACGCGATGGGGGAAATTATGCGCGTAAATACGGTATTTGTTTACTTCCTCAGGTAAATCAAATCTTTTATATAGTTGTGTGTGTGTTTAAGACTTTATTTATCTTTTCGTATTTCCACACGTTATATATCTTATGCTATAACAAGTTAACTCTTATCTCCACTGAAACAGACCTAGCATTACTATTAAGTTTAAGTACAGGAATCTTTTATAATATTGCGAATTTTTAAAGATAATTTGAGTTGACGAATCACGAAATCTAGGATGCTTAACAGTTTTAAATTCAAGGCAGAAAGAAAGCTACTGATTTAAAGTTAGTTTAAATTACAAGTTTTAATTTTTATTTAAAAAAATGTACTCCTATGAGAAAATAAAAAAAAAAATAAAAAAATAAAAAATCCTAAAATGAAAACTAATTGTTTAGTAAAAAGAAGAAATAAAGTTCATAGAAATTAAGATTAATCGTAAGTATTTATTTAGTTGAATTTACTAATTTCGTCCAAGTTATTGAATCGTATTAAAATGAAGCGTATTAAGAGAAGTAAGTTGTAACAAAGAAATATATTTATATCAGTGGCGAATATAGAATATATTTTTTTTTGGGGGGGGGGCCAAGATTAATGTAAGGTTAAGTTCAGTAATTTTAAGTAGACACCCCATGGAAACCTATCTGTTCAACCAAAAAAAAAACGTTGGGAGGACATATCTTCATTATTTCGGGGGGGGGGGCGTATATAAGGGGCGTAAATATATTCTTTCTCTTATACCCAGGGGCCCCTTATATACGCCCCTGGTTTATATTATATATTTCTTTGATTTATAAATAAATGGAAATACCGTAAGGGATGTAACTTCAGTTTTTATTTAAAACGTTGTCGATTTGAAGGGATTTTAATCATCAATTCAGCACCAAAAAAGATTTTACTTAACAGTGTTTAGGCC
The DNA here is from genome assembly GCA_023159025.1 of Thereuonema tuberculata. Classification (NCBI taxonomy): domain Eukaryota; kingdom Metazoa; phylum Arthropoda; class Chilopoda; order Scutigeromorpha; family Scutigeridae; genus Thereuonema; species Thereuonema tuberculata. The sequence continues at coordinate 49,234,750 of JAFIDM010000179.1, forward strand.
GCGCGGTTGACGATGTCGCTAAGAAACTGGCCTCTCACCTCTGAGTCCCGGGTTCGGTTCTCATGTGGGTTTCGTTGATGGTGGCGATCCGCGCTGGGCAGATTTTCCCGGGGTTCTCCCGTTTCCCCTGCATTTCCACACCATCCTTTCTGTCTTTCTCTCCGTCTGTCCTTCTTTCCGTGGTATAGTACAAAAGATCTTTCAGGTCGACGTGCTCGGTAGTCATGCCATCCACTTTCAATTAATCTAATCTAATCTAACAGTGTTTAACGAATGACAAAAGAAACAAATCAGCACAAATCTAAATAAAAATTGAAATTGCCTCTTTGTTTTAATTATGGGGAAGGAGTTGGGAACGGCCGTTTCGTCCTTCTGCGGACTCATCAGCCCAACCCCGCCTTCCCCTGATATCCAACCAGAAAGGCAAAATCACTTTCTGGTGGTCACCGAACAACCTGGCTGTGACCTCTCAGAGCAAGGGGAAGGCGGGGTTGGGCTGAAGAGTCCGCAGAAGGACGAAACTGCCGTTCCCAACTCCTTCCCCATAACTAAAACAGAGAGGCAATTTCAATTTTTATTTAGATTTGTGCTGGTTTATTTCATTTGTCATTTGATCCTACAGCACGTTAAATATTTGTTGAAGTATTTAACGAAGTTTTTAATTTTTCAAACTTCGTTAAACACTTAAAGCTCTGTTGAACGTGTGCAGGTTGAAATCCTTATAGACAATGACATTTTGTTTAAAAACAGTGAGCGACACATTAAAAAATGATTGCTTCAATGTTAAAATTCAAAAACAATAAAATACTTATCAAGGACAGTTTCAATCCGCTAACTATCGGGTTATCATCAGCTTAAAGGAGGGAACACGTATTTATATAGCCCAAGATTGGACATGTGATGAATTAAGCCAATGAGGAAAATGAATATGAGGATTGATCAAAAAATATAAGGTAAGACCATCTGGTGTTAAAAACAGAGGGAAAATAATACTTCATGTCTTGATTTGATAGTTGTTTGTATTATTTCAACTTTCTTAAGAATCCATACAAAAAGAGAAAAGAAATTAACAAGATTATTTTAGAATTATGATCAAATTTTGATTTTATTTTTCTATTATTATACGCACTTTCTTTTGTGAAACAATATATTTTGTAAACAATATATTTAAAGACCATGATTTTCAAGTAAACACCACATTAGCATTAATAGATATTTCGAACTCAGTATTTTTATTTTGAAAATAACATATAAGCTTATAAACAAAATAAAGGATTATTCATGGGATTAGCAGCTTCAGGAGCATTAGCGGACATAGTCCTTCAATATATTGAACATGTTGCCCTAAACAGTATAAAAAATGAAAATATATTTTTCGATAAACAATACGTTGATTTGTTCATTATATCTGAAACAAAAGAAATACAATCTATATTTGAAAGTTTTAATAGTATTCATTTAACGATAAAATTCACTATTGAAAACCAAGATGAAAATAAAAGCATTGCATTCTTGGATGTTTTAGTTTCCCCTATGAATAATAGATAAATTCTACTTCATGCTATAGAAAAACCAACTTCATCGAAAAAACCCATACATTTCAGTTCTAATTTTCCTACACATCAAAAGCGGAATCTAATAACTATGAAAGTAAAAAAATGCATTTTTAATATCTTCAGATGCGGTTAAAATTTATTATGAACTAAACAACATTAAACAGTTTTTCTAAACAATAAATACCCAGTAGGATTTATAAATGAAAGTATTAAGAAAGCGGTAGATAAACTTTATAATACTGATAAAATAAAAAAAAGTGGATAGTTATTTTGTTACTGTTCCATATTTAGGAGTATTAAGAAACAATTGAAAAATATCTTCAAACATATTGATATCGCAATAGCTAATAATAATTTATACAAAATCCAATTAAATAATCACAAAAAAGTCTCAAATCTTATGGAAACGAAAGGAACCGTATATGTAATTAAATGTAAACAACACAACTGTTTTTATGTAGGAGAAAGCAAGCAACAGCTAAAAAACCGCGTGTACCAACATAATTATGCTTGCTAAAACATTAACACCAACAGTTCTTTGGTTTCCGCACACGCTATAGAAAAAGATGATAACCCGACAGTCAGCGAATTGAAACTGTCCTTGATAAGTATTTTATTTTTTAACATTGAATCAATCATTTTACAATGTGTGTGCGCTCACACATTATAATTTCTATTTCTTTAAATTAAGTAAAATCTTTTACTAGAGGTTAGAATTCGGTTTCTTTATTTTAGAAGAAAAAAAAAAAACTTTCATATTCTCGGATTTTTATCTTTAGATATCTGTTTATCATCTTGAAATTTTTTGACTGATTACTAAAAGTTTTAAATAGTCTTTCTTTGTAGAACTGTTAAAAATAGAATAAACAAAATATCTACACTTGAATTTTAATTTCATTGGTAAATAGCAATGACAGTATTCAAGGGCATCTTGGCGCCCTTAGATGTTTCCGGAGGAGGGGGGGGGGGATATTAACTTTGGCAGTGTATTTTACACTGTAAAATTCCATAAATTAGTTAATGTAAAAACGTAATAATTTAAAATAAAATTTAGAAAATATGTTATTTCTCTTATAAGAAAGTGCATGAATTATATTAATTTTGAAAATCCATGAGGGGCAATTACCCCTTCTTGCCCCTATGTGCGGGCTCCTATGATATAGTATATATACAAACTGGCAGAAAAGCAAGAACATAGTTCTACATTTTTCTTAAAGTTACCCTATAGATAAGTATTCTGAGCTTGATCATCGAAGCTAAATCTGGCTGATGAGTCCTAATAAGGACGAAACAGCTGTCTCAGGTTGCTGTCGATGATGGCTCAATGCGTGAAAGCAAACAAATTCGTGCATTCCCTTGTTATTTTCCGTTTTCTGATTACCCTGTAGATTCAGTGATGGATTATCCTATAGATTATCTTGTGATGGATTATCCGATTTTCCCTCTTGCAGTTCAGTGCACAAGTTTTCGAGCAAATTACGTTTTATGTTCAAGTAAATCCTGATTTTATTTCAATAAACGCTGATTATGTTTCATTAGCGTATTAGGTTATTATTATATAAAATAACTAAAGTAATTGATCCCACTTTAGCATGTTCTCTACCTGCTCAGCCTATGTAAGCTTCAGGTGGTAGAGCGCGAAAACCGATAGAACACATGCTAAAACAATACCAAGTAATTAATATAAAATAAAAAAATAATTATTAATTGTTAATAATTACTTAATTTTCTTATTAACTTGAATTGACATTTATTGTTGTTTTTTTTTTTTTTAACAAAACTAGTAACGAAATTTGAAATATACTGCTAACACGAGGAAAAAACTATTAAGCTACCCGCACACGAGGGAGCTTTTTCTGTGCAACTCGAGGAAATTGAGGTGCACAGAAAAAGCTGCATGCGACTATCAGTGCGCAAACGATGCAACATTGTTAGCGCCGCCGTGCGGACAACAAACGAAGCACACTACGAATTTGAATGACATCACTGGACATGACGTCAAGGATACTGCTGTGATATCGTTCCAAAACTAAATATTTGTGATTTATTTTAAACATATGAGAAATATTTTTATAATATTATTAGCCGGTATGTAATCGCAGTTGATGGCAATAATGCGATTCACGAATAACAACGACCAGCAGCCAATAATAATCCATTGCTCACTGAAACAATGACGTCACGTGGCAGTTTCCGGAAATGGTGAATGAGCGAAACTCCGCTTGCGATGTGAAATATTCAAAAAATCTAGGTTTTTCAAACGCTATGCTACATTCTACCGCATTAAATTACTGCATTTACATATAAACTGTATTTATGTGTGAAAGAAACTCGAAATAATCTGATATTTTTGCTGTATTTGCGATTCGCCCATCTGAAGCGAAGGAAAAATGTTTCGACGCCATGTTTCTTCCTTGAGCATGACGTCACGCCTGACGTATAAAAATGCTGCACTGTGATTGGGTAATTCCATGCAACTTTCCGTGGTGCACCGCCGTTCTGTGAAGCTTTTTTTCCATGCAACTTCCATGCAACTTGGCCCATGCAGCTCAAAAAACCGCTCTAGGCATCAAGTTGCACATGCAACTCGGCCAAAAGCTCCCTCGTGTGCGGGCTACTTTAAGAACACAAAAATCAAGCTCAAAACAGTTTAAATATATATGAAATAATATCTCAATATTATCAGAAGTGCTATATTAATTATATAAACAAGAAAATACACTGAAAAAAAAATTAAAAAATAGGCACATTTTTAAAATGTGTGAATTTTGCGAAGGCACATATTGAAAAATAGAGAAAAGAATTGGTGAAAAATGATTAAATAAATTTAATCTTAAGTGAAAAAAAAAAAAAAAAAAAAAAACTCAACAAAAATACATTAGTTGAAAGGAATTAAATTAAGCACACAAGTCCGCTTATTTATCACCATAGGGGTACTCAGAATTTTGGAATGGGAGAGGTTATGATCATTCAACCAAAAAAAAATAAACCTTCTGTTCTTTCTCGGATGGGAGTGGGATTGATGAATTTTCCAAGCAAATAAAACGGGTTCAGAATCCTGTATTTCTTCCATTTTCGGATGCAATGGGGGGGGGGGGGGGGCTGACCCTTATCGACACCCCGTATGTACATCAATGTTTCCCACACGAATTGATTTATATCTCGCGTATATGAAATGAGTATCATAAAGAACAAATAGAGGATAAAAGTGTCATTACATGTTGTATTATGTAGTTCAAAGCACAGCCCTTTGAACGTAACTAAATAACTTGGCAATATAACAGTGTCTCAACATGTCTCATAGGTCGAGTTTCTATTGCTATTTAACGACTTTCTTTAGGTCGCTTCTCAAAATTGCTTTTATCGAAAACAATAAACACTTACGTAATGGTCAGGTCAAAGCAATGCCGCTTTTAAAGTTGACGATTCAGTTTTTGGAAAAACCTACGGTAATCTAATTGCTGGAAATTTTATGGTTATTAAAAACTTGTAACTAAAATTAATAATATTGACTATGGAAGGATTATTTCATTTGAAATTTTCATATAGTGGTAGTTCTTTACAAGTAGCGTTGTTAATCAGTAATATGCCGTTAAAAGTGTATCAGGACCCTGTATTTTGATTTGTAAATTATGAGGTGATCTAACATTATTAAAGACAAAAAAAAATCACACAAAAAAAAAAAAAAAAAAAAAACCAAAAGCATCCAACGTTGTTTTGATAAAAGAAACCTTCTGCTTCCTCAGCATTAATTCTTTTCTAAGTTTCTACAAGTATCAATAGTAAGGAGCAAAAACAGAAACCGAAACCAGAAATTGAAATCAAAGCTTCTTGTCAGAAGCGCCATTAAGGCTGACGTGAGGACAAAGAACGTGAGGACGCTACCGAACTGCTTTAAGCCATAACCAATCGAACTCAACTATATTTAACTTTAATTCTATAAGCTAAGGTTAACCCTTTCAAATTCAATTTAATTTATTCAAATATAAGTTAATTAATTAGAGACAGAATATCATAAAAAATATATAATAATATATTAAATAGCTAATACATAGCTATTTTACTGTGCTTTTCAAAGGCTTCTTTTTTTATTTCATTAATAGCATTGTATAATAAAAAAAACACTATTAATTTAATCACAGTAATTGGAAACGTATTTATAACTACTTAAAAATGTAAAGATTAAGACAAAATAATAAGTTATGTCATGAAAATCCGCTCGGTAGCAACAATGCCTATGAAATTAAGTTAGGTAAGACAGAATCACTATTTCTGCGGGCTAGGTGAAGTGAGCCCCATCCTCTTGTATCCTTTTTTTTTTTTCTTTCCTATTTTTCTTTTTAATTTTAGATATCATACCAGCTGTAAATTACAAAGAATTTATTGGCATTTCCAGTGTATATATTTTCAGTCTAACTCTTTATCTACAGGTCTAATTTATATCAAAATCAAAAGGGACCTGCCATTCTAAGCCTATCTTAGGTTTATCCTAGATAAACAGTTTTTAATTATTTTAACGGCAATAGCATGGATGGAAATAAGTATTCAAGTTTCATTCTAATTTATTTATTTTTATTCTACCATCCCATTTTTTTTCCGAAGCATATTAAGAGATATTACAGATGTCAGATTAAACTTTTATAATTTGCTTTGGCAAATATGCTTATACCGCACAGGGGCCGGCTCGAGGGTATGTGGCACCTGATCTTTTTTTTTTTTAATTATTTTAAATTGCCAAGCTTTAAAAATTTTACAACAGGAGTATGTCATAATAGAACATTAGTATACGATTCGTTTTTTTTACGAGGTGGGCGTAAAGCCTTTTGCGCCTCTTGTACCTAAGCCTACAGCCGGCCCTGATAACGTGAATATAAAAGTATAGAATTGGAAATGCAGCGCTTTATTTATTGTCTTTCTTATTCAAAATCTTTTCTGTTCTCTTACAAGAGGACGACATACCTTATATGTCATGGATTTAGATGTCCTTTGAGGAGATCAAAGTGCATACTGAATATTTTAAGAATATATTTAGGTTTGGGGGCAACCTCACACTGATTTCCAGCTTTTTGACATTGTTTTCATTGAATTTCCTCTAAAAGCTTAAATGTTAAAATACGATAGTTTCGTTACTGTTATCGGCGATAGCTCAGATGATTATGCACCTTATTATGATATGAAAGTCTCTCAGCGAATTTAAATTTATTTTAAATTTAAAAAATTAAATCTTAAAAATTAAAAAAAAAAATAGTTTAATAATTTTACTTTTTTTTTAATCAAATTTATTTTCAGAGTTTTATGTTCAAAATAAAAGGCATATTTAAATCATGAGACAAGTTTTTGGATCTCTTTACATTTTAACTTTTTTTTAGTTAATTCTTGTATGAAAGTGTTATTTTAAGAACTGTATAGCAATTCATTATTAAGAAAACAAAACAAAATAAAAACAAAACATATCTAAGCAAACAAAAACAAGGAAATTTATTTCACAACTTTATAATTGCATAATTTTTTTAGATAATTCATTATAATATTGTAGCTATTATTTTTTAGTAAATATTTACATGAACACAAAAATAAGATTTTATTTTTTTACCTGGGCCGTTCATGTATTACGTGAGCATTTAGGGGGGGGGGAGGTGTTCAAGCTGAGTTTATTTTTGCTGTCAATGGGGAGGAAAGGATTAGAGCAATGCTTAGGTAAGACAGACAAACATGCACGCGAGAGAGTGCCTTGCACGAGATACTTTTTCCTCAGTATTTCATGTGCACTTTTCTATTTTGTTACTTTTTAATTCAGTTCAGTGATATTTAATGTTAATGATTTGACAAATCTTACGTAAGCACAAAAGGAGGGGGGGGGGGAGATCTGCTTATTTTTGTTAAAAGGGCGGAGGGAGTCTAAAATGACTAAAAATATGCTTACATAATACTTGAACGACCTCTTGAGATTTTATTACAGTATTTTAACTTTTATATATATATATTTTAAAAAGAGAATTTCAGCAATATTTTAAATTTAATAAAAGTATTAGCTCTAATAATGAATTTACGGAATAAAAAAAAAAAAGGAAGGTTATCAGAAATAATATTGCTAATGTCGTAAAGAAAAGAAGTAAACTTATTGAAGAAATTTTTGAAGTAGAATGATTATAAAAATAAAATCAGAAATTACCGATAATTGAATCTGAAAGGCAATTTATTCTTGTGCTGCCCTTGTTTTCTGATTTTGTTTTTTTTGATTAAATTCACAGCACGTTAAATTTGTTTAGAATCATAATAAGTTTGGTAATTTCGTGTTTCAAATAAAATAAAATAATTTGATTTCGTTCGTAAAATCCAATTTCTAATCAAACTAAATTATTGTGTTTATTTCAGGAAAATTTAATTAATTTGTAATCTTACATAGTTTAAACATAATTTTAAACAACTTGTCTTTACAAATTGTTAGGTTATTTTTGTATTAGGTTTGGTATTTTTGTTAAGGTTATATTTGGTTATGTTTGTAAAAGAGGATTCTTTAAAATTTCAAGATGAGAGAAACGTTTATAGCAAATTAATGTTTAACCATATTTTTTCTTTTTTTGAAAGATGTAAAATAAATAGTTTAGAAAATGATTAAAACTCTTTACCAATAGGTTCGAAACTGATTCCACTTCGCAGTAATATTGTAGATTGATCTGTTTTCTTTTTTTTCAGGAACTGTATTGTCAAATATTGTTTCTCATAATTTTTAAAAGGTTAATGCACGTTTTTTGTCCATTTACTTTAATTTTCTTAAAGTCAAACATTAAGTTTTCGACCTTTTCAATACTGTTATTTCATCTCAAACCACCCGTGTCAGACATGTTTATTAACAACTATCAGTAGATGCAAGCTCGATTGTCATTGGCTGAGCAATTATTTTGTAGGCCAATGATAAAGGACGAACCAAATCAAAAAGCTTTGAACGTAATATGAATTAAAAGCAATTCTTTTCATTAGGCAATTCGAAAAACGGGAACTTGACAATATTTTAAATATGAGAAGTTGATGCTATTAAAATCATTTTGGAATTTAAGTATAGTTTTAAAATTTGGATGAGGGATTTTCACAGAATTTTTTATCAGAAGGCACAACCATTACAATTTAAATACTGGTATTCATTAATGAATAAGAATTATTTTTGTTTTGTAATAGGAAAAAAATAGTATAAAAATTTTCTTGACATCGAAACTGATTTTCCTAGGAGTGGTATCATTTCGATGAGGGTTTCCAAACTTTTTGATTCATACACCAACCAAAAAAAAAATCTGAACGAGTACTTAAGATGGGAGCTGACTTACTGAACATTTATTAAAATTATTTTTCTTAATCATTTCTTGCCATTCACACTAAGTATTCTGCTCCTCAAAGAATACTTTTAAGACTGTTAATAACTATTTCGTTTCTCTTCTAGGTATCGCTGTCACCTTTTTCACTTGGGAACAGAAATTACAGATCGGTCTAACAGTGGACAGTTCTTTAGTGGAAGGTCGTGATGACGTGGACATCATATTAAGTGACATAACACAAGAACTTTATGAATTACAAGAACAAACAAATAATGAATCCTTTATTTGAGTACTGAATATAAATGATGCAAAATAAATTTGATTTTTTTAAAAATTTAATGGAAGTCTGCTGAACCTTAAGACTGACTTCTTAAGACATTTAAAATATGCCTGATTCTAACATAGTCGAATGTCTTATTTTAACTTCATACTTTTTAAAACTGCATTACACAGAGATACTGAAGTTATATTTAATAAGACACTTGAAATATTGGGGATAGCATTCCTTTTTAATGTCATATTAAAGAAAGAGTATAAATTGAAACTAGCCACATTTGGTCTATGGATGGCTTGAATACTGAAGATGAAGAACTGAAAAAAGTAGCCAGTAGTAAAAGCAATTCTCAAATTGTAAAAAGATTATTGAATCTTAAAACTGGGAAAATATTGAATTCACAAATGTTTTACTCATATCACAAATAAATCTCAAATGATGAGTAAATTCCTATGCAGAGAGAAAATTAAAAAGCAATAAATGACATCTTGGAGCTTTTGGTTTCTTTTTCTCCCTTTCATTAAAATATTTCTTCATAAATAACCAGAACTGTTTGGCATACAGATCACTAGTTAAAGCACGGTGCAGCAATAACATCTGAAGGTGGGTTGGCCAAACTTTGCCAATGGAGATGAATAAAATAAAATTGCAGTTCATCATTCCAATAAGTATCTGATAATTTACAAAATGGGAGAAGGCTTGAATAATAACAATAAAAAATAATCCAAGACTGTTTTATTTTGTATTCATATTAAAAATTGTCTAAGCCTTTTTCACAAGTTAGTTGTAACTGATTTTAATAGTAAAAACAAAATATTCTTTAAAGAGCAATTTCTCCAACAATAAAAAACAAAAGCAGGTTTATAGTGTTTGTGTGTATGTTTGTAAGAATGTTTCTGATAAGTATACATATGTGATAAGATGTAATTTTCTTGAACAGATAAAAACAGATCAAATCCCATCATGACCACAACAGATATTTCAAGTTTTAGAAAACATCTAATCCAAGTACAGTAGTTGCTCAAATGCTTATACACATGCTTGGCTTTTTTTCTTAAATATTTGTTTAATCCAATTTCACCTAAAACATTTGTTTAAAATGTTTCTTGCAATGCCAATGGAACAAGAAAAGGCATTCAGATTAAAATGTAATTTCGTATTAAAAATTGTTTTAAAAGTTGGATGGAAGCATCTGAGATCTAATTCTCCACATCACCCGCAATCTAGTTTGCAGAAACCATTGCTCAAAAACCAGCCAACATAAGTGGACAACATTTTGCTAGATGAATGGGACACACTAAACTACATTTGTCAGCCATTACAATTAACTGAAAATTGAGAATCATCACTTAAAACTTGTTTTAACTCTTTAAGTCGGCGTATTTTATTAGGATACACATTTACGTACATATATACCTTATGTTTATTTTCTAAATTCAGGAACAACTGAAGTAGAAAATATCAAATTGCACCTGCCCTGCATCTGTGGATTTACAATTGGGAGTAAGTGCTTAATCAGCCACCTCCCAAATCACTTTGGCAAGTTAACCAAAACATGATTGTTGCTTTAAACCCTTTTCAAAGTTCTCTTTTAATGAGAATAGATTCAAACGATCACCATTCATCAGAATTTAACATTTACTTGTTAATGTCATTTTGGATGTCTAATTCAACATTTGCAAATAAACAAATATTTTAATAGAATGAGTTTAACTTATGAAGAAAGTGGGAAAAGTTATTAAAAAGATTAAAAAAACATCAAGTCGCACATTTAAAATTGTATTAATAAAGTTAAAAAATTAATCAAAAACTGAAAAAAACAAAACAAAAAACAAACAAACTTCAAATTCAATGTGTGGACCACATTGTTATCAACAGCTAATGTTGTGGTCTGCAACTTGAAACTATCCTGAATTTAAAGTAATTTTTTAACTTTAAATTCATTAAAAAAAAAATAGTCACAATTTTAAACTTGACTATTTTTTTTAATCTTTTTAATTTTTTAGCATCAATAGTTTGAGAATTACTTGTAATAAATATCTTGTGAAAAAAATATTTATTAATAACATCAGTGGAAACAAAAAGTCTACTGTAATGTCCAAAAGAAAGAGAACTTATTAAATACTATGCCAACAAGCTAACACTGCAAACTCGTGATTTTCAGCGGTGACTTTCAGCTTTCGACTCCCACTTGATGGATCACGAGACGTCAATTAATCATCTCGAGGGTAGATGGGGGTAGACTGCACCTAAAATTTTTTTGCAAATTTAAATATGAAGGATCTTGAAGAGCATTAAATTCTATGGACAATTGTCAAAATCATTTACTGAGACATTTCAGATGCTGCAGCAAGCATATGGAGGACGACTGTTTAACCCATACACAATGTTATGAATAGTACAAACATTTCAAGTCGGGTAGAATATCCATCAACAATCTCAAACCAGGATAGCCTTCCACTTCAAATGATGATGATCACGTCGAGGAAGTGCATGCTTTTATTCGTGAAAATGGTCATTAACTTTCCGTGAAGTTGTTGAAGTAAGCATCAATTACAGGTTCTTGTTGCTGCAAAATTTGTGCAGTATCTTTGACAGATGAGAAAAAGTGATGTTTGTTACAGTCAGTAAAGAGTTGTTAGATCGTTTAAATGTTGATGAAAACTTTCTAAACACATCATAACAGACAATGAAAACTTGGGTATATGGGTACGATCCTGAAAGAAAAGACAATGGGTGAGAAAATCGTCACAACCAGAAAAAGCAAGTCCCAGTTGATCGATCAAATGTGAAGGTGATGCTGATAGTCTTCTTTGATTAGACTGGCATGAGTTTGTTCACAATCGGCAGGCAGTCAGTCAACAGATGTCTTGAGTTGTTTGAAAGAAGCAGAGGGACGAAAAGTGACCAAGAGTGGAGAAACAAGATCAGGATGCTACACCATGATAACATACTTGCACTCTCATTGCTTCTATCAGTGATGTTTTGGCAAAACAAGACTAGTCCTGCAACTGCCCTCCTCAGATTTGACCCCTGCAGACTTTTTTGTCCTGCCAGAGCTAAAATCCACCTTGAAAGTTCGCTGATTTCAAACGATAGAAGAAAATTTGCTACGGGATCTCATTCAACAAAATGAGTTCCAGGACAAGATTCAAGAAATGGAAAAAAAAAAAAAAAAAAACAACGTTGAGGGCGACATACAAAAAGAGGAAGGAATTAATTTCAAAGAGACAAGTCTGATTACGTTGAAAGAATGTCAATAACTTTATTTTTTAAAAAGTTCAGTTTCTTTTTGGACAGCCCTTGTAATTTTTGTTAGAATTACTTTCTCAAAGCAGTATGTGCAATTCTTTTTTGTTTCTTCATAAAATAAGTAAACAATGTGTCTTTCCCTGTTATTTTATTTTTGCTCGTCCATTTCAATAACATACTCTTTATTTTTCTTCTTGTACTGAGAATGTGAATTTACCTTTTATTCACTTACCTATTATCTAAATCAGTCTATATTTCCAGAATTTGTAGCAAACATCTTGCATTTCAATTTGAGATTTTTTTCTTCTGTGCTTTCACATTATTCATTTTTCCAATAATCCTGTTTATTAAATCTTAAACAGAACTGTTAATCTTAAATATGGTTTCTTAAATACAGAATTGGTTTATTCATTTCAACCTTATCTTACCTTTAATTTGGATGTATTTATGTTGTTTTGCATTTGTGGAATTCAGAATATGATTTAGTTACACAAGATTAATTTAATAACTGCAAAACTTACAAAGAAAAGCTTTCTTCAGAACCAAACCATTGCTTCAAATAAAATAAAATGGAGAACTGATGTAAAAATTAGAAATTCAGAAGAAAAGAAAATAATCAAAACTGCTGTTGGAGGTTTATGAAAATCTTCAATACAGGTGAAAGCTGTTACCGAAATGCTGAAAAATCAGTTAAATAAACAATGCAAGATACCAGGTTTCGAAAGCAGGCCTTTATTCTGCACACAAATTTTACCAACTGCACTCTCATAAGGCAGCATTTCTTTTTGATTTGGAGGCATGCAAATTTATATACTATTCACAATTTGGGATAAAATAAAAATCTCTCTCTCTCTCCCATAGTACAGTTTTAATATAAAGATTTGAATGCCAAATAAGATAAAGTCCTTGGCTTGGCTACTGTAAAAACTTCCCTATAAAATAAGGGTCCCTTTAAATTAAACTGTGAAAATTCCACACAGCTGGAATGCCCTTCATTTAATACAACTACTTCCAGTCAAGTTGATTGTGTCAGGTTCTGATACAAACGCTGACCCCACCATGTTTCCAGATCAAAAGGCTTGAAATCTGAAACAGATTAAAGAAAAAAAAGTGAAATGAGTAAAGAATAAACAATAAAAAGGCTTAAGATGTAATAAAGAGTATTTATACAAGTACACTTAATATATGTAAAAAAGTTAATACTAATATCAACAATCCCTGCCACTCATTTTTACCTATTTTCTCTGCAGATGTGCTGAATCTAGGGCACCTGAGTGTTTTTGTCTCCCCCACAATAATTTTGACATGAATTTCCCCCCCCCCCCCTCCAATATCAAGTGTTTGTATTTTAAAGTATGTTAATAAAAATAAAGTTAAAGTTTTAAAACGATTCTTAGTGCTGAGTTTGACTTGATTCACTAAAGCCGATTTGTTTTTTGATGCTATTCAACTGCTGAAACAATCTCTCCACGAAACCACTGGGCAATCTTTGCAGGCAACCATTGAAACTGTTGCTCCTAGAAGACTTAAGCATTTGCAACCATTAAGTGCTCTATTGATCTGCTGAAGTCCACCCCTAGGCATCAGCAAGTGAGTTCCCCTGCCCAAATCCTCAATCTAAACCAGAATATTTTTTTTTTTTCAGTTGTAAAAGAAAAATTGTGCCAATGTAACATTAAACAAAAATTCAGAAATATTTACTGTTATTTTCAGAGTACACAAATAAAATAAAAAAATTCAGTTAAAATGCTTTACTCTTCTTAAATCATGATTTATATGGATTGCAGTGAAATTAATGTTTTCTTAAATAGCCGTTTCCTTTAACAAATTGAAAGGAAGGAAGCAGAAATGTTCTACAATGTTGAAGTAACTCTTTATGGATCCTTTAGTTAGGAATTGTCATTTGACTTTTAAATCCCCTTTACAAACTTAATGTCCTTCCTTAGGATCTAATTATTCCTTTAATGTCATTTGATTCTTTTAATCCATTTATTTTTTATTAAACCTTTTTTTTTTTTTCATTTGTTTTAAAGACATTGTCTATTTCCAAAATAATGAATTCATACATTGAACAGTGTTTTAAGTTTTCCAGGGCCTGAGGATGGGAATCTTCTTAAGTTACCACAAGGTTACTAGAAAAAGAACCCTTAAGTTTGCTATCTTCAAATGTCTGATGCAGTTTGAAGGTTTAGAACTCAACAGAAGTGGCATTGCAATAGAATGTTAAACATTGAAATTTCACTAATTTATTTGAACCAGATAAAACGACTTTTCAAACTCACTCCCCAAAGCTCAACCTTTAAGTATGTTTAATCTAAGATAAAGATGAAATATCCTTACAGAAGCTCTTAATTATCACATAACCTCAGTGGGCGGTTTCATTCTTCTTATTAGAAAAGAAGAATTTATTTTTGTGAATGTCTTCCGACGAACAATTCAGTCTCTTATGTAATTAAAATTTATCAAATTTTTATTCCTGCATTTGAATTTGCAATTGTAGCATCAATTTAGGAGTATTATTACAAATAATATATATATATATATATATATTTTTAATTACAGCCTTATCTGTGTACATGCCCCTACTGAAGAGAAGAGTGACGAAGATAAAGATTCATTTTACGATGAATTAGATGAAATTTATAATGAGTGCCCAAGAGCAGATTGTAAAATAATCTTTAGGGATATGAATGCGAAGATAGGAAAGGAAGACGAATACAGACCTCGTATTGGAAAATACAGTTTGCATGATACCTCTAATGATAATGGAACCAGGCTTGTACATTTTGCATCCTCGAGAAATATGGTAGTGGGAAGTACAATTTTTAACTACAAGGACATACATAAAATGACATGGAAATCTCCAGACAGAAGTACTTTTAACCAAATTGACCACCTCCTAATTGATACAAGACATGTTTCTAACTTGATGGATGATAGAAGTTATAGGGGGGGCTAATATAGACTCTGACCACTACCTTGTTGTAGCAACCATTAGAAGCCGAATATCTAATGCGAGAAAGGTACATGGATGTAATGCAAAAAAGTTCAATTGTGACCGGTTGAAGGAGCCTGAAACCGCTCTGAGATATGTTAACCTGTTTAATGATGCCTTGACTGATTTGCCCAATTGTGAGGATATTGATGAAACCTGGAAGCATCTCAAAGACACACTATTAAAAAACTGCAAATGAAGTTTTAGGAAGGGAAGAGAAAGCTAGGCTTAACTACTGGTTAGATGAGGAGTGTGCACGAGCAACAGCTCTAAAAAATGAAGCATATTTGAGAATGCCACAGAGGAACCACACCCAGAAAGCAGTAGAAGAGTATGGAATTTCTAGAAGAGAAGAAAAGAGATTACACAAGAAAAAAAAGAGACAGTATGAAAGGAAAGAACTGGAAGAAATGGAACATCCCTTAAAAGGAATGAATGATGTGAGAGCCTTCTACCAAGTTAAATAAACATCGTAAGGATTTCCAGCCTAGAATAAATTTGTGTAGACAGCATAATTTTGGGCAGTGAGGAAGCAATATTAGAAAGATGGGCCCAATATTTTGATGAGCTATTGAATGAAAGTGCAGCTGATGACCAGGAAACCTTACCTCTTGTTAATACAAGTAAGTCAGTTATTGAAGTACCCGTACCTACTATTGAGGAGGTTGAGTTTGCCTTTAAGAAGTTGAAGAATAACAAAGCCCCGGGAATGGATTTTATTCAATCAGAGCTTGTGAAAAATGCTGGAAAAGAATTTGTTAAGCACTTTCACAAACTGGTGGCTAAGATTTGGGTTGATGAAACAATCCCTGATGAATGGAATGTAGGTATCATCTGCCCGATACATAAGAAAGGTGATATCATGATGTGTTCTAATTCTAGAGGTATCTGCTTATTATCTATTGCTTATAAAATATTTTCCAATATTCTTTTTAATAGATTGGTGCCTTATGTGGAAAGTGTGATTGGTGATTATCAATGTGGATTCCGCCAAGGAAGATCTACAATTGATCAGATCTTCACAATCCGCCAGATACTGGAAAAATGTAAAGAATTCGGAATTGATACACACCATCTTTTTATCGACTTCACAATCAGCTTATGACATATGGATAGAGGTAATCTTTATGCAGCAATAGAAGAGTTAGAGATTCCTAAGAAATTAATCGCCCTTGTGAAAGCTACTATGGAAAATACTCAGAGTCAAATTAAGATACAGAACATGTTTTCAAGTACTGTAACGATCAAGAATGGAGTTAGGCAAGGAGATTCATTATCATGCCTTCTGTTCAATATAGCTTTGGAGAAGGTTAATAGAGATGCAGGTATTTACACAAACGGAACCATTTTATATAAATCTGTTAAAATTTTGGCATATGCAGATGATATTGATTTAATTGCAAGAACACCTAGGGCAATGAGAGAAGCCTTCACAAGCTTCGAAACAGCAGCTAGAAAGATGAATTTACAGATTAATGAAGGAAAAACTAAGTACATGCCCGTTACCAAGAAAGACTATCCTAGTGGATCTACATTCATTGAAATTGGCTCGTATACGTTTGAAGTTGTATGTAGCTTTACCTACCTTGGATCCGAAGTTAACTTCAAGAACAATGTTAGGTCTGAAATTCAAAAACGTATACTGTCTGCTAACAGGTGCTATCATAGCCTCAGGAAACATATGAATTCTAAGCTGTTGTTTAGGAAAACTAAAGTCCTAATGTATAATGTTTTAGGAAAGCCTGTATTAACATATGGAGCTGAGACCTGGACACTCTCAAACGCTGATGGAAGACAGCTGGGTATATTTGAAAGAAGGATCTTGAGGCAAATTTTTGGGCCAGTGGAGGAAAACATTGTCTGGCGAAGAAGATATAATTATGAATTGTATAATTTATATAAAGAACCAAACATTGTGAATTGTATAAAGATCAGAAGGTTGGAGTGGGCTGGGCATGTGTTGTTTGCTAAGGATAGAAAGATAAAGAAGATATTTAATGCAAAGCCAGAAGGAACCAGGAAAGTTGGAAGACCAAAGCTAAGGTGGGAAGAAGGTGTGAGAGAGGATGTAAAGACAATTTGAATTAAGAATTGGAGGAGCGCTGCACATAATAGGAAAGAATGGTGAAAACTTCTTCAGAAGGCCAAGGCCCACAGAGGGCTATTATGCCATTGTAGATGATGACGATGATGTAATTAAAATTTACCAAATTTCTATTCCTGCATTTGAATTTGCAATTGTAGCATCAATTTAGGAGTATTATTACAAATAAAATATATTAACTACTACAAATATCGACATATTGTTTCAGGCTATAATGTAACAAATGTATATTTTCAAAAAATTAAACTTTAGAAAAATCTTTAAATCAGGACTTACTCTGTAACTGCGGGTTTGGGCTTTTATCCTGGTAATAAGTTACATTAGGTACTATAAAATAAAAAAAGAAAAGAAAATTATAATTTAACATTTAAAGCAACTGGTAGCTTACAAAATAAAACAAAATAAATTACAATAAATATAATAAATGAAAAGTTCTCAAGCTTTCTTTCCACTTGATTCAACCTTACAGATAGTCAATTCTCATTAACTGTATGGCCTAATTTTGGATACAAACAGCTAAATATTCTAACAAACGATTTAAAAGGCTAATTCTTAATCAAAAATGTATCACAAAAGACCTTTTTATTTTAAAGTAATTCAATAGATAAATTGGACTTGGAAGGACATTAAAAATGCAGAAGTTTCCCCTTCATAATTGAATTTTTCCCTGGGTTTATTCTTTTTTTTAAAAAAAAATAAAATAAAACACAGATAAAGCTTCTTCAGAAATTAAAATTCAAGAAAAGTATAGTTTGATTTCTTTATATTTCCTCCACTGCTATTAATTTGTTTTGTATTGAAGACTCCTTCATTTTACGTCAAAGGATACAGTAACCACAGATTGAGAACCCACCATTAAATATTACTATTCAGTTAAATACAGTACCAGACCTTTTAACCTAAAATTGAAAAGTTTAAAAAATGTACATTATTACAAATAAGTAAAAATTACAATTAAGGCTAATATTTAATACCCAAAATATATATTGTAATTAATTTTATTGTTTACCAGTTGTAATTTTTTGAAGTAATATTAATTAATTTATTGTCTTAACCTTTTCAAATTTAACATTCTATAAACTAATATCACTAAGCTAAAAAAAAAAAAAACCTATCATTTTAAAATAAAAGATTTTATTGCTGGTAGAGATTCTTAGGCTAAAACAAGTAACAAAATGTTTAAACTAGAGAAAAAAGAATAACACCTTTGAAGTTTTTCTTCTTCTGGGAGGATGATTTTTTTTTTCTTCTTTTCTTTCCATAAATATCAGATTGTTGCACATGAAATGTCGATTTGGTAGTGAAACATCAAACAACTGGAACTAATTTAAAACTAACTTTTATTAATCAAAAGAGGTACTTACTGGATACAATACACTTCTCCCAAAGAGATACAAGTGCCTTTATGCCACTGTCATAGAAATCCAAATTTCTAGACTTAAGAAAATCATCGAAGGCATTTTTGATGTCTGCTTCATTGTTGAACTGTTTCCCTACCAAAAAGTGATCCAAATATTTAAAAAAATGGAAGTCGGTTGGCAAGAGATCTGGTGAATACGGTGGATGCAAAAGAGTCTCATACTGCAAGTTGTATAATTTTTGGTTAGTTCTTGACACACATGGTCTAGCGTTGTCATGCAGCAGTATAACACCATCTCTATTGATCATTCTATGCTTGCTTATTGCATAATTTCTTATGCATTTCATCCAGCTGTACATTTCAGCATTAATGGTTTCACAATATTTCAAGAAAGAATAGTGAATAATACCAGTTGCACACTACAAAACAGTCACCATGATCTTCTTCGGATGAAGGCTCGACTTAGTCATGTGCTTTGGGGCTTCATCAGCATCTAAACATTGTACAATCGGCGATGATTATCATATAAGACCTACTTTTCATCATAAGTCACTAGTCTGTTCAAAACAGATTGTTTCTGTTCCAGGAGTGCAGATCTAGCTTCTTAGACTTTTTCAAGTGTTTGCAGGTGCCGCAAAACTGTCGAATAGTGTACCCACAATTGCTCTGCCATCTCCCTTACAGTTTCGCAAGTGTCAAGACTCCACTAATGTTCGTCTATGTCATTTGCTGTTGTCTATGGCCGGTGCCGAGTGTCTATGCGGCTCACTTTCAACACTCATATTGCCGGATTGGAATTTTTTGAACCACCACTGTGTGATTCGTTCATTACCTGTTTCAGCTCCAAATGCTCTATTGATGTTCCAGGCTGCCTCCGTTGTGCTGTGGCTAAGTTTAAACTCATTCAGAATAAGTATCCACTTTTGTCTCGATTACATGTTTTGTTTGTCCGATAACACTGACATGGTTTTATGTGCAGTTGCGGGGATATTTATACTTTCAAATCTACTACCATTTGTGCCATCTGCAGTGCTTTTTTCTATGCAAATACTTCATCCCAAAATCCAACATTTCACGTACAACAACCTGCTATAACAATTTTACTATAATAATCAACAGGAGAGACCAAATTTTTACTAAGTGACATCCTAGAGCAGCTGTTTCTGCTCTTTGATGACCATCAGCTAGAATTAATTACCAGTGAACAGTAAGGTACAAATACTATTAATTTCATATGATAAAATACAAACTTCTAATCATATGCCTCATGTATGAATAAGTTGCTGTAAAATGTTGTGCATTTTTTTTTGTTTACAAATAAAAAAATTGATTAAAGCAATGTGTTTGCTTATCAAAGGCTCCTGAGGAGGGAAGGAAATCTCTTATGTCCTTTTAAAAAGTTGGACAAATATTGAAAATCCATGATACCGATTGTAGGTCAATTATTATTATTTCAAGTTCAAGTTTTAAAAGAAAATTTAAAGATAATATTACAGCCTGTTTATAGTAAATGCTTTATTAACAGGTCTTTAAAGGAGACTTATTTTATCTCCTTTATTTTCATCTTCTCAAAATAATTAAATACAAAATTATATTTTGAGAATGCTATTTTGATAAGTAAAAATAATACACATAAAACAAATGGAATGCAAAAAAAGAATTAATAGAGGAAAAGGTGTAAATATGGGCACCCTTTCCCAAAGGGTTGTGGGAGGTGCTGCAGTTTTATTATGAGACTTTAAACGGCGCCACTTGTTATTACAAGATAGCAGAGAGCATTTGGTAACTTTGTTTCAAATAGTGTGGAAGCAGCGTCAGTTATTGTGCGAATTGGTGTTTTTTCTGGACTGCAAATATTTGACAAGTATATGAAATCGTTTTCTTTTTATGTCCTTGTGGTTAGTTTAAAATAATTTCACAGTGATATCTGGAAAGCAGAAATCCTAAGCTACTTTTAGAAGCCCACCCTTAGTCACTCACGCTTTTAGGTTAAATGTGATAGTGGCAATCTTGCTTAGGTGGGGTTGGTGTAAATACGGGCACCATTTCTTGGTGTAAATATGGGCCCCCATTTAAAGCCTCTCCTTCGAGTTATCATGATATACAATCACATAAGGATCTAGCCATGCCAATTGATAAGGCTGCTGAAACACCGCAATGTTCCCCGGAACTTCAAATGCAGTTTCTCCGTTCGATATTACTCCTGTCCCCAACATTAAGAAGAGAACCAGTACTCGGGGACGCAAATAATTTTTGATTTGATTTGATGTTCATTTAAAGTTCTCAAATATGTAACTTGCTCTTTGTATCGTTTTGTATTGTTTTATCCTGTTTTAAAATATTTTAAACCATTTTTTTGTGAGTTTTTTGGAGGGGGCCCATATTTGCACCCCATTTTTTCAGATGCTTTTTTTGAAGCTTTTTGTAAATCTTCGTTTTCGAATTAAAATAATTGATATTAATCATTGTTTTGCCTCCTCTCATTTAGTAAACTTGTTATAGTTGTTAATGAAGATCAAAAATCTTGAATTTTTCCAAAAGAAAGTAACTTTAAGTCAAAAATACGAAATGGTGCCCATATTTACACCTTTTCCTCTATAGCTTGGCCACTTTAAAAAAAAGCATCCATTTATAACTTAAAAATTATTTCAAAATTTAGGTTTCAAATAAACTAAATTTACTAGAAATCCTTCATTCCAAGTAAAGGATGAGGTAAATGTAAATTAATTATACTGATATTTTACCTGTATGTGAAACTTATAAGTATCCAGGACATTTATGTAATTATTTTTATGTCACAGAGGCTCATCAAATCAAATCTATGTGTGTGGCTATTTATACCTCACTAATAACTTTGAATCATTGGATGGATTTTCTTCAATATTGAAGTGGCACATTTAAGGATAACAGATAATCTAAGTTTTAAATTTGAAAGTTTTCCTGTGTGGGTTGTTGTCGAGAAATAATGGTTGAAGATGACAAAAATTCTCACAGAAAAGCTTTAGAAAAGAAACATTGAATCTCCCCCCCCCCCCTCCCCAACAAATAAATCAAAGAAGAAAAGGGGGGGGGGGTGAAATTGGATAAGAATTTGAGGAAAGAAGGCTTCCAAGTTCATATATACTTTTTACAGATAAAATACTCCGACTGCAATATAATTTCGTCTTTCTTTGCGAAAAGACTTCTTCGGATGTTGATGTGAGGACAGGTAATTTAATCCTCTTCCTCCAATTTTTCGTTATAGGATCTGGATTATGACAGTCTGTCATTCAGCGTTCTTTAGGGGTGGGCGAGTAGTGGTTTCTTGATTCGAGTCGAGTAGCACAGGTTATAAATAAAAGACTTAAGTTTCCAATAGTTTTTATTATAAAATTTAAAACAAGCAATGTTCCTTATCTCTAAGATATTGGTTTACAATTACATAGGCCTACAAATGTATAAACTCAAAATTATAAAATTTTGACTTAATCTTTTTCTTTTACTTTAGATTTAATGTTAAAATGTGTAAATAAATTGATGAATTTACCTGAAATAACCATACTTCAAGATACAAATATAGTAAAAAAAAGGGTCAAGTGTAAATAAAATAGTGTCAGGTAAGTATTAAGCAGGCCTTATATAATTCTAATATTACATTTAGAATTAATCAAGTACCCTAATAAACTACAATTGCAACATGTAAATTATAACTCAATAGAAATGGAATTGAACTTTGAAGTTTTTCCTTCATAAGTGATAAATGAAAAAGAAAACATGTAAGTTAATAATAATAAAAGTCTCCTGAGAGACACGAGCAATCCTGGTGGCTGGCTGTTACACTAACTCAGTCTGGCAAATACAGTGTGATGTATTCAAAAGGAATCAGCTATGAATACTATGACCACTTGAAGCACTGTTGTGTTGATCAATTTCGTATTTCTGGGAAAACTAACTGGAATGGATTAAAGTTTGGACTTTGGCCTTGGCAATGTGAATGCATGGTCGAAACAAAGTGTATCTTATTTAGTATCGATTCACACCCACTTCGCTAATATCATAATCTTTTAGCTACATGGAAGGATATCAAACTCGTTGTTGAATATGCTGGAATTTTTGTAATGTTAAGAATCGGGACATATTTATTTTTGGCAACGTTAAGAGGAACTTTTTTTACCGATACTGATACGATAAAGATTACTATGCGGCTTCTGCGATGCTGTCTCAGTCCCGTCTGCACCGACTACAGTGTTCGGGAACAAAAGAGATGACTGTTGAATTAATTATTATACTTATTGCGTGATTATACGAATTAAATCAGTATTCATTTAAAGGAATGGGGATTACATAAAACAACACACACTCAAATATGTATTTAATTCGTCAAATACATTTTTTGTAAAATAATAGCGATTGGCATTTTCAACACTTTTCGAGTAGTCTACACTACTCGCTCGAGCTCCGAGTATTAAAAAATACTCGACAGATCCCCGAAAACTTGAGTACTCGCCCACCCCTAGTGTTCTTCTGGTACTCCAAAACTGAACGAAAGAACACATTAGAGCTTAAAAAAAGAAAAATTTCTGATTGGGCTGCCCATTGTATGGATAAAGGACATAATCCGGATCCCACTGTTAAAATTAAGTGCAAAATTGCTAATGAAAAGGAATAGTGTTTTATTAACTCTAAAGATTGTATTAATAAAGAAAAGCTCCTTAAAATAATGCAATATTTCATTCAGATTTATAAAAGATATAATGTCTAAACAAAAGTTTTCATAATATTGACGATTCAATAATTGAAACAACTAATTAATTTGTATTAATTGTTATATATGTTTGTATATTGTTAATAAGTTTGTTTGTTTTTAAATATTGCTTCATTTTGTAATCCTAATGAAAAATTGGAGGATGATGATTAAATTACCTGTCCTCACATTAACATCCGAAGATGTCTTTTCGCAAAGAAAGATGAAATATTGTGAAGATTATATTGTAGTTGGAGTATTTTATCTGTATACTTTATGAAATTATGAAGAAATTTGATGATGAAGAATAATAATTTATCTACAAGGCTTCCAGTTCTTTTAGGACTTCTTGTATCTTTGTTAGATCTATATACTGATGTCTGAATTAAAGTTAGTAATTAAAGTATGCGCAAAGAGGAATAAATGAAAACTATTTTTGATACTAGCACAATTAACCCTTCAAACCGGTAAGACATACACTATCTACATTCCCATGTGTCTGTCTCAAGAGGCAGATTGACGTATAGCGATTTGTTCTCTTCAGTACTAGATAATTGGCTGCCTCGGCAGCTGATTTTCCACTGACCAAGGGACAATGAAAAAACCTTTTATTTTATTGGTCAAATTTAAGTTTTCGGGCTCTAGTTTAGTCAGTAAGCAATTTTCTTTCAGTTGCTTACTATTCTCAAGTTGCATACCATACATGGCGATTTCAATGAAGCATCCATACTCTAACTGATGATGAAATTCAGCTAAATAGGGTAAATAAACTGGTTTGCAATGTATATGAAGTCAATCATTATCTATCAAAATAATATCAAAATTCTAAAATAGATGCCACTGAGAGTATAGCAAAATGAAATAGGGGTGAAAATAATACCACTGGAGAGACATATGCGGGGAAGAAACTCACCGATCTGAAGGGTTAGAGTGTTTCACTGGATTCAATGCTGTTTTCATTAATGCAAAGTGCAATGTCTATGCATTGCTTTTCAGCTGCCTTATTTGTGACAATGATGCAAAAGATAAAAGGAATATTTTTCCAAAATATCAATGAAACTGTGAAGTACAAATTCGACAGGAGCTAACTTTTAAGGGAACTGCAACAAACAATATCAAAGGTAAGCACGTTATTTTATGGTGCTACACTTTATCACAACTGAGTAATCCTTTCCTCAACTTTGTTTTCATTACACTAAATTCCATTCTTTCTTACATAACTTCATACACTTTCATTCAGTTTTAACTATTAACCAATGTACAGCATACTAAAATTCAAGGAAATTGATAAAAGATCTATGGAAGGGAGTTTTTAAATTATAAAGAAATCCTTTCATAGATGTTTTATGGATTTCCAACTTTATATGATTTACTTGGGTTAAAAATTAAAATGAGTTAAAAGCAAATGAACAAAGAATCCCCAATTGTTCTTGAATTTCACAGAATCCTGGTAATAAAATTATGAATCAGTAACCCATTTACAGAAAGAAATGTTTTCTTACCTCGGCTATCAAAACCTGGCTGTTTATGCATTTCATGCTCTTTATGAACTTTATTCCATGCTGAAACAAAATTAAACAGAGAATTAAAATTATGAATTAAGTACAAAAACAGTTGTTAAATTGTGTTTGAGTTTATTTCTTTGATGGGTGGGAAAAACAGTACAAGTCAATTTGTGACAAAATCAAGATAAGTACTGTATATATCGCATTGTCAACTTGATATCTGTATGTGAGAAAATAAGGACAAGTCATAGCCTGCTAGAACACATGGAATTCTCTAGGGCACATTACAGTACAATATAAAACTTTCAAATCATGTGCAGCCAGAATAGTGTAAGTTGACTTGTTAATAGGACACTTAGGAGAATATGACTTTGTCTTCCCCTGTAAAGTTGTCAAAAGGAACATATAAAACTGATTTTATAAAAAGTTGTAATATAGAATTTACTATGTTGTACAGTTTTTTCGTTTTCCTGTAAAATTAACTTGTTTGACTTGTATTTGTTATTCCTGCCCATCGAAGATTTTTTTCCCTTTCTGTAAAATAATGAATTAAGCAATTCTAAAGGCATGGGAAATAGGGGATTAGGGATCATATCCAGTTACCTGTGTTTTCAGATAGCTTTTACAACCTTTAAATAAAATAAAAAACATAAAAGGATTATCCCCCCCCCCCCCCCCCCCCCCCCCCCCCTCATTTTTATTATGCCATGTTTCTTTCATTTTTTTAATTTATTTTCAATTGAGCAGATGTCAAAGATTATCATGTTTCGCTGGTACAATGTATAGACATGTCAAAAACGTAAAGGCTGAAGAGAAAACAAACAAACAAACAAATGATCTGAATATTTCCCACAATGGAACAATCAATTGAATAATGAATAGATAAAGTCTGCTATTCGAACAAGTGATAAACTGTGAATGATTGGAATTTACAGACAAAAGCACTGTGATTGCCAAGGGATTACTATTTTTCACTTTCAATCATTATTCCCTATCGTCAATAGTCTTTGATCTATCTGAAACAAAGATAGATATTCTCTTCTATTTGTTTTTATTGCACTCAATCTTACTATGCTTTTGATACCAGATCGAGTGCAATAAAAACAAATAGAAGAGAATGGAGTGGATCAAAACCCCATTCATGTTACACCTTAGAAATGGCGGTCTTGAAAAAAGTTTTCTCAAAGATATGTTTATGCTGACCCAAAATTTTTTATGAGGTCTAACTTTGATATTATGGAGTATTTAAAAGATTACAAATATCCAATGATAATAGATACATCTTAACATAACAAATAAATCACAGCTTAACTGTAAAACTTAACAGATAATATAATTTACTTGAAAAAAAAAATACCACTTTCAAACAATTTTTGGATAAAGGCTTAACAGAAAGATATCGTTAGTAATATTCTACAAAATTAATATAATTATTATAATAATTCATTCTATTTGCTATCACATCAAATCTTTCTTTGTTACACTTACAATTTGTATCCTGTGCCTTGAATTTGCATTTATAAAGGACACAAAATTAGCAGCTTTCTAATTGAATTATATCTTTTGAAATGTATTAATAACTGAAGGATATATATAATATATATTTAAAATAATAAAAAATATTAATATTGATATAATATAGATAACATTCCATTATATACTGTGCTAGAGTATAATTATTCATAGAAGTTTAATCTTCCGAGTAACAAACAAATTATAGTTAGAATATTATTACGAATAGTTAATCAACAGTTATATTGTAATTTAAATAATTATCAAATAAAAATTCTTAAATTTCAATAAAATAACAAGTAGATATTATAATAATTTTGTTCAAATGAAATCTAAAATTTTTTAACTAATTTTTATTCAATTTTGACACTTAAAAATTCTTCACTGAAACTTAAGCAATAATTTCAATTACTTTCACAACAAGTTATTACAGAATTATAATAAATGTAAAACACATTATTAGTATACAATTCATTTGTAATTATGAATGAAAACCATATGTATGCACGTATGTTTTTTTTTTTAATAATTTTACTGATATGAGGATTTTTTTCATATAATTACTTTTCTTTTTCCTTTAAGTAGTCATTCTCCATTCATGGCAAAGGAATATCTTTCCAAGGATTAATTTAGATCCCTTAACTCATGCTTGGCACTATTCTTAGTTGAGAAACAGAAGATGGCACTACCCATGACCTTTCAAAGACTGATTATTCAATGGATATAACCAGAACAACAGCATTCCTACAAAGAAGTCTTTCATTTTGCTTTATCTTATCTAATTCACAACAAACGAAATTTCTTTTTTTCATCCTCTCCACTTTGGAATTTCTTTTGATCCTCTGAAATTGGACAGTTTTCAAACAACAAAATGGGGGAAAAAATTGTAGTAATCAGGTTAAGTGATAATGAATTCTTCTTCTATCCAAATCTTCAATATATTTTCTTTAAATCTTAAAAATTGAAAGTATTCATACAAATACACATCCCATATTTTTATTCTTCTTGAATCAGAATCATCACATTCACTAAGGTATTTGTAAGAACATTCAAGCAAAACAAAACAATAATGTTTACAAATATCAATCAAAAATCCACAGTTTTATGAATGTTGTACAAATAATAAAATCTTCATATATTTAATTTATTCAAAACAACTAATTTAACCAGTTTTGAATTTACTTACATATGGCATAAATAAATAATGTATCAACAATACATTTTTAAAAAACAAATGAAAGGGTTATCTATAAATACATTCAAATGTAGTGTAACATTGAAGGTGATCACATTTTTGTCAAATCTCTGAAGATTTAAAACAAATACTTTTAATTACTGTTTCAATTTTAAAATTAAAGAAAATTATAATGGAACTACTTCTTACTTTGTAGGATAATGCTTTCAGTAATTTTTAATAAATTAACATGTAAAAATACATATTAATTTATTTTTAAAATCATTCAGATTTGCGAATATATGCTGAAAAACATTTTTTAATTAATGATTATAAGACAATGGATTACTATTATACATTTAGAAGATGTAATAATTAAATGAGAGATAAAGAGAGATTATTCTTAGCATACAGATGCCACAACTTTGGCAAGATTGAATGATTTTCAGTTCCAAATATATGGCTATAAGATTGAAAAGATTAAAAAAATTTACTTCTACTTTTCAAAAAGATATGTAATTAAAAGTATAATATAAGGAGTATCATATGACTGACTATTTAATAATCACAGGATTCCGAATAATTCAACAATACTGAATTGCTTCAAAAGTAAACTAAACTAATTTTCACATCTGAAAAGAAAAACAAGTTACAAGCTAATAAGAATCAATGGACAAAATTTAAACAAGTTTAACTGCTGTTCATTCCAAAGATTGTCTTGAAATTTGAGAGAAATTTTTAAATCGTATGTAATACCTCTTCACAGAGTGGCACCCATCCCATATTTTCAATTTTTAAATAAGTTTTAAAGATATTTAAGGTCCAGCTATCTATTATATATGGCAATCTGAAAGTTCATGGGTCTCCATTCATTCATATTTCAGCTTTTTTTTTAAATGTAGCGTATTTATGCAGACCAAATTAAAGAATAAAACTAGTCTAAGCTTACTAAAAGATTTAGTATTAGCTTACTAGTATTAGTATTAAGCTTACTAAAAGTTTACATAGTATTATTAAATTCATGCTTGTGAAACACTGGTTAAAAATAATATTTGAAGATGACAGTAAGCATTTTTTTTTTTTTTAGATATGGACGAACTTCAGTATGATATTGCAAAACCTTTTTGAAACTGAAGGTCAGGAATGTAAACTGTAATCAGAAGATCTAAAAGCTCAATGTGACCTGAATATAAAGTTTAAATGTAGTCAAAGTAAATGGCAGATAAATGATCAGGGACAATAGGAAAGGGCACAGTGCCAAACTTCAGACATCGACTAAAATTTCACAATATGGTATTCATTTCTTTTTTTACTCTCTCTCAAGGACCACTTCAAAAAGAAATACTCAACAAAAAATTTGACCAACAAAAATGTTGTAACTGTTTTTTGTAAAAGGAGAAAAATATGATTTAGATTCAAGCAACAGTGAATTAAAGAATTCTCCAAATAAGAATGTTACGAAAAGAGAATGAAAATAAATTTCATAATAATAAACTTTAATATTTTCTAACAATTTTTAATTGGTCTTTACATAAAAAAATTTGCTAGAATTTTTAATAATAATAATAATAACAACGATTGTACTGTATGGCAGGTAGTTAGATTTTTCAAATTATTTTTCTTCCAATTTTCAAGGCCTTTTCTATTATTGTTGCTTTAAATTTTTAATCAATTTCTCAATTAAGCAATTTAAAGTATTAAAGAATATAAAGCCATTGAAAACTGGAAGAAAAATACTTTGGATTTTAAATATTTTCTTGGTCTTTCAGTACTTGGTATTTAATTTTCACTTTTCTTAAATCCCTGACTTTTTTTTTTAAACATGATTCCAGTTGGGATTTAAAAAAAAAAAATGCTACAATTACTTGATTTTCATACTTTAATGCATTTTGAGCAATTTGAAGAGCAACTACTTTCCTTAATAACAAATGAAAAGACATTAGTATTTGCTGCTGCATTAAATAATGAATATTTAAGCATACATTTTTGTCCATCTGTACAATTTATATATTTTCAAAAATAGGAATCTGATATTTCCTAAAGAAAATTTCTTTGTAACAGATCTAAAATTATTTGACATACCTGTTAACATAGGTTGTGCCCAACATTTACTTAAATAATGCAGGTAAGAGGGGCTGGTGATAGCTCCAATTTTTGAAGTTTATGATTGAACTATTATAAGTTAACAGCATTTAAAAAATGTCTGCACTGTCATCATAACAATGAATAATTTCCTATTTTATTTATTTTTTATTTTTATTTTTTTCCATTTAACTACCAAAAAAAAAAAAACTACCGCAGCTGAAGAATTTTTATGTCAACATCATTTTAGTTTGACTCACAATGTCAGTTTAGTAAGTCTGCAGCATTCAAATTAGGAGGCAGTACAGAACTCACAGAATCAGATTTCAGCAAGCTTTCACTAATAGCCTATGCTAATTTTCATGTGATAAATCCATACAGTTCCAAACATATGATTTTGAGATAAATGAATTGCTAAATAAGTTCTATGTCTCAATTAAATTGCTGTAAACTCCCACTATGCAAGTTTCTAATAAGCACGGATTCTAATAGATTTAAAAAATGAAAAAGCTTTATTAATTAAAAAAAATAAAAATAAATTTTCTATGATAATTTTATGAAAAAAATTGATTCCAGAAATAAGTAAATATCTTGATATAATATCTTAATACAAATGTTATCAATATACCGAAACATGAAATGTACTTCTTGTGCATAAAAAAGAATTCATTTTATCGTCAGACATAAGATTCTGACCTTGCTTCTAGGATTTTTTTTTCTTCCCCCAAATTGAAGGCATCTATAAAGTTACTGTCAATTGGAGACAGCTTTCAAATGCATCTCAATAAATGACTTCCTCATTTGAAGAATGTCCAGAGTGAGAGTTTTCATCAATTGGAAATACTCTGAAAAACCCCAACCACATCTGAATGATGACAAATTTTTAATCTGATTTTAATATAAATGCAACTGCATTGAGAGATCACTCACATATGACATTTTTTTTTCAGCTGTGAATCAGCTGTACTAATTAATTAATAAGCAACATAAAATCAAGATCAACTGTTTTCCAAAGGATCTATTTTCTATTTTGCTTCAATTTTGCAGTAAATTACAACTTTGTCAACAGTCTCTGATGAAAGTACATCGAACTCTTAAATAGTAGAGTTTGTATAAGAGAAATGACAGCTTGTAAAAATGATTTTTGAATTTCATTAAAAGAAAATCAGCAATTGTCTATTTCTTCATTAAATGATAAAAATTCATTCTCCCCAGTTATTACATCATCTGAATCCCAGTAGGGAAATTCTAAAACAGTGACAGAGAAGCAAGGAAAGGCTAGAATTTTCCTTGGAATCATAATAAAAAGAAAATACAGTAGAACCTCATTATAACGGATGTCGCTTATAACGGACAGTTTAAAAAAAAATTGTCAGCCTACAATTAAGGTGAGCAAAGTAAAAGACCATTTAAATTTTGTTATTCAATATGTTGAACAATCGGCAAATGAAAATGTGTTACATATTATGAACACTTATGGCACCTCCGTCAGTTATTAACTGAAGAAATAAGCAGCAAACAAACCCAGCAGAAAAATTATTTTTTCAAACCAATGAATGTAAGCAATCAACATGAACCAGGACCTTCTTGTTTTAAAGATTAATGCAGTGTAAACGTACACGTCTTTTTCAATTCAACCTCCAATGTTGAAGGCTGTTTTATTTTATTTGATATATATAATAAAAACTTTTTATAGCTAACTGTTGTACTTTCATTGATATACATTGATGTACTGCTGCATTACACTTCTATAAGAATTATTTGTTATAAACCGGACTTTCATTAAAACGGACAACCTTCAGCCCCTATTAGTCCATTATAATGAGGTTCTACTGTATTCCCAATTTCAAGAAATATTTAAACATCAAAATAAAATAAAAGGAAGGCATTACAGTCAACATATTTGAACGACTCGCACAATAAACCTAACTCTCTGTTAACCTAATGTATTCCTAACTTGTATCTAATAATTCAAGATGTAAGGAATAGTAATAATTAAGATAACCTGATCTATTTGCATTTGTCAATTTGTTTTTGCATTATATATGCAAGAACATATTAACAATGCATTTGCAGTTATAGAAAAAACTGAATTACAGATACCAATAAAATGCTAGAGAATTACTTGAATATTCTCAGAAACCATTATTCAACACCAAAACAACTCAAGTTCTGAACTAATGAAGTTTCTGTATCATAGCAAGACTTCTATAGACATTACTTATAACCTTGCACCTGCTTGTCTTCAACATCTTCTCGACCTATCCAGTTTTCAGAAAAAAAATGATCTTTTGAAAATAAAGTCATTGTTTTATAGTTATACGTAATTTCCAAGGTCTGGTGATGGCTACAAGAAGATTAGATACAATTCAATTTAATTTTTTAAAGTTCAATAACAGTATTATATATATTTTTTTTCTTATATGTATAACATAATGCATTTAAAAGATAAAAATTTAATATAACATACAGTCGCCTATAACCACGATGGATGATGAGGCGTCAAGTCAATATAACACACATTTTCATTTTCAAAAAACCTTTACAAAGAATCTTATTTTAAGCATTCTTTGAAAATTACCTTAACTTCAGCAATGGAATTTGCTTAAACAAAGGGAAAAAAAGTTTTTTTTTTTTATGTTAAAACTATTTCTTGACTGCAAGAAAGAAAAGATGCAAAGCAGGAATTACACTTCTAAAGGAATATATTTCTACAGCAAAAAATAGAAAATTAACAATATTGTTTCTCTGAATATTTCTTGAAAGATTAAAATAAAAAATGCATCTGTTTTTTAATGAGTTTAGGCACATTTTAATTTTAAAAAATGTATAAATATCTCTTGTTGTTTATCCATCTTTTGACTTTCACAGGATTATTATTTTCATGATACTTGGTTTAACCTAAGATCAATGAAATTCAATGCATAACCTCAATTTTTATCAAGGTTGAATGGAAATTTAATGGCCATAAATGTAATCTTTCTGTAAATGTTTCTACATAAGGTCATAAAGAATGCTTTTCTATCTGGTACTATTTTTTTTTTTTGTTGAAAATTTCTACTTACTCCAATGACCTATTGGTAAATGCCAGTGCACATCTTTTTCTAATTAAATGTGTCACAACGATTAACAAATTTTAACTAATAATGCTATGCTCTTTTCGTTTTATTTGTTTGAAGTAGCAATACAACACCAGATCCCAGCATTTAATATTTGAGGCTTCTAAAAAAAAAAATCTTGGGACTTGAAAATTCCTTGGCGACAAAGATTAAAGAATTCTTCTCAGGTTTCCAACCAAGTAAGAATTTTGGCCACTCTCCACTGTCATCGCCAACTTCTTCCTGGAAAACTTTGAACATGAAGTCCTGGAAACTGCCCCTCTCAAACCTTCCGTATTCTTAGAGATCCTCATATGTCGCAAACCTGATGGGACATTAGGTCATAATGTCTACTGCAAATCAAAAACCGATTGGTATTTGAAGGCCTCCAGATGCCACTATCAATCCCAACGTGCATTTGCCATCTCCGATAAAGAAAGCCTCCCGGGGAACTACAGCATCTTCAAATCACACTCATTGATAATGGTTACCGCCCACACAAAATTAACAAAGCCATTCTAAAAGCTGCTCGAACGCCTCTTCTCTCCACTGAAATTTCTAAGGAACTGGCGAAAGTAGCTTTTATTCCTTTCACAGGGTAATCTGTCGGAAATCGTAAGTTGTATTCTATGAAAATAGGACTCATCCCGCCTCCAAAACTCAAAGGTCTTAAGATGATCTGGAAAAAACTCCCGTGGTTTACCGTATTCCCTGCTCCAATGGGAAGGCCTACATCAGTCAAACAGGCTGGATGGGTGAAGACTCGTTGCCAGGAGTATCAGCGAGACATTCGGCTTGGCCAGAAGAAATCGGGCCTGAACAAGCATTGCATTGACCACCTACTCGATTTCTCTGGCACCCCCATCATTGCACGTCCTCTGGCTACTGGGATTCTCTCATCTGGGAAGCCATCGCCATTAAAGATGAAGCCAACACAGTTAACAGAGACAATAGGCAGCAACTCAAAAGCACGTGGCTCGAAGCCATTGCCTTTCACAACCAATCATGCAGAAGCGCCGTCTTTCGCTCCAAAATACTTCCACCTGAAAGAGCAGACCGAACAGAGTGGTGCTCAAACAATTTACAAAGCCCACGGTGATCTACTCTTCTCATTCCCTGAAGATGGACTCCATGATGACGTCGAAAAGCTTGGACCACTCCAAAATTCTTACTTGGCTGGAAACCCGAGAAAAATTTCTGAAATACTAGAGAAGACCGGCTATTGCTACAAATATGTCAAATTTTTTGACGGTGAAAAGAATTGTCAATGAGCAAAAGATGATGCAATTAATTGCATTTCATTTTTCTCACCCGGGCATTTTCTTTTCCTTGTCTGAAGCCACTTTTGGATAAGGATTGTATTTATAAAAATTTGAATAATATAAAAATAATAATACACATGCATAGGTACATTAAAGATCCAAAGAATAAAAATAAAAATATTGAAAATCTTGTTCTCTTCTACTTGCTTTGCAGACATGTAGAAAATAGTTATGCTGCTTTGCAACAGAGATCACTGAATATACATGGTATTGGTAATCCATAACCTATGGTTTTCTTCTTTTTGTGCGTCTCCTGTAACATTTACTAATAATACCCCAGGCAGAATTTTTTAATCTTTCTGCAACGGTTGATGCTAAGACAAAAAACTTTCTGCGTGTGCAGGTGTTTTAGTAATAAATTAATAAAAAAAAAAACGTTCATTCTAAACGATATCTTTCTGCAGTCCTCATTTTCGTTCTGCGACAATGTCGTGCCGTCGCTTGATGTTCGCTTTGGGGCTAATAATAAACTAGTATTTCTCCTTAGATTTTTTTCATAGCGCTTGATAATGAAACAGTGTCTGAATAGTCAGCAATTAAAAAGCACTAAACAATAAATCAAACAAGTCAGTTCTTAGATAAATAAGTTAAATAAGCCAAAATAATTTCCACTGTTTTAAATTAAGGGAAAGATTATAGATTTCTGCTATTAAATAAAAACATTCCCTGATGTATATGATTAATATAATAATATCTAATTGAAAAGTAAATGTAAGTAATTATTAATAAAAGCTGAGACGTGATTAAAACATCGTAAATTTACATTCTGTTTCGTTACCCAAACAGCTCAATGAAACTAAATACGAGAAAATTAATTATTGATTAAAAGTTCTTCATAGCAAAGTTGTAAACCACAATAAATTGCTAGAGGACAATTTAGTGAATACAAAATATGCAAAAGGTTTACACTATTGGTTAATTTGTAATTTCTTCCTCTGCTACTTCTTAACACCAATTTCTGTTACGATCTCTGCTGTTGTTTTAAATCCCTCCTTTCAGCTTCACTTTCCCACAGCCTCTCAAAATATTTTTCTTTTCAATACTTCACATACTGAGGCATTCCAACTATTTTCATGAGGCATTCTACATTTCTGTGACATAAAACTGAAAATTTACTTGAAATGAAACTGGAGACGATCTATAACTTCAAACACTGTCTTAAATATCTTCCAGTGTTACATTATTAAGAAACTAATTATATGAATTTTGTGTGTTCAGGCCAGCATTCATTACTGTTTACTTAGCTTCCACAGCTTCAAGGAATGAAACAAATAAACTATGTCCTTCTGAACAAATTGAGCAACCCCTAGATCCAAGAAAATCAAAACAGAAAAAAATAAAATATCTATGCAACTCTTATTTGAAGCCCAAACTGTTACATGGTATGCTGATGAACAACAACCATAACATATATGAGCTATTTTTAAAAAAGGAACAAACTTTCTACCCCTCCTTTATGTTATCAAATCCATTAAGCCATTGTAACTGGCAAACAGCCAGCAAGGTAAGTGATGTGTCTTGTTTGATCCTTATCATATTGCATCTAGAACCCTCTTGGGTTCCCCACTTCCTCCAAGGGTTTTTTCCCCCTCTCTTATATTTCACAAAAATGCACCTGAACCAGAGTTCAGTCTAGATTATATTACTTAATACATGATTATGAAGTTTTAATTCTTGTGCATAAGGAACCAATGGATTAGTTTATATAAATACAATAAAAATATGGTCCATCATTAGTTGCTCTGAACGTTATTTGGTGAAACAATCAGATATATTCTTATAATATCTTCATTTCTCAGGCTAAGATATTTCAAAAATGATTTATGAAAAGTAATTTATTTGAAAGCATCAATGAGAAAAAAGAATTTTTTTTTTGTTTTTAAATTTAACAACTCAAATATATATATATTTTTTAATTCTTAAATTTTTAGCTTACAGTCTCTTTTACCTCGAGTCTTCAAAGTTACGAAATAATACCAAGTCATCTCATCAATATTAGTTTATTCAGTGTTTTGGAAGCACTCACTATGATTTGTAAATCAAAATTCTTACAGACAAAAATGTTCAAATTAATCAAACAGAAGTTATTTATAAAACAACTTAACTGAACCTAGATTTGAATATCTTGGCATGTAAATCAAATGGTAAAGAAGATAAAATATAAACATCAAATTGTAGAACTTGCATAAGAAATAAATAAATAAAATAAAAGTCAAAGCAATAAACAGAAAACATAAGGTCTGAATAAATGAACATTCTGGAAATAATGCAATAGTCAAGGCAAATACTTAAAGCATAGATACCTAATACTTCGCTAATTTACTGTGACTTCATCAAGCAAATAGAAGCTCTTTACATAGTCAAAGACAAACAATGAAGTTTAAATTAAATAGCAAACATTTCAAATATTTCCCAGTCTATTTAGAAAGTATCACTCACCTTCATAAATGTACTTAATAATTTCTTCATGATGTGGAGAAATGGACTCTTGTGGCGATCTTTGATTGTTTGACCGTTTTCCATTCACCTGCTGAAAAACTGGCTTGGGTGAGCTAAGAAAGAACATCATTTACACAATCTTAATATTTTTCTAGAAAAGTTAAGAAAATTAAGTAAAAATGTGAGACAGCAAATCAGAGATTTCAAATTAAGCTCAAAGCAACATATGGAGGCAAATTAAACCAAAATATTTAATATAAACAGACAAATATTACAGATGTGCTGAAGTTAAATATTTCTTATTGTAGCTAATAATAGGTTTACTTGGGTGGATTTAAAACACAAAACTACGAGTGTATAAATTACAAAGATTGGAAACCTCCGATTTCAATGCTACTTAACTGAATTAAAAATTGCATTTTAAAACTCTCTCAGTACACTGATTTTAAATAAATAAATGTTTGAATAAGAATCGTCATTTATAATTTCAAAAGCCCTTCGACAATTTATTTAACGCAACACAAAAAAAATGAGGTAAATACAATAAATATGATACAAAATTAACAGTTATAAAATCGAATTTAAATTATGTATTTGTAAATAGTTGGAATCATCTCATAATCTCCATTTTATTTCGTCCGGTCAATTATTCTTACGAGAGGAAGACGGGTTGAAAATATCTTAATATATTTTATTATTATTATTTAATCTAATCTAAACGACGTGCAGCCATATTTGTATGATTTATGTAAATATTTGGGATTCTTTCTTTTATGATTACCTATATGATGAAATAAGAAATTAAAACAATTTTCGCAAATGCCACCATTAAATTCCTCAAGCCCTAACAAAAGTCTATTTTGATCAATTTCGTACACACAAAGTAGTCCTATATTTGTGAGTTCGTTGTTTCTTTTCCAAATATTTAAACAGCAATCGGATTACGCCAGCCTGTTTAACTAAAGCTAAAACACTGCTTTAACACTAGAAAAGGATCTTAAAACTAAAAATGGTTAAATAATAAAAAATAAAAAGAATCCCGATGTAGTAGGGCTCGAATTGACAGCTTCGCCTGAACACTTTCCGCTCAAATTTTGCGATGCATTTTCATTTAGCTTCCGATCATTTGTGTGATTTACGGAGGTTCAATCCACTAAAGATCCGAATATAATGAAAAACAATTTAAAGGAGGAGAAAAATGGGATTTAAAAAAATTAAAATTACTTAAGTCTGTTCCTGTACATGATGAAAGTACTACGAGACCAACAGCGTTCTATTTATGTATTCATCCGCCAATACGGAAATGTCGATATTCCAAGCGTTTCTGGGAATTCCTTCCGGGTCAAAGTTGAACCGCAAGTTCTGCGGCCATTAGAAAATGAGAAAAAAGTAAGCTTTAACAAACTTTTCGATATAATATTTTTATATTAAAGCTATTAATTTTTTTGCAAAGGTTTTTAAAGCTTCCGTTAATAAATAAATGTTTTGGATGCTATCTTTTAGCTTTCTTTAATTGTTTCCCATTAAATGTTGGATTTTAACGGCATGCAATTTTTTTCTCTCTGCAATGTGTATAAAAATGTGTTTTAGGAGCTTGATCTGGCTAAATGCTGCGCAAATTTCGTTAAAATAAGTAAAAAATATAAGTTTATTCATAAAAATGCCATTCAAACAGCCTTCACAGCTGATGAGACGCAAAATCCCGATGCCTGTTGAGGCTTCCGAGAGAGACTGTTTTAAAAGAAAACGAAAATCAGGTCAAGAAAGGACTGTTTCTTTTGGGCTCTTTTCCTTATTTCTATTATATAAGAGGTCTTATTTATTGGACAGGGACGGCATCACGACCCACGAAGACTTATGTTTTGGGCCGGCCTTCCCTGAAGGGCCACAGTTGCCTAATAATTCTAAGTTTGTAAACAGTGGAAAAGCAATCGCAAGTAAAGTAAAATAACGCCTCGGTCTTTATCAGAAATCATAATTATCTCCCGCAATCACAAGATCTTAATAGATTAAAAGATTTCGGTTAATCTGAGTAGTTCATTCCTAACACGCTTTTTTTTTTACAGTCTTCCGTCTGCTATTAAAACGCATTCTATTACTTCTCTCTAATAGGCACTGCCTAATAATTACCTCATTTCAGCTGTAAGGTCAAGGCTTGCGTTTTTTCTCGGAGAATCCCTCTGATTATTCTCTATCTTCTGAGAGGGTCCTAAAAAGAATGGAGGAAAAGATTCCACGTGAACCTATAGAGCCTGAAACACGGATTTATTCACTATGCATTACAACGGCTAAGGAAAATAAGGAATTTACCTCTACGAGTCCTAGCGACTAATTTACTAGGGCCCTTGGAAATAGTATACATTACTCGAATGTGTTCAAACCCCGACGCCGAGGATATAGCTTCGCGTGATTTGAGACTGAAGATAGAGCATGGAGGAGCCTCGACGTCGGACTGGAAACGCAAAGCATCATGGGAACGACGGCGACGACTTCCGCGAAATCAGTTACGAAATTGATCAATTTAAAAATCAAAGATTAGTGAGTTATATTGAATCGTAAAATACCGCGAATTATTTTAATGCAGTTTAATTGAAATATAATCTAGAAATAAACGAAAAATTAAAAGTCATTCTATTTATATGATTTTGAATGCCCTACTTTCCTGTCGCGCCGCTGGTGTAGTGGTATCATGCAAGATTCCCATTCTTGCGACCCGGGTTCGATTCCCGGGCGGCGCAGAATTTTTTTTTTTTTTTTTTATTTATTTTATTTTATTTATATAATTTTATATTTTAAGGTTGTAAGAAAGAGTTTTATACGATTATGTTGTAAACTTTTTTTCCAATTATTTGTTTTTCTTTTAATCTTTACTCTTTTTTTTTAATTATTGCTGTTTTTTATTTATTAAAATTGAAAATTAAATATTACAATATATATTTAAATATCAGAAGGAACAACCGATACATTTGAATCAGATTAAATAATGTGGATTTTATTATTTTTTTTCTTTTCAGAAAAACGTTTTATTATTTATATTTGATATATATTATAATTTGAAAATGAATGGACTCTTCTCGCTTGTGAGGCGAAATAACAAAAAAAAATAAATAAATTAAGAAACAACATTATAAGCAAAATAGACTTGAGGTTCTTCAAAGAACTTCTTTCAAAATTTAAAGATTGAAATGATGTACATCTGTCTCTTAGATTTTTATTTCTTATAAAAATAAATAAATAAAAAAATAAATAAATAAATAAATAAGTAAATAAATAAATAAGTAAGTAAATAAATAAATAAATAAATAAATAATATTATAACTTTTTAACAATATTACTATCTGTGATTATTTTTACTTATTTTCAAAAATTTCAGTGATCATTTCGAAAAACAACATTAAACTGCACTCCATATTTATCGATCTCAGAATAAATAAATATTAAAATGCACTTTCAATGCAAGAAATAAATGCCTTTTATATTACTTGTAAATCTTAAGGTATTGAATTTAAGTGTTAATTTATATTTAATTAATTAATGTGGATTTGATGGAAGGAGACCCACTGGCTGGAGCCACTGTATGTAAAGCCAGTTGGGCGAGCAGAGGTTCGTTTCGTTAAGACCTTACTTCACAGGATCATTTCTGCAGTTTGGTCGTTTCGTTCTGTGTCCAAACACAGAGCCAACCCAACCACGATGAAGAGGTAGGACGTTTCTCTCTGAGCGCGAAGCCGCTAGTGAGTCTTGTCTTCGGACAAATGCTCTCTGGCATTGATGACCGTTCCTCTATCTCTACGGAGACTGAGGAGGGGAGAAACGTGGTCTGAGTGGCTGGTTTTTTAAATAATCTAAAGAAAGAACTGGTTAGGATTTACTTTTAACTAGATACATTCTAACTTCATTTAGCGATTAGAGAAGTCAGGGTTTCCTAGATTAGAAACTGAGAAAGTTAAGTAACAGTGAAAAGAAAAGAGTATGATTTTACTTGTATTTTAATTTGAAAACATAAAATAAAAACCTTCCGTTTAGAAAGTTACTACTTAGTAAGATTCATATTTTAACGGTCAATTTTATATATATACGTAGAAAAATAAAATACAATTTGAAGGAAATCATCAATTTATTTTTGTTAATTTATTTATTGTTCTTCCAATATGAATACATCTAACATTTTAGTATATTATTTGGATATTTACCAAGTTATCCAAAGAATGTCAATTCTAAAAATCTCAATAAAATATAGGCTTGCTTGTTTTTCTTCTTTTTTTTTAACAGCAGTTAGAAAGAAGTTTACAAAGTTATTATAAAATTTTGATAGCATTTAATTAAAATGGTTTTCTAATTCTGTTTTATCTGTAATAAAGCTTAAAAAGAAAAGAAAGAAAAGCATCTTAAAAATATACGAACAAATTGACGATAATTTAAAAAAATAAATAAATATATATTATATAAATAGGTGAGAGTGACAGATATAGAATACACATATATACATATAATGTATTCTAAAATTGTTGCTCTCTTTTATTCCTCATTTATTTATTTATTTATTTATTTATTTATTTACTTTTGTATTATTTTAACGTATAAAAACGTAAATCCCACTGACAGATTGATTCACTCACTCTTCGCTAAGGGGTGTAAACGGGAGGGACAAACTTTCTTGAAGAGTCCAACTATCTCGGAAACATAAAACTCAGCTAGAAACATGAAACTCGGAAAAAAAAAAAACACTCTAAAAAATGAAGAAATGTTCAAAGGTTTTTCAAAAAGAAGAAAAATACCCTAAGGGTTCACAACGGAAAGAGGAGACGGGGGTGGGAAAGAATATCTCAGAAACCGTTAAGCTCGGGGAAAAATACTGTTTTTAAAAAATAAAGAAATACATGTTCAATGGTTTTTTTCTAAATAAAAAATGGCCGAAGGGTGAACAAAGATGGGGAACGGGTTGGGGTGGGGTCTTTCTTGAAGGATACACATGACTTGGAAATTAAAACTTTACTCTTCTTTACAAAATAAAAAAATACATGCTCAAATGTCTTTCGAAAAAAAAAAATACCCGAAGGGTGAACAGAGGATTTCTATAATAATGTAGGCGTTCTCACTGGTTCATCGACACACAGCCGAAATTGCTAATCATAGAAACTTAAAATTTTAAGGTTCCTTTTAGAATTGGGATAAACGTTTTCTCAGAGCTTGACAATTTTTTTCCCTATGGGGATGGAGGAGGTCTCCTATCCTCGATTTTGATGAAATTTGATACTTACAAAAATTTTCAGGTTACAAAATACGAACGTAATA
The DNA here is from genome assembly GCA_023159025.1 of Thereuonema tuberculata. Lineage (NCBI taxonomy): Eukaryota > Metazoa > Arthropoda > Chilopoda > Scutigeromorpha > Scutigeridae > Thereuonema > Thereuonema tuberculata. The sequence goes on from JAFIDM010000179.1 coordinate 49,276,751, forward strand.
TTCATTTGTAACTATCACGTGATTTGCACTAACTGGGGAAGGTTGAAGTGATCTCACAATTACAATTTCTTCCTTCTCCACATCATAACAACTCTTGTTTTTTCGCCCATGCGAAGCATGTGTATTTTGCTAGTTTGGTTATATATTTCAGTATATCAGTATTTTTATTTATATCATTTTTTCTTTGCTTTACAAAATTTATTTACATTTCATACTTCCTTAATTGTTTTAAGTTTATAATTATTTGTGTTAAATTTATTGATTTATTATGTTCTCTACGTCTCTTTGAAGATATTGTCAGGGCAAAGTTTTTCTCTCTTAAAACATTGTAAATAAGTTTAATAATCGTCTACATGTATTAATAATTAAATGGATTTCTATGAAAATTTTGATTTTAATTTAATAGTTCATTTTTAATAACTTAAATGTATATTTTTTTTTAAATGAATTCAAAATCAAATATTGAATCATTAGCTTTTATTTGTGATAGAAAAGCAAATCAATAAAAAAAAATAAACAAACACACAGAGGGAGAAAGAGAAATATATGAAATAAATATCAAATATATAGAAATCGTTGATTAAAATTAATTTTTAATTAGATTGAATTTATGCTATTTAATTAATGATGATTTGATGAAAGGTGCCGTGCTGGCGTGGCCGTGCGGTCTCGGCGGCGGCCAGCCGTGGCGACCAGTGCGCCAGTACCTGGGTTCGAATCCCGGCAGTGGCATGGCTGTTTCAATTTCCTTTCCTGTGTTGTCCAGCCTCTTCTTCACTTTCTCTTCGGTCTGACGTCTTTCCTTAATGGCGTCCTGGGGGCAGGCAACGGGAAACCACCCCCAGTATCTTTCCTCAGGTGTTTCTAGGAGATCCATGTGAGACCTCCATAGAACTGGACCTGTCTTCGGACAGAAAACTATGGATGGATGGATGATGAAAGGTGACCCACTGTCTAGGACGTTTCTCTCTGAGCGCGAAGCCGCTAGTGAGTCTTGTCTTCGGACAAATGCTCTCTAGCATTGATGACCGTTCGTTCCTCTATCTCTACGGGGACTGAAGAGGGGAGAAACGTGGTCTGAGTGGCTGGATTAAATTAATTTCATTAAAATTAGAGTTTCTTTTGAATGCTGGCGAGGTTACATGGGCAAAAGCTTACGTCCCTGCGCTGCCACGACATTTCTCTTTCACTTAAACACTTGACTGGTTCAATTTTTTTTTCTTTAACCAGCATGAACTGCACTTTTCAAAGTCAACAATTTTTACAATTTATTTATAATTTTGTAATAAGCAGAAAATAAAGTACTGAGTCCTTTTCAACCCAATTCACTAATATAAATCATAAAAAGAAATAAAAATCAATTATTAAGATAAAATATGTCTAAAACAAATCAATTAATAAATGAAGATAGAACTGGATAGTACAGAAAACTGAAGTTCGGAAACCGACACATGACGCTATAAAACCTATACATACGATTACAATTGGTATTTGAAACATTAAGTTGAAATTTCAAGTTACAATAACAATTTGTTGTAAGGAATTGTAGTAATAAACAATATCCCATTCAGTTTACATTCATTCACGAAATGGTTCCATCAATATTTTGCAAAAAAGATTAAAGAGAAGAAATGCCATTTCATTAAGAATGTGGACCTGTAGTGAATATTAGCGAATCAGAGTGATTGCAATAATATTTAAGTTTTTTTTTGTTTTTGTTTTTTTAAATGAAAGCAATTAATAATGATTGTATGATGTAATACCATCGCACAGCAAAGAAATGCTTTGTTTCAAAGACTAGCAAAGTGGTAACAATACATGTTTATAGTAACCACAACGGACTTGGTGATTGATGACGATGGAAGCGTGATGCTAAGTAAAAAGGAATTATCAGGCTAGATTTGCTAGATGTGTTTTTTTTTTTTTTCCAGAATAACTCCAAGAAAGTGGCAAAAGCATCAGTAAAATGAGCACATGAAATACGACAGAGTCCAATAAATAAAATGGTAAAGTTTAACTTGGACCAGTGCCAAGATGATGTTCTAATCCGAATCATCAATTCCATGGACAATGTGTTTGACCTTTGGAAAGGTACAGTATAAAGTTATTTAAATCGTTTCCAGAAGCAAAGATTCAATGGAGAAGAAGAATTTTTCCAGTTAAAGTTCAAGAACTATTAACTTTGATGAAATAAGAATCAGTTTCGATTTTAGTGTTAATTTTAAAGCGAATTTGTAAATAGTGATATTCAAGTGTATTTATTAGCACGTATATTGTATCCGAGACTTTACTTCGAAGTATTTTAATTTCCAATTCTAAAAGGCTACGAACAATAATTTATTTAACAAATAAGTTGACATACATTTCAAATTAAAACTAAGTAAATCATTCTCTATTTTAGAATAATACCATTACTGCTAAATAAACTATATCTACTGTAATTTCTATTCATCTACCAATAGAAGGTATTGGTTATGGATTAAATTTAATCACTACAGAACCATTTATTGATACTAAGCAAGAAGAGTTTAGAGTTTGGTGGTTTAATGAATTATGCTTTGATGCTATTCAATATTTGCAGTTCTGTTGAATACACAGGAAAAAAAATTGACTTTTTGGGATTTTTAATTAAATTGCACGAATATTCAAATAAGTAAATGGACAATTCTAAAAAATGTACTTTCAAAGAAAATCTGTTAATAACTCCATGAAGAAATTAATCTTCAGATATAGATGGTCCTTGTTGAATAGAATGCATCTGCTTTTACAAATACTTATTTCAACTGATGGTACAGTCTGTTGCTTGAAATACTAATACAGTAGAGCCCCGATTATCCACGGAATTGGGTGGCAAGGGTACCGCGGATAGTAAAAATCGCGGATAACCCGAACAAAGACTAAAAATGAGGTGTAAACACGAAAAAAAATATTACAGCATAAAAACTACGTTTTATTACACAAAAAACATAATATGCAAAACTTTTAAAATATGTACAGTATAGCAGAAACCTTTCTGCAGAGCAAGAGCCTGCCACTCATCCACAAATTCCGAGGAGGCCTATAGGATTACGATGCACAATAAACCTGTCAGTAATTTTCGACCTTCGCACTGTAGGGCATATTGTACTTGTTGTTGGCTTGAATTAAATTTGTTTTTTTTGTTTTTTTTTTGAGGTTCGTAATTAAAAAAGTTTTTTGCGGCACTCGCGGATAATCGGGGCTCTACTGTATATAAATTTTAAGAATACTTTGAACGATCAGGAGGAAGAAGCTTCTCAAAATTAAAATGACTTAAAACTATTTTAAAGTCTAACAAGAGCAAACCTAGCCTCAACAATCTTAGCAATGATATCAATTGAATGTAAAGTAAGACAGAAGTTTCAATTTTGAACCTTTAAGATAGAGTGACTCAGACGTCCAATATTTTACGTTTTTTGAGGTTTTGTTCCGATAAACTTAATACGGGACGTATAACTGTCCCTCATTTCTTAGTTGTTGGTTTTTCAGTCTTTGAGAAACAACAGTTTCTAAGAGATAAATTTTACTTTCACTTTAATCTGCATTGAACATTGAAGTATTGAATCATTCGTCGAGAGTTTTTGCACCAAAGTTATGAACATGTTTTCAACAATGGATTGTATACTCGCGTTTGAACTTTAGATTGATTAGTAACTTACGTGCATAAAACGTCTTATTCATGTATTAACACTTCGATTGTCCATTACATTTCGACCTCAAGAAGCACTTTCTATATGCCATTACAAGTACATCATATTTGTAAACAAATTTATGAAATTACACGAAAAAATAAAATTGTTTTATTACTTTAACATTGTAATCAGTATATGAATGGCCATTAGAAACTGATCTCAGGAATCGTTACGTACTTACAAGTAAACATCCTGCAAGTACATCCAAATAAGTAAATAATACAAATAATAAAGGGTTGGTTGATTTGTCCGCTTTACTAAAGTATACCGTATTTTTATTTTCAAAATCTGGTCTCTCTACTTAAGGGAATGTTCAGAAGGAAAGATTTATTAGTTATTTAAAATGTATAGAAATATGTAAAGTATTTTGGTGATTATATTATTCTCAATATTAGTAAATGCATACTAATTTCTAATAAACATAGAATTGTAGTATTTTTGAGATTAAAATATTTTTGCCCTTATAATTCAAAGTAATAGTTTTTCTTTTTCTGGGATCATATACTGTCACGTTGTCTAAAGATCTCGCACTTGTTAGCTCCGCATCGACTTCCATTTATAGAACTTTATTCTAAAAGTAAGAAATAAAAGGTAAGTAGTTTTTACGAAAGATATCAGGACATTCGAATCTGATAAAAAACGGGTTTATTAGTTCAAAACGAATGAAGACTCGATATTGAATCTTACACTGCTATAAAAACTTTCTAATTTTTTTTTTTCGTTCTCACTTATTTGCAACTTTTAGACCAACATTTAAAAAACTGATACAGAGTCCTAATGAATTCCAAAAGAGTTTGAATAGGAACCATCATTCATTAATGAATCACAATCACTCGAAGATTCATCAGTACTTAATAATAGCATCCACCTGCGACAATTCATTAGTGACTCCCAATTGGAGAACAATAATATGAGATACTCAACATCAACGACCTCCGGGAGAAATGGGACATTCCCAGATACGGTTCAGTGGAGAAAACTCTCTTTTGTAAAAGTGAACAACTTTGGGAAATAACAAAGACAATATTTGATTGGACGGATTCCCTACATTCAGTAGCTGGAAGAGGATATGAAGTATTATTAATTTACAACGGAAATACATTCTAATGACAAAGCATAGGAGATTAAATAAAAACATAAATCATTGGAAAATGTATCATTCTAATTAATTTTTTTTTGAAAAAATGGAAGTCTAATTACTTAAAAAAATAATATAAAAATAAAAAAGAAATGAAGTATAGGAATTTATGAAATCTGATACCTTTTGAAGTGTACGAAACTTTCATTTTTCTTAATTTTTTTTTTTTTTTTTTTAAGATCGTAATATTTTTTTAAAGTTTAGTAACCTAACATTTTCCCAAATAACATACTATAACTGCAATTTACACTCATTCTTCGATAAAAGATTAGTAAGTTAATATAATATTATACAAACTGCATTTGAATTATTATTATTGTTTGCTTTTATTTTTTTGAGGTTTTTTTTTTTCTATCTCATAATTCTTTCTTCAGTTTTGACTAAAACAGGGTTTTAAAAAAAAACAAACAATGAAAACGTTCAAATTTTATGTCTGATAAAGAAATATTTAATGAAGAAATCTTAGGAACTTCACTCCGAATATAACAAAGAATATTAATAAAGAATTACAACACTAAGGAGAAAGAGAGAAAAATTAGATTGCAGCCAAAGTGGAAACTAACTAACTAACTAACTAACTAACTAACTAACTAACTAACTAACTAACTAACTAAATAAATAGTAGTGAATGGAAGAAAGAAAAAAATATTTTATTTAAGTTTCTTGAATATGAAAATTATCAAAGATTAATATAATGCAGAAGACAGTCAACACATTAACTTCAAGAATACTTATTTAAAAAAAAAATATAATTTCTGAAGAAACAATTCTTATCCTTTATCTGATAACAAGAATCAAAGCAACTTGTTACATTAAAAATAGAATAAAAAGTTATTTGAAATTCTCTTGCATTTGAATGAAATGAAAGTTGATTAAAATGTAATTCAGTTGCCAATAATAATATCACTGTCATAAAGAACGAAGTATATAAATAAGAAAGAAAAATGAAAGAGAAAATTCAGAGAAAAAAAAAGTTTTCTCTTCATGTATTCAAAACACGATGAGTCAACCCAAATCAGCAAAATTGAAGATTTCAAAAAGAAAATAAAAAGTTTGGAATTTACAAATAGCCAATGCCAAGAAATTATAGGTAACCCAACTCAAATTAAAAATCAATTTAAAATTGGTTCAAATGGAGTCGAAAGACAAAGTTATAAGATAAAGAAAGAACTATTGGAAGAGAAGATTGATACTTTGGGAGGATATTTAAAAAGAGTTACTTGCATGATAAAAAATATTGTTTGGTATTTAAATCAATTTCAAAACAAACCGTCTTTTCCTATACAGGAAGGAAAGGTTAAAGTCAGTGGGTCATCAGATTTGAAGTCTAAATCAAATAAGACAAATCTTTATGGCTCGAGAAAAAAAAGAGCAACATCAAATTCAGAAATGAAATATTGAATTAGACACTTTCAAACAGACGTCAATCTTAATAAGGAGTGAAGAAATATCTGTTGGGAATGCTAAACATTTTTATAATAATAATAATAACGTTATTTGGATAAAAAAAACCAGACTAGAATACTGTTTTTTTTGTGAGAAAGGATTTCATCAAAGATCATCAAAATAATGAATGAAATGAATTTTTTTTTTTTTTTTTAAAAAATACAAAATCAATCTCATTTTAGAAGAGTTTAAATTTATATTTAGATAAGTTGGGAAAACCAATGTAGAATTATTAAAATAACTTTTCTGCAATACTAGAAGTTTAGCAGCGTGTCCCAGGAGGAAAGATCAATATTTTGGGATGTCAGAGTATCTGTCTATAAATAAATGTATATTTATATATTTATTCAATGTACACTTGCAAGATTATTAATAAAGAAATATTACGTACTGTTTCTAAAATTTATTGTTTCTTTGAAAAATTGGCTGCAAATTATAATAAGAGTATATTTTCAAAAATTCCTTTGTCAACATCATTGCACTTTGCATTTCGTTTCAGAATATGGCGTCTAACTACAGCTTGACGTTACTTTGAGACTGTAAACATAAGAGTATCTATACACTGAACATTTGTGAAGATATGCAGCATTATTAACAACACTTGTGCAATGTCAACTGATGCTTGAGGCAGATTCATGTGCTTCAGACGGCAGAGAAGGACAATGTGCATCAAGTTCAAAATAATTTACATTCAAATAATTCTTTCGAGATAATTATAATTTTCTTATTTACACATAATTACTTAACTAATCTGGCTGAGGTGAGAAGATAAACCTCCAAGATAGCATTTTATAACATTATAAAATTTCTTGTAAGAAAATATGGTAGAAATGATGATATTACTGACTCCGTAAAAAAGATTTAAAATTAAAACCATTTTGTGACTGAAGTTGATGTTTGTTAATATAATTGGAAGACCAGGAAAGTCTACAGCAACAGGACTCAAGAAAGGAATAGGACAGCCAAGATTTGGAAAAGAGATGTTACGAAGACTTCTTAGTTTTACAAATTATCCCATCGCCAGATAAAAGCTTATACACATTGATAATCTTTAAAAAATCAGCAAAACGATCGCAATGTCCAAAATCTTTAAACATTCGAAAGACTGTCTATGAACCGTAAAAATAGTAAAAATATCAAATGGCTTCATTGAATACACAGTTCGATACTAATTGGTAAAAATCTAATTTAATTTAAAATCTATTTTATTTCTACATTAGAACTACTCATAAGAGAATCAGTTTAATTATCGAAGAACCCTGATACCAATGAGTCCTTGTTTTAGAGTATATATTTTTGAGATAAAAATAAAAAAAATAGATATTTCTCATTCTTGATACATGCTTAAGGTGCATAAGAAGTAAATTATTTTCTAATAAGTTTCATAATTATTGGCTATCTTGTTGGCTACATTCTATTTCTATTTGTTACAAATGAATTAAATCAGCAAATAGGTTACTTCAACTCCATTAAAAGTTTTAGATGGTTATAATACAATGTTTGACTACCAAGAAAAAATATCAATCAGATAAATTGTCTAAGATAAAGTGATTCTGTCTTTAAATATCTCTCTTAAAGTTTCAGGAATATTTTGTTGGTGGTTCAAAAGTAATATAAACGCTTTTATATATGTCGTTGATAAAATGTAATCATTTGCTGATGTAAACCATAGGAAAATAGGTTAATATCAAAAAAGAAATTAAGAAAATTAAATAAAACTAAGAAATTTAAATAAATTGCTTTTGTTTTTTAATTTTTTTTTTGTGAATTTTTAAAAATTGTTGCCACTTTTTGTTATTGAATTAAATAAAAATAAATAAAGCAAAAGGAAGGAATTAAAATATAATTTTTTTCCTGATTCCGATGAGTTGTAGGTGAAGGTGATTTTTTTTTCCGTGATTCAATTAGTTGAAATCAATTGAAATCATTATTGTTTTTGTAGTCAGTTTTTCAAAGGAAAGGTTTTTTTGTTTTTGAGTCATTTTTTTTCCGCCCACAACAACAATACAATGAGTAATGTAGTCGGATCGAGTGACTGTCATATCCCAAAGTCCTGTTTCTCCTTCATTGACCACCATGATTCAATAGTGCAAGAACCTGTCAACTGATCAAGGTATATAAGGTCTGAGCTAAATGACCAATGTACACAGCATTTAGCAGCATCTCAGCAAGAGTATCTCCTCCAAAGCTACAAGTAAGTATTTCACTTTTCTTGTTTCCTGTTGGTAAATTAGAATTTTATTCTATATTTATTTATTTTTTTCTGAACGATCATTTTTACTTCTAATAGTTATAAATCTGTTCGTATCTGACATCCTAGTGCAATTTTTGAACGCCAATTGGAGCTCAAGAGTTTGTAATGTCTATGAACACTCTTTAGTTAATTATACTGATTGATAAACGCGGAGGTCTAAAGGTTCATCGGACATTAGGCAAGGTATTTGTAACAGAGATGTCACCCGGTATTTCGTACATAAATCGCTTGGATTTAGGAGATGCCAGTCCAGTAATACCAAAGCCCATTGGGGGAAAAGTTAGCATTCTATCTCCTAGATAAACGTCTAGAATTTTTTTTTCAATACAACTGTTAAATTCATTGAAAGCGGTCTTGCTAATTGTAAAGTTTTACAGCTATTTTATTTACTTGGTTTTTAAACTTTATTGGATGTTCAATAAATAATTTTACATCCCCATGAACTGTAAGCAGTGATAGTGTTTCTGACTTAGATCCAACTATATTTTAGATATTAAAAATGCTCCTAATCTTGTGTAAAACTATTAGAAAAGATGTATTGCGGATCTAAATTTAGAAAACAAAAAACAATAATAAGATAAAAATAACAATTGTAGGATACTTAATATTTTGCATATAATATTAGATAGCTCTTCTTCCGCAACTATCATAATAATTTTCTTGATTTCTAGCTAGTTTTTTATCTCTATCCTCCTTAAATCAAGCGCTATTGAAATATTCTAAATAAGTAATTAATGGTATCTCCTTATTTTAAATTGAACAAGTTTTATTTTTAATAATGATTTAAAATATTTAAAATTCAAGTAGGCTATTTTTATAAGTCTAACTTACAACAAAATAAGACGGTCAAACACACAATATTAAGAATAAAAAATTTAATACAAAAGGTTAAAGTACATACAGTTTCGGTTTGTCGAATTTACCAAATCTTTTTCAATGTGAGTAGATCGACCACAGAACACCTTATGAACACCCTATAGCCGTGTTTCCCAACGTTGGGCCCACGCTCCACAGGGGGGCAATTCGAAAATGGACCATTTTTTTTTTTTTGGTTGTGAAAATTAAAACAACTCGGTATTTTTTTTTTTGGTTATAAAAGTTATGCTTAATTTGGTGGGGCATAGCATACTTTAGATACTTTAGGTGGGGCATAGCACAAAAAAGGTTGGGAAACACTGCCCTGTAAGGTGTTCTGTAGTCGATCTACTCATATTGAAAAATATTTGTAAATTAGACAAATCGAAACTGTATGTACATTATCCTTTTGTAGTTAAATTTTTTATTCTTAATACTCTTGTGCTTGGCCGTCTTATTTTGGAAAATTCCTGAACGCACGTTAAACTTATCAGTCAACCTTGTGTTGTTGTTCTAATTTTTGGTTGAGAAGGTTTTGTTATGGTTCTAAATGTGTCAATTGAAATGAATTCTTCCTTCGGATATTGATTGAGAAACAGGAAACCTATTTTATCGTTTGATTTATTTTCATTTCAATCAATGCATCTTTAAATGACCATCCTCAGACATTCTTTTATGTTAGTGAAAAAACTATAGAAAGCTGAGAATAATCTTAATTTAATAACCTCAAAATAAATTTCAAAAAATCTAATAATTAAATAATTTTATTACTGATGTTTTTTTTTTTTATGAGTATCGAAACATTGAGATACTTACTGTAGTTATTGCCTTAAGTTTGTGACCACTTTTTATTTTGAGTGTGGCAGCTTCTCCTACAAATTCTCTCCAATAAAAATAAATGGGCATTCTTTAAGTAAAGATAATATTCTTGCTACCTCCACGATACCTTTTAATTTGGTAAAAGTTCTTAACCCATCTTTTTAATAATAACGCATGACACGTGAAGGCATGTTGTACAGTTGTAAGTCGTACAGTTGTAAGTTGTGTGTCGTACAGTTGTAAGTCGTACAGTTGTAAGTCTCATATCTCTCCTTCTATTACGATAAGTCACTACAAAAGACTGAAGTATTAATGATATGTTTAGGCTATCATATTGAAACTTCTGTTTATTGTAGCAAACATTAGGCCTATAAATAAAGAGCAAATGATTACTTTGTCTTTAAATCGCATTTTCAAAACTATTTATTCTAGAAAGAGAAAAATCCAAAGTATATTATTGATATCGAATTCTGAAAAAAAAAAATTGCAGTAACGATTCGAAAGGTTTTAGTAATAATAGAATCAGATTTTCAATTAGTTTGATTTTTTTATTGTGAATTAAAGATGTAAAAGGTCATATTTTGTTTGGCATTAAAACAAATATACCATCTAAAGAAATAAATAGCAGGGTATATTTCCCTTTTTCTCTTATAAGAATTTTTTACTTTATCTGATCATATGACCAAGAAAAAAATCCTGAAATATAATGTTGTAATTATAATGTTAATTAATATTATTAAATATATATATATTATTTAGAATAAATTATTCCAGATGTAGATTTTCAATAGTTTAGTAGTCTACATTACATAGATTCTTCCCTTTTTGATTTTCGTGCAAACTGATTACAGAATTAAAACTAACATCAGGAAACCCCATGTAATGTTTTCAATTTTCTTTTCTTTTCTTAGGATGTCTTCCAAGTTGTCCATTGTTCTGCTGTGTGCAGTCATTGCTTGTTTTATTCAAGACGGATCGACTCAGTATGGAATGGGTTTATATCCCGTAAGTGTAATATCTTAAAGACAAACGTATAAGCTAGTTATTCACAAAATTTTTGTTTCGTCATCAAATTTATTGCGGAAACGAAACAATAAATTTGATGAAATAAAGACGCACTGCACATGATAATAAACATTTTAACGTTTATTGACATGTTTCAAGCACCCTTCTTTTCGGTACTTATCTTCAGAATAATTTGTTTGTAAAGATAAAGAAGACATTTCAGCATTATCGCAGAATAATAGAATTTGAAGACTTTTGCTTAGAATTATCAAAATCTTTCAATATCTTCAGTATATATAAAAGCTTATCTTAATAATTCAATAATTAATGTCTCAATTCATTAAATAAAAACAGCTGTGCAATTTACATTTTGTGTATTAGAATAAATTTAAAATACTCCTTTTATCTTCATTGTACAAATTGAATACATCCTTCATTTTGAAGTGTTATCATACGGCGAAACGAGTAACAAATAACGAACCGCCATTTTGAATTATTTATATGAAATGAAATAGTTCTTATAAAACTAATCTTTCTTTTTCTTTCAAGGGTATGGGTATGGGAATGGGTCTCTATCCACCCATGTACGGTGCTTATCCTCCCTACATGATGAATCAGTTCACTATGATGCAACAAGGTGTCTCCAGTCCCTTTAATCCATGGTTCCGTAAAAACAATGGCACTAAAGTCAATGTCAATCCGTCCAATGGGGCTCCAAGCGTCGTAAGATCTGGCCGTTAAATCTCTTCTACAGCAACATCCATCAACCAACCATCATTGTCATCAACGAAATGTACCAGAATTTCTTTCCATCAAATGTCTTCTGTGATAAAACATTTAATATTTTACATTAAAATATTATTAAATGTTTTTCTATATTGCTTTGAAACCTCCTTCAAGTTTAATGTCTATTTATTTATTTATTTATTTATTTATTTATTTATTTAAATTGAATAAAGCTGATCATTTCAAATATATTTGTTTATGCATTTTGTTTTAATTTTATTAAAAGCCAATACTAGAACACAGTTCTGTAATTAAGACAAGAAAACAACATAAAAATGTAGAAATCAATCTTTAAGCAGTCAGTGCTCACCACAAAAAAGCATTTGATCGCAAAGGAAGAAAGAAAAAACAAATAAAAAAAATAAATATTTGCTTGCTAGATAGCCCTAGCTGAAGAGCGCCTAATAGGCTCGAAACAGCTGTCTCAGGGTCTGAGACAGGGCTTTCTAGGTTTAATGGTTAAGTAATAATTAGTAGGACATGTAATATTTCATAATTTATAATATCAGTTCAAGTTAGTAGATTATCCGATAAATGAATATTCCACTATTTACTAATCTGTCATAGGGTTTTTTTTAGTTTCAATGGTTAAGTAATAATTAGTAGAATATTTAACATTTATTAATTTATAATATCAGTTCAAGGTAGTACGTTTATCGTAAAAATGAATATTCCACTACTTATGAAAATGCGAAGAGAGTTCATTTACTTTTTGATGAAAATTTTATGTTTTTTAAGCAACTAACTGATATCGTATTTACTTAATCTCATCAAACTGTTAAAATCGATTGAAAAATATCATACACAAGACTAAAAAGCAAAAAATAATTAATTACAAAAAATAGTTTTTTGAATATACCACGTTTTTAAAACGGACTAAAAAGTATAAAATA
>JAFIDM010000179.1:49290056-49309755 GCA_023159025.1 Thereuonema tuberculata
TATTTTATACTTTTTAGTCCGTTTTAAAAACGTGGTATATTCAAAAAGCTATTTTTTGTAATTAATTATCATTTTGTTGTTGAAAATCGTAGTTTTTTTTTTTGTTTTGTTTTTATGAGGCAGGCTTCTCCACTGAGATAAAGAATATATTAGGATTTCCCCTATTTCACTGTCAGTGTTTAAATCTTTGCCAAATTTTCGTGTGACTTCAACTAGTGCCCAAGTCCTGGACTTGAGATACTTTTGAACTCAGCACTCATCTTTATTGGCTCTGCTTCGCAGGTACTGAAGCAAAAATGAAATATTAGACAACGGAGAATCTAGTGACGATGGCAGTCAATTTAAATGAAAGTTCATGAATAAATAAACCAAAAATAAGAACAAAAAGAAAAGAAAAGTAGGAAAAAAATAAGGTAACCGAGTATATTCAAGTTCAGAGTATATTGATCATATAGAAGCAACATATTTTGACATTGAAATGACAGTTTCATTTCCCCGTCTAACTGTATATGAAGTCTTTAGTAAAATATAGGTTTGTTTTCATAATTTTGTTGATGACAGCCTAGAAAGAGATAAGAGCATATGATGTAAAACCAATGCAAAAATAACCAAAAGCAAAAAGTTCTTTCATGTAGGCCTATCTTTTGCATTTCTTCATTAGAAAGTGTCTCCTTCAACATATTAATTATTTATGTATTTGATGGATGCATTTGACAGAATTACAATATGTCCATTGCAGTGTTCTATGCACCTTGTAGTCATAGATTTAGAAAGATAACTTGAAGTCTCCTGGTTAGAGAACATGTATTCTTGAGTTGTAACCAACAATTCACGAAAGATGAATAGGAGAAAGATCAATGGACATGTAGGAAGGATGGATGAAAATAAAGAAAAAAATAAAGCTTGTTTATGTTTTAAATACTGAGAAAAGTGCTGATTTGACACAATTACTAAGAAATATTTCAAGCCTAAAGCAATAAAAGATAAGGAGACTTACCTTTTGGCTTTTACAAAACAGCATCCATATCAAAGAAGTTTATGTAAACTTGAATGGTTTTAAAGTCACAGAATTTTCATATTCTGAAGCCTAATGTGATGCCAGCAATTTTAAGAAACCTACAGTGGACATATTACCAAAAAATAAAAACCACAAACAAACCCGAAACTATAAGATATAAATTATGTTAGTGAAAATTACAATGATATATAAAACTAAAGTTTCCTGTAATTCTCCTACTGATAATCTGTGAATTCTTTGATAGATATATTTTTCTAAAAAAAAAGATAAGATTCTTATATTAGGTTTTTTGGTATTTTTTAATATATAAACAGAATTTGAAATGAATGATTCAAATAAATATACTTGAGATTATTACACTAAAAACAAAATCATCAGTTATAACTACATTCCAGGTCCACCGTCTTTGCATCTGTTTGTGCAATCATACAATAAACTTTATTATTATATCTATTCTTATTGAAATTCTGCAAAGTCCTAATGTTGGGGCTATATTTTTTTTTTTTTACTTATTATAATTTTTTTTTCCATAATCAGGGTTTTTACTTCTCCTGAGTAAAAAAAAAGTTAGTTTTTGGACGTATGATGTTTTTGAAATCATTGTTTCAATTATAGTTTCATTGATATAATGTATTTCTTAAGAATATTGTGATGGCTAATAATTCCTGCCTTTTTTACAAATAACTTTAATGTTGTAATTGTATAGTCCGTCTCGGATCTTTTGTTAGATAACTAATACTGGTCCATTGAAATCTGTGAGGGAGTTTGTTTTCTGTTTATCATTTCCAGGTTTTATGACTCAAAGCTCTCACATCAAAAGGTACAACCTATCAATAGAGGATTATTCAGTGTTAGATTGAGATTGTTGAAACGTCTTTTTCAGCTTTTGCTTCAAATCTCTTATATAGTGGGAGTAACCTTTCGATCTTTGTTAATATTTAATTCCAATTCAAACAACTGTATTGGGGTAATGGAACTTTCCACATCTATCAAGATATTTGCGGATACAAAGAAAAGAATCTAATGTATTCTAAACCTCGATTAACGTATATATTTAAAGTTCCAAGAACAAAAGAAATTTGATATTAATTTTCTATTTCAAAATATAAAGTACAGTAAAACCCCGTTAACCGAACTAAAGGGGGGGAGGAAGCCGTTTCGGATAATAATTTTTTTCGATTAAGCCATGAACATCTAATACAGCTACAATATTTCGTATTATAGTTACAGTACCGTATATGCTCCAATAAACGCCGAGGCTCTTATTGTCGCCGGTCTCTAATAAGCGCCGGGCTGCAGAGGGGACACGGCCAAATAGTAGCCGGTCTCTAACAGAAGCCGGGTCTTTGATATTTGCCTACCGGTACTAGTGTAAGCGTCGTATCTTTATAGTCGTGCGTAATACCTTACGGTACAATGTCTTACAAAATGCCGCCGAAACGGTCATTTGACATTGCCTTTAAGATTCGCGCGGTGGAATACGCGAAAGAAACTTCGGGTGAGGCGGCCGCTCGTCAACAACGAAGCCGTCATTGCGGATTCGGACGACGAATAGCAGCGAAAGGTACAGAAAGACATTGCCATTTATCTTTAACAGTCTTATGCAGCATGTGAAATTCAAATAAAGTAGCTGTTTGTAATATTAGCCGGTATTTATGTGTAAAAATATTGCGTTCTGAAGGTTTTTGTTAATAATGGCCAGCCTCTAATAGCAGCCGGTCTCTATTAAGCGCCGGGAGCCGAGGCTAGTTTTGCAAATAAACGCCGGGGGCCTCTATTGGAGCATATACGGTATGTATTTTTGAAAGGTTTTGAAGGTCAAACGAATTCAAAAATCTCTTTGTACGCTACACTTATGTTCTTTATTAAAGTTAAAATTACATTTTTAGGATTAGAGTAGGCTACATCAATATACAGTATTCTGTATTTAATAGTTTGTAGTATATGAGTTACTCATTTGCGATTTTCGGAGGCGTTTCGGATAAACCGGGTTTCGGTTGACCTGTGTTCGGTTATCCGGGGTTTTACTGTATTTACGTTTAATTTTAGCAAATTCCTTTCATAATTGCTGTTCTTTCACTTCATTGGATTATTTAAATTTCCGTGAGTTATTAAATGTTGCCTATTTTCAACTATTGAATTTACGTTTTGTTTACGTTACGTCACGTGATATCAGTTTTTAGTTTCTTTTATTCTGAGGCTTTGATGAGCTGTAAGATTTCTGCACCGAGTGAAATATTTCAGTGAGTAACAAGAGAGTGACAATTTTGAACAGGATATTAGACAGTTCCTCTTCACTGATCACGTGAGTCAATCACAGATCAAGAACCTTTCGTCATTCGAGTACTAACTGTCTATCTGAGATATCATCTCACTATTCTATCTTCAGTGTAAGTGACAGGTGAGGAAGATTTCCTTTCTGTAATTTAGATTATTAGTCGAATGTAAAATTAAGATTATTTTCTATAATTTTGTGGAAAAAAATATATTTAAGACTTAATTATCTATTGAGAAATATATTAGCAAGAAATACATTTGCTAATATATTCAATGAATTTATTCTACTTTTTGCTATTGAGTTAGGTTTATGTGAAGTTTGATTATTTAAGCAATTAGGCTATTAACTTTTATTTTTTTTATTTAAATTAATCAAACTTAAATTTAATTTTGTGTAAATACGTCTCTTCTTTTAGGAGTCTATCTTTGAGTGTTCCAAAAATGCCTTTTTTGGGTTACTGCAAAAAGTTTAATTTTCATATAAAATCTTTAATCAGGTATCTGAGCGCAAAATACTAAAAATGTAAAATTCAAAATAGACAGCCACAATAAATGTTATGTATTTGTCTATAATGTCTAAAGGTCGTTCAAAGACAAACGAATTTATGATTTAGTGCTTACAAAAAGTTTTTATTGAAATTTGTAGATAAGGCAAATTTTGTTTCGTAATCGATTATCTGTATTAAGATTTGAAGCAAATAATAGTACCTCACACATTGCACCACAGTCTCAGCACACTAGGACTTCACAAAACACTTATGCACAACTGCAGAAGGCTGTGGTACTCAACACAACACGCATAGTTAGGAAATTTATGGACACAAGCACACATCCCTAACTTTTTACACCTTTTTTTTTTTTTTTTTACACTTGGCAATATGTGCTTTGGTCCTGACCCGCCATATTGTCTTAGCTGGGGAAACCCATGGTTTGAAACTTTTTTCGATAATAATAATAATACAACGCCATTAAATCCACCCGAAAGAAATTAGATGAATCCATCGACGGGAATGGAGAGAAATTGAAATATCCGTCTATCTATAAAAAGACGGCAGAATTTTAAATCTATTAACCAAAAGAATCCTAGTTTCTGCTAAAAAGAGTTAAATAAAAACAAAGAAATTGTACTGTTAATAATGTGGTATCGCAGACACAAGAGTCTGTTTAGCAATGCTATGAAACCCTGTGTCTTTTGATAGCTATATTTTGTTAATACATCCTCATCTATATCTGACTTAGGATTTCTTAAATCCTTCAATTTACCACAGACACCCACGAAACGAAACAACAGAGAAATATTTCTCACGGTCGACTTCAATAAAATAGTCCTAATTTAAGTTTGTATCAATAAAACTGATTCAATTTCATTTCTGAAATGTATTTAATGATTTTCTAACAAAAAAGATATGTTACAAAGCAGTTGTTTAGGTAAGGAATATCAGTAGTCTCTGGATTTAATAAAAAAGTTAAGCAATCCCATAAACAGGCCTTGCAGGCCCACGGGAGCGCGGGAGGTAAGGCTCCCAGCGTTTCGAGACCAACGGGACTAGATTGAGGTCGGGTGGTCAGCCCGACGCCCGCCCGCCTTAACTTCCCGGGAAAGAAACCCGGTACCCATTCTACAGAGGGCTGGGTAGACCCTAGGACCCGTTTGGAGGAGAAAGAAGCGTGGAAAAATACATAGATTATTTAATATACAATTCTTTGATTCTATATTATTTACTCCTCTTTTTGTTTTGTTACCCATCATCAGTTGATGACTCAGCACCAAAGAGGTTCATGAGATGACTAAGATCACTCGTGACGAAGAGATTACTGTCAATATATGTCTTATTTAACGCACACGGGGAAACCGCTGCCTTCCCTTTTAGTAGATTATTTAGTAGATTAAGTTAAATAACGTATTTTATGCTGGATTTATTGTTATCATTAATAAAATAATTTATCAAACACACTATTATACAAGCAAATTAACATTGGTATGTACTTGGTACTTTTACATAATAATAATAATCTGTAAACATAATATTGTGCATCAATCATGAAAATTGTAGAAGATGGATCCGTAAATCAAAAAAATAAAAAAAAAAACCCGGAGCAAATTGTGAAAGGTTGATCAAAGTAAAACTTACTTCTTATCGTTTCCTGTCTGCTTTCATTTAATTTTAAAACTTGATTTTTAATATCTTCTCATTTCATTCAACACCAAGTGAATTTTTATATAAATAGACATTAAACTATATGTAAATTAATAACTAGTCTTCTTACTATTAATTAACTAATCTACTGGTATAATAGGTTTTAAGTATTTCATCTTTACACATTATATTTTAATTTTTCTTCACAGAAATGGCTGATAAATATATTTTCCTACTGACGTGTGTTCTACTTGCTTCTGGATTTTATGTCGGATCGGCACAATTTTTTTCAGGTTTACCACCAGTAAGTACTAGTATTTAAAAACATTAGAAGTTAGTAGTTTCCTTAATAGAAGTACGCTTTGTTAACTTCGTCTCGTGCAGAATTTTTGCTTGTTTATCAGATCAATTTTTTGAGAACTATTTGCTACAATTTCCAGTAATGTTTAGAATTATGTTCATTCGAATTGAAAAATTTACATGTATTATATTTGTTAAGGAATATGAAAAATCAAAAACAAAGTTTTGTTTTGTTAAATATGTTAAAAAAAATATCTAATAATTAGATGAACATTGGATATTTGGACTCTTTTGTTAAAAAATAAATATAAGTAAATAATATCGAATATATATATAACGTCAGACAAATGCTTAGTAAAAGTTCTTTAATAAAGAAGGAGTTTTTTTTCTTTAGTAGATCACTCTTTTGCTATTGGACATCAAAAGCAGACATTCCTTATTACTATAAATTCATTACTTAGATCGTAGCTCCTTTTAAGACAACAATAAAAAAAATGTCTTCATGTATTGCAATTCCACTGATAGTTATATAGTTGCATGCTGCTAATAATGGATTTCTTTGATATGCTATGATTTGATATTTTGTTATTTACGTCCATCATTATTTTATTAATTTTAATATTTAACGTGATTTATTTCGATAATCACTAAATTATACTACATTTTTTTTTTTTTGTTTTGTTTGTTTTTAATAATACCAATATTTGTTTTCGTTCTAGAATGGAATTCCACCCTATCCGCTTTATCCTTCGTATTTCCCGAATTATTTAACACATTCTATTACGACTGTGCAACAATCTGTCTCCAGTCCATTCTCTCCGTGGTATCGCAGAAATAAAGGAATCAAAGTCAATCAAGGATCTTCAAATAGTGTTTGATCTTCAATATCAATAAGAATAACACAGTGGAACCTGTGCTGTAGAACGACAAAAGGTTTTTCCCTTTTATTGCAATTCCGCAGTAATTTATTCGAGATTCTGTCCTTTCTGCAGTACTTCTTAATACTCTTTAGCGGCCAAACCCTTACAGATAGAGAGAAATGAACTTAGATTATTCGTGTCCAGAAAAAAGATCTGACTGATTATTTGGACCAAATCTCGGGACATCAAAGTAATCGTTTTCAGTTCGATCAGACTTTTTCATATTGAAGACCCTGGAGAACAACCGTTTACTTTATTTATTTATTTGTTTATTTACTTACTTATTTATTTTCTGTAAAATGCTGGACGATTTAATTATTGAAACATTTCATGTAAACTTAATCATACTTAATCAACTTATTTTATAAAAGAATTTTATTGTACGTTCTGTTATTTTTCATTGTAGTTATGGATTTGAAAGTCATTTCCTTGAACATCTAAAACTATAAGCCGAGAGAAAAAAAGTTGAGAATCACTGACTTAGTCTTTGCATTTTAAAAAAATATTGAATTAATCTCTGTTTATCCCAATTCAAAACAAATTGGATCTAGTCAAAATTCAAATTATAAGAAATTATAAGTATTTATGATAATTGCTTTCGAAATAAAGCCTTAAATAATACTAAAAACTTAATAGGATGAAAAAAAGCAGAAATGTCAATTATAAACTCTAGAGATAGGATGGCTTTTCCTACTCCAGAAAAATTGTCATCAAATATTTCGGGTCTGTGACCTTGAGTCTTCTTCAGGAAGTAAAGAAATCTCTGGACAAATACATCTGCAGGCGTCTGAATGCATCCTTTGCTCTCATTTAAAGGACCCATTAAGATGGCTGTACATATAGTATTCCAGAGATGGATTGCAGACTTCATCTTGATAAAGGCTCTAGATCACAGGATCGAAATAGTCGAAAAAAATTCTTCTTAGAAAAATCTCTCATTGAGTAGTTGATATGTGAGGAATAGGACCTTCTTCTTAAGCTCACTTTATAAAGAAGAAATATTTAAAAGAAAAGAAGAAAAAAAATAGTAATATCTTGAGATAATTTTCCTATCATTTTACTTTATAAATAAAAGTTTAATAATAATACTTCAGTCTTATTTTGTGTTTGATTTATTTAAATGCCGTATTCTAGTATATAAATTATTTCGTCAACAAATGTCTTCCATTCCTTTCCGCAGGACCTGAAGGAAAATTAGGATTGAACTCCTCCAAATGATTTCCAAAGATCAACTTAGCATCATTAATTTCAATTGGATTTTGGTTAGAGATAAAAAACAAACAAAACAGATATTTAAAATATATGAACAATATAAAAATATTACATTTTAAGCGATTTCAATATTATACTTTCTTTTCTTATTTACGATATTAACAATAATAGCAACTTTATTAACAGCATCTTATAAGAATTTAAGATGTATTTCAGCCAAAAACGTTTGCTCAATATTCATTCCAAGACTTTTTTATGAAGTGTTATTTTGATTTCATTAATATATTCTTGCTATCAATCAAAATTCTTGAGAGATGAAAGGAGGAAAGATGAGGAATAATTATCCATTGTAATATAACTCATGCATACCCCTCTCCCCTCCAAATCCACGTCTTCACTTCAACGTGGAATTGTTCCCGTCACATAAGTCAAAGTTTTAAAATAGCGACGATGCGCTGATATTAATATAGTTGTCTCGAACTCAATTTACAGCGACACAGCAGCGTCTAAAAGAAGAAGACGGTCTTTGCTTCAATGGCGTTCAAAAATTCAAAGAATTCTTAACTGGAGACATTAAGATTAGAAGAACTTTTTTATCATAAAAATTCTAAGTACAGCAAATGCAATTTATGAATTCAAAAATCATGAATTCTGAAAAGCTGAAACTTGGTACACCTACTATGTACGTACCTTATAAATACATATTAAAGTTTTCATCCTTTAGGAGGATTATGTATAATGACGAGTTTCCAAAATTCATATCTATTAAAATATTAATTTAAAATACATTATTATCATAGAAACATGAAATCAGAGTTGTTAGAAGAAAATTTTCCAATTCGTTTTGCAAGTTCCCAATTCCGTGGAAAGCCGACCACGCTCCGAAGATTCCCGACGTCATCACTTCCACAGGCGAGAGTTTTATTTTACTGGCACAAACTATGCACGAGTAGTTTTAAATAAAACTAATGCTAAAAATTCACGTTTCCGACCTTCTGCTAGCTAAGGTCCATTTTCAAGTGTTTTTAAAAATTATTAAAAAATACATTCTCCAGTACTGGATTCGTTTTAAAAAATGATATTTTGGAGATACTACCTGAAGTAAACGTTTATATCACCTAGTGAGTGCATTTTGAAGCTTGTTTCAAAATAGGGCGCTCAAAATATGTTCCCCGCGAGAACTTTTAGAGCAGGAGATAAATACAATCAGGAACATATTTTACAACAATGGCTTCCCAAAAGAGGTAATCGAAAAATATATAGTAAGATTACTATCAAAAGAGCAGTACAGAAAAACAAAAAATCCTGTAGAAACAGTAAAAAATAAAAATACTTATAAATATACCTCTATAAGTTATGATGAATTAAAATAACTCCCCAAAACTGAATCGGCATTTATTCTGTATTCTGTGCTGGGCTTTATGAATATTTTTATTAATATTTTCAGCACGTTAAATTTTTTATTTTGTTTAATATAGCCTTGATTTCTTTGTGTTTTTGTATTTTATTTCCTTTGGCCTATACTAGTTGTAGGCAATATTTTTGATAATGCCTCTCGGCGTTTCAAAAATTTTGTTTTTTGCCAGGTTGGCCGGTGACCTTCTCATAGGTTTGCGCCTTTTCTGATTCAGTTATCTAGGGAGGCGGGTTAGGGCTAATGATCCCGTTGAAGGGTGAAACAGCTGTTCCCTAATCCTCCCCATAACTGAATCGGAAAAAGGCATTTATTCCGTATTCTGTGCTGGGCTTTATGAACATTTTTATCAAATGTCTTAGAATACGGAATTTGAAATAAACAAAAAAACAAAAACAATAAACGCTCATTAAGTTTCACAAGCAGACATCCACTTCCGAAACAAGCTTCAAAACGCACTCACTAGGTGATAAACGTTTACTTCCGATAGTATCTCCAAAATATCATTTTTAAACGAATTCAGTACTGGAGGATGTATTTTTTAATAATTTTTTAAAACACTTGAGAATGGACCTTAGCTAGCAGAAGGTCGGTGAGTTTTTTAGCATTATTTTTATTTAAAACTACTCGTTCATATATAAGGTAGGCAAATTTTAATTTGTAATTAGCACATTTTTTTAATGAATATGATTTTCAACTGTTTACGATCGTCGGAATAGAAAGTAAGCCTAATTACCGTAATTCCGTTTCGATATCTTTTAAGACTAACAAATTTATTTTAATCAGTTATTAAATGCATAACCGAAATACAAAATGAATTGTACAGTTTGTAAGATGTGTAGTTAATACTGAGTTTATATCTTTGTAATATATCTATTTCCCTGTACATTTCTCTGTTCTGCATTTTTAGAAAAGCAAAAAATAGTCACTCAATATCAATATCAAAGATTTTTAATAATTGTGGGAACAGCGTGACATCCACAATTATTATTAGTATGGCTACCACCTCAGAAACTCTCTCCAATAAGGGACATTTTTAGCGCCGTTTATAAAGTACGGGACTTTGTTTCATCTTTTTTTGTAGCCACTCTCATCCGTTCTAAAGAAAATCCAAACTTCTCGTAAGCAATTTTCAATAATTAGATTTACGTTGGATGAGGCTTTTTTTCTTTTAATTTAAATAGCGATATTTGTTTTGAAAAATGAATTTGATAGTAATTCCTGTATTTTAATAATTTAATTAATAGTTAAATTTTTTTATTAAATTTTTATTAATTTAAAAATTTATAATTGTTATTACTTTTTTTTATTTTATCATTGTTTCGTTAAATAGTATAAGTATACTGTACAATCGATTTATAAAACGGGACATACAATATTGGAGGCCAATAAGGGACATTTCGTATAATACAGGACAGGGAGGAAATTTAATTATTCGTAATATAATTTTTTTAATTCATATTAACAAAAATGAAGAAAAAAAGGAGCTCGTGACCAAACCATGGAAACAACAATAAATTAAGAAGTTTCTAGACGCTGAGGATTTCCTATATCTATGACTTTGAACTATAATTTTGAATATTTAGATAATTGTTACAGTTACCAGTAAGAAAACAAACGCAATCAGGAAAGCCACTACTAAGTTGTCTGTTTATGAGTTTTTTTTTTTAATTACGTTATCTATTTTGTTTGTCGACATAATGCGCAGAGATAACTTTTATCTGGGTTTTATTTCCTGCTTTTTCTTTTTTAAATTATTATAAATTATTATTAATATTAGAATTTTTGGCTATTCCAAGTTATTCTTTCAGAGCATAGGCGGATCCAAGGGGTGCTGGGGGTCATGGGAGCTATACCCCCCCCCCCTTCAGTTGTGAATATAGATTGGATAAAATGGAGTTTCCAAAGGCTGCTGCCTGACATTAATATTGTCTTAATGATGATTTTAATTGCTAATGAAAAGCATGTGCTTCAGATTCACAGGTATCTAAAAAGTTGCTACCTCTCCCCCCCTTTGAAAAATCCTGGATCCGCCCGTGTTTCCGAGTACAGTTGAACCATTTGAGGAAGGCAGTCCCCTCAGGCGTTGGGACTGAGAACTTGAAAAAATAAGGGTGAAAGGGTATCAGAGAGTATTGTAACGGAATTAAAAAAAGGCCTTATGTGATCCTTTTTTTAGTATTTTGAGAATTCAGCTCTTCGGAAATATAGTTACTTAAAGCCGATAATAACGAGGTCAAGCTCTGCAAACACTGTTGTAATCTTTCCTCCCTACCCCCACTCACCTTATACCCTTTCTCCCCTATTTTTTCAAGTTCTCAGCCCCAACGCCTGAGGGGACTGCCTTCCTCAAATGGATCAACTGTATTTCTAACTTCATTCGGAGAGAGCTCCAAACATGCATGTACTGTGCTGCCATCTCGTGCAAGCGAATGGAATTACAAGCTCGTTCTTATCTTATTATTCAGGTATTATTTATTTATTTGACATTTTAATTGTATATAGGTAGTTCAGTGAAACATTAGTAATAATAGGAATAAGTGGAAGATAAAAAAAATAGACTAAAAAAACGAAACAAAAATAGAAAAAACAAACAAACAAAAATTTATATTCATTTTGGTGCACAATAGATTGACAGCTAAGAAACTAGGGCTTGTTTACAAATTACCTTTAAAGCATAATTACGACCAAAAAAGTCGAAAAAACTACTTATTTTAGGAAGCCGAAACTTGATAGATGCTTAACGTGAAATCTCAGTTGATTTCGATAAAAACTGTAGGTAAGAACTTTGGATCAACCGTAGTCTCGAAAATATTTGGTTAGGCCTAACAATTAGCAAGATTTGTCAGTTTGAAACAGGGCTTTGGAGCAGACAAAATTTGCAATTGCTCCGCTCCAGCTCCGCTCCGACATCAAAATACTTGCTCCATGCTCCGCTCCGTGCTCCGCTAAATGCTCCAAATACATTTTTTAAGTCGTATTACCAAAGATCAAATATTAAAATCAAGCAGTTTTTTTTAACTAAATTTTATTAATCATCATAATTAATTCTATAAAACAGAACAGCTGACATTAAGTCATCTTTCATTGCCTATCTTGTATCATTGACACCAATTTTAAGGTAGAAAATAATCGCTCGACACCGGCTTGTGTAGTGGGCATACTCGATGCAACTCGACAGGCAGCTTGAATTCGGTGTGGGTAACCGTCCATAGCTTCAAATGCTGATTTTACTTGAGCTTACCCATAACCTCGATTACCTGACAATCTTTGTGAAAATTCCTCTCAAAGTCTTTTTCATTCGAATGTTGCATTTCTGAAACTCTCAGACATTTTTCCAGCTTGTCCAGCTCTTTTTGAAAATCATCATCTTCTGAAGAATTGTCTGCTGAAATCGAAGTATTTGTTTTTCCTTTCTGTGATTGTTGAAAACTTGCTATTCGATGTGGCTGCTCGGATTCAATTATTGAGGATTCCAGCCTTTCACTCTCTTGCCTCATATCAAAACTCTTAAAAATCTTTAGTTTTTCGAGTCGTCGGGCGATATTTAAAGTCCTTCTTTTGCTTTTGTCGTTTGCGACGAACTCAGTAACATTCTATACCGAGGATCTACATAGACTCCGGCAAGAAAATGGGTGTTTTGGAAAAGATTTTCGTCACATTTTCGCATGGAGGTCAAAATTCCCATAGCAATTTTCCGCCATTGTCTTGGAGAAATTTTGCAAGTTTTTGCCACTCCTTCATGTAAACTCCCATGACAATTTACTTTAAAAATTACATAATTTTTAAAGTAAAATTTGGCTTTGTCAGGAGATCTCTTATATTCTTAGTTTCGTGCCATTCAGCTTTAGTTAATATCATTTCTAAGACTCCAGCCACAGCTACTTGTTCACAATAATGCTTAAAAACAAGTAGACGATCGACCATTGCAAACGTTGAACCCCAATGAGTCATAGTATCCAAAGGTTGGGTTAGCCCATGAATTTTTAGAAGAATACTGCGAATATTTGGGGTTCGTAATTTGATAAAATCATTGAAATAATGAAGTTACACAAAATTTAAATAAAAGACAAGTATCAATAGTAGCTTTTATAGACTTTAGCAAGGCTTTTGATAATATTGACCATAAAATTCTATTAAAAAAATTAGAAAATTATGGTGTAAAGAGATTTTCATGATCTTATCAAAAATTACTTAAAAAATAGAAAATCCAAAGTCAAAATAAATAATTTGATAAGTAAAACTTACAATGTTAAGAGAGGTGTACTACAAGTTTAAAATTTAGGTTCTCTGTTTTTTTATATATAAATTCTATTAGTGATATTATTAAAAAGTGCAAGATTTACATTTATGCCTATGATGTAATACTAATAAGTAGCAACCAAAAATCAAACTTTTACTTCAATAAATCTTCAAACAAGATTACTCTTCAATAACAGTAAAATATAAAATTTTGAATAGAGGAGAAAAATTTATTTATAATGCTTTAATTTTATTTATAAAAAATTATTTATAATTTTATTTATTTATTTATAATTTATTTATTTTTCATATAATTTAAATGAAAAATTTATTTCTTGAAAAATATATATAAATATATAAACATCAGAGAAAAAATACTCTTCTGAAAATAAACAAGACTTAGTTGGTTGAAGATTTTCAACATTCCTACTATAAACAATAAGTTTGGATTTAGAGTAAATGAATATACTTATTCAAAGATATTTAGACAAATAAATTGGAATAATTATAATTGTAATAATTTTAGAGAAATCAAAAATCAATTAGTAGTCAATAAAAATGTAGTAAAAAACTTCTAATCTATTCTTTAACATTAATTAAATTTTGTTTTTGAAAAGACACCGTTAAACTTTCCAGCACCTATAAAACAGGAATAATTCTGTAATTACACCTAATAGGACTTGTAAACATTAAAAAAAAAAAAAAAAAAATCTGGAGCAGTGGAACAGTCAAAAACTTGTATGCTCCGGCTCCGCTCCAGCTCCGGGAAAAAAATCCATTGCTCCACTGCTCCATGCTCCAGCTCCGGGCTCCGCTCCAAAGCCCTGGTTTGAAACACTATTGGATCTTATCATGCGAGTATTTGGAAGTTGGCACGCAAACTATAATTTTTGTTTTCAATCTAATGTTTACCTTATAACAATGCAAAAAGAAACAGAAATTCATTTTTAATTTCATGAAAACAAATTTATTTATAACTTCTTTGAATTATTTACATTACAAGTATTTTTCAAATCATTAAATACAATTGCATAAAGTAACATTATTTGTTTTGTTGGCTTTTAAAAAGATGTTTTAAAATAAATACATAAGTAAATAAATAAATAAAAATAGAAGTCACTCTAACGAAGTATAATTTTAAGTTTTAATGTATGATGATTTTTGTAGGCAGGCTTGAAATAGCTTCTTTTAAAATAAATAAAATAAATAAATTAACTATTTATTAAGTTATAATTTGTAATAGATCACATTTCGTTGTAGGAACTCTGAAATTTAGTAACATCACTGCACGTTTTCGAAATGTCTTTTTGTTTGCAGGAAGTCTTCATTGTGTTGCTTCTCTTTCGAACAAGTTCACTGTGGCGAAGTTCAGCAAGTAATGTCCCAGAAGGAGTCAATAGGAGTTACGTCAAGGAAATTCATCCACTTATCGGATTTCCAGGTCCAGATGGTTGACCAAGGCTTGAAGGTAGTCCTTGACCCATTGGTGGACCAACCTTGTTACCGTTTTGGTTTCGGTAATAAGGATATCCCATCCCTCCCATTCCCATAGGCCCCATTCCACCCATTCCCATAGGTCCCATACCACCCATTCCCATAGGCCCCATACCACCCATACCCATTCCACCCATGCCCATTCCTACTCCTCCCATGGCACCCATACCTATTCCACCCATACCCATTCCACCCATACCCATTCCACCATAAGGTCCAACGTTCTATATTAAAAAAAGAGAAAAAAGAAAGTAACATAAGTATTTTTAAATTTCAACATTTGAATGAAATAATTAAGTAAATAAATAAATTTTAACTTTAATAGCTTTAATACAGTAATGACTTTCTATAATGTACTAGCACGCTTTTTTATTTCTATAAGCATAAAGTGAATAATCAAAGATCCGATAGATGAAATTCCATTCTTTCCACAGTACTTTTATTGTTTAATCAGTATCACTAAAAATGCCGCTTTTGCCAAGGAATTAAAACAATAGACCTGCTAAGTTCTTCCTAATAGTAGCCTAAGTTCTTACACAAGTTCTGATTTTCATCAATAGATGTCGCCATCCGTTCTGGCTGGAAATTCGTTTTATTTTAGACTATTACTAAATAACAGTAAATGCGTTTTAAATATGTATCTTGTCTTACCGGCATGCCATACATTCCATGTCCCATCATTGGTAACTGACAAGTAACGAACTGCAACAGGACAATGAGAAGAAAGACACTGATGATTGTCTTCGAAGACATAATGAAACACTCTTGAGATCTGGAAATAAATAAATAAATAAATAAATAAATAAATAAATAAATAAATAAATTTACAAATAAATAAATAAATAAATTTACAAATAAATAAATAAATAAATAATCAAATAAATAAATGAATAAATTAATGACCAAATAAATAAATAAATAAAATAGGAAATACTCAAAATAACTGAATTCAGCGTCATACTTTCCAGTTTCGCTTTCGATTTTAATAAAGCGCTTTTGAGTGATGCGTTTTTCCGTATTTCAAAATCAAACTAAAATTCTAATAATAGCCCTGATGCGATTTTGTTTTTGTTATAATCACCATATGTAGCTGATTATTTTAATTCAT
The DNA here is from genome assembly GCA_023159025.1 of Thereuonema tuberculata. NCBI lineage: Eukaryota > Metazoa > Arthropoda > Chilopoda > Scutigeromorpha > Scutigeridae > Thereuonema > Thereuonema tuberculata. Next base: position 49,306,180 of record JAFIDM010000179.1, read on the forward strand.
TTTTTTTAAAATAATTTTACTAATAAAAATTCTTTACAGTGAATCAATCGGAAATCGATTTCTGTATCAACCCTTTCCGATATAATTAATTCTTTACGACAGAACATTGATGGAAATAAAAATCGTATCATTAACAGTATGTACTTTTTATTTTCTTTCTTTGTTTCATTAATGTAATAATTCCAAATTCTGTAGAAACTAGACATTGATTTCAAAATGTTAGCAGGAAAGTAAAAAACTTAAATTGATTTTAATAGACAAAATATCTACTTTTTGCTTCTTTTTAATAAACTTCTTTGATTCGTTTGAAGCTACTTATTTCAGTCTCATTTCAACTTTCTTTTTTAAATTTTACTTAGTTTTACATCAGCACTAGGTTTTTATCCTAATTCCCGAAGGAAATATAATCAGATCGTATTTGCATTCCTATCCTCGCTATTTAGAAGTACTGAATCGACAAGTGAACTGAACTTCCTGTAACCGATAGATCTTTAGAAATTATTAAAACTTACGTGAAAAGTTTGCTTCGTTTTCAAATTGAATGGGTAGACATCATTTGTTTTTCTTGAATGCACAAGAAATGCACAAGCTTTACAGTATAAATGTACTTTAGAAATAGCTCAATTCCTTATAATATTTTCATAAAAAAATATATCCTTGGTTAAAAAACGCCGAATTACATCTCAAATGAGTGAAAACTGTATTTAATCAAAGGTAGCTGTTTTAACTTGTAACGATGGTCTCCCCTTACTAATTTAGTAAAAATAGTAAACCTTTCATCTCATCCCATCCATTGACCTAAGCCCGAGTTTTTAGGATTGGAAGACATTTTCGTGAAACAGAAGAAGAATGAAAAATGCTTAAGAAATTAAAATAAATAAAAATTCTTCGAGTTCCTTTATTCGAACGTTTTTGGATAGCGTTTATTAAGGACATGCCATCACACTTGCATGATGACATGCCATCCATGAGAACAAATTTCAGATGTTATGTTTGGGGAGGAAAGAACTTTACTTAACTGTACGAACCTACGCTTGATGCAATTAGAAAACCAAAGTGAATTAAAAATAATCAGCTATGTGGTGTTAGACCCGCTAATAGCAAAATCAAAATCGCGTCCGTTTGTCCTTAGTTGCAGTGTAAAAGCTGTTCGATAGGAGTTTTGCTTACATTTAAAAAAAAAAAATAACATCCAAGTATTTCATACTTACCAAAGAAGCTGATGTCTAGTCGTGAAGGTATGGAAATGTGAATTGAGATGTTCCATCAATTCTGTCAATTTATATAGATAAACTTTACGAGTCATCCAGCCTCGTAAGTGTCATGTTTTTTCAGGTTAGAGACACCTGATGATTCACGACTCAATCAACTTGAACGACTCGTTTTACAAATACCTTTGTATATTTCTTTGGGTGAGGTAGGTTTGTAGGGTTTTTTCCGGAATAGTCATCCGAAGTGGAAGTATTTTTTTTTTTCGATTGCATCTTATTTCGACATTTTGGAAGACAATTTCACTGTCATCCAAAATTACTCATTAAATTGACATATTTTTATGAGATCATTCATTATTAATCTTTCTCAAACGTATGAAAACCGGAAGAAAAACACTTCCCCTTCAACATAAAAATTAATCAGTGTTTTTAAAAAAATCCTAATAAATATAAACAAAATAAAAATAAGCACGTGTCTTTTAAATTCAAGTCCTTATGTTCACCAAATTACATCCTAAATACATGTTTCGCTCAGTTGGGGCTCGTCAGCTCCGACCAATTCATACGTGGCAGGCGTGAATGCTGTCACTGGTATTGGTTATATCAATGGCACAGTTATTTTTTTAGAAATCCAACTATTCTTTCTGCAATTGAAATCTCCTGCCTTCCTTAGCAGAACTGTGAGTTAAAAGATGACAAAACTGACTGAAGAGTGCAAAAAAGTGCAAAACAGCTATCTAAAGATGTCAAATAATCTCCATTTAATAATATTTTTTCTTCAATTTTTTGTTAGCTTAGTCAAGTCCTAATCAAGTTACTTTTTTTTTTTAATTATTCGTTAGTTATATTACAAAATTACTTTTGCAGTTAATTGAATAAAAAAACGAAAAAAAACCCTGTTAAATAAAGATTTTATTTAAGGATATCAGAAAATTTTAAAAACTAAATAAGAATCAAACGGTTATTCCCATTTGCATTTACACAATGTGCTTCGAAATACTTGTGTAATTGAATGTATTAAGTCGACAAAAGTTTGAGGATTCCCGATTTAAATTTATATTTTGAAACAAAAATATCACAAAGTTGTTAGTTCCTTGGTTTCACTCAGTCATGCGTCTCATTGAACTAATTAAAAATGCTCCTCACGTGCTTTTGTCCATTGTGTTGCATTTGAACAAACGAAAATAAAGAAAAGTCATTTGCTCTGTTATTTTCATCGGAAACAATTCGTTTTCTTTCTCAAACAGACTGACCGTTTCTAAGTTCAAGAACCCATCGAGAAATCAATATTCATATCATCTTCATCAATAATAGGAAGTGAATTGCAAAGGAATTCACGAGTTATTAAAAATAAATAAATAAATCAAATGAGTTGTTTATTTTATTAGCTGAAAACTTTCGTCCGTAAATCGGTTGCATTGAAATGACTGTCCTTGATCACTTTTCAGATCCACCCATTTCAATTGACAGAACCCTTCAGTTATTAGAATAGATGGAATTAAAAAATAAAAAAAGAGGAAATTTCCGGAAAAACTTATTTTCCTGTTAATTTTTTTCATTTTATTATTATTATTGTATGTTTCAAACCTTGGGTTTCCCCAGCAAAAACAATATGGCGGGTCAAGGACCAAAGCACATATTGCCAAGTGTAAAGACGTGTGCGAGAATGATTAGGGATGTGTGGCTGTGTCCATAAATTTCCTAACTATGCGTGTAGTGTTGAGTACCACAGCCTTCTGCAGTTGTGCATAAGTGTTTTTGTGAAGTCCTAGTGTGCTGAGACTGTGGTGCAATGTGTGAGGCACCAGACCAGTGCCAGACAGAACGATGGGTACAACACGTACTCGATCCTGCCTCCACTGCTTCTGAAGCTCGTATGCTTATTATTATTATTATTATTATTGTTGTTGTTGTTGTTGTTTCAAATACTATCATTATTTTTATTTTAAATTATTATTAAACAATACAAAGGATAAATCTTTGAAAATATAAGTTATAATTCGTGCTGAATAAAAAATTAAATTTTTCCATTGGCTGAAAATAGTTAAATCGTGGATTTTTGTTATTTAATCCTAAATCTTATTTAATTTAAATCATATCAGAACGGTCTCTGTAAATTTAAAATGGATTCTTTACGCATTATTAGAAGTCGATAAAAATTAAGAGTAAAGCAGCTTAAGAGTGTTTAGGAAATGTTGAAAAAAAAGGGAAATCTCGCACACCCACAAATATAAGCTAAAACCAATTCATGCTTCTAATTTTCTCATCGACAGGGAATCTAGAACAGCTGTTTCACCCTTATTATGGTCATCAGCCAGACTTACCCCTCAATGACAAGATCGGAAAACATGAAAGCCTATGGAAC
>JAFIDM010000179.1:49309855-49323002 GCA_023159025.1 Thereuonema tuberculata
ATATATGGTGTTGCAAAATTCGTGTGTAATATTCAAACCACAAGTAGGGGCGTGGCTAAGGATCAATATATTCCTAATGAACTCATGTCCGGAAACGCCCCATTAAGGCGCTAGTTGGTCCTAAAGTGAGCCTTTCCGAGAGAACATATCCTTTGCTATACCATAAGAAATGTTTTGCAGGCGAGCCCACACATTGATCTAGAGGTGTTTGTTTAGCACCCCCAGATCAATGAGTGGGCTCGCCTGCAAAACATTTCCTATGGTGTAGCAAAAGATATGTTCTCTCACTTCAGGACCTTAATGTGAATTTAATTTTCAATACAAGAATTTTTCACTTTATTTTTTTCTTTTTCCTTTCTTCTACTTCTTTCGTCGACAACGGTCAACTTTGACCACGAGCTAGCCCTACCTGGCTAGGAAATTGAAGAAGAGGGTACGAGATTCACATTCTTTTTCCTTTATATTAATTTGAAATTTGAAATTTTCCTAAATTTAGATAGGCTACAGACACATACAAATATTTGAATAACTGAATATATATTTAGATAGATAGATATGCATATCCCACCGGGGGCTAAGGAGGTAATGCTCCAACGTTTAAATGACTGAGACGAAGGTAGGGTGGTCAGCTAAACGCTCGCCCACCTGTATCATCGGAAAAGAAACCCGTCCCCCCTTTATATATTTGATATGGTAATTGTCTACAGTTTCGTAGAGGAAGAGTTAAACAAGAATTTATAACTAGTCATAAAAATTAACACAACGAAGGAACATCGCCTTAGAAAATTAGTTAAGTTTATCAGTGAAGACGAAGCATAATGTAGCTTCGCCAGAATTAAGAAGAATATACTTCATAGAAACTGTACAGCATCAAGTAAAATAAGTTCCTAACAAACTTAGAGACAACTTAAATGTTATTTTTCTTTGAGTTTTTGTGTTTCTTTTCCTTTTGTGGCTTAAAAAAAAAAACAACTCTCCTCGTAATTATAATTGAATTTATAAATAGAATAATAAAAATGAATAAAAAGAAAATCCTCAAACATTTACTGAAGTTGCCTGAATTCAAATAATTATAATTATATCAAAGCATGCAGAAATCCTATCATGTAAGGGATGAAAAACGCACTTTTAGACATCGATCAAAACAAAATAAATAAATACCGTTTCGCTTTTCTATTATGATTTTTTTTTATCACCTAATCCCTGTTTCTCGCAAGACTTCAATTACAAAACTTAGTTCGTCTCTTTTTTGATAAAAAAAAAAAAAAATTCCAAATTTTTATCCATCCAGAGTCACACACTGTTTGGATAATTGTCTGAGTCTCTGCTTTCTTGGAAAGTTGGCTAAGAATCTTATTGATGTTACCAATCTTAATATATTGTAGACGGACGTAATTTTGCTTGCCGTGTTTTGATGGTTAATATTCTAGTTTTAAATATGATAGAAGAAAACAGTATTAACCAAAAAAGAATTGAATACTTTCAATTGTGAGTAATTAAAAATATTTTACTTACCAGAAACTTTCTGCATCTGTTTATATCGGGATCTTCGTTTTTATAGCAGTAAAAAAGCAATTCATAATGATCTGAGGTATAGTCCGAGTAAACAAACACCTCCAAACTAGTTCACTTAGAGTGAGGGAGGAGGGGATATATGGGAAACTGAACTGGACAACTTAAAAAGAGTTACGCTCTAATGGTCACGTGAAGGACATACGAGACAGTTTTATAATCTATTGTATTTTTTGAGTAAGTTTATACAATGAGAAATAAATTTCCGCACATTAAAACTGAAGTATTGATTCGTAAAGTTACTTAATATTAATGCACATCAAAAGTAATAAATTTCAGTATTCTTTTAATTCAGTCGTTGTCATTATTAAGAAATAATAAAAATGGTATTTTGTTACTTTGTTTCTCATTAAGGATAGTCCGTAGATATTCAAGGGTTCAGGAAAACTTCTCTAACTGATCCTTTTTTTTGGGGGGTGGGGGGGGGGGGGGATTTGGGAGTTCGCCAGTTAAAAAAAAAAATTGGGAAATACTGTGTTAAGGAGTATTATTTTTGTTTTAATATTTATTTCAAATAAACAAAGAAAAAAATGGTAACTACTGTAGCAGCTTTTCAAAACCGACACAAAAAGGGTCCGTGTCAGTGATATCAATTTTTTTTTGTCCTCCATGTTAAAAATGCCAAAATATTTGTTAACGCAGCTGTGAAGGGCAAGGTTATTAATTCCGTATTTTCTATATTCCTTCATTGAGTTATTTAAGTTATTTACTGTATATCAGATTGAATTGTAAATTTATCTAATGTTGGAAGATTAATAATGATACATCAATTCACATTTTATCTAATTCATTTCCAATAAGTTATTACATTTAGTTCCAGAATTGTACATCGAGTTCTCATATGTACGAGAACTCGTATATTTTGTTGTGCGTTCGATATTTAACGTTCGACTTAGTAAGGTCTTATTTTTATGATGTATTTTTTTGAAATCTGGTTTTAGATCTTTGTATATTTAATAAATAAATTAAAGTGTGTTAAATATTGCAAAAAATTAGTTAAAAAACATACAACATTACATTTAAATTTTTTTAAAAAGTTCGCGAAATAAACTAGTTGCGCCTTAATTTTAAAATTTTTAAATGTGATGTTTTCTGTGTTTTTTAAACTAATCTTTGAATATTTAATCTCCTCTAGTTTACTTTAAGGTGAATTTATTATATTTAATAAATAAGGTCGCTACATCGTCTTTTCTGGTAGGATTCCCTCCCTTTGGATGTCTTTGTGTACTTGTCCTTCATATTTTGCCAGCAACACGTCATTCTATTTTATTGGGCAACAAAATTAAAAATGAATAGAAAAAAAAAAGCTGCTAGTTTTGAATTCTGTGATCTAAAAACAGGTGTTCCGAAACTTTGTGACAGTTCAAATTAACAGTACACTTTTAGCTTTCTCGAATTTACATTAGTATAATTTATATACAATGTATGAAATAAATATTTTTTTATTATTATTGCTTTCCATAATTTACAAGTTACTCTTTCTCTGTTTCATTCATCTTTCCACTGAGTTGTAAACAGAAAACATCTCGAAACAGTTCTATCCTGCATTAATTTAAATATCTTATTATCACTGTTTTCAGGCAGACGGGGGATGAATTCTTCGTTGTTTCATGAATGTATGATAAGTCTTGGCATTTTAATAATGTCTAAGCTGCTTTTAACACTCGTTTTCCTTAATATCTTGACTATTTTGGTGTGCTTCATTGATTTTTGCGTTGTATGAGATCTTGAAGCACTTCGAGTTCTTTTTCAAAATTCTCCATGAGCCGATCGACTTCCTGCGGTCCTTCTACCAACGCTGTGTCTATGGTTACACCCACTTGAATAAAACCATTAAAACTCATCATAGAAACTGTAACACCTGGAAAATACAATGAGAAAAAAATAATAAGAAAGGGCTTAAGTTGTGTAAGAATACTGCACTTAAAATACTAAGCTTCGATATACATATAATGGATGATTGAAGGAAGTGCTAGGAAAAATCTATTTATAAATTGAAGTGCGCTACAAATAAGCCTAGTGAAATCCCCTTTCAAAACACCATTGATTAATTAGATATTTCAATAAAGTTTCAGCTTTATAGGATAAATAATGAGCTATCATCTTAATCACAGATCAAATCCTAATTCGACTTAAACTTTCATGATATAATATTGTAAATAAGTAATTTATTTCATCGTTTTGTTGTTTGTTTATTCATTTCATCATTCATCATCATATATTTAAACAGTACCTTTTTACCATATAAACAACTATGAAAGTGAAAAGTATTTCCTTCAACGTGAATTTACTGTATTTAATGAATGAAAGGCCTTCAGTTTATTTCTCTTTTTTTAATTACATTTTCAATAAATACTTCGATTTTACTTTGACCCTGTTAAAATTTACTTGAAGAGATAAATTCCATGTTCTGCACTTTCTGTTCATATTCTGTTGTGTAATAAAATGCTGCTTTTATCTTCCACAAAGCCTTTACATATCACAATTTCCCATTATTTTATCAGTAAATTTTATTCATTTCAGTAGCTCGTCGTTCCTTAGGTTTCTTAAGAAAACGGAAAGAGAAAATCTAAGAAGGAGATTATTATTTTTGCTTGCTTTCTTATGCTTTGAATGTTACTCTTCAACAACTTTTTTTCAACAAGTATTGACATACAATCTTTAAGCAACTGAACTCTAAAAATTGTCCTTCAAACAGTTCTAACCCTTGCGCTCTAAACATACTTTGGTTAACAGAATTATTATTATTATTATAAAAGATTAAAACTCTGGGTTTCCCCAGCAAAGACAACATGGCGGGTCAAGGACCAAAGCACATATTGCCAAGTGTAAAGAAATGTGCAAGGAGGATTAGGGATGTGTGGTTGTGTCCATAAATTTCCTAAATAACCGTGTTGTGTTGAGTATCACAGCCTTCTGGAGTTGTGATGTTATATGCTTTGTGATGTGTGCTTGTAGCACGGGACCGTGATCTTAATTAGTGAGTGTTTGTGTGCTAGCTGTTAGTGGAGGATCGACGCTATCTGATTGTGTCGGTGGAGGTAATCAGTTTGGAAAAGAAGGGGACTGCCTGATATTATGTGGTTGATCGTCTAAAGCAGTGCTCCGCAACCGGTGTGCCACGGCACAGTGGTGTGCCGTGAGCCGATACAGGTGTGACACGGTCAAATAAGACAATATTATAACTAAATAATTTTTCTACAATAATACTATAAATAAATAAAATAAATAAATAAATAAAACAATACTACAAAGCGAAGTATGCTTTGTACACGCCTCCGCCCTGTTTCGACTGTTGGGGGGACTATATATTTTAGCTTTTGATGTGCCGCGGAATTCTAGGAAAAAATTTGGTGTGCCGTAGGTGAGAAAAGGTTGCGGAGCACTGGTCTAAAGCGTAGTGTGGCATTTCCTGAATGTGCGTGTTTGCGTCGTGTAGAATGTGTTTCTTGTAGTTGCGTGTGGTGGTCCTGTATCACGATCATGAACCTTTTGATCTCCCGAAACAGCTAAAATATGAAATGAAGAAGATGTGGAAGATGGATAGTATTGTAATAAATTTTCATCAACTGGGATAATTCTTAAGTCTCTCCATGATAGCTGAAGATCCTGGAAGTGTCGGAGAATATTTATAAGGAATGCCTACGATGACCAGGATTTTAGTGCAGTGTCCCGCATCAGTATATGGCCCGGAAAATGGCCCGATTCCGACAATAGTCCCGAATTTTGTAAATAATGAAGAAAGTCGTTTTTTTTTTCTTGGTTGTTAAAGTAGTTTTCGGATTTTTAATTTTTTTTTTTTGGGGTTGTGAAAATCTGGTCACCCTAGGAATGCCAGATGGCAACGATTCTAAATACATGAAGAACAGTGAGAAGATTCTTTGACCACTAGTGAACGGATATTTGATATTACCGATAGTAGGACCGATAAAACCTATTCCAAGGTACAAAAACAATAATAATAATAAAATAACCCATAAGACTGAAACTGATTGAGTCGCTTTTGCAGGAAAAGGGTGTGACTGTTCATACTGAACATGGAAATCTCTTGTACATATTGGAGTCTTGCAAAGGATAATACAAGAATGGAGATCGGAGGAATGCAAGATCTCTGGACATCTTTCTTCTTAAGGTCTCTGAGAGTTTCCACTGCAAACAAGAAATAACCTTGAAATCAATCGACGCCAACAAAAATCAAATCAGTTCATTGAGTAAACTATGAATAGAAATGTTGTTATTGAAATATTCCTAGATGTTGTGGAAATAGTATCACCTGGGTTAAATATATATATATATATATATATATATATATATTTCAATTATTTATTTAAAAAAACGAAGATAGTAATTTCAGAGCAAGATTTCAAATTTCAGAGCAGGGAAATATCTAAAAAGACATAAATACTTTCTTGAAAACAACTGGCCTTTATTATTTTTAATATAAAACTATAATATTATGTTTGTCTGTATAAAATCGAAATGATATGTGTGAAATTATCTTGTTCTTATACCATCAATTTTAAGAGATAGAAATTATTTTTTAATTCGGCGATTAAAAGTCCCAGTAAAAATACAGAAAATGGGGAAATATAATGATGCATTATAGAAAGTTTATTCGGCCTTTTCATAAACAGAATGAAAACGCAATCAATTTTTTTTTCACTTATTAAAACTTCAGCTTAAGTATAGGAAATTTATCTTAGTCCTCCACTGTCTTGCTGTATTTCATACTGTTATCCTTTGCGAGACTCCAATGTGTACAACAGATTTCAGGTATGGTATAATGAATAGTCCTACCACTTTTCCTGCAGAAACGACACATTCAGTTTAATTCTGAGGGATTTACTTTAGACATTTTTGTGTGTAGTGGAAGCATTAAAAATTTTGAGCCCGATACAAAGAATTTGAGGCCATGGTTGAATTATCATTGTTGCATTATTTTTGTTGGGGGTCACTTCGGGAAATGAATACCTCATCTTTGTCACGCACACAGAGTAGTCATGAAGGGTAAATCTGACTGAAGAAGCCTAATAAGCCTGAAACAGTTGTCTCAGATTCCCGATAAGATAGCTCAGGGTGCGAAAACATTTATTTTTGTGCACTTTTATTTTTTTCATGAAACTTAAAGGCTGCACGGTATTTTACTTTAGTTGCATTAAAAATCTCATTTGCAAAGCTTATTGCTTCAAATGTATAACTAGATATCTGCTTAATTATTCAATGCTTAGTGATTAAACATGTAGCGATTTTGGGGGAGGCCAGGGGGGGGGGGGGGCGGTCATTCTCAGGGATGTGATTATTCTCAGATTTTAAATTAGACCTTAAGAAAACATCGTATCATTAAGGGATGATTTCACCGCCTTCAAACAGACAAGAAATATGTTCAAATAGAATAGTAACACTCCGCGTGCTCAGTTAATTGTTGTTGGTTCAATAAACAATAATTGTGAAAATTTGTCACTAAAATTCGTCTCTTATTTATAGCGATAAGGATAAGAAGGATCAACATCAATTGGCTTTTTAGTATTTTTTTTTTAGTATTTAAATAATTGACTTATTTTAGTATCCTATTACTTAGGCCGCGCGGTTGGCGTTGTCGCTATGACATCGGCCTCTCACCTCTGAGTACCGGGGTTCGGTTCTCATGTGGGTTTCGTGATGGTGGATGATCCGCGCTGGGCAGGTTTTCTCGGGGTTCTCCTGTTTCCCCTGCACTTCTCCCACCATACTTTCTCAGTCTTTCTCTCCATCTTCTTTCCGTGGGTTAGTACAATAGACCTCCGGTCGCAGTGTTGGCTTCTCTGCCACCCACATTCACCACATAAACATAAACATAAACATCCTATTGCTTATCTCCAGAATCTGATCACAAAATTGAAATCTAAATAATGAAATATAGTGAAAAACGACGAAAGATAACTCGCAAGGTATTTTTTTAATAGATTGAATAAATGTTTTCTGCTTCTTTAATCTACGAAAACAATGAGCATGAAAAATCTACACAGGATAGAGATCTTAATAACACTTGATGTTCCAGCTTAATATCTTCTTTAACTCAGAAATTTCGAACTAAAAATAATAATTTTATTCCTAATGTGGCAGAATTTCTTGATTAGCAGCCGACAAGATATTATTCTGCTTCGCTTGTCATGAATCAAACGAGAATAAACAAATCAAAGTTGAATCTAATGAATATCGTTTTGATTATTTAATTATGCCGCTCTTCCTCCAGACAACCTTGAATTATATTTCTTACTTGATCTTATTTACATATAAACTTTATATTTGGTAGGCTTAAAAACAAAGGGATGAAAATGCAAAAAAATACAGTAGATCCTACGGTTTTTCACCTTTAAATTCTATTAAATTCTATTTTCATATTTAAACTTCCTATTTTTCCAATTAAAACTAAAAAGAACCACTTCCTTCCCTTGTAATGTTCTTATATAAAAATTTGGTTTGCTTAAAACAATTTTACTCAGTTGATGATAAATGTAAAGTTTTAGCTGAGTGTTGGACTTACCTAAGTATCCTCTATGGGGTATGAGAAATCCAACTCTTTCTAAATTATGTCCTTCCCACATTGTCATCGGTTGCTGAGGCCCAGGAACATTGGAAACGACACAGGTAACACGAGCAGTATTGAAAACTGGTTTCGTGAAATAGGTTGGAATGCGATTCATTAGCCAACCCAGTCCGTAGTAGTTGATTATGAGAGTTGGCGAATTTTTAATGTCGATGAGGAATTCTCGAGTCTGTTTTAAACGATCGATGGAGTCACCGTTGCAGTGCAGGGGGATCAAGTAGTGAACATAGGAGCATCGGTTCGCCATCTCCACAGCGCCGTTGTCTTTCACGGGATGCAAAGAGATGGGCATAATGGCGGTCAGACGCTGGGGAACCTCCTCCTTCACGGCGTCGTAATGTTTCTTAAAAGCGGCGTTGAGGCACGAGACCAGAACATCATTCACCGTCGATCCCGTTGCATTCTTGATGCTTTTTACGAGGTTTAAATCGATAGGATTTGATAGGCCTACTATTTTTTTGCCTGTGAGCTTGCGCCCGTGCAGAGCGTGATCTCCGTCGCGCAAGGCGACCTGACGCAAGATGGCGTAAGGCGCAAATAATGTAGTTCGGCAGATCCCAAGGAAATTGGCGTAACTGCTGAGTCTTTGCCCTCGACTGGGAGGTAGGAATTTGGTTTCAAGTGGCTGCTCGTCTAAGACGCTATGTAGAACCATTCCGACAAGACCCACGCCATCTCCTAAGGCATGGTGGATACGAAACACGGCAGTCCATCGTTCGTTCCCTGGGCCTTTCCGCTTCCAAGGGTAACTGGGAGACATTCGTACTAAATGGATCATCCAGCCAGACAAACCTTTGGGGAAATGTTCCGTAGACAACTTCCCGAGCAACCGCTTGAGTTCTTCTTCGTTTTGCACTGCATCTTCCTCCCTCTGAACGACGTGGTTCTCTACACAGCACGGATCCTCTTTCCTCCACACGTAATAGCCGTACTCGTTATGGGCGTAATGGCGCAAGCGGGGATACTTATACTGTCCGTCCTCTCCTCGTGCTTCGAGCATCCGTTCCCGCACCTGTTTCCTGATCACGTCCAGGTCCAGGTGTCCCTCAACCTGCACGACGGTGACGATGACGGGCACATGCTGATCCGACTCTTGGGCGCAGACCGTGTCCATACCTCCGAGCAAAGGCAGCGGCTCCCTGTAGCGACGCCGAAGCACGAGCAACACAAGGCAACGGTAGACGGTAAACACCAACGCCAAGACAAGAATCAGCAGCAGGGGCAGCAAAAGCAGAACTAGCGTACCGAGCACGAGGACGAGGTAAGGCTTGGCCGGCGTCTGGACCCTCGTGGCCGCCTCACTTCCGAGAGTCTTCCACAGAGAAATCATGGTGCTGCTTCTGAGACGTCCGACGGGAGACTGAACCAGTTTAGAAATCAATTAAGTGATTAACATAACCTACTCATAACCGTCGCGTCGTTTTGTTTAATTTTATTCGTAGGACAAACTTTGGCCTCTTTTACAAAGTCTCGACAACTGCTCTAAAAAACTGACAACAATGTCACGTGTACGTCTTCTGGATCTCACTTACCATCCACTGTATTTAAGTGCATTCAATCCCAGAATCCCTACATCAGGCTGAAACCACACAAATTTATCGTTACGTGATATCCTATTTGCAGCTGATATCTGAGTGCACTTCCTATCTCTCTTCTTGTCTCTTAATCCTCTGGAAAAAGTTCGCTGCGTACGTTAATTATTAGTCCTATAAAAAGAAACAAAATATTACAAAATTAAAAATCATTAATACGGAATTTGATATTTAGTTCTTTTTTTTTAATTTTCATTTATTTTTCTTTCCAAAAATTGGTAATTTCAAATTTTAACGTAAAACATTGCTGTTAATAAAGAAAAAAATCTCCGCGAAGCAAAATAGTTCTTGAATTGCTTGAATTACCAAAATAAATATAATATTATACAAAAGTATGTAATATTGTATATTATATTACACAAAAATATAAGAAACATTCTAATAATTAGAAAGAAAAAATATTTATCATTTCTTGATAAAGTGAAGATAATAAAAAAAACACAACAAATAATAATAACTTTAGTATCGTAATAGTTAAAATGCCATTGGATTGCAATAATGAGAGTAATAAGTATGTTATTGTTACTCATGAGCATAAAATCACGTTTTAGGATCCTCTGAAGAGTCTAACCAAAAAATCAAGACAATCGATTGATCCTTTGAATAATGGAATTAACACTTTCAAAGCTACAATAAGTTTAGAAAATTAAACATTTTTTCAAGTTACAATGAATTCCAAATATCGATTTTAAACTGAATTACACGTAATTTTATACAATTACAAAGTTTATAGAAATAATAAATTCTCTTCTTAAATAATAAAAAAGTCGCCAATGTATGGAATATATATTTTACATATATTTCTTTTTACATATATTTTTGTATATCTCACGTGTATCAATAGGTCACCCACATATCAGATTCTGGGCCCAGATACCAAATGCAGAAACAGGCCCCCGTCCCATTTTATAGTCAAAATCATAGATTCTTAGCCAAAAATATCGCGAAAACACCACACGATTTCATATTTCTCCTTTTAAACACACAGTTATTAGCATTATTTTTAGAGTAAAGTAATTCAACACCAACATCTAGGTTTTCCAGCTTTACCCAAAAGTTTAGAAATGAAGTTTAAAAAAAAATTCTATCTATGCAAACTTTGTAATGCAGAATAGCTCTATGGAGATGGTTAAAGCAAAAAAGTAGTTTATATAAAATAAATAAAAAAAAATAAATAAATAAGTGATTGGCTAATTCATTGAATTCTTTTTGGGTTAAGGCCTCAGCCTGGTCACCTTTGACGGCAGGGGCTGCAACTGACCCTCTCTTATGGGGGCCCTGGGTCTCATATTGTCTAATTTTTAAACTTCTCTCGAAATCCCATCATTAGGATGATGACGAGGAAAGGAAAGAAACGACAGTTTTGTTATACTCTTGAAATTAACTAGTTGGTTATTAAATATTAATAGTCTATTAATATCTGAACAATCGTTTTTTGAAGGTTAATGAAATTAAACTTAGTTATTAAATTTAAAGAAAAAAATAAATTGTACTTAGGTGCAGTTAAACTCATATTTTTTTTTTTTATACAAAAAAAAAATTTTATCGGAAAAAAAGTGGCTTTGAACGTTGCTCTCTCCCCCCCAACACTATTTTTTTCTTCTTCTTGATAGGATTGTACCGACCTACATCTGACGAGTGCATTCTTTTTATCTCTCTATTCTGATCTTGTGGATAATTACTCTAGTGAGAAATATAAATATTAATGTAAATTGATACAAAGTATTGATTCAAATTTAATTAGAATTGATATGGTGACAACTTCATGTCCGCGAATTCTATCTATATATATAAAAATGAATGTATCTTTCTTTCTTTCTTTCTTTCTTTGTCCTTTATACACTCCTAGGCCCTTTGACCTATCTGGACCAAACTTTGCAGAATTACTCTTTAGGACCCTGCGGAAAAGATAGTCTACCTTAGAACCCGGACCTCCCCCCCCCAAGGGATTGAAAAGGGGTAAAATCCCTGAAATACCCAATATCCACCTGGTGGTGAAAATGAGAACTACACAAATATTGTGTGAAGTGAAAACTTCGCTCTCCTATAGGGGCAGGGACACCACACTTTGGTGGGGGATGGCGACACAAGGGCCTAAGTGTTCCACCCCCGATCGACACCATGACCTTATATTTAGGGCCCCTTCTCGGGCCCCCCCAAGTCAATTGCAAGAAGGGAAAAATTCGCTCTCCTATGGGGGGCAGGGACACCACACTTGGGTGGGGGGATGGCGACACAAGGGCCTAAGTGTCCCACCCCCGATCAACACCGGGACCTTATATTTAAGGCCCCTTCTCGGGCCCCCCCAGTCAATTGCAAAAAGGGAAAAATTCGCTCTCCTATCGGGGGCAGGGACACAACACTTGGGTGAGAGGAATGTAATACAAAGTCTGAAGTGTCCCACCCCCGACCGACACCGGGACCTTATATTGAGGGCCCCTTCTCGGGCCCCCCAAGTCAATTGCAAATAAGAAAAAATTCGCTCTCCTATGGGCGGGCAGGGACACCACACTTGGGTGGGGGGATGGCGACACAAGGGCCTAAGTGTCCCACTCCCGACCGACACGGGACCTTATATTTATGGCTCCTTCTCACCGAGCCCTTTCTTTCTTTGAGTGGCATTGCAACGCATGCCGGGTACAGCTAGTGTATCTACTATAGGTAGATAAATAGATAGTATGTATAAAACAAAATTCATACGTCATAACATTAAAAATAATAAATAACAATAATATGATATGGGGCTATTCAAAAATTACGTAAGCATATTGGGAGTGGGAGGTGTAGCGTTTACAAAATGTGTTGGGGGAGTGGTCAGGCGTCACATTACATTTCACATAATTACAGCACAAACCTACTAAGAAATATTTTTAATTTCTATTTTTTAAGATTATATTTAGATTATTTGGTTTTTAATATCTACCCAAAGATATAAAAAAGATTAACATTTCCTTTTTTTAGTATAAATATTAATCGTTAAGACGCAAGCGTTGTAGGAAAAATTACAACTTATTAATTTTTATTTTATTTTAATTTTTATTTTTGGTTGTTAACTAATTGCCTAGAGATCAACAAACACAATTGATTTTCTATTGCTTCTTATAAGGCATTTTGCTAGTTAAAGGATAAGATTTTCTATCAATTCTACGACTGTTGAACTGCAGTGCAAGCTCGGTTAACCGTTACTCTCTGTTATCCGTCATCGATCGCAAAACTTACTTCTCCGTAAAATACGGGACATTGCCGCGAAAAAAAGCTCGAGCCTCGAAGAAACAGAAGAAGATGACTGATTACATCTTCAACGTATAAACCTTATTATCTACTAGGCCTACTGTTTTATGTTTCTATTATTATTATTATTATTATTATTATTATTATTATTATTATTATTATTATT
>JAFIDM010000179.1:49323012-49382322 GCA_023159025.1 Thereuonema tuberculata
TTATTATTATTATTATTATTATTATTATTATTATTATTATTATTATTTGTTTGGTGTTTGACGATATCTATTTGTTACCGATAGATTTTTCTTTGTATTAATTTATTGTTTGCCTTTCGTCCCAAACCAGCATTCAAATTTCGTTACTGTACAAGTTTATTGCGAAATTTCTGTTATCCGTCTATTCGGTTAACCGTCACAGTCCCGGTCCCGAAGGTGACGGTTAATCGAGTTTCCACTGTACTTATAACTGATTACAGTGCTCCCGGCGCAACGTTGGCTGAGCACCAGATGGCGTTATGGTAGAATTAGAATCGATTATGTATTCCATTCTTTAATGTAGGAAAGTTTAAATTTAAGGGAATTTATTTTAAGAAAATAGCTTCTTATTTACTTAAATATTCAATTTTTTTTAATATTCATTTTTATTTTTCCTTAAACCCCATGTGTCATTTAAATCGTTAGGATATATTTATTTTTAAATTTTGCTTAATAAACTAGAGGAATATTAATGCATATAAAATACATCATAAAAATGTAAAACTCTAAAATCTCATTATTCATTTATCTGTTGTTGTTTTGTTTTGTTTTTCACTGCGCGATTCGAAGTATTTAAGAAAAAAAAAAGCTTTGTTCTTTTGGAATGTTGGATTTTGAATGTTGCAAAGGAATGTTGATAAATCTCGTTTCCTTATCTCGTTGATACTAATTCTGGTGAAAGTGAAGAGTTGAAAAATGCGAAAAACAATTTCAATCAACTGTATTTTCCCAATTAGACGAATAGCCTTCCAGATTTAAAATATATATATATATATATATAAAAATCGATTTAGATGTACACTGGTTATTTAACAGAAAAAAAATCCTCAGAAAACTCGAGATAACTAAAAAGAAACAACACATGATTAATTTGTAACAAGTCTCCCGAGAGCATTTCAAACAAATTCGATAGTACTAACCTGTTCAGTCCATTCCGAAATTTGTGGGTGGTTGTTCCTATAGGCTGCTATATATTCTCGGACCCGTTCTTTTAGCATCCTACCAGTATTTCCAAAATACACTTTTCCGCACGTTCTATACTTTAATTTGTACACTGTTCCCATAAATTGCGGAATGAGCTGAGCATTGTATACAAGAAAAACACAACCCAAAAGTTGAAATACTTTTTAAAATTCTGGACAAGCATATAATATAAGCATGGACAATAAAAACTTTTGACTGCATTAACAAAGACAGAGGATACTTTGTTAATGCAAATACACTATCATATTTTCAAGACATAATCAGAGGAAAAAACAAAATTTAAATAAATTCTTGACTGTTTTTTTTTTCATTGTTAAAATAGTCCATTATTGATTATTATTCGGATATAATACTTCTTGATGTTAAATTCCTATTCCTTCCTTCTTCCTTTTATCGAATTTGGCCAACTAGGGACCACGTAACTAGCTCAACCTGACAACGTCAGGGCGAGGCTAGTGAAATTTAAGAAAGGGGGGACGAGAATTATATCCCGTCCAGGATAACCCTGAGATAGTAAATCCCAGGTGGGAAACGGACGAAACACAGAAGAAGAAACAAACAGCCATGCCACCACCGGGATTCGAACCCGGGTACTGGCGCATCGGCCACAACGGCAGCCCGCCGGCTAAACCGCACGACCACGCCAGCACGGCTAAATTCCTATTATTAATATATAATTTAAACATGATTAAATTTTTATGTTGTGTAATTTGAACATGATAAGACTTTCTTATTGTTGATGATTTATTCTAAAATAAGACTTAAAAAAGTAGAGTGACATTAAAGCTTCTGTGAAATATTGTCGAATATAAAAAGGAGATGTTTTCTGTATATTGTATTAATTAACTGAAGAAATGAAGGATGAAGAATCTATAATTGATCTTGTAATAAAAACTTAAAAACATTTCAAATTACATATCTTTTCCACAGGAAAAAAAAGAAATTATACAAGATATTTCTATTATTTATGAACTTGTCGACCCATTGGTAGAGGCGCTGTGTTGTGAGGCGGGAGGAACCGCGTTCAATTCCGGCGGGCGGACATCGGGGATTTTTGCGTGGGTGTTTGTTCTCCAGACGGGTACAAGAGCTCACCCAGCTTTCTGTAAAATGAGGACCGGCTTTTTTTCTCAAATTTAAAGGCGCGAGGGAGTCGCACTGCCGAATCCCAACTTCATCTCGCTGATCGTGAACTGTTGGGTCCAATTTTTTATTTTTTTATCCTTCAAATTTTCTCTAGGAAAATCGTACATTATTCCTTAGACTTGTATGCATTATTTAAAAAAAAAATAACTTGCAATAGTGGGATAATAATGACAGATGAGATAAAATTGCGTCAAAAATTATTGGGTAGTCAAAGGAATTGAAAACATTTAATAATTAAAATACTTAATTCCTTTGACTATCCAATAATTTTTAGTGCAATTTTATCTCAACTGTTACTATTACATTATATTGTTGTTGTAACTATTGTGTTATTTTTTAATTCCGAAAACATCTGTTTACAATGTGCAATAACACTGTATTTATGAAAAGCAATTTTTCACCTTATGACTGCTCATGTAATGACATCATTCAAGATTTCTATTAGGTTTTAAGAACAGAAATCTTAAATGCTCCATTTTATAATTACAGAATTTCAACTTTTCAATAGGTACTGCACTTCTGTATTTCTAAAGAATAATCATGCTTTATACTCTGATTCTATTATTGTTATATTTTTATCTTTTCTGACTTCAGTGAAAAATTTATTTAGTTTCTTATCTTGCTTATCACAGTAAAAATATTAGGAAATGGATGATGTTTTGATAATATATCATCAATATATATATATGTATTGTTTAGAATTGCAGCATCACTGGAAAGAATTATGCAATTTATCTTACCGTGTGTCCTTGTAATTGTTTTGCTATTTTGAGATTGAAGTAACTTGCGGAATTTCTAAATGCTAAGCTTAGTTTGTGCTAAGATAAAATTAAAAAAAAAAAAGGTAGATTTTACATTTTTTGATTCTAGATCATTCATTTAGTATTGGTAACTCGTAGCGACCGTTTCTGGATTATTACTGTCATCAAATGTTACATTTGCTTCACATTTCCTTCTTTCTCTTAACTATTATCATTTTCAACATAAAGCAGATTTACTTATTACTATTAAAAGCTGTTATTTCTTTAATTTGAATTTTTGAAGTAAACATGTCAGGCAAAATTTAATGACTAAAAGTATAGTAAATTTCAGATTCTTAAAGACAGTTGAAGTTACAACTCGCCCTTTCATATCGGCACCACATTTAATTTATCAAGAAAATATTTTTCTTCTTGTTTTGTATTTTTTTTTATCCTTTCTTTCTATCAGAAATAGAGGGAGAAATCCTTTGTCAAATTTCAAAAAGATCGTTTCACAAGTCTAAAAATTATTAGGAAGAGACATATCGCGTTTTGCTTCTTAGAATATGCGAAAATGAGTTCAGAGGTGTCACATTACCACAACCTGGTCCTTGGATATTTGAACGACCAGTTGCCACAATGTTGGTTAGGGCGCGTAACTGTGGGGATGATGAGGCCTTACTCCGCTGGCCCTCAAGGTCACCTGATCTGACTCCTTCAGACTTTTTCTGTGGGGTATGTGAATAGCAAAGTGTTCATTCTCCAACTTCCTGCTGACTCACCAAAGTCCGACATCGTATCACCATGTTCCTTTAGGGGTCGTCCATTAAATTTGGACCCCCCCTCCCCCTTGGTGAGATTTGGTGAGATGCGGTGGGACTCCTCCCCCCTCACGTGATATTTCAAAAAGTCAAAAAATCAAAAAAGTTCAAAAAGTCAAATTACAAAATGTTGTAATCTATTATATTATATCTATTATAATCTACTATAATATTCTCTGAATGAAAAAGTTGACGTGAGATTTTCGTTGACCCCCCCCCTCCCCCTTTTGACTTCACGTAATTAATGGACGACCCCTTATTACATGAGGAGAAATCATGGTCTGTCAACATTATTAGGACTGTGACATTCGTAGTAATGTTGAAATGCCTCGAGTTTCTCAATGTAATGTAGAAGCAAATACGACTTCTTTCCAACTCATTTTCTCTACAATTCTTATGAACTTAGTAAAAATCTAAAATATTGAAAATAACAACTTAAAATCTAAGTATTACAAATTGAATTACTCAAATACCTCAGTTTAGTTTACTCAATTATTCGGAAACGGATTGTATTTATAACGAAATGATGATGACTATTATGACGTCAGGAAAAATAAATGATCAATCATTGAATTATTTACAGATTTGAATACAAATAGTTGAGGAAAATGATGTAGTCAAGATTGATTGATCGTCTCTAATGATCAGTGTCTCTTTTATCATCAATTTATTTAGTTCTTACGTAAATACTAATCCAAATAAATAGGATTGAATTAACCGCGTGATGTCCACTTTCACGAATTAAAACCAGAAGTGGGAAGGATATACGTACTTTCCCAAACGATATAAGGTTGGAGCATTTCCGGTAACTGAGCAAAATATTTCCTTTTTTCTTTCTTGGCTTTTGTTTGATAAAAAATAGTAATGAGCTATTTCTACAGTTTAAGGAGAAGCCCCTACCTCCGTGATTATCAGTAAAAATTTGCAACTTTAACAGCTACCTTAAGATGCTACCTTCAAATGTAAGCTAAGATGGTCAGTGGCCGGATTTCGCAAGTAAACTTAGAGCGAAGGTTGTATTGTGAATGATTCAGAATTTCAAAGCAAACTCAATACCGTATTTACTGTGACAAGTACGAAAGATATCGTAGCAGTAGAGCTGTACAATCTTCGAAGTAGAGCGATACCACTCTGAAAGGAAGTTTCTTCTAGACATCTTTAAAATAATAATTTAAAAAGAATTAAATAGGACCTCCACATAAGAAGTCTAGTATATAATAACATTTTCTTACAGCTAGTGACGAAATGATTGTAATAATTCATGTGACTTGTTAATCAGTCACTGAATGACTGTCAATAGTTACCCTAATGATTAATGAGGATATTAATCATTCTCTTACAAGTGAAAATATATTTGTTAATATGGCAAACACTCTCAGCATTTCGATAGCATTTATGAACATCTGGATATTGAAAATGATATAAAATCCCAATGTTGCGAATAAGTGTTTGTCTTTTGAATAGTAAATCTCTTCTTTTATCCTTAATTAATAATTATATCATTTCTCAAAATATTCATTAAATAAATAAAATAAATAATCCTGAAATATTGTTTTTTTTTAATAACCTCTTCAACAACTTTTATGTAATCCTTTACTAGTTTATATAAGAAATCCAAAAATGTGATGTGAAGAAACAAATCTAAAAATTTGAATTTTCTTTGCAAATTGACTTAAAAAAATAGTTGAAATCAGGCATTCAATAATTTATTTTTTTTAACCATTTGTTCGAGTGGTATCTTCTTGTTTTTCTTCAGCCGCAACTAGTCCACTGCTGGACAAGGGCCTTCCCCATGTTCGAGTGGTATATATGATGAATACTGAAGACTCCTGAAGAATAACGGTTCTTCAACAAGGACGGAATAATAATAGAAGAGTTTAAAAACCCGAAATCGACGTCATCTATTTTTATTGAAAAAGACTTTGAGAATATAAATAACTTTTTCAATTCTTTTTATTTCTATTTTAATTGATGGAATGGTAATAGAAATAATAAAAAAAAAAGGATGTAATTTGTATGATAAATTAAGCTGGGGTTCAATCCCCAGCTGAGGCAGTATTTTTTACTCTGGATGAATTCTAAGATGCACTCAGCCTACTATAGAAAGGATACTGTGGGTTTCTTTCTCGGGGGTGAAAGCATCGGATGGACTAAACCAATTCAATGTAGTCAATTGATTAAACAGGAAACACCGGATGCCTTCACATAGGCCTACGGGTGATTGATTTTAGGCTAACTATCAATTATGGTTACAAGTTCAAAAGTAGCAAAATTAGAATGGTCTAATTTATAAATAACTCGGTAAAGCGCAAGAATACCACTGGATATATAAATACTAACATGATAGTATGAACAATTTTAAGAGAAACAAAGTCAATTACTTACGAATTTCATTGGAAGAACCTAATGAAAGAGAAGATGAAAGGGATGACTCGAAAAACTTTTTCAGCGAAATCTTGAGTAAGGTTTTTTTCCTTAGAAATATTTCCCCATTTCCGATTCTTTCGCTTTTCAAACAGGAAATCAAGTTTTGTAATCAATCGTGTGATTGCCTGTTTACTTAGTTATTAAGATTTAGTTATTATTCTGAAGATTAATAAAATTGCTGAAGTTTGTAACTCTTTCTGTGCCAATTTTATGTTAACGCAATTAACTTAAAATTGACTTTATATACTAACAATATCTTCTTTGAAAACAACTTAGAATTCTACATTTTGATAATTAGAATTCGTGACTATTTCTGAACATAATCTATAATTAAAAATATTTGGAGTAGTGGATTACAAATATAATTCGACCTCCTAAGTAACTTATTTCTCAGTGAAAACTGGCCAATTTAACAGTAGTTAAGAAATCAAATTAAATCGGTTAAATAATAAACTTAAATTCCTCCTTCAACAACAAATTTTCCCATTCAAAATTTAATGCGATTTGAATCTGATGTTCCTCTAATGAATTGCCTCGAGGACCTCTAAGTCTTCAATCCTTGTTTCTCAGACCTTCTAGATGTAGACTCTCTTATTCCTTTCTGCGGAAGAAGTGTTTCAGCACAATAACAACCGTAGCTCAATACAATCTTCTTCCTGTTATTAATACGGTTCGATAACGTGTTCTGATTATCCTCGAAGTCTCTATCGATCTTCCATTTCCGTTGTTTTGTTGTGTTTTATTTTTCGTTTAAGATCTAAGTCTTCTGTCGCTAATTGTTGTAATAACTTGAATGGTGTTCTATAGTATTAACTAGCTTCGTATGTACTTGTTAGTAGAACACCTCTTAACAACAGATAATTGCAATTACAACTCTTAATTTGTAAAATTATGTAAAGAAAAAAATGTAAATACATTATAAGAGAAGAAGGTAGAAGCATACTATAAAATAAAGGTATTAAAATTATATTTAAAATATAAATTTATTTTTTTTAATTTAAGTTTTTTAAATTTTTATAAATTTAAAACTTATTTAAAATATAGTTTGGAACGAAAAGAAAAAAAAAAAGAGCTAATAGTATTTATTACAAGAGAACAAAGGAGTAAGCCAGCACACCTGGTGAACTATGATTTAAATTTAATAAGTAAACAAAATAAGTGCAACCCGGTTTCAGTTATAATCTAACCATCTTCAAGTACCTATAGGTTAAATTTAAATCATAGTTCACCAGGTGTGCTGGCTTATTTCTTTGTTCTCTTAAATTATGCGCAGCGCATGTAAAATCTTTTCCTTCACGTATTTATTACAACTTAATCGTATTTAAAGTTGTAAAAAGTTTAAAAGTTTGTCCAAGTGATAAGGTGCCTTGACTACGGGTTAGAGGAAGTCTGTTTAATCTTGGCGGATTTGGGGGATTTTTTTCAGGGTAAAGTCTCCTCCAGATGGGTCCTAAGATCCACCCAGTCCTCTGTACAATTGATATTGGGTTTCTTTCTCAGAGACACCCGACCTCATCTCAATGCCAGGACAATGAAACGTTGGGAGCCTTACCTCAGCGCTCCCAAGAGCCATCATTGGATACACCTACAAACAATAGGTTATGAATCCATCTCTCTCTCTGTGGTAAAGCTAAATAAAAGCTGAAACCTTAGCTTTAATTTTCTTAGTCCCAGTTTTTGTTGTTTGTTTTTGCTTCCAATTGGACTGAAGAGGACTGTGGCTTAGGTAAAAGAAAATAATCATTACATCAGAGGTTTCAGATTAAAGACCAAAGTGAGATGTTACAGAGGCAGTCATATGAAGTTCAGACAAAGCAAAATTCGTGAGTTGTCTATTAACAGATAGAAGAAAAGCAAATCTTATCTTAAGAACAATTTGTGCTATTCTTTATTAATAAGGAAATGAAGTGTTCAGATTTTTTATTCTTGAAATATTAAGAAAAGAACAAAATCTCCCGCCTCCGCAATCTACTGTTTTTCATTTCAGAGCAAACGTAATGGCTTTTTGAGCTGTACGCATTATATTAAAAAGAACACGAACTTAAATGAAAGACCAGCAGCAAGACATGTAAAAAAGGCATTCGAGCTATCTAACGCTGGGGCTTCTCTGTGCCTATTTACAGGCATAATCAACAGAATAAGGTCTTTAGCTTTTTATTTTTTTTAAATTGGATGATTTGTTTTATCCTATAAGTTTGGGAACCAGTGATATAAAATTATACAAATAGACCTCACGCTATTGTAGAAACATATGTAAGAGATCTGTTATGACTAAGCCATGCAGAACCTGAATTTCTGCACATATCAAAAACCAATGATAATTTTAATTATCTTACCAAATAATTTTCGGGATACTGTTTATTTTGATAAAAATTTGAATGCTGTTGGTCTTTCCGAATTGCAGTAGTGGTTTCCTTGAAGTAACGTACAAAGATTAATAATATTAATTGCATATTATTAATAGTGTTAAGGGCAATGCTAGAAGTAATGTTGCTAGAAAGACGCAGGCAGGGTTAGGAAGTCAGGCTGTGAACTCTTTTCATACTACAACGCAAGAGAAAAAAAAAATCCCCATCAGACCACTCAGATCAACAAGAACTACATCAAAATCAGAATACAAATGAGATATAGATGCTTGAGAAACTAAAGCACGAAAGGTCCTAACAGATTGTGAGAATTGAAGTATAAAAAAAATGGATTGTACAAAAAAACAAAAAAACAAAGAAGATTTTTTTTATCAATTAATTCAGTAAATGAGGCTTCAGAAAACCTTTATACTTCCTTTGGAAGCAAAAGTTCTTTGATTACACAAAAACACTAAGGATTAAAAGTATTTATTATTCCAAACAAAATGTTTTGTTTGAAGAAACCTTGAAGAAATTTCAAATTAAATTACAGCTAAAATTAGCACATACCTTCTTGAACCCAGTTGCGAAACATGGCCTTCAAAATTCAAGAAGCCTCTTGTAATATCTAAAATTGTTTTTCTTGAAATCCAAAACTGTATTAAAATTTATCGTCTCAATAGATATTTGACAAAGGATGACGATATTAAAAGCTGTCGAAAAGTAAACTGAAATAGATTTTACTTAAGGGGAATGCGGCAACAATAACTAAAATTTGAAAAATAAAAAAAAGTGAATATAATTCTGTACTAAAGCATAAATTTAAGGGCGATCCTTAATCATAAAAAAAAATAAAAATAATAAAAAAAAGGAAGTATATTAACGTTAGGAAAAATAAAAAAAGTTAGAAAAAAAAAATAAATAAACACGTGCACATTTTAGAAAAAAAAGATTAGGAGAAAACAAAAAGGAAGATATATAAATTTAAACCGAGAGCCTTCATCATATAAGTTCGAAACCTTAACCATCAAGTTATAGTTGTCAACTGAAATGAGATGGTTGCATTTCTAACATTTAAGCTAATAGCGAAATCCAATAAAAACAATGCCAAATATCTATGCGGGGGAGGGGGTTAGCCCCTGAAAATACCCTATTCCTAAGTTGTTTGGGCCTCTGAACACTATGGTGAAGTCCGTTGATCGATCCTACCTTTCGTTGGGGAGTTTTTTTTTGCGTAGTAAGTTATAGCATTGTAAGAAATCCTCAGGCTAATGGGCACCCGCAGAAATTTTACCGGTCGGGGGAATGGGTAAAATTCTGTAAATTAACTGAAGTAAAAACATATCTGTCAGTCCTATCTTACGAGAAACAAATTATGCAAATCATATTAGTTCCAGAGAGTTTTCTCATCTGCTGGCGGCCATGAAGAGACTTCTTGTTGATCTTAGAAACAGCAATAAGTAATATGGATGTTAGAATAACAACAAAAGACACTTACCAAGATTTAACTTAACCGATAAAAGAATGGCTGATGTAAAACAAAGAATTATTATTACTGCAAAGAACTTAAAACATATAGGGCTGATTTCTACAAAATGTCGTAAGCTACATCCTGGATTAAGTTCAATCGAATCCAATTAAGTTGCGTCATGAGTTAATACTAATACTATTTGGAGAAACCGGCCGATAAAGCAAGAATCAAACAATTAGTATCTAATGTTCAATTTAAGATGATGAAATTAATGGATGGTAAAATTAAAAGCTTGGTTAGAAACGAAAAAGTTTCAACAGAGTACGTTCTAGAAAATTGGAATAACCTTCATCCTGCAGTGGATTGGAAATTATTGAAAATGATTAGGATGCAGCACTTGTAAGGATTAATTTTTTTTTATTGTTTTTATTACAAGATGATCAAAAAAGACTGTCCTGTTCTTTTCAGACTTCTGGAATTTTTTAAAAGTACAGAACTTGAATTGGTTCGTTGTTTTATTTTTTTTTTTATTTATTGTTATTCGGTTTAAAGCATTTCTAATTCTATTCTTGAAAATACTATTTGCTAAACAAAATTTAATCTCATTAAAAATTTGTCAAACTTCCGATCTTTGATTTTGTTTTTTGAATCTGAAGTAAAGAATAGCATTAGTTTACTTATTACCCCCCCCCCCCCCCAATATCTTCTTGAAAACTTATAGTGGTTTTCTAAGATATAGCTGACTATTCTGTATTTCTACGGACTTAAAGTGAGTTCATCTCAATAGGTTAAGTAGAGGCCTAGGGAGTCTTTCTGAATTTTAAAAAGGAGCAATTGATTGGCAATTTTGTATATTTGTATACAAAATTAAATAAAGTTAAAAATAATATGAAATGTTATTATAGTGGTTAAAAAGTGAAAAATTCTTCTTCCAGCTAAGTAAGTATTTGGGATTAATCCAAGCTTTTGGACGAAGTCACAGCCTATCTTCAAGAAATGAATCATTCCCTGAAGATGGACTCCGTAACGGTGTCCGAAAGCTTGGACCACTCCAAAATACTTACTTGTCTGGAAACCCGTGAAGACTTCTTTGTACTCCGTCGCCAAGAAAGTTTCAAGTCTCATTTGGTTGAAAAGTGTATACAAAAATACTGACGTTTCTAACTAAAATAATGACTAATTGTGTATTTATTTATTTATTTATTTATTTAGACTGCTGAATAAACTATACTTGATAAACATTGATACTTTCAAATAAAAAAAAAAGTTATTTGAAACTCAATTGAAAATATAAAATTTCATTTCACCATTTAATTAAAAATAAATACTTAAGTAAATTATTAACAGCAATGATAAAATTATATATAAATTCTGATATGTGATTATTATGAAACTGATTTGATAAACTAAGAAATTCCTAAGTTAATAAAAACTTAGTTAACAACGAAAAAAATTAAAAATAACAGTTTTTTTAAAAGTGTCTTAGTTGGGTTTTTTTTTTTAAAGTGTCTTATTTCGAATTGGCTGGGGTTTTTAATAATCAGAAGATACTATAAAAAAACCTCTTCGTCTTATATTAAATATATATCTTCTTCAGGGTGTCTACAGAATCAGGGAAATCAGGGAATCAGGGAATTATCAGGGAATTTTGTTATTCTGGAAAAAATCAGGGAATTATCAGGGAATTTTGCAATTATTACTTAAAATCAGGGAAATTTATGATCTTTTGCCAAGCACGAGCTTTTATCTTAAGGGAGCATTCAAGGTCACGTGTCACGTCGATCCCCTCTTTCCCGCCGGCCGGTCTAATGGGGTTGAATAGTGACGTCATATCCTGTACTATATTTCCGCCACTGAAACTGAAACCGAAACTTACTACGAGGAATATTAGATATTGGTGTACAAAGACAAATGAAGTAAAAACAAGATATTTGAACTCAACCTTTCTTGGACGCACTCGTGCAACTGATTTGGTGAATTCGTTTGTTGAGGCTACTAAACCTCTGGATTTTAAGAAACTTCTACAAATCTCGATGGATGGGCCTAACATAAATCAAAAGTTTTTAAAGAACTTTCGTGCTCTTTAAAGGAAACAAAGGAAGATGCTCAAGTACTGAATATTGGCTCATGTGGACTACATGCATTGAACATAGCTTTCAAAACAGGAGTGTCAGTTACGAACTGGAAGATTATGGAGTTTCATCGAGCTTTATATTACTTGTTCAAAGATTCCCCAGCAAGAAGAACATTATTTACGGAATATACAAATTCACAAATATTTCCAAAAAAGTTTTGCTTTGTTAGGTGGGTTGAGAACACTGGTGTAACAGAACGATCATTGCAGCTTATCCCATTGCTAAGGAAGTTTATAGAAGGAATAGAGAAGGACAAAATGGCTCCAAATTCAAAAAGTTATAAGGAAGTTAAAAGTGCTATTTATGATTCTCTCTTACCAGTAAAGCTTGCTTTTTTTTCATTTAGTTGCTTCCGATTTTGAAATGTTCTTAAGGGAGTACCAAACAGATGCTACCTTAATACCATTTCTTTATTCTGACCTAAGTAATTTGTCACTAAAATTCATGCAGCGCTTTCTTAAAAAAGAGGCATTAAGCAAAAATATTACAAGCATAGACGTGGAGGACAAATCAAATTTTCTGCCAGTTAAACAAATAGATATTTGTTTATCTGCTCAAAGCAATTTCAAAAAGGCGAAAGTATCTGATTTGCAAATAGCTGAATTTAAAGTTGACTATAGACGCATATTGATTCAATGTTTACTGAAACTCCAAAGTAAATCTTCCCTTATTTACAAGCTGATTAAAGCAGTGTCCTGTTTTGACCCTAAAATAGCAATAAATGAAAATATATTTTCATGTAGATTATCAAGTCTGTTGGTAATTCTTTCTGAAAAAAACTGGATATCATGCACTTTAGCTGAGAAAGCTAAGAATCAATTAAAACAAATATGTTCACAGCCAGAAAATATCTCAAAGTTAAAGATGTATAAAAGATCGACTGCACGTATTGATAATTTCTGGTGTAGTTTGATATCTGCTGAAGAAAATGGAGCACCTGTAGCTATGACAGTGATACAGTTAGTCATGGTATTGTCGCATGGCAATGCAAGCTTAGAAAAAGGTTTTTCTATAAACAAAGATACTTTAGAGCAGAATATCAAAGAAGAAACTATCATTGCCAGAAGATCCATTTATGATAGTGTATTGTGTAAAGGTGGCATAAATAACATTGAAATTACTAAGAAGATGGTCCTTGATGTAAGAAATGCAAGAGCTAAGTATTCCGAGGCAGTGGAACAAAAAAAGAAAGAAAATCAAGAATTGGCAGTAGCTGTTAAAAGAAAAAGAGAGGCTGAACTTGAACTGAAAAGGCTTAATGACAAAAAAATTAAAATCTTAGAAGCAGCACAAAAGGAATCTGAAATGATTGAAAATGAAATTGCTGCGATAAAGCTTTCAAAAATTTAAATAACCAGTATCATGCTGTACATTACAATGAATCTTGAATTCCGTTGAGTTTAATTTTGTGTATATTGTTGCAATAAATCTTTTAAAAGGTAAGATATTGTAAACTCATTAATTTATAATTTTTTATTTCTCTCTTCTTTTTTTAAGTATTTCATCATTACTGTTTTTATAGAATTTTTTGCTTATTCTTTTATTATACTTAGATAAAATAGTAAATAGTTACCAAGTAGTTAAAATCAGGGAATTTTTCTCTTATGATCAGGGAATTTTTAAGAAATTGTTCGTGAAATCAGGGAAAAATCAGGGAATTTTTTTATTCAGATTTTGTAGACACCCTGTTCTTTAAAGTCACTTTTAAATTTCATATAACTACAAACAATATTTCATAGAATCCATCGTTCTGCTTTTGCAAGTTCTGAATTTCTTAAAAAAGAAATAAGAAATATGTGCAAAGAGAATGAAATTAGGACAATAACACAAAAGGTAAAGGAATGTAATGTAATGTGGTGAGTGTGGGTGGCTTGATAGCCGAGCACCGCGACCTGAAAGATCTACAACACAAAAGGTAAGAATTTAAAATCTTTATTAAGAAAGAAAAATGAAAATGAAATTGTCTTTGGAATGCAATGAGTACCGTTTACAAATTAAAATGTAGGACTTGCCAAAAAAATCTGTTTAGGAAATTCAGGTAGGACATTGAAAGAGAGGATACAGGAACATATTACTGCATTTAGAAATAACAAACCAAAAATATCAGAATGGGCAGAGCATTGCATTACTGAAAATCATAATCCCCATCCAATCGTGGAGATTCTATTCAAAATTAAGGATAAGCACGCCAGGTACATAATAGAGACTTGCAGAATAAAAAGCTATCCCTGCATCAACAAGGATAAAGGTTATTCCGTCAGTAGTAACACCTTATCTTACTCCAGAAAATCCCTAAAACAACAACCACTCCTTTAATTTCCACGATATTTCATCCACCTTTGCGTAGGACTTCTTCAGGAAGAACTATTCTTCTTCCTCTACATTTCATTAGTATTACAAATAAGAACAAATGTAGAGGAAGCAGAATAGTTTCTTGTCCTGTGGTACCACCTGAAGAAGTCCTTCACAAAGAAAGATGAAATATTCCTCTATTATAGGTGCTGGCAATTTAATGTGTCCGGAAGATTAATTTAATTAAGTTAGATTACATTAGAAATTTCTTTTATTGTGTACAACATCAGAAATTAATTGAGTTTGTATTACTTTAATACTATTGCTATCATAAACTGACGAAATAGTTTTGAATAAGTAGATTCATTTGTTCTTAATCCAAAATTACTTTTAATTTTTGAAAAATCAAATGCTTGTAGCCAAGCTTGGCTACAATTGGAATTATAAAAAAAATAAAGAAAATTATATTTGTAAAAATTGTTTAAAAGTCTTATAGATAAACTTTTCTTCCTTATTTACAGTTTTATATTTAATCCTTAGTTTTAATTTTCTATAGTTTGATGTTTATAATTAATATAAATATTATCAAAAATTTTATAGATTAACTTATTTATATTATATTCGGATATGCAGATACGAGGTGTCGTTCATTCAGGACTTGCCGCTAGGAGGGCTGCAGGTTTTTGTCTTGCTGTTAATTGCTCAATGTCGGGTATTGTCTATACGGTATATGGCTTATGTAACGAATACCTTATCTTACTTCCAGAACTTAATAAGGAATTAAAATGATAAATTTAAATAATTGATATTAAAAATGTTTGTTTCTGTTGAAGAATATGACTTATTATTTGTTTTTAGGTCATTGAGATCATTGATAACTTCAGCGTGCATACATTATTGTTATTAGTGAATATACATTATTGCTGTTGTTATTAGACTTTATTATTGTTATTTTATTTTGCGAAATTCAGAACTTGAAAAAGCAGAACGATGGATTCTGTGAAAAATCGTTTATAGTTGTATAAAATTTGAAAATGACTCTAAAGAAGAAATTTATTTAATCAGGAGATACTTAACGCAGACTAACCAGTATTAATCAGTCGGTCAAAATAAAAGAATTGAAAAAAAAAATATAATAAATATTGAAAATGGGATCAGATCTAAATTTAAGGTGAGACACATTTGTTTTTGTAATATTAGACATTTTTGTTTTTATTTGTTTTTTTCTAAAAATTAATAATAAAAACGCACCAGTTCTTATGAAAAAATTGTATCCAAAGCATTAAAAAATTGTTGTTAATTCATTATATTCGTTTTGCAACGATCCTTTATCAGTCATAATTACATTGAGAGGTGAAATTCTATATTTATACACGATTAACCAATGAGATTTAAAAAAATAAGAACTATTGATTTTAAATACACTTCCTCGTTTTTATAGTCTCTCTCTTGGTGAATTCTTCAAGGAGATGAATCGTCTGTTATAAGTTCTTCTATCGGAGTCTTCAAAAGAGTATCTTCTGTCATTTGGGAAAGTCATCTCCTTGAAAAATTCTTCAATAGAGGATTATAAAAACAAGGAAGTGTATTTAATACTACATGTTCATAATTTTTAAATCTCATTGGTTTAATTGTATAGAAATATAGAATTTCTCTCAATAAAATAACGATACATAAGGCATCGCTGCAAAAAGGATCCGAAAGCTCTCGAAGACAATGTAATGAATTCAGAGCAATTCGTTAATGTTTGAATACAATTTTTAATATGAATTGGTGTGTTTTTATTATTGATTTTTAGAAATATAAAATTTAAAATGCAACGCAAGTTAAACTAAATTTTTAATTTTTATTTGATTTGTTTACATTTTTTTAATTATTTCAACAAAAATATAATGTATTGATTTAAAATGTTGATTTTTCCTTTTGCTCAAGTTCAGTGAAGTCATTGTAAGATATAACGTTAATTAAAATTTCTTTTCTTCAGTTTCCTTCTTATTTTTCTTAATGAAAATTTGTTGTTATATTTCGTAGCTCTCTTAATATTATTGGAAGCCCTGACACATGAGATAAATAAATTTCTTTTTCTTTTCTGAAAACATCTTGTAATGTTGATAATATTATTTACATTTTAACATATGAAATTTTACAAGCCATTGATAACCACAAAATAAACCACTCTCAAATTCTACAAAGTTCAGTTGTCTACTCAGTTTTTTACCAATAACATGGTAAAAAAAAGCGTTATATACCAAAAATATATTTTTTTTTAAATTTATTTTTCACAGTCTGCTTCATGCTTTAATTCATTTTTTTCTTGTCTGATTCCATTTTCTATTTGATCAAAGCTATCTTTGTTATTCATAATAATGCATTTTGTTTGTTTGTTCATTGTAGTTTGCTGAGATGCCGCTGCAAGTCGCTCTAGTTCAATATGGAAGCCATTGATGAGATCATCAACCTGACTGGACTTCGCCACCAGAGCTGCATCCACATAAATGGTAAGTATCACTTGACCTGCATAACTTATCATACACGATGTCACACCTGAAAAGAGAAAAACTTACAATTATTACATAAATAATGAATGAGTAAATATAAGTTTTCGTTATGTGAAGATATGTTTTTAATTGGCTTTCAGAAAGTTTCTGTTATATTAAAGATCTTCCTAAGGTGTCTTATAAAACCCAAATCTGTTATGTAAGATACAATACTGAGCATGTCGTAGGATTTTGTTGGACACTTTCAACGTAGATTACTTCTTTGATTTTTATATATACAATAAAGGCTACATGTTATGTTACTTGACAAAACAAAGAAACTATTGAGTTGATTGATGTTGCGTTGCTTTTAGCAACAATCTACGCGCACCCAGCAAAGACCATCAAGAGCTTTAAAGAGTAGGTAGTACTTAATAGCAGTTGTAATAAAATCTATCGCCATATTGGCAACGGTGGGTATCCATGAATCTTGTTCAACAAATGAAAGGACATCATAAGCAACTGTTGGCAATAGAAACTCACTTTTGCTGTATCTTCGCACATCATTCGAAATTTAGTGAATGCATACTGTTTGGAATTTCTTTAAGAGAAGTTTTGATTTAGTAGTGATATTTTTCGGTCTACTTACGTATCCTTCATTCGTTATTAATAGTCTTAACATGTTAGAACTTTTATCAATTACTAATCATAAAGAGAAAAAAAGAAAACCTTTTAATTAAATTGGAAGATGCAAAAACAGGAATAAAAAAAACATACAAACATAGTGAGGCAATTCATCGACGAAAAAAAGCAGCAATTGTACGACAGAGATTCACCATGTAAACAAAATTTCACGTTAAAAAATAATGATTTGTAAATTACAAAAAAAAAAGTATATTATATGTGTCTTATCTCCTTTCTACTTATTCTTATATTAACAAATATAAAAGGAAAGAAGGAATTCTTTCTGAAAATTTGCTTCATCAAAATATTTTCTGATCAAACTTAAGGTCAGTCTTCACGAAATCATTATAAATTTTAAGATCTTGAAGGTCTTGACTTCCATGAATAAGCAGAGAAAAATTATCGCGCTTCCCTCTTTTCCCTAAATTTTCTCCACTTCTAAAGTTAATTCTAGATATTGAAATAAAATAAAAATAAAAAAATGGAATAACCTCATCTCCCAAACAAATTATAAGACATACCTTTGATAAATACAATTGATTTTGTTTGAAATTTAAAACATTTTGTTTGTTCTGTTCTGTTCAGTTTTTGATTTTCTTTGTTTGAAACCGTCTTTCTCTCTCGGTCATTGAACCTCAGCGTTAAATATTTCATTTAATTGGATCTTAGAATTCGTAGGGTTTCTTGTTTTTCACTACCTTGTTATAAAAGTACATATATAAATAAAATGAGATTAAATAAACTTAAATAACCGAGTACAGATATTAAATATTAACGTTATGGAATGCGTTTGGAATAAAAGTATTTGCAGTTGAAGTAGCGCCATCTATTGATCACATATTAAAAAGAAAAGATTACAAGTAAAAAAAAAAAGTTCTCAATATTTCGTTCTGCGAAAAGACAATGGAAATGATTCCAAACACTTTAATAATAACATACAATCGAACCTGTCTATCTCGAAAACCTCTATATCTCGAAATTTCCGAAATTCCCTACATTTACAATCTAAATTCAATGTATTTTCCATGTTTATCTCGAAAAAATTTCCTTCAAAACCTCTGTATCTCGAATTTGGGATAGTGTAAATTACAAAAATCGATGCCCAAAGACCACCCTTCTTCAACAACAGGTTGAATCTCAGGAAAATGTTGGCCACGAGAGATTCGCAGCTCTTGCTAACCTTAAAAGGCTAATAGAAACAAAGATAGTTGGACGTCAAAAGTCATTGAAAGATTATTTTTATTGTTAAATGTACGTATCTATGTTTAAAAAATGTTATGAATGCAGTATAATTAATCTGCGATTATACCACTGTATTTTTCTACAACAAAAGCAATTAAAAAGTTTTTTAATTGACCGCATTTAAAACCTCTATAACTGGAAACATCTTTATCTCGATTTTTTTTCCTTTCCCGTGAGATTCGAGATAGACAGGTTCGGCTGTATTAATAAGCTGAACATAATATTTCGTTCAGCTTATTAAAACAATCGTTAATAAAGGAAAAATTCGGTTACTTTACAAACGAATTTTTTTAAATACTTGCAGTGTTGTAAGAGATATTATTGTTTGAAATGTTACTTTCTTTATTCTATTGCTTCCCATGTTTCTTATCTTCCTATTCTGAACAGTTTTTGTTAGTGTTGTATTTCTCTTTCGATTTATCGGAATCTCTTCCATTTGTTCTTAATTTAGATTTGGCCGCAAATTGTTTTCTTGAAAAAAAAAGTACAAAATAAAAAAATTAGTAATATATATATATTTCTCTTTTTGTGTGCAATTACAAAAGTAAATGAATAGAATATCTTTAATAGAGAAGGAATTGTAAAATATTTAAAAAACTAATGCCCGAGTGCACCAAACTTCAGTTAACTTTGATGACTGCAGTTTGGACGGAGCTAAAATTAGTGGGGGGTGCTGCTCCAGAAAAATTTTAGCCTTTGTTTTAAAATTGTATGAAAGGAAACATGTATAAAAAGAAAATTTATTCAGAAACTTGATAAATTTCTTTTTATACATGTTTGTTTCCTTTCACACAATTTTAAAACAAAGGCTAAAATTTTTCTGGAGCAGCAACCCCCCTCCCCCACTAATTTTAGCTTCGTCCAAACTGCAGTCATCAAAGTTAACTGAAGTTTGGTGCACTTGGGCATTAATCTTATTTTTAGAGACATTCCATTTGAAGATGTTCTTAGCGTTTAAGTTATTCTCTCCAATTCAAATAAATGTCAGTTTCCATTTCTGTTATCAGAAGGTCACTGATCGAGGACAGAAAAGAACATGTCGTAGATTTACAGAACATATGAATCAGATATCCACAGAGAAAACAAGTTATTTGTTTATCTCAAAGAGAGATAGTTACCATTGCTTATCTTATAACAAAGATATCTTCAAGCATTATTTTGAAACCCAAATGCAGATATTTTGCTTCCCATTGATCTGAGTACATTATCTTAAAAGTATCGCGATAAGTTATAGTTGACAATTGGAACTGGTTTCAATATCAATTTATTTAGTTTCTTAATGTTTAAGTTTTGACAAATTAACAATATATCAGATATTTAACTGGAATCCGTCTCTTACATAATTTCTCAAAATCAAATATCGACACTTCCTTTCCATATTAGACGTACGTAACGCACAAATTCGAGTGCTAATCACTATCACAGATGTCTTATATTCATTGGCAGCCTCTTCTTAGACTTAACCAAACTTCTTTCCTATCTAATTTTCCGTTGCGAATAATAAGATGTGTATTTCGCTCTTGATAAGGAAAAACGAGGGAAAATATAACAAAGAAATAATTAAGGGAAAATGAATAATAATAATACGTAAATGTAGAATTCATCTATTTAATATCATTTATTTATTTATTTTTGCTGTGATTACAACTATTCATACTGATGAAG
The DNA here is from genome assembly GCA_023159025.1 of Thereuonema tuberculata. Lineage (NCBI taxonomy): Eukaryota > Metazoa > Arthropoda > Chilopoda > Scutigeromorpha > Scutigeridae > Thereuonema > Thereuonema tuberculata. The sequence goes on from JAFIDM010000179.1 coordinate 49,343,481, forward strand.
AGTAAATATTTTTACCATAAACCACAAATTCTTAAGATACTAAATTCAGTTCCTTTAATCCTAATAGTTTGTAATGGATTAATTAAAAGAATGAATTGTTAAACGTCTACAAATTCATTACTTCGCTTGTAATGATATTATATAGAACTTTTTGTCTTCTTCCCGCGATAATTTCTCCAACGCACACAAGGAAAATTTTCGAATATAAAAAATAGAGGTCTGTAAATATGCAAAAAAATTGACTGACTTTTATGAGCCTTATTTTCTAGGATAGTTAAAAAAAACTGGAATGGAAATATTAAAACACTCCTAAGTGATGATAAGAAAAAAAAAAAAAAGATGTTCTTCATCGGATATTTTTCACTTTAAAATTTTACGACTATTTTTGTCATTAAATTTGCCAAAATTAATACTAAGTGTTAACTTCAGTTTAAAACTGATTAAATGATATTTCGCCTTAGAAGCCAAATTAAACGACATATGCCTACAGTAATATTTCTTCAGAGTATGAAATATTCGAGTCTTTTTTTCTCAATATTAAGTAAGTAATTTCATTTCAAATCAACTATCTAATTCAAAACCTAATTTCAGTCAGTTTCTGACAATGTAATTTCGAAATGTTAACCATTAGGAAAATCAATATGGTTTATTTAAAAGTTTTGATATCGTTAATGTTAATCTGTATTTTTAAACTGTGTGCGCACATACGTACGTCTGCAACAATGAAATTGCGCAGCAATTGGAACGCACGTTGCCAGGAAACAAGTATTGTTGCATGGTCAACTCTGCCCGCAACACTCCAATTTTGCAAGGGCGTTTCCAGGCCACAAGAGTATTGGCGTACGGTCAGTCCAACTGCGCAAATTTCCGACTGTTTACAAATACTGTTCAATGTTGTACACCATATATGTTTTAGAATTAAAACTTTTAAATTAAGGTTTTAAATTCTAAAACATAATCTACATTTATTTTTTGTTTTAGTTTTTAATTAACTTGATGTATTTTATTTTATTTTTTTTGTCTTTATGCGAGGCTTCCGGAGCAAAACGACAGATAGCCGTGTAAAATGTTTAAAATCTTATCTTTTTCGTCAGAGTGAAAATGACTTTTTTCTACTGTATTATTGGTTGATTAATTTATAATAAAAAACTGTTTTCTCTAATTTAAAAAAAAAAAATGTTCTCTTTTGCTCCAAATCAGATTACTATAGTAACATTTTGTATCATTTACATCCTTCTTTTAATTTCCGGAATAATGTTGCTGCTTTCTTATTGACTAAAGTAAATCATTAGTTTTTAAACTATATCTTTCTTTCTTTTCTTATTTTTTTTCTTTAATCCTTTTCTAATTTTTTTAGCGCAATTGTGACGTAGTTGTTATGATGTGGATTATCTCTGCGAAAAACTCAATTTATTCAGAGATCGAATTTTGGTAAAATAATTAGAGCCTAACAGTTCGTAATGATTTCAAATTTCTGATAGTTTCTTTAATTTTCTGTAAGACTTTGGAAAATAGAAGGGTAAAAATACTGTACGATTTCATCGATAGATGTCGTTACAGTCGAATCGATGCTCACTTGTCCGTTTCTATTGAAATTTTTGGCTTTAATTTTTTTTTTTTTCATCGAGAGACGAGAGTTAACAGATTATTTCTGTCTCACTAAAGAGTCACTTTTATTTAGGATATTTGGAAGAAGCTTTCTTTCTGAAATGATCGCTGCAAATCCGACTCCATTTCGAAAGCTTTTTCCCGGAGCGAATTTTCACCCACCACGCTTTTTTTAAAGCTTTGTCATTCGGAAAAGAATGAAAGCTTATATTCTTATTATCTCTGTAAACCCTATTAAAGCATTGGGAACACAACAATTCCTTTCACCTCGCTTTTTCTTCGTCACTTGTTCCTCGGACGTTCTGGCACATGGCTTATCCATGAGATCCGCTGGGCGAGTGATCAACCACAGCATGTTGCTCGTTGCGCCCTCTATATTCCATTTCGCTTCCCAATAGAAATTCGAAAATTCTTCTCATCTCAGTTTAATGTTTTTATTTTCATTCATCTCCTTTAATAATGAAGTTTAATCATTTAAGTATGTAGATAGAAATTATAAACAGCAATACATCCTGTGATTTGAAGCTTAAATTAGAAAAAAAAAAAAAAAAAAAAAAAAACATTTCTATACAATAATATTGAGTAAAATCTTAATATATTAATCTTAAATTTCATATTTTTTTTCACTTTAGATTTCTTATTAATGGGATGTAGCCATTGCCCTTACTGTAGAATAGAGCAGTATCTATTTGAATCGTAATATCTTATATGATTAATCTTATTGTATTTTAATTGTAAAATTTATAGGTTACGGAGATTTTTTTTTATATTTATGATTTATATTTATGATGATTATATTTCCATTAACCTAAAGGAAAATTCTACCAAGGATTTTTGAGATTTTAAAAATAAAAACATCATACGTTTGAAAAGTAATATTTGAAAGTAAAACTCAATAATAAACCGAAGACAACTATTACAGCTGTTGTATTGGTTTCAAATCAAAACCAGAATTCAATTAGAATTACTGGATTGGATCAAAAGAAAGTTCAAGGTTTTTCGGTTGTAGTCATTCATCCTTAATAAAAAGAACTCAATGTAAAGATCTTTCTGCCCAATAAATTGGTATTCTACACTTTATCTACTAGTGATTTTATTTCAGGATGGGCCATGTTAGGAAGCCGCCAAAAAAGAAATAGAAAAAAAAAAGGTACCGGTAATTTTCAAAATTCCGGGGGGTGGGGGGCATTCAACCAAAGAATACAACAGGACCTGTACATGAGATTTCGGAGAAGGGAAGCCCCCCCCTCCCTCACCCCTTCTACTATGCCTATATTGTCTGCATTATACTCAAGGTAGAGCAAAGAAAAATGTAAAAATGTATGTCGGGAATTACTATGCGAAGACCAAAGAACGTATTTACGTTCTTTGGCGAAGACTAAGAAGACTAGCAGCCTCCATGACCCGCTTTGACCTCCCGAAACATTAATAAAACTTTCTTTCAATCATCACTGCTATTAATAGATTTAATTATCCTTATCCCAAATCACAATAATTCACTCACTGGCATGAATTCTAACAGTGGAACATCTTAAGTATCGGCATAGTAAAAATTGACTAAGTTAACCTAAGCCTACCTGTACTCCCTCTGTGGGGAGCGAAGTAGAACAGCCTATTCACTTGATGACCCCACATAGAAATTTTTTGAGTAGGTCCTGGTACTGTGGCGGTCACGAGGGTGGCAGGCGTTGAGCTAAACATTCTTCGGGTCATCCATAAAGGAATCACATTAATAATCCATCTGAAAGACCATGCATTCACTAGGATCTCCGAAGAAGATTTGGCGGCTTTGAGGATGGTGCTGGCGGCGTCTAGTCGCTTAAGGGGGTCCTCCAGATCGATCGGTACGTCAACCAGAATCACCGAAATGTTGTTCTCGAGAGGAGCAATCCTGGGGTCTATGTGGAGCGAGACGGGAACAACGGATTTGGGGACCTCGGGAAAAGGCCTCCCACAAGTCAAAAAATGTCTTCTGAGCGTTCCAGCAATACAGCTGAGATAAATGTCATTGACAGTTGCTCCCGTCGCCGCTTTTATCTCTCGGAACACCTGCAGAGGAATGGGACGCGACCAGCGCACCAACTTGTCGCGAGTCAGCGGAACGTCGTGCAGCGCATTCTGCTCCGTCCGGGTCAGGTATCCGAGGACAATGGAAGGACCGCTCAAGATGGCATCGAAAACTCTACTTGCTGTACTTGGCTGCTCCTGAATTGTTTTTGGAGCCGACGGAAGCAACATTGGCTCCTTTTGGGAATCAACAACACAGCGTAATAATAAAGAAACAAAAGAGATGCCATCTCCTAATGAATGGTCGACACGGAATACGGCGCAAAATTGTACTCCCGAGGCTGAATGACATTTGATGAGGGGTGGTGCCAGTTGCAATAGATGCAAACACCACGGCGATTTCTTGGGAGGGAAAGGAAGAGGCCCAAGGCGGGAAAGGAGTGTTTGGAGTTCGTTCTCTGTGCTTACCGGCGGTTCGTCATGCAGAACTACGTGATCTTCTATTCGGAAGTCTTCCTCTTCTCTCCAGGTACACACGCCGAACTCGTCTGCTAGATGCCGGGTGAGTTTCCTCATGGGATTCTCGCTTTCGTCGCTGTTGGGCGGACGGTGGATCTGGTTCTCAACTCTATTCCTAATATCCTGAAGATCCATCGGTCCGTCGAGGAAGAAAGCTGCGTTAATGGCGTACTCCGGGTTTTCGGGATCCAATGTCCAAAGCACATCCATGCCGCTCGCTACCCGGGCTGCGTCGCTGCGCCGGAGATGTACCATCAATCCGGCCACCCACCACCGGAACAACAGGACCAGATAGAAAGGGACGATCACCACGATTAAAATTAATTTAAGTAAACCGACACATACTTTGACGATTTCACGTAGAATCAATTTGAGAAAATGTCGCTTGGACCCCAGGGGAAGCGCTTCCATGTTCTGTATCACTTTCTCCCCATTTGATTGACCCCTGATCAAAACTGAACCATGTGTATCGATGCTTTTTTGTTTCAGCTTTATCTCACTAGAGTGCGCGAAGAAGCCTCTCATCTGATCATATGAAATCCAATTACAAATGACCGACAAATAGCCTAAATAATTCTTAAGATTAACCAAGAAAAAATACGGCATTTCTTTTAACAATGTTTACTATAAATAATATCATCATTAAAAATATTACAAAATATTAAGATATAATTAATGTTTTATATTATTAAGTATTAAAAATTTCCTTTGTAACTAATTTAATAAATAATCCGTAATTAATTTTCAATTTGAATATTTCAAGATTAATTTTACTTAAAATATAAATATTGGTTAAATTAAAAGTTGATTCTGTTTTCTTGATAAAAATATTAAAGCAAAATTTAAAACACAAACTATTAAAATACCGAAAGAAATCAGAGAATATTACACAGAATAATAATTCGTTCCTTTTTATTTATCAGTGAAGTTGTTATCTTCGCTTATCTTTTAATCTTGTATCTGAGATCTTTAATTTATTTTGGCTTTCAAATCTTAACAAGCAGATATTTAGATATTTCCTTACTTTGTATTTAAAGTGATAATTTTTATCTTGTTGATAAGCTTTGTATGTTGTGAATTTCTTCCTCAAAAATAAAATTCAATCTTCGAAAAGTAATTTCAAGTATATAGTTCGGAATTTCGTTTTCTTGGACTACAATCTTAAAGAAATTTATTATTATAGAAATATGTTCCTCTCCAGTTGCTAGATCGACAAAAATGATCATTTAAAATAAGAATAATAAGTTTTAATGAGACTCGTAAAAAAAAACAAAAAAAAGCTGCCCTCAGCAGTATTACGCGGGCAACCATTTCTCACTTTTTGTTTTTAATTGAAGGAAAGGCTTAAATTTCACCATGTTTTCACTTGAAAAGTACTCGAGAAACTTCTCCTGGTAAAAATAAAATTCTTCACAATGAAATCAATTAACGGTCACAAAGAATACAGAACCTTTTAACCGATTCGTATATTGTAGTCGATTTAAAAGTTTAAGATAAATGCACATTTGTGACTTAAAAAAAAAATCGAAACAGTTACCGTCCAACCCAAAACAATTTTTTTGGAGGGAAGGGGGATTGGAAGGTAACTGGTTTTAATCCCCGCCCCCCCCCTGTCTCTCCATCTCTCATTCGGTTACCAGTATTTCTGATTTTCCTAACTTTAAGTAAACTTGTATTTTTACTCTGGTCCGAATTATATTCTAAAATTCAAATGTGTGAAACATGCATTTGTATAATGCATAAAATATCACTTGAAATAAAATGAAAACTGTGTTATTTAAATCAGAAAAACAGGAAACGTAACAATATCAACTTAAAAATACAGATCATGAAAAATGAAATGCTACGAAAAGTCGGATCATAATAATAAGGAAACAGACGAGAAGGTTTCTATTGTAATAACATTAGGCCATCTCCCTGTCTCCCCCTGGTAAGTATGAGATAATCCAAGAAGAATCGATTCCAAGCGTTTATGGCAAAAAGTGATATTTTATTCCTTTTTGAATGAACTCATTATTTGATAGCGCGCGCCATTGTTTACGGAGAGAAGCTAAAAAAATGAACATTGAAATTTAAATTTTAATTTAGTAGGCTAAAATTAATGAGTTATTTTCTTTTTTCTCTGGCTCATCTCTCATTGCACCACACACACACACACACACACACACACACACACACAAAGGGAGGGATGAGAAACAATAATTTGAATGTAGCCCCCGTGGACTTCGGATTAAAAGGTTGTAGGTTCGATTCCCGTCGCGAAGTTTTCATTATAGTAATTTTTTTCACAGGAAATTAACAATTGCACCGGACAGACAGGCAGACAGAGAAATAACAGATTTTAGTAATGTAGATTCTAAATTTCATTTATACAACATTTCTGTATTTTTTTTTAACTTACGAATGAAAATATTAGATATTAATTTCCGAACCACTCTTTATCCATAGCAAACGTTTCAAAACTATTATTATTTTGTAGCTTTTCCAAAAGCTATAAAATAGCTTACCAGCTTATTATTCCGAAAATCACAACTAAGTTTTGAGAAAATAATGTTCTTTAAAATAAATTAATCTAGTGTAATTTAAACTCCAGTTTTTATTTTTGAGATACAGCGTGTGTTTGTCTGATGCAATTCTCACATGAAACAATTATTTAAGTAGATAAAAATATTTAAAACTGAGGAAAATTTTGAGTTAAAAATTGTTAACTAAAAAACGTCATTTAAAAGAAAGTATTTATTCATGTATTTATTTTTTGTTTCTTGTTGTTCTTTTGTGGTGAAAAGCCTCTAATGGTCAATAACCTAAGATTGGTTTACAATTTGAATATTGATATTTATTATATTAATTTTTGAAAGGTCATTTTGCTTTCTTTAGTATTGTATAGAAGGTTATGTTATCATGTTTATTCCTAACACGATTAAATTTCATTAATTTAGATTAACGTAGTTTATTTTTAATGTGTTCTTATAAAACTACTTACTCGTATCATATTTCGAAATCAGTTGGAAGTTAACCAGATTGTAACCAAAAAAAAAAAAAAGACTTCATAGATTTTATTTCGTCGATAAAAAAGTAATTGAACTGTTGATATGAGAAATAATTTCAATGTAGTTATGAAATATGATAAAGAATATTTCAAAATGTAATCTTAATATTAGATAGCATGGAATGGGTCCTCGAAAATTGTAGAATATGCGTCGTTGAAGACAATGGTCAGTTATCCAAAAGAATGAGTCCGGGAACTTTGTGGTTGATTGTAAAATGGGAAGCTAGGGTTAGATTGGCCATCTGATATCTTAACCTCTCTTCCAATTAGACATCGGAGAGATTTGGGCTCGAAGAAAAGTAACTATCTTTTTATGAAATATTGGGAATAATTCTTAATGTTTTTGTAAACTTTTCCTGATTGAAGATTTTAGAAGATCAGCAATACTTATTCCCTGCAATACTGATTTATATAGAGTGTATCTGAAATTTGCTGCCAAACTTAAAGGTTGTCTTCAATCATGTCATACATGAATAAATGTCATAAACATAAGTCTGGAAATTCGTTATTTCCAAGATATGAACGATGAAACGATAAAGAGATGTTGGCCTTTACGTCGTATCGTAGAGTCATTAAATTGCTCCTTAGTAATCGTGACATGGCCTGCTCGTTCCCCTGATTTAAACCCTCGGGACTTTTTCGTATGAGGTTACCGTAAAGCATTAATGTACACCAGGTGGGTTCCTGACGCCCACGCACTGCATGATCGTCTAGTGGAACGACGTTGTATTGAGTGCATTGCGGCCAGTGGAGGACATTTCGAGCACTTTCTGTGAAACTGAGCGACTGTATGGCCAACACCTCTGTATTGTTGCACCGTTCATATCTTGGAAATAAAGAATTTCCAGACCCATGTTTATATGACATTTATTCGTTGTTTTCTATGATTGAATATAACCTTTAAGTTTGGCAGTATGTTTCAAGTACTCCCTGTATATATCGTGGGAAGACGAATTTGAATGGCATATAGATATCGTGATCTATGACCCCTGATCGGCTTTTATCACAAGATCCCGGGGTCATCTGTTCAGGTAGGGGAGAACCAATAGTGTACTTTCCAAAGGAAAATACCAAAGGAAAATAAATTAAAAGAATAACAGAACCGACACATATAATTTTTTTTAATATATTTTTACTTTTTTTTAAAAAAAAATGTGTGTCGGTTCTCTTATTCTTTTAATGTCACAATTTTTAATTTACACGTTAAAATTTAATTGAAAGGAAAATACACAAAACCACCCTGTAGACTTATTTATTCATTAACTGTAACTACAGCATTAATAGTTTGTTTTAATTTTAAAATCCCTTACATATTAAATGTGTTTGTGTTTCAGTGTAGATGTACTTTATGATATAATTTAGAATTGAATGTATAAAGACGTCAAAACAACAATGCAACAATAAACAACAACAATGTAAATACCGTAACCAAAATATAAATGAAAATTTATTGCTTTTATATTTTTTATACCCATAGCTTAATTCGTAAAAATCATATACATTTATTTTTTACACTTTCATTGATAAATATTTATATAGTTAATTGTAACTTATTTATATAAGTTGCATACTTAACTATATAATTAGTGGGTAATTTTTAAAAACTTTTATTAATAATTAATTTTTATTAATAAAAATGTAGTAAAAAAGTGTACATAATAATAGAATAATTAAAGTTTTACGTGCACTGTCTATCTTCATTACACCCAAATAAAAGCCGGCGCACAATGTCTATCCGTAGAACAAATAAATTTAATAGAAATTTTTACACAACTATAGTTTCAGATACACAAACTAATCTGACTTGAAAATGGATACTCGTTTGTGTATCTGAAACTATAGTTGTGTAAAATTTGTATCAAATTTATGTATGCCTACTGTATTGGCACTAGTCAAGAAAAAGGTATGTAAAACTAATTACCTACATTATATACGACGTTTCAGAACTTCTTTACAGCTTCCCCCTTCCAGTTTGGGTCCCCGTTATATTTAAAGTCTTTCTTTTGGATGGAACATGGCGGCTGTGTGTGATTTTCCGTAACGGTTGGAAATAGTCTTTGTTGTGATGTGTTTGCTGAGATGTGTTTGTTGATTGTAAATGGTCACTGTTGGAAGTAGTCATGGCTGGAAACAGTCCTTTGTTGTGATGTGTTTGTTGAGATGTGTTTGTTGAGAAAACTTGGTTGTAATGCGTGGACAATGCCTTGTAATGAGTTCATTAGATGCCATATTCTAGTACATTTTTAGTTGACAAATCTTGGTTGTAGCTTTTTAGTAGACGAATCATTCCCGATGCATAAAATTGTCTTAAATATCTAATTTTTCTTTGTCCAAATATTTCAATATTTTTAGTGTCAAGGGAATGGCATGTTGTTATGCAATGAGAGGCGGTGCCATATGCTTTATTTCTGTGTTTTACAGCGTTTACGTGTTCATTTTTGCGGATGCCCAATTCCCTTTTAGAATTTCCTATGTAGAGACATTCGGATCGATTGGTGGTACTGATTGACATCTTATCCCCATAAATGGTTCCTTTCATTTTCAAGATGGATTGTTGGTCTTTCTTTTTCCTGTCCTTGTTTAAAAATGTGCCTATCGTGTTGCTTGGTTTGCAGGCTATGCCTATACCTGCACTATTCATGGTTGGCACGTTAAATACTGTTATATTGTATTAAATTTATTTGTTCTTTGGATAGACAGGCTTTTATTTATTGTAATGAAGATGGACAGTGCACGTAAAACTTTAATTATGTTCATATTATTTACGAAATAAAGTATAGATATAAAAATATTAATATAATAAATTTTCATTTATATTTTTGGTGATGTATCGGATGATTGTAATTAAACTGACAGTAATCAGAGCAATGTAGAGAAGGATCTATTCGATGGATCACAACAGAGATAGGTGGATACCTTAATAAGAACATAGGGAAGAGAATTGCGAATAAAAAAAAAAATGAGGTATGTTGAGTGTCGCCCAGGTGCTGGTGTTGAGCGCAAAAAACTCTGCTAATTTCTTGTGACATTGCAACCAGTCCCACGTGATGTCTTGATGTCTTCCTGTAATTGCTTATCCGAAATGGTATCCTCATAAGATTCAGAGAAGGTAGAAGCTGCAACCACTTGATCCTGAACAGCCCATCGACTTCGCTTTGTGATTTCGGACAACATGTGGTCTTCGAAAGTCTTATGGCGACCGATTAGGTTCATTTTTCCCTACAAGGAGCAGTGAATGCGACTAGTTGTCTAATTTGGATTCAGACGCATCCGAATGCTGTGCTTGCTGAACCCCTACACTCCCACTATGTAACTGTATTGTGTGGATTTACAGCAAACTTTATAATCGGACCATTTTTCTTCAAGGCCTCGTGTCTCGATTGGACCACATTATACAGATCTTCTCCGCTGTAAGTTTATTCTGGCTTTGTAAGACTTAATTGCTTACACATCATAAACTTCATGCAGGATGTGACGCCACTCCATATTTCATATGCAGCTATTCAATTATTGCCTACCGCATTTGGTGAGGAGAGAGTAATCTGTTGAACGTTTTCCAATGCTTGGCTTACACGATCTCTCGTCCTCAACTCATTCGATTTTATTTTATTTTATTTTTTTTATTGTGGGGTTAATTTGAAAAGTCAGTTTTTCAAGGCAATGTAGAATTGATTTCTGAACTGAAGGCAAGAATAACAGAATATGATCCAGCCATTCCCGAGATATATTTCAAGCAACTGAACTACGGCGTATTATGCTTCCAGCATATATTGAGTATAGTAAAGTATTGTATAATTCACATATTGAGCATCATGATTTTAAATAAAGGTGAGATTTGTTCAACTTAGTAATTTCTTTTCTTTTCTTTTTTTTTATTCGCAATGTCTCTTCTACATGTTCCTATTAAATTCACCTGTTTTCGTTGTGAGATAGCAGTGCTCTAATTAAACAAAGGCAGGCCAGGTTGTCATTCAAAGAACATTTTAAATACCTTCAAAGTTATGAATTTTTATTTTTATAAAGTTTTTAACTTCTGGATCATCGTTTATTGGTATTTCGGTGGATAGAAACTGCATTAAATCCTATTTTAATATTAAGCCTTTTTTTTTCTACGAACTAAAATTTCTTTTCCACACAATAAAGGAAAGAATTTTCATTGCTTTTATTTAACAGAAAATTGTAAATTACATTGAGGTTGTTTGTGTTCTGAGGAAAAAGAAATCCTCAAGTTCTCAGCGCTTTTCTGTACTGAAGTTACGAGAGAGGACATTTTGTGTTCCTTTATTCCGTTCAGTTCATTTGTTCTATTGGACATCTTCTCTCTTTGACAGTTCATTTATTAATCTGTGAAGAGACGAAACCACTTCCGCGATTTCTGACCTGAATCTGCTTCCGTTCCTGGAGGCTTTCAACCAATGACTGGCCCCGATTTGCAACAAGGCAGCAGGGGAAAAAATAAAGACAGTTATTTTGAAATTTGTGCCAGAAGAAAAAATTATACTTTTTTTTTATTTTTGTTATTAAACAAAAATGTTAAGAGACAATGTTAAGGTTTCACTAATTATATCTTATTTGATCATTGAAAAGCATAATTTCTATTCTTCTTTTCTTCCGTCTTTTTTTTTTTTTTTGCTTTTTTTGGTTTACGCTTGAATTATTGCTAATTAATTATAAAGAATAAAGGTTCTTTCTATTTTTTTTTTGCCTTTATTTAAATATAAGCAATAATTATAACACTAATAATTTCAAAAATAATTAATTTTAATAATATTAATAAAAGCTATTGTTTCTTTTTTATTTTTTATTTTTACAATTAAGATGTATAATTTAAAAAGATTTAGTTAAAAAATATAATTTTATTGGAAAAAAAATGCAGTTTGACGATAGTGAGTTGATTTGGGGGAAAGGGGAATTTTTTTTTTTCTGACCATTAAAAGAACATTAACATTCCTTTAAAATTTGTTGAGAATTTTATTTATTTATTTATTTTTGTTCAGTTGTAAATGTAAGATTTTATTGAATCAAGAGTAAACGTGGGTGAAGAAACCTAATGAGGCCGAAACAGCTGTCCCAGATTCCCCACATGATAGCTCAGGGTGCGAGAACCTTTTGTTTATTTATGTATATCTTGACTAAGTAATTACTAATATGCCTGCACGTTAAACTTATTTAATTACAGATATATTTAATATTTTATATCTGCATATTATCCATCTACTTTCTGCTAGAAGCCTTTGTAAATACTTCTTAATAGAAATGAAGGAAAAAAAATAGAACAATAAAAATTTCGAAAGGAATCAAATCCGTCTGCCTGTGATTCAGATAAACTCAAAAACCATCTGAAGCGTTTCGATGTAGGTCTAGGTTGTTACAAGGAAAGCTCTTAAATATTATAAATATCGAGTGGTAAGAACTTGAAATTGGGAATAATTTACATCTAAATCAATCGTTCTACAAATACATGCTATCAAAGATAATCTATCAATCGACTTTAATAGGGATTGGATTTATAGGGACTTAGTACTACCAAATCGTGAAACTCCAAAACTTGCTATTATCATGATAATTAAAATTAAATTCCATAAAACAATGTTCAAAATTATCATCACTTTCTTTTGTTAGAATTACATGGATATTATAGGCAAATTTTCGAATAGTGGCATTCCAACTACACCCTTTTATTTTTTTCTACACTCATTACCAAAAACAAAACGACGCACATAGAAGGAGTTGTCCGATTGTAATGAAATTTCGTATGCAAAGACATTGGGACCGCCCATGCAAATGATTAAACTTTGGTGTTCAATTAATGAATAGCGAGAGCTACAGCGCATCGGAGCTGCGCACTCAGCAGGTATATATAAGAAGCGATTCTCAATCTGTTGGTCAAAATTTCTGTTGCAATGCGAGTTAGGATACCTTTCAACGACTGAAAAAATGCCTCGTCGCAGGATTCGATCTCATTACGTTCAACTGTCAGAGTTTCAAAGAGGTCGTATCATTGGATTGAAAGAGGCAGGTTGGGCAAATCGGAGAATCGCTCGTCATATGGGTCGAAGTGATGCGGATATTAGAAGATGATGGCAGGAATGGGTGGACAATGGCAGATTTCAGCGTCATGAAGGTAGCGGTCGACCTAGTGCCACAGCAGAGCGGGAGGATAGAGTGATTGTCAGATGAGCTGTCACAGCGCCGGAATCATCGTTATCAACCATCAGACGTGCGACCCGCACACGAGTGTCCACCATGACTATTTACAGACGGCTGAGAGAGCGACATCTACGCTCGTACCGACCGCTACGCCATCTGCCACTCACGTCTACACACCGTCGGGCCAGATTACAGTAGTGCTTGGCTCGATCCGGTTGGAATGATGCTGACTGGGGACGTATAGTGTTTAGCGACGAATCCCGCTTCCAACTGTGTCCTGACGATCGTCGCAGACGTGAGTGGAGTCGCCCAGGGCAGCGTGCCGATCCTGCTTTCACTATTGCACGCCACACAGGCCCTCAACCAGGAGTTATGGTCTGGGGTGCCATTTCCCTTGATAGCCGGACCCCTTTGATCGTCATTAGCGGCACACTTACAGCACAGCGGTACGTCGACGACATTCTGAGACCTGTTTTGCTACCCTTCCTTTTGCATTATCCTGGCCTTATTTTTCAGCAAGATAATGCCAGACCACATACAGCACGTGTTGCTATGACCTGTCTTGCAGCTTGTGAAACACTTCCTTGGCCAGCCAGATCCCCAGATCTCTCTTCAATCGAGCATGTCTGGGATATAATGGGAAGGCGACTGCATCCACCAGGGAATGTGGATGACCTAGCCCGACAATTGGAGCAAATTTGGCAAGAAATACCGCAGGAGACCATCAGGGAGTTTTATCACTCTATGCCAGTCGTGTGGCAGCTTGCATTCAGGGTAGAGGTGGGTCAACACCTTATTGAGCTCGTTACTTTGTAACTCTGTAACTCTGAAATAAATCATTCAATTTGTCTGAAATTTTAATCATTTTCCATTCTGTACATAATCTTCCTCTCCACCAATTTTTGTCTCCTTCGGACAACTCCTTCTAGGTGCGTCTTTTTTTTATTAATGAGTGTCAGTGGCGTATATAGAATATATTTTCGGGGGGGGCCGACACCCCATGGAAACCTATTTGTTCAACCAAAAAAAAAAAAAAACCGTTGGGAGGACATTTCGGGGGGGGCCCGGGCCAAAAAATCTATTCAACTAAACAAAAAAAACAATGAAAATCTATCTGTTCAACCAAAAAAAACGTTCGGAGGACATATCTTCATTATTTCGGGAGGGGCCCGGGCCCCCTCGGCCCCCCCCTTATATACGCCCCTGATGAGTGTAAATGAAACTGTGTTTACACACACTTTTGAAATAGTTCTTTTGTTTTATAGTTTCACTTATTTTAAAGAGATTTTAAAATAAATGCCTCTTTATTTATTATTAGTAATACTCAGAATCATATTCAGTAAGGGAAGCCATTTGGTCGAAATTCAAATTCAGCTAATTTATGAATTTACATGAAGAAATAAATTATATACTTAATAATTAACGTGACATGGTATTTAACATCTGTAAATTGTTTATATTATTTAATACTTGGCAAAGAAAAGAAGAAAAACGTTCCAAAAATTCGTTAATAAATACATATGGTTTTTAAATACTCCAAACAAATACAAATACACCAAAAATGACCAATATTTATATTTGTTTGGCGTGAAGTAAAGTACTTAAATTGAAATGTATATCAGTTTTTTGTGATGCATGTTTTTTCAAGTCTAATCAGAAGTTAGTAAATTATTTTATTATTCATATTTACTTATTTATAAAACATATTCAGCAAAATGTAGTTTTATATTTTATTTATCTTTCTGTTTTTATTAAGTACGTTAGGATTATTTTTATGTTATTGTAGGTTTCATTGCTATTTAACTTAATGTTCTTTTGTACATTATTTAAAGGATTTATTTAAAGGATTTCATTTATCCTTCGCCTCCTAACTTTTGTTCGAATAAAGTGATACATAAATTGTTAAAATAGATATCTTTTTTTTTAAATAAAAATAAAAATTAATAATAATTAATAATAAACTGAAGTTGTGAAAAAAAATAATTTGCTCTGAGATTTCGCTCTCAGCACAACAGTAAATAAAGAAACAAAGAAAGATGAAAAACTTTACTAAATGCTTTCAAAAATAAATTCACTTTATTTTAAAGTAAGTAAAATAAACAAGTAAAAAGAAAACAGTATAAATAGGAAATACGTAATAACTAAATTTTTTTGTAAACTTATCAAAAAAACAATAGCTAATATATTTCACAAATTCATCAGAACATCTGCGCTGCAGCAACAACTGCTAGTGAAAACAAAAGATAAACAGATTGAAGTTTGATAACTTGAATATTGTGAACAAAATTTAAGCATTTTTATGGATTTTTTACAATAATTTTACAAAATATCACTTGACTGAGTTGGAGGCTTCTGAGCATAAAACATGTTTTTCCTTTCTTTTTGAGTGATAGCATATTCTTTGTCCCTGTCATACTTAGTACAACATATTTATTCTCTTTCAACTAAGTATAAAAAATAATGTTCATGTGTTTTAAAAAATGACATTCAAAAAACAAAAATGTTAATGATATTGATTTAAATTTTATGTTTTCGTTTTTACTTAAAGAAGACACTGTTAAAGTTCTATAGCATTTATTGTGATTATTGAAAATGTCTATTGAATATCATTAAAGAGATGAAATTCCGTAGCAAATAAGATACACATTCAGTGATGAACTTACAAAGATAGGCGATAAGAATTGCAGCCACATCACTACTTATCAATGTGACGAGTCAGAATATCTTTAAAATATCACAGAAAAAGTTCGGGATAGTTCAAGCAATGAAAAATAAATCTCTCTGGCAATTTAGAATATGGAGTAACTACAGCGGCATGGTCAGCAAGTGCATTGCAGATATGATGATATTCTGCAGAGACAGCAAGATTGCAATTGTATCGTCTGGTTTAATGGGTTGGTCTAAGCGAGCTGTAGCTTCAGTACACAGAACAAAATGAAACAATAAACTAACTAATAGGACATATATCTTTTTAGTATCATTGCTTCTAAGAGTGGTAAAAAACATTGTTTGAATCTAGTGCTTTCTCCGGAGTTAATCTTCTTTGAGTTCTAGAAGCCCTTTTAAGTGACTAACTTTCATCCCTTGCTTCACACATTCTCAGGACTTGAATCATTTAAATCCTCTCTTATCGTTTCAGATTTCTGGCTTTATCTTTAATAGTGATGTTGGTAAAGTTTCGCTGATGGCATATATTAGTTATTAAAGACTAACAGTTTTACATTTCTTTATAAATTCACTGAAGTAGAAAGAAACATGAAACTTTATGCCAGTCATTCTTCGTACGTCGCTCGCCAAACTTGATCAACTGAGGTCTCCAAATCCGTTTTTGAACATCGTTGATTCGATGAATATCTGAAGTTATTGTCAGAATTTCTGCTTTTTCTCGTCATCTTCAACAACTTATGGATTACGATCAGTACAATTAACATTGGTATATACATTGATTGCATTAAAATAAAAGATCCGTAGAAAAAGAAGTGGTTGATGACATTTATTGCCAATAGTAAAATCGTAGAGAAAAATGACAATATTTGGCCTTGGCCTTCCATCTGGATCTTCAGTCTGCAATGGGAAAATAAATTAATAATGACATTATTCTGATAGAAATTAATTCTTATTATTATCGGACATACATCATATATGTTTTAAAATCTACTTCGTTGAATCCTCTTCTTAATAATATATATATAATACAGTTGACTCGCGATAATCCGACAGTTACGGCACCGAGGGGGTGTCGGATTATCAAAAATGTCGGATTACCAAAGGTTCATTTTTTTAAAACTGAATTTTGACTTCTAAGGCAAAAAAATTTAAGTTATGTATGTACTACAGTATGTACATTGTTACAATACATATTGAGTAGATATTTTACGGCTATTGAGGATATAAAAAAAAACTCATTAGGTATAGTTTTACATAAATGAATACGTATCTATGTAATACTAATTTATTTCTGTATTTTATGTCTTTAAAAAAAATTACAATATATACTGTAAAATATAATTTTATGTCTTAAAATAAAAAACAAAAATACGTACATATGTATTTACGGCTTAAAAAAAAATCTGTAATCGTTTTTTGTTTCTTCTTACGTAATGAGTCTGTCATGTCTTTTTCTTGAATACCTTTTAACATTAAAATGTTCTCGTAGTCGAGTTCCCTCTCCTTACACCAACGTATCAACGTGTTTGCAGTCGACATAACTTCATCGTAAGTGATTGTGCATTTCACCTCCGTGACCGCCTCAATCTGTTCGGTTTTCGAACCAACCTGCGTCGGACTACCGAGCGTGTCGGTCTGTCAAATGTGGATTATAGCGAGTCAACTGTTTTTCGACTGCATTGATTTATCAGTCTTCGGGTTTTACAATAAGCATCTGGAAGCTTTACTCAGTAAAATGAAATGAAAATAAATAAGAATCAACTGGTTATTTAACCCCTTTCGGGGAAATGGCCAGTTCCACAGTGAATATACTCGACATTGAAAGGAAAAAGTATTATTAAGTAAAATTATTTTTTTATTTCAGATCAAAATTATTATTATTTTATTATTATTATTATTATTAGATCATTTTATTACATGTAAAAACACAAACACGAATTTATTAAGAATAAAATAAAACAAAAATAAAGTAAGAACACTGTGCACAATAACCTGGTGCACAGATCCCAGATTAATCATTTATCTTCAAAATGAGATTTCCTGAAGTTGAGACCTAGCTAAATCGCTTTCTCGCACCCGAAAACGATAGATTCAGCCCATTTATCAAAATCCGTAGACCCATTTTCAATATAAAATTTACAAGAATTGCCTAAGAATTACCCGAAAGCAATAATAATAATAATAAAATAGCAATAAGAAAATACTATTCCTTCATGTATTTATCGGCGCATGTCCGCTATTGTAAGCTTTAAAAGTATTAAAAGTAAAAAAATACATTCAGATAATAAAAAGATAGATTTTGAAAATTAACTTGGCAGCGCTGTTGGCGATGTCGCTAAGACACTGGCCTCTCACCTCTGAGTACCGGGTTCAGTTCTCATATGGGTTTCGTTGAGGGTGGAGATCCGCGCAGGGCAGGTTTTCCCGGGGTTCTCCCGTTCCCCTGCATTTCTCACACCATCCTTTCTTACTCTTTCTCTCCGTTTGTCCTTCTTTCCGTGGGATAGCATAATAGATCTTTAAGGTCGCGGTGCTCGGCTGGCAATCCACCCACGCTCACTACATTATATTAGAATCGTTTCTGGAGAACAGCTATATTTTCTTTTACAAACTAGTTAGAAAACTATTATAATGTATTGTAATAAAGAAAGATAAGCAGGACTGCAAAGGAATTTTACTTCTAGTCAAGACTTTTAGATTCAATTTTAATTGGTCCTCAAGGAAATACAGTGGAAACTCGATTAACCGTCACTCTCTGTTATCCGTTATCGATCGCAAAACCTACTTCTCCGTAAAATAGGTTTGATGGGACATTGCCGCGAAAAAAAGCTCGAGCCTCGAAGAAACAGAAGAAGATGACTGATTACAGCTTCAACATATAAACCTTTTTATCTAGTAGGCCTACTGTTTTATGTTTCTATTATTATGTTATGTTATTGTTTCTATTATTATGTTATTATTATTATTATTATACATTTTGAAACACAGTCAAAAATTCGCTGACTGGAGCCTTTAGTAGATACAAGTTTCAGCCAGAAACCTAAGTATCCACCAGGTATCTGCGCAATATATATGATGTTCCAAGCAGCGCTGTTTTTTGTAGTTCTGATGTTGTTATTTCAGACAACTGCAATTGGTTCAAATACTTGGTAAAATTTTTGAGATTGTTCCAAGTGTTCCTATGATGATGGGGATCACTATCGTGTGTTTCATCCAAAGCCATGTTGTTTCTATTGCCAAATCCCTGTATTTTATAATTTTTTCCTGTTCTTTATCTAAAATTCTTGCATCTGCAGGGATTGCAATATCAATTATGAAAATAGTTCTATTTGTTAATACTGTTATATCTGGCGTATTATGATCCAGGTGTCTATCAGTTTGAATTCTAAAATCCCACAAGATTTTGACGTCTTCATTTTCTAAAACTTTTTCAACTTGATGTTCCCATGAATTTTTAGATGCTGGTAAGTCATATTTTTTGCATAATGCCCAGTGTATTAATCTGGCGACCCTATCACGTCTGCTTTTATAGTCCGTTTGTGCGATTTTGCTGCATTCACAGATTAAATGCGAAACAGTTTCAAGTTTTTCTTGGCGTAGTCGGCAGTTTGGGTTATCACTGGTTTTCTGGATTTTTGCTTTCATTACGTTTGTCTGTAATGCTTGTTCTTGTGCAGCAAAAATTAATCCTTCAGTTTCTTTCTTGATAGTAACCGACTTTAACCATTCCCAAGTTGTCATTTTTGCCTTCAATATTTCTCAGATATTGTCCATGCAAGGTTATTATTGTTATTATTATAACGAAAAAGTTTCAAGCCATGGGATTCCCCAGCTAAGACAATATGGCGGGTCAAGGACCAAAGCACATATTGCCAAGTGTATTAAAAAAAAAAAAAAAAATTGGAAGAATAGTTAGGGATGTGTGCTTGTGTCCATAAATTTCCGAACTATGCGTGTTGTGTTGAGTACTACAGCCTTCTGGAGTTGTGCATAAGTGTTTTTATGAAGTCCTAGTGTGCTGAGGCTGTGATGCAATGTGTGAGGCACCAGACCAGTAGCGGACAGGATGATGGGTACAACACGTACTCGGTCCTGCCTCGACTGCTTCTGGAGCTCGTGTGCTAGATCAGTGTATTTACTTATCTTGTCAGCGTGAGTTTTCTGCATGTTCTTGCTGATGGGAACTGCAATATCAATGAGATAGGTCTGTTTGTTGACCTTATCAACAAGTGTAATGTCAGGTCTGTTGTGATGTATAGTTTTGTCTGTGTGAATGGGACGGTCCCAGTACAGCTTATGTGAGGGTGACTCTAGTACGCTTTGTGGTGTGTACTTGTACTATGGGACCGTGTTCTTAATAAGTGAGTGTTTGTGTGCTAGCTGTTGATGAACGATCGATTATTATTATTATTATTATTATTATTATTATTATTATTTATTTAGTGTTTGACGATATCTGTTACCGATAGATTTTACTTTGTATTAATTTATTGTTTGTCTTTCGTCCCAAACCAGCATTGAAATTTCGTTACTTTACATGTTTATTGCGAAATTTTTGTTATCCGTCTCTTCGGTTAACCATCACAGCCTCGGTCCCGAAGGTGACGGTTAATCGAGTTTTCACTGTATAAAGTTTTGATGCAGGGATTACGGTAAAAATTCAGTCAAGTAAAATAATAAAATTTAATAATTTAGAAAATAAATTCGTAGTAAACGTAATTTCGTGATGTCTTCTGTTTCAAAATAACTTCTTTGAGTGAATAGTAGTTTCCAAAATCATTCAATAGATTGACAAGAAGTGATTGAGATTGTGAAAGAGAAATACGAAATCACGAGTGTTTTATTTACCTTTCAATTCAGAAATTTTGAAGAAAGAAATTGATATTTCAATTGACTCTAAAACTGAGATTCATTAAATAGTATTTGATGTAGTATTTTTATAAATTCATTGTTAAGCATTTTTCTGTTGAAAGGTAAGTGTTTGAAAGCAAAAAATCATTGTATTTCGGTCTAACCTTAGGCTACCTGTCCTGTTATTTTGTTGTCCCCTTCTCTGTTCTTTCTTTTATAATTATAAGAAAGGCATTATATTTTTTCTCAATATGTTAAATTTTGTGGATAACATAATACAATGGATTCTACGCTATACACAAGAAAAATGTAACTGTTATAAAGGCATTCGTTTTTGTTTGTTTAATTTTTTCTTGTATGTATTTAATATGATTTAATATGATATATTTTAAGCTAATATATATAGTACCAGAAAACATTAATGTGACTCATAATTATTGAAGATTAGCTCTCTAATTCATCATTGTCCTCTTTAGCAAATCCTACTGTATAAGCAATACAAGTTAAAAGAAAAAGTTGTCGTTTTATATTTAAAATGGAAGAATCGTTGTTCAATACCTATATAAGTCTCGCAAATTCAGTCGCTATTTTCCAGATTAAAGATATTGATGTAGCATCGGTAAAATTCAGTATAAGAAAATGAAACTAACAAAACTTATTCAATTCCAGGAGTATTTTTGGATAAATAGGCAAATGACAGTAAAAATGAAAAACAAAAAATAAATACCATGGGAAAAAAAATAGAGAGAAGCGTCAAATACATGTACTGCAAATATATAATTTAACTACTCACCTATTTCCTCGCTCGTGATTTCTTGATGTTTCTTCACCCGAGAGCAAGAAACGACGTCTGCTATTACAATAACTCTCTCTTTTCACGTCAGATTACGCCTTTAAGACCGACCCACTTTCCTTGAGCCAACCAGGAACCGAAGCTCCTACAAATGTTTACTGGTTCACTTCAGCTTCTTAAAGGAGGTGCAAGGTTAACCTTTTGGGTCCAAGTTCATTCGCAGAAACTTCCATTTGTGATTCTATCATTCATTAACCGTGAAATACCAAAGTACAAGAAAATTAAATAAATTAAAAGATAGCCAATGAAGAACTTTAAAAAAATTGTTCCCCCAGTCCTTTAAAAGCAGATTAAATACTAATAGAGAAAGAGTTGATCGTCGAGATAAGTGAAAACATCTGAATAGATATTGTTAATATGCAAATACAATACACTCTTTTTGATACTCCCAGTTTCCCAATCGTTGGGAGCTCAGAAAAAAACAAATCCATATTACAATAAATGTGTTAAAAAGATTCGAAAAAGAGGCACTTCGAAATTAGAATCTTATTAATTTATTCGACGCGTTTTTGAAGTATGAGAACGCTTGCTATCGTTTCAGTGCGAGAAGGTTTGAATGTTTAATTTTTTGTTTATTTGTTTTTTATCGAATTCTTTTGATTAAGTGCACTTCATAAAATATATCTTGAATTCATCTCTCAACCAAAGAACGTAAAAGAGTTACGTTCTTTGTCTCAACCTTTTCCTACTTCTATGTGGGTGGGCATTCCCTTCATCCCATGATGGTTGAAACAATGCATTTGTTTGAAATTCACTGTATTGAAATGTAAAATTTCCGATGTTTCCTCAAGTATTTCCGCTATTGGGGGAAAAAAAGAGAGAGCGGTGATAGAGGAAAAAAACAAAACAGAATTTACTTAAAATGAATAACAGCAATTGGATTCTCAAGTTAAACTCTCCCTTTATGCTGAATTTCTTTTAGAAGAGATTTTGAGATTAGTTAACTTAATAACTAAACTAATAATTAACCTTTAGTAATTGTACAAAAAATATGATCTAATGCCGTAATTATTTTTATTATGTTCATATATGCCTAATTTTGAAGTTTATGTCTCATGGCTTCTATTAAGATATTTATTCACTTATTACATTTTATATTTATAACTTTAACTCAATATCTTAGATTTTGCTCTTTTTAATTTTAAAAATATATATAATTAAGTTAATTTTTAATAAGTAATAAAGACAACAGCCATCTTTATTGCTTAATTTTTTAAATTTAGATAATTTTGTTACTTGGTTTTTAGATTTAAATAATTTTGTTGAATTTTTTTTAATAAAAAGGAGCAAAGTCTTTAAATATTGCGTTTTTGTTTTCAAAATTGTTTCTGAATTTTGCCGTTGATGACATGTTGATTACATTGGTTTTATCACCATAGAAACAGTGATTTGATCTTTGAATTGGCATTTTCAAATTTCATAAATTGTATTTATATCTTATATACTGTACACGTAAGTTATAGACGTTTTGTTGTTGATGGAGATTATGAAAGAAATTAGTCATCTTCCAAGTTTACTCCTTCCATTTTTTTTTTTTGAAGCAGTTTATGTCTTATTTAATAAAAATATAAATGTTTAGATAATATCTTGTTATTTCTAAGCAATGTATTTATAGATCATTTTCACTTAGGATAATCAGATTCAATTTGTAGTCTGCTTTGAAACCTTAAGTTCTTAGAATATTATCTCAAGAATCTTTGAAGAGAGAAATAAGCATTTCAAAATACCAGGTGGGCATAAAATAACGTGAGGTGTTCAGCGCTCTCTAGCGAGGAATGTATTGGACGAATCGTAACAATATTCGGTGGACATACGTTTCGATTTCTAAAAAAAAAAAAAGTTATCAAAAGTTGCCATTTAACAAACCAAAAAAAAATGATCATAAAGAATTGGTTTATTAATTTCGCCTAATGACTTTCTGATCAATTTTTTTGGTTTGTTAAGTGGTTTTACCGATATAGTTTAGTATTATTAAAATACAAAGATGTTACTCCATTGTTGAGATGTGAGTTTATTTGTTTTAATAGAGAATGTGTCATATCATGTTTCTCTTTTGTCTTTATTTATAAATAGCTTGAAAAAGGAATAAGGACATTTTCTGAAAATTTGCCATTTATAGTATTTATTATTTTAATAAATAATTTGAAGAAGTTTGTGTGATGGATTCTGTTATGTCAGATTGTTGATGCATTGTAATCATTTCATTCATAACTTCTAAGCTATTGTAGTAGTTCCCTTAATGTCTTACTAGATTGTTTAATGTACGTTTCCTTGCCGTCTTAGAAGACATTGTCCTTTGTGTTAGTATTACTATCAACGCCTTTTAATTTAATGGTGCTCCTTTCAGAGGATCTGAAGTAGAGTTCCTACTTTTGTCCCGTTTTTTCGAATGAAGCGCTTAAAATCATATCTCTATGTATGAAGTGTTTGTATATACAAAAATAACTTTGATGTCCTGGGTAGATCTGCTTAAATCTTGATATGCACATTTACAAAGAGAGACGTTTTACTTTTTTATATTCAATATTTGAAGAGCTTAGTTTCAAAACCTGCCATCTCCAAAAATTGCAAATTCCGAACCAATGGAGTTTTTGCTAAGTTCAAATCAAAATTTGACTGTTGCCTACAGTTTAACTTCAAAAACAATGTATTGCGATACGATTTCGATACGAGTGCTGTTTCAAAGCCCGTCATGTCCAATGCGAATGCATTAAGAAACCCCTATTTTCCGAAAATTTATTTTTGGAGATGGCGGGTTTTGAAACTAAGCTCCTCATTTGAAAAGTTTTCATTGAAATTTGGTGGAGAAATTTGAGCCTGAACATTAGAAAAACAAAGAAAAACATTAGAAACGTACTGACATTTTTCTAGAGATATTAATACTTTTTACTCCGTTTAGTAATCTCCTACATTTCCGCATACTTTGATATTACTTACAGTTAATTTGGTTAAGGAACTGAAGTTAATTTCGACTTGGTAGACGTTTCTGTTTCATTGTTTGGGAAATAACGCTGTTTGTGTTCGACAGAAATTATCGCTTTAAAAATAACAGAAGAGTTTTCATTTGTGTTCAGAAAACATAACGTCTATTAAAACAATAAATTTTTCTTGTCAAATTACGCCTTTAAGATGGACCCGTTTTCCCAGGCTTCTTTCCCTGAATCCTTTCTAAGCCAGTCACGGCCCAAATCTTCCATCGACTTTTATTGATCCACTTGAGTGCAAGGCTAATTCTTTGAGCCCAAGATCTTGTTCAAAAATTTCTATTCGTGTTTCTGACGTTAAATTAAAGCATGTGAAATAAACAAACCGAGAATCATGATTTTCCAAATAATTTCCAAGAAAAAATTTTTAAAAATCACCAAAATTCTTAATGTGGTATCAAAAATAATGAATGAAATAAAAATTATAAAGTGGCGTTTTATTTTATTAGGGAATTCAGTTTTCAGAATTTTTTTTCAGAAAATAGTGTAATTTCGGTAACTAGATCTTATAAATCACTGGCACAAGGGCAAATATCACATAGCTGGGAGGATGGTAGGGAAGATATTAAATGGGAAGCAGAACAAAATACCAATTTTCATTGAGTTTTACTAAGTTTATCAAGCAAGGAATTACCTAATTCTGAAACCCTTCCCTATACAAAGAGTGAATTCCATCATCCAAACAAGCTATCTTAATTTTTGAAGGAAAAAAGTAATCTCGTGAGATCGCAGAGTATGTGTGTGCGTCAATCTCATCCTTTCTTAATAAACTTTAAGCCTTAAAACTTGACAATAGACTTTTCTATTTTTCCTTCCGATGTCTATTCAGTAGGGCGCTGACATGAAAACGTGACTTTCCATCTATTTGTTCGTGTGCTGATAGAACTGCAAATAGAATTTCGTGCATAGGTCTTTAGTAAAAACATTCAAGTTTATCTCCTACACTAACTTCCAAAATTAAAAGTTAATCGGTCTATCAAAGCTTATGAATATTTTAAATTTATATCAACTTTAAAAAGAAATTTGTTTTAAAGAATTTAAAGAATTCGAAGATATTAATTAACAACGCTAGGTTATTTCAAGTGGTTATGGGTAATTAATAACTCTGAAATTATTAAACTTTGAATGTCAAAATTATTTAGTTATAACAAGAACTTCGAAAACATTAAGCCTATTTTCTGAAATGAGATTTTTAAAATTATTTTGTTTTTTCTCTTTAAAGTAAAGAAAACCACTAAATCCAAAAATCCATGTTTATTTTAAAATTCTATATTAAAATAGATTTAGGCCTCAACACATTGTAGATTATTTTTCATTTTTATATTCAAATTCTAACGAATATAAAAAGTATAAAGAAAGGAATCCAAAGACTGCACATGAATAAACAAAACACCGCTTTTGACAACAGAGGAATCGGGAACGGCCGTTTCGTCCTTATTCGGGACTCATCAGCCCGATCCACCCTCCCCGATGAATAAGAAAGAAACGACCGTTCCCGATTCCTTCTGTTGATAAACTCAAAGGCATGTTTAGTTTATTTACGTGCAGTCTTTGGTTTCCTTTCTTTATACATTTTCTGCACGTTAAAATTAGTTCTCAACCAAAAGTAAAAATTTTGCATTTTCTGAAAAAAAAAAATATGATTTAAATCTACATTATTTTCTTAAGTTGACGAAATAGGATTAAAATTAATCATATAAAATGGCGCCCTACTTAATGGATTAACTAAAAGGGGATGAAAAATAATTGTTTAAAACCATGAAGTACGAATTGAAATATAATAGAAATCTATTCCAGTGCTTTTCTATAGGAATTTTTAACTCAAAATATTTTTTGTTCAAACTGAGTGATCTGATAAATTTCACCTTCTCAGGGAAAACTATTGAATCATTTGTTTTCTACCAAATGAGAAGAACTCGTCAAAGAAATTACGATTTCATTTTATTTAAAGGATAGATGTGGTTCTGATAGGATGAAATCACCTTTGCTGTATTACGGAATGGTGATTTGTGAAGAAACAATGTCTTCATTTGATTTACGTCTCCTTTTTAATTCTTTATAAATTATTGCGATTAAATCCTTTCAAAGAGGTTAAATGATAAAGGAAATAGAATTGATCCCTAATCGAATCTACTATTAAAATATTTGAAGAGATACTGTTAAAATTCAAATTTACATTACTATTGTTTACAGACAAGAAATATTAAGTGTCGGACTTTTCATATTTGGTTAATGACAAATATGAAAAGTCCATTAATTTCCACCTGTAATTTAATTTGTGAATTAAATAGCTAAGATGACTGATTTGGAAAGACAAATGGAACCTCCACAAATCTAAACTAAATACAACAATATACATTAAAAATAAAGAAAAAGAAAATTCCTCTGCTGGGCTCTGCCAGCCTCAATGAATTTGCGATGCGCATTTAAATAAATAAGCGCCTAAAAATGCATAAACTCCTTAAAATTCGAGTGGTCATTATAAAAGTAATATAATGAGTGGTTGCAAATTGATTGAAGCTGGCAGAGCCCAGTACATGAATTTTCTTTTTCTTTATTTTTAATGTGTATTATAGTTTTTAGTTTAGATTTGTGGAGGTTCCCATTGCCACGTCAATTCGCCTCCGTTATGAGACATTCGTTCTTAGTGATTCTCCAAACCGATGATCACCATATTAGCGTGAAACAGTCTGTCTTGAGATGCTAATAATAAACATTGGTCTCAAATTTTAATGATTGATTTTGTCAAGAGTAATTGGAACGCACGATTATTTTTTTGATAGTTTACTAAAAACATAATCACTGTTATTGCTTTTTTTTTCTGCAAAATTTCCTCGATAATTAAGACTTGATAGTTAATATTTTTTTATAATCTCGCCAGATAATCTTTTTCAGAAATATTTGAAAAGACTTAAGTTATAAGTTAGCGATGTAAGGAATATTGCTCCATGTGTTCTCCATCGTGAACTGAAAAAAATGTCCAAGCTTTGAACGGCTAACCGCAACTGATCCTCCGTGCAGTAGCGTACCAAGGAGGGGGGGGGGCGGTCCGCCCCGGGCCCCCACCTTGGAGGGGGCCCCCCTCCAGAAAAGAGGACCTTTTTTTTTTTTTTTTTTTTTGTAAAAGTCAGACTAGGGGCCCTCATTCACAACTCCCGCCCCGGGCCCCCAAAGGCGTTGGTACGCCACTGCCTCCGTGATGTAGCTTTAATAAGGATCTTTAAGTCTTGCAGGTTTCCAACATTTCCACGATAAATCATATTCTTTAATTGGTCTCACATGCAGCGAAATTCTTTCTTGTAAGACAGCTACATTAGGAACATCGTCCTCAAGAAATCACAAAGGATCAAGTCTGGTGATGTGGTGATCGGCTAATTACAGCCTTGAGAATTCCACACTAAGGCAGTTCCTCCGTTTTTTTAGGTTCTACCAATTTGAGAACCCTTCCTGCTTTCCCTTGGAACTTTCCCATTTCCTAGAAACGCAAAATCCTGAGATTGCTAATGGCGAGAGAACCCTTTCGCAAGGTTCTTTGATAGCAAAGTTTTACGAATCAGGTAATATAGGAACCATGACTTGTCGCTAATCCAAATTGATGCAACACGAGTTGCGATCCTTTATATACCTAAAGTTAGAACTTATCTAATATGCAAATTAAAGCGACATTAGCACCAAATTTCACCGTAGCGGGAAATTTCTGAACTAAATTTTTTAGTTTGAGATCTCATGGTCAGAACGTTTACACACCATTTAGTTAGTTGAAATTTGTTAGTTGATATTTTTTCTACACAGAGCTTTAAATACCTCTGTTTAATTATGACCACTTTGTACTTCAAGGTGTGAAAATTTGAAATTTAAAACGAAACATGGTAAAGCACGTAACATTATGTACTTCCGTTTATATACAATAGTAGGATGGTGAACATATTTTGGAAAAAAGGAAAATGTACTTGGTTTTTTTTTTTTTTTCTTTTTCTGTAAAGTATGTTACAAACTTCTCTGCGTAGCATCGGACAGGATGTTATTTAGTTTCGATTCCCTGGAACAAATCATGTTTTTCTTATGAAAAACTTAAGATTTCTTTATTCAATTTTTCCCTTGGATGATGATTCCTAATAAAAATAAAAGCTGGATCTGAAATGATAAAATACAAGATGAAACATCCAGTTTTATAAAACAGTGCAACTTGGATAATTCGAAGCTGAAGGGACCACTACAAAACTTCGAATTATCCAAAACTTCGAATTAAACAAGTTACATCTTTTAACTTTAATTTCAGGTCCACTGAATGCTTGAAAAGATTATTCTGTCCATAAGTAAATATTTATTCCGAAAGATCATGGTATGAAAGACTATACACACTATACACACTATACATACACTATATGTATGTAAACAAAATAAGATTTATATTACGTAAGCTACAGTACATATTACATTCAATACAGAAAATTATAGTTTTTCAAAAAATTGTGCAATGTTTGATTGTTTTGTAGAATTCAGTCGCTTAAGATTAGCAAAATCATCAAGCATGTTTAGTGAACGGAAAACAGCTTCACTTACGTTGGTTTGTCCTTCAATGTACCGACGAAATTCGCGCTATCCCGTACTCGTTGGCGATTTGGCATTTCTTCTTCACACCCTTTTCCACCTCACGCATGACGGCGACCTTTTCAGCGAACGTTAAATTCTTGTACACGCGTGGTTTACTGAAAGACATGGTGACACTGACAGCAGGAAGCTCGAATGGCGTCTGTAGCGTCACGTGTCGAACGGTGGCGGGAAGGGGATTTCAGTTGTCACGTGTCGAATTTCTTAACGATGAAACGATGAAAAGTCCTTCTGGTTCGAAATTTTTTATAAAAAATTTCAAATTAAGGAAGTTGAACTTCGAATTATCCACGATTTTTTAACGTTGATTTAATAAGAAATTCAAGGGACAAGAGAAATCTTCGAATTAACCACGATTTCGAATTAAAGACGTTCGAATTATCCAAGTTGCACTGTATCTGTTTGTATAAGTTACTTTGTTAATTAGAGCACATCATACTTTTTATTTACTACAGCTGATGAAGCCGTTCCGGCATAGCGTTGCGGTCAAAATGACGACCTTCCACGAGGCAGATGTGTCGAAACCTGCGTTCGAATCCCCGCGCCAGTATGGATGCTTATTTCCTTTCCTCTAATTCTTCATCTTTCCCTTGAGATCCAAAACCATTCCATAACAGCTTCCTGAGGAAGGCAAGTGGGAAGCAGTATCTATTCCCTAAGGATCCTTATATGGATTCCCACGAAGTGAACTCTAGAGCTCCATAGAACTCGGACCTTCATGATAGGAGAGAGTGACGTCTTACAAAGACCTCACGTAAAGATTTGAAATCTTCTAATCGCATTATGAAAATGCTAATTTTTTTATTATAAACCAGCCTGGTACCGTCACTTCGCTCCGGAACCCTTGCATATATAGCATTAAAAAAAAAAAAAAAAAAAAAAAAAAAACAACTTTATTTATTTAGCAAAGTAATATTGAGATCGGAGAATATACGACTTTCCAGCCCGTTGTGGCCTTCTCCGCTTAACTCAGGTGCGGGTTGGCGCCATACACCTGGAGTTGCCGCCACAAACTTCATGGTCAGTTTGCCAGATTATTCCCTAGCCCGTGGGAATTTCGAAAAATCCGGCTTTATTCCTTGTCTACATCATAAAGGGAACCTCTGTGCAAAATTTCGGCTTTCTAGGTCCAAGGGTTTGGGCGTTGATGACTTAGTCAGTGAGTGAGTCAGGACTTCTTTTTATATATGTAGATTTTCATGAATTTTGTTTTGTTAATCTCATTGATTTATAAAGAACTAATTATATTTGGATCTGTTATTTTCTCATTTTCAACTCTTATTATCGAGATTCGTTCTTTACGTATTATTCCTGGTGTTTCGATATCATGCTTCTTTATGAAAATATGATCTATATTTGTATTCGTAGTTCCATGAATTGTGCAGTTGTTTCTTGTTCCGTAAAGACAATTTTTGAAACTATTATTGCACATAAGTTTTAGGTATTTCTGTACTGCATTGTTTTTATTCATTTCGAAAAGATCTATATTTACGTCGCCAATTACTATAGTTGGACAATTGTTTAATAAATTTTCATTCTTTATGAATAGATTCTCTAATTCTACAGTAAATTTACCTTTCTTTGTTTTTTGGTGGTTTACATATGGCTAAAATGTTAATATTTTGTATTTGATAATGAAACATATTAGGTTTTATTATAAAACTTCATGATAAATAACATGTTTTGTGAAAATTCTTGAATCATCTTCCAAAAGATTTCCTTGCTCCGATGTTTTAGTAATTTGTAATTTAACATTTTGCTTACAGAATGAAAAACAGAATAACGTTTTTATAATATACGTTTTTGTAATATATAATAATAATAGCCAGGTTCCGTCACTTCGCCCCAGAACTCTTGCATACATAGCATTAAAAAAACAATTTATTTATTTAGCAAATTGATATTGAGATCGTCGGAGAATATACGACTTCCCAGCCCATTGTGGTTTCTCGTGATAACTCAGATGTACTGCGGGTTGGCGCCACACACCAAAAATTTAAAGCGAAAATTCACAATTTTTGCATGTATCTTCCAAACGCAGAAACGTTTGTGAATGAGTGATATATCGTTCCATAGAACTTTCAAATACCAACATTTTCTCAATATAATGTTCTCTTCCAACTTTTATACTTTTCGTTTAAATTAAGAAAAAGTCAAAATTTGACCCTTTAACAGGCGACATCTTGGAAACCAAAAAAGTTTTTCGAAAGATTTTTGTAGCATTTTGTTTGTCTTAAAAAGATCTACATTTTTATCCATTTGCATGACCAATCTATCTCTTATAGTTTGGTCAAAAAATTGGAAAAACGTAAAGTCTTACGACACTGACAGACAGAATAACGCTTTTATAATATAAGATAAGATGTCGGTTTCAAGGATAATGGCGGCAAAAAAAAAAAAAAAAAAAAAAAAAAAAAGAAATACTGAGTAATTAAAAACAGTAATTTAATGAAAATGTTAAAAATCACCCTAATGATGATGGCTAAATCTTTTGAAAAAAAAGCTCGGATGCAATAAAGCCCCGATTATCCGCGAGTGCCGCGAAAATTTTTTTTATTTACGAACCTTAAAAAAAAACCATTTTAATCCAAGCCAACAACAGGGAAAATACAACAGACTCTACAGTGCGAAGGTCGAAAATTACTGACAGGTTTATTGTGCATCGTGATCCTAAAGGCCATCTCGGAATTTGTGGATGGGTGGCAGGCTCTTACTCTTTTTTTTTTGTATAGCAAAGGTTTCTGCTTTACTGTACATATTTTAAAAGTTTTACATATTATGTTTTTTGTATAATAAAACTTAGTTTTTATGCTGAAATATTTTTTTTCGTGTTTACACCTCATTTTCAGTCTTTTTTCGGGTTATCCGCAATTTTTACTCTTCGCTGTACGTTTGCCACCCAATTCCGCGAATAATCGGGGCTCTACTGTATATTTAATGTTTTTATTAACTATTTTTAATCAAATATTTATATCCTTATTAAAGAATTCTTTTGTGTGTGTGTGTTAAAATAATATCCCTGATTCGCTTTATAATCCTTTCAATTGTGAAAAGCTTTGAGAACTTTCGGAAACATTCTTTCGCACAATCTTGATTTAGAATTAAAATAGATACATAATTGATATTATCTTATTTTAAATTTAACAATAACAAATGGGAAGCTCTATGAATAAAGTATTATAATTTAACTATACACAATTATTTAAATTAGTGGTGAATTTTAACATAAATAAGCATTTACTTCCTGAATGTTGGAACCCGGAAGAATTGCTTCTAGCGCATTAGGGATTGTGCACATGACTAGTGCTGCCAGTGGCGGCAATTTTTAGAAACTGCAACTGTAGTCGGAATCGGGCAATGTGTATCAAAGCCGTGTAGACTTGTTGCCGGATGTAATTAGCTACTGACATGACGCAATTAAAAAAAGCCTTTCTTCCAACTCCCGTTTTTTTATAATGGAACGTGAATTGTGCCAACCTAAATTTCAAGTCAAACTGAAAAGAAATTCTTTAAATTTTCTAAATAATGAAAACTGTGATAATTGTAAAATTACTCTTCGATAAAATGCATCTTAGTTTATTTTTTAGTGAATCAAAACAGTTCCTTCATTCTTTTATTCAATCTAGAATTTAAAAAAAAATTTAAAAAAATCCTTACTTGTCCAGGAATTGTTGAATAAGGAAAGGGTTAGGTAATTGTTTGGAAAGACTAAAGATTAAAATATTCTAGCCCAAAAAAAAAAAAAAAAGGGAATTCCATCATTTCTTTATCGTCTTTCAAGAAAAGGCTGTGAAGGGGTTACAGTGAATAACTTAATGACTTCAGATATTTTTCAGTATTCAGTTAAAGACTCGCATTGTGTATGGGAAATTAATAATAAACTGAATGTATTTCATTTCTTTCTACGTTGATTTTAAATTTCACTTTTGGATATTGCAACAAGAAAAGAAATCCTAGCTGATCATCAGTGGATGAAATAAAAAATGACATTGCTAATCCCTTCTCAAGAGTTCTGTCAACAAACACACAAACAAACACTTGCGCTTCAATTGAAAATTATAATAATAAAAATAATTGAAATGATCTTAAACTGATTTTTTTTTTCGTAGAAAAGGTGATTCAGATAAATAAGCCATAAACACAGCTGTTACTGCAATATTAAACGAAACTTAAAGGCACTTTTGAGTACCGAGGTTCGGTTCTTAGTGGGTTTCGTGATGGTGGACGATGTGCGCTGGGCAGGTTTTCACGGGGTTCTCCCATTTCCCCAGCATTCTCCCATCATTCTTTCACAGTCTTTCTCTCCGTATGTCCTTATTTCCGTGGGATAGCACAACAGACCAATGGTCACGATACCTCAGGTTCCTTGCCACCCACACTCACCACACAAAGTAAAATAACATAAAGAGAATAACTTTTATCAGAGAACAGCTTGAATTAGCTAAAATAACTGAAATTAATAAACTAAATTAAATAAATTAAACTAAATTAATTAAACTAAACATGAAATTGTAAGACTTGTTAGAAACTGTTTGCCAGTTGGTGTATCTTTGAATTCACATGAGGATACATGGCTTTTAATTGTTTTGATTTAAATAGATTGAGTAAAATAATAATCGTAACAATAGTTACTTCTATAACTAAGTACATTGAAACTATTTTGCCGTATATAGTTAATAAATAGGTAATAAATAAAAAAAATATTCTATTTATAAGTACTTTTTAAATTTGCAAAATGTCGTTTAAAATCTAATAACTTATAGGTGGCGAATAAGTAACAATAAATAAAAGAAATTTTTATGACTTACAATAGCTACGCCCATGTTTAACCCAATGTCATCTTTCATTACTTTGTCACTATTAGAAATTTAAGATAACAATTCCTCTTTTTATAAGCTCTCATTTAATCTAAATTATTTGTTATAAGTCTCTGCAATTATTTAAGAATTATTGTTATTAATTAATTGTTTTTTTAACTGTAAAATTTTTCTACATATCCCTAGAGCATTCGGAAAGTAATCGTTTGTTCTAGAAAAACCGTTTATTCTATTCGTATGTGGCGGCACCTTGTGATTGTGTTCACAAACTACGTTTCCAAGCGAGTCATTTACTTTGGGGACGTCCATTAATTACGTGAGGTGTTTTTTTAAAAAATTTGGACCCCCCCTCCCCCTTGGTGAGATTTGGTGAGATTTTGCCGGACCCCCCCCTCCCCCTTTTGACCTCACGTAATTAATGGACGTCCCCTTTCCTGAACACGAGCTTCAGTTGCCAGTTTTTACTTCAGAAATAGATCGATTTTTTTTTTTTTTCAACGAATTGTGGAATTGTGAAAAGATTATTATGCGATAGTATAATGAGGGCTTGTACGAAAACAAAAGAGACAGAAACGGAAAAAACAAGAAAACAACAATGACATATTTTACTGACTGCTTTGAAAAAAATTGATTTACATTAATGTATAAGGGTTGTCCAAATAACAGTAAGACTTGTAGGAGCGTTGTTGCTGCATCACACAGAGCTTTGTGTTTGCTCCGATAGGTGGCATTGTATGTCAGAAAGCAGTTGGTATTGTCTGAAGATGTAGTGTGCTATTTGCATGACTAGTGTCACAAGTTGAATTGGTCGTGTCACAACATGGATTCGTCCAAACCTGCCCAGCGATGAATTATTCAATTTCTGAAGGCACAAGTTTTAGTGGCGCCGAAATTTATCGTATGTGTACGGGAATGAGTGTCTGTCACGTGTGATCACTCAGGACATGCCTAGACCTGGCCAAGCACACTTAGCCATCACTTTGGAATCGATTGCTGCCGTGAAGAAGATCTGCTGCGGCGCTTCCGCTGCGCTAGGAGGTCCTCGACCATCCACTGAACAGACCCGACCTCTCGCCCTGCGACTACCACATCCTTGGGCCACTGAAAAAAAATCTCTGAATGGCTGCCGGTTCGCCAACAATGCTGAGGTCGTGATGTCGTTTGAAGAATGTTCTACAACCAGTCATGGACGTTCTTCGCCCGGGGTATCCATAATCTAGTGATGCTCTGGACAATTACTTGAACAGACAAGGCAACTGTGTGTAACCGATATGTAACCCTTTTATCATAATAATTCCTATATGTTCACATATTCCAACCAATAAACCATTACAGAAATAACCCTCACTTTCATTTGGGCAACCCATACATAATGCACAATTACATATATTATAATATTCTCTTACACAAAATACAAAAAGAAAAAATATAATAAGCAAAACAGCAATGATAACAATAATAGCAAATTAGTCCTTCTTAAATAACTTTGTTTCTAGGTGCTGTAATGTAATAGAAATTAAGGGAACTTTTAATTATGCAAGATTGTTTCCTGATACCGACAATGAGATGCATCATTTATTAATTTTGATTATTGGGACTTTTTTAGTTTTAACTTTTTCTCATCAGCTTTGATGTAATCAACATTATTGTTTGAGGTGATTTGATTCATCAATGATTTCAGCTTGATGAACGGCAAATTCAAGAAATAACTTACATACATACTGTATTTATCGGCATATAACACTCATTCTTATTTAAGAAGGAAGTTTGAGTAAAAAATTTTAAAATTTAAAATAAAATTAGTATAGACGTAGAACACGCAGGTAGGAATTCAGCCCTAAATTTTAAGTGAAAAGATGTGTATGTTTTACGCCAATAAATACGCTTAATTTCTAACAGAAAGGAAAATTGTTAGTAAATATATATATAACTTATATATCTGTCGTATATATAAAAACATATATACCGGTATATCGATATTTATTTATTTATTTATTTTTGAAGTCTGTTTTCAAAATTCTTTCTTTCCGCTCGATATAAAGGAAAAATCATAATGACTTTTGCTTTAAGTCGATGATAAAAGTTTACAAGTGAGGTATGTGAGGATTTCTTTTCTAATAATAAAAGAGGCATTTAATAATGTGGAATGTTGTTAATATTAAAGTGCCCCAATATGACCCTTGGGAAGTAAAGCTCCCAGAGATTCCTAACTAACGATACTAAATTGAGAACGGGTGGACGCCCCCCCCTTCCCCCGTCTCTAATACCCGGAAATAATCCTAGTATCATTTAACACAGGGCTGGGTGTACCCTAGGACCCGGATCCTCGACTTCCGTCGGATATTGAACCTGACTTTATATACTAATATTAATTTAATAGTATTTAATAGTCCATATTTTCACTCTTTTAGAAAGCCTCTACAGAAGCAATTGTTACTAGCTGAAACATACAGTACACTAACAAAAGTAAGCCAAAGACCAGTCATATTTCAAAGATACAACTTGCAGCGAGTTCTGATATTTATGTAGAAGCTTTTAACAGAACTGTAGTTATGAAAAGTTGACATCAGTGAACAAATTTCTTTGCCAACTTATAATACAATGCCGTAAAATCCACTCTGCCTAATGAAGGAACAGTAGTGTAGATTTGCTCACTAATATTTTTAGCAAAGAAAGTTTACAGTTCGTTGTCGACAATATTAGCGGGAATAAATCCTTGAGTTAGCTGCCAAGAATATCAATAGACTGTGACTTAGAAAGAAAGTAAAACAAAAAGACCAAAAAAAGGTTGGTCTATTTGATTAATCTCAGTTTTAATAGTTCTATCCAATATACTTTCAGCGTATGGCGAACTGGAAAGAAAACAAAAACAAAACACGAATCTAACGTGATCAACAGATACAGGACTGGTAAGGATTGCAATTTTTGAACGCTTTAGAGAATGTTGAAATCCTCGTGTCCAACAAAAATAATGAAGATCGAACTGTTTGTGATTTAAATACTATAAAGATTAAGCATTGTCATGAGTTAGGAGCATTCAGAGTGAATCTGTACCACAATGGCAAATCTAGGAGCAAAATATTATAAATGCAACTCAAAAAGCATTGTGTAATTTACCGGCACAGGATTGTTACTCCGACAAAACAGTATGGATCCGTTCACTATTCCACAAAGGTACTAGCTTCTGCAGGACTCCATATTTCGGAAGACGTATTTGCACACCCTACGGTTCATGAATTTATATAAATGAAATAGAGTTAATATTTATTACATGAAAACAAAAGTATTTACAGAAAATTTTTAGAAATGAGTAATTTTATCCATATCTCATTATTAGATGAGCATTGCTGTCAAATTCCATTTAACATTATTAGTAATAATTTTAGTTACCAAGATAGATAACCTATGGAAATTTATATCTAATAAAAAATAAAACAATAAAAGACTGAAACTTCCAAAAATTAAAGTTACTATTATTTTAAAATGACATAAGAGTTCGTTATTCTTGTTAAATTTGATAATCTTGAAATTATGATGAAAGTTCAAGAAAGGAGAAACCTATTACTTTTATCTTTTTAAGAGAATGTTACTTTTTCATTACTATAAATAATTAAATCCTAATATCCAGGTATTTAATTAAAGTCAGTCTGTAAGGTTTCAAATTATTTTCTCTACTCTTATAGCAACCCAAAAACAAAAAAAAAAAAGCTTCAATTTCAGACTTCTGCTATTTACCTAATTTCCACCATTAATCTGAGAGCCATCCCCCGCATTTTTTTCTAATCGTTAGTTATGTCTTTAGCATTGCACTTTCTAAATTTCTTAACATCAAATTGTAAACTTCTGAATTTGAAAATAAAGATACAGTACAAAGAACATATTTTTTTTTTTAGCTAGTCCTTTCATCCAATAAGTTCGTCATCCCACGGCATCTCCTTGTCTTGATCATCCAGCGACTGAGGTGTCCAGCAATTCCGTTGTTGAACTGAAGCATGGCTTATTGGACGGATGCCTCAGATTGTTATTCAGAGTTCTATTTTTATTCCACATCTCCATCAGTTTCTGGATGATTAGAAACACAATTATTATTGGTATGTATAAGACATTGCCCAAGAAAAAGGATGTGAAGAACAGGAGGTTGTTTAAGACATCCACTGCGAATTGTAAGATCGTAGATAGAAATGATATCAGTATTCGCCCTGGACCTTCCATCTGGGTCTTTTTTCTGAAATGAAAAAGAAAGTTTCAAATGAAAAAAAAAAAAAAAAAGAAACAGCCGTAAAATATATTTCATGGTATTTTATTCTTTAATTCGAGGTGATCTAGGGTAAATTATTCAAAGCCTTTCTCAGACAGAGCATTTCGGTAGATCAACAGTTATACTTATTCAGAACAAGGGAGAAGAGGTTTCGGAAATTAATATTTGCTCAAGCATTACTTTGGAAAACTGTTGCAGGTAGGATTAGGCACTTCTCATTAACATTGGGGTTACCGTTCCTGGAAAACCCAGCGGTAACGGAAACTGCGGATACTGAAGCATTTCTTCAGTGGAAAAATGAAGTTAGGTTCCCGCAACCTCTCTTCATTGTACAATTTGCCTGTGCATTACCAAAAACACATCATTTTGTGTACCGTTCTTGTACAGAACACCTTCCTTACTGTAATACTTTACGCTTGCATTTTAGCACATGAATCTTAGGCATTAAGTTTATTAGAACGCGTTTGC
>JAFIDM010000179.1:49396896-49407667 GCA_023159025.1 Thereuonema tuberculata
ACCAAGATTAAAGTAATGAGGGAAAATAAAATATATGAATGTAGCTATTTATCCTCTAATATTCATGATTCATCTTTCATTTCTTTAATCTAATTCTCTTCCTCTGTTATACAATCAGTGAATTTTGTTACATAATACTAAAAATGCTTATTTAGATAAGAATTATAAAATTTGAAGATGACTTAAATTTCACAGGTACTATTCTTTTACATTAAATAAAATATTAATTTTCAACTTCATC
Organism: Thereuonema tuberculata; assembly: GCA_023159025.1. NCBI lineage: Eukaryota > Metazoa > Arthropoda > Chilopoda > Scutigeromorpha > Scutigeridae > Thereuonema > Thereuonema tuberculata. The sequence goes on from JAFIDM010000179.1 coordinate 49,397,138, forward strand.
TTTCCAGTTACATTTTCCAATATCTGCACTTCTATTCTAAGTTTCTAACATTTAATGACATGATAGATGTGAATATGTATATTGTAACAGTTTATATGTAAATATTTTTAGAAATCATTTATTTGTATTTATCTGTGTATATATTTATATATATGTATGTATTTTATTCATTTTAAATCATTCATTTTCTATTTCCTAATTATTGATGTTCTGCTTATTTTTAAATTCTTTTCCATTACAGCCATTTAATTAGTTAATTAATTTAAGTTCTTATATTTCTCGTCCAATCACTATGTATATTTTTAATTAATCTTCCAATGAAACCCAACTTTGTAAAACCTATAAAACCCATGTTTTATTTTTAATAAATCAATTCAGTTCAGTTCCAAACTTGACTCGTTTCTTCCCTCCTAAAAATCTTTCCCACAAATACCATTACAATTTTGGTGCTGAAACCCTGGTCTTTGCTGCTTCAAGTCGAGGAAACCTCATCATTTCCCACTACAGTCGAAGACTTTGTGGATTCCCGCCACTGACATAAATGCACACTGAAGCTCAACATACCCTGAGCTATGATTCTGTCACAGCCACCCCAGTACACCACCAATGGTACAGGGAACCGACAGTCTTTTACACCAAACTTCACCCGTAACATACGAAGTTGTTCCAGGTCTGGATATCAATCGAACCCACCCACAGAAAGTTCACATCACCTATATGAAGCCCTATCTTACAGATGAGCCATTTATACCTGTTCCATCTATCTGCCTGACAGACGAACTGTTTATACTTGTTCCACCTACCTGCCCGACCCCTGACGTAAACAGTGAACCCACAACTGCCCTTAAACTCAACTACCCAAAGTGACGAGGAAAATTTGAGTGGGAACCTTACTTTAAGCTCTGGCCGCAAAATTCCCAGAAGTTAAAATGTGCTCCACAAGTGTTATTAGTGAACTCAGTACTTACCAGGATAACTACAGTGTGTTGTTATTTTATTCAGTGCCAAATGATTCATCTGTGGGAACCAGTGAACTTTCCATCGATGAAGCTCAGTAGATCCAACAAGACAAAGAAAATTGATCTTTCGTCGCTATAAAAATAGCAACAGACACAAACTAATTGTAACTAATCTAATTGTATTATTTTTTTACTCTTTCTGTCTGTGATCTGTGCTTGTCAGTCAATTTGTCCCTGTTTTTAATGTAATTGTCATTAACTGTACATAAGATTACTCTGAACTGTGTTTAGTGTATTATATCTGTATTTATATTTAACTTTTTGCAGAGTGGATATTTAATCTTAGACATTTTCGCTCAATTTCTTTGTTATTAGTGGAATTTTTTTTTATGGGAATTCTTCTTGACATTGATTGGGTCAACTAAGGACCACGGATATTAGCCCCGTATGACGACCGTCACGGTGGAGCTAGTAAAATTTGAGAAGGGAGACGAGATTTATATCGAGTCTAGAATAACACCAAGATAGTAAGTCCCAGGTAGAAACAGACAAAACACAGAAGAAGAAAGAAACAGCTATGCCGACGCGGGGATTTGAATCCAGGTGCCGACACAACGGCCACACAGCAAACTGCCTTCTAGACAGCTCGGCCATGCTGGAATGGCTTTATGGGAATTATTAATACTTTTTTTTTTTTTTTTTTGAGGACAAAATATCTTGACAGAGGGTAAAATTGTAATAGTTTATATGTAAATATTTTTAGAAATCATTTATTTGTATTTATCTGTATATATCTATCTGTATTTTATTCATTTTAAATCATTCGTTTTCTATTTCCTAATTATTGATGTCCTGTTTATTTTTAAATTCTTTTCCATTACAACCATTCAATTAGTTAATTAATTTAAGTTCGTTATGTTTCTTGTCCAATCACTATGTATATTTTTAATTAATCTTCTAATGAAATCTAACTTTGTAAAATCTATAAATACCCATATTTTATTTTTAATAAATCAATTCAGGTCAGTTCCAAACTTGACTCATTTCTTCGCTCCTAAAAAATCTCTCCCACAAACGCCATTACAATATCACTATATTTAAAATGGCTTTATCTGATATTTAAATGACAGAGAAAGAGGAAGTACTTCACAGGACAAAATGGAGAACACTTCCCATAAAGTCACTGAGAGTCGGATACGACTGAATGGCTAAATAAGTATATATTTATTTAGTTTGAATATGTTGTTTATTTTTATTTTAAACCAATACTTTGGAATTGTTGAAGGAAATTCTATTTTGTATCGTTTTCTAAATTTATGTCATCTGGGATGATGCTTTTGTTTTAAGTCGTTATTAAATAATTTTTAAAGATGGAGATTGGAAAAAAGGTATTCATAGACTTGTGATTTCAAGATGTGTTGAGGAGTGTTATTTTAATTAACAAAATGGAAGACTTTTACACACAAATACGAGGAATTGCATTCAAAAAGACATCCATGTCTTTTTTTTTTTTTTGTATTTTTGACTTCCATCTACAGTAATTAATAGAAAATCAAATCTGTGTGGAAATGATTAATAAGAAATTCAAAGGATAAAAAAGGTGCATGTAAAAAGTATTATTATTATACTTACTATTTTACTGATGGCTTCAGTTTGTCTTGTGGATACTAAACTATTTGAGAGTGGAAAATGAAAAAACAAAACATTATTATTTGTTCTTCCTTGGTAATGAATTGAGAAATAAACAACAGAAGGAATTATCTTTCAAAGAGCTTGTTTTGGATTTGAAAGCTTCCATTGGTGGTCTACTGAATCTCTAAAATAAAAATGAGTTCTTACCTAAAACACAAGAGGGAAAAAAATCAGCTTGAATAGCTATCAGAAAGGAAATAAAATTACAATAAATTTGAGTGACAAATAGCAAAACATTACTATTAGAATAAAAAAATTAGGAAATCATTAAGTTACATGATTATATTTTAATAGATAATAAATTTATGTATATAAAAGAATTACATAAAAAGAATCTTTATATAAATATAGTTAAGGAAAATTTATTAGTACAGTAGAGCCCCGATTATCTGCGAGTGCCGTGAAAATTTTTTTAAATTACGAATCTCAAAAAAAAAACCAATTTTAATCCAAGCCAATATCAGGGAAAAACAGTAGGCCCTACAGTGCGAGGGTCGAAAATTACTGACAGGTTTATTGTGCATCCTATTGTGATCCTATAAGCCTTCTCGGAATTTGTGGATGCAAACGTAGAGTAAAGGTTTCTGCTTTTTTACTGTACATATTTTAAAAGTTTTACATATTATGTTTTTTGAATAATAAAACAAAGTTTTTATGCTGAAATATTTTTTTTCGTGTTTACACCTCATTTTTAGTCTTTTTTCGGGTTATCCGCAATTTTTACTATCAGCGGTACCCTTGCCACCCAATTCTGCAGATAATCGTGGCTTTACTGTATTTTGAAATAACTAATTCAAATATATTATATTAATAATAATTTAAAGTTTTCAATAAAATTCAAAACAGTGTTATTATTTTCTATTATTCTTGATTGGTATTTTCTTTAATTTCAATTTCAGAAAAGTTAACACATAAAGAAAGGTTTAAAATAAGGTTTGATTACATTATTTAGAAATAGCATATTAACACTTTAGTTAATTTATAAAAATTAGAGCTTAAATAAAAATCAAATATAACATGATTCCAGTTCATTTCAGATTTCTTTGGACTATTATTATTAAGTGGCTGTCTGATGCTATCCTGAAATAACCATAACAATAAATTTTAATTATCACGACTCATTATTATAGCAACTAAATGACATATTTATGTTCTTTGAGTCTACAAATTATTAATTCAGAATTTTACCTTTGAGGGCGCTGATTATTGATTTAAAAATTTTATGTTGGGTACAAAAGTTTAAAAATAACTTTAAAATACAGAACGTAATTATTATAAGGTTAACAATTCTCTATAAGGAAACAGAATTGCATATAGTCCCAATATTAGAATTCAATATGAAAATTAGGGCCATTTGGGCAAGTAAAATTTGTACGGTCCTGTTTAGATTTCTCATAATAAAAAGAAACCTTACTCACAGTTTTGTTATTTATAATACACTGAATAATTCGTCCGTTTTAAATTATTTGTATTTCGCTTAAGATGTTTTTCTATTTTAAAGGAATTTTGTTTTCAATTTTGGCTTTATAGATCCATTCAAACTTAAGCAGCCTAAACGACAACTAATTATGCTGATCTACAAATAACTGAGCATTATTATAGATTTTATATTAAAGCCCGTTTGAGATTTCTGTAGACTCTGTTAGATGGCTAATCATGGCATTTACACACGAATTCCTTCTATTAAGATCTCCAAAATAATGATTAGTAATAATTAAAATCAACTATTATAACGATCTAATGGAATCTAAATATCCATCAATGTTACTGTTTCCTACAGAAACGGACTGCACTCCAGTTCAATGTAATAGGCTCGCCCTTTTATATATTTCATGCTATATTCCGTACTTTTATTTTTATATTCAGATAGAGATGAAAAAAATAAATCCAATCAAAACTATTAGGTTAAATTATTTTGCTTAATACTCTCGATATCTCGAAGTCGAAGGGACGCTGAAAAAAATTCGAGATAGCGAGTTTTCGAGATAACAAGGTCGAGATTACATGAATATGTAATATCAAGGGGAAAAATAATTTTTCGACATATAAGGTTTTCGAGATATGGAGAGTATACTGTAGATGTAGTTTCCTTCATAATCTATTGAATTTTATTTTGTTAACTTAATATTTCATAATAGAATACCAACAGACTTCAAACGAGTATTTAATTTTTAATAAAATGGCATTAGAGTTATTTTAAAACTTAATTGATGTGAAATTCCATTTTCTAAACGTATTTAGAAAATATACTTAAAATCATAATTTTTAATATATTCGAAACCAACTGATCTGAACCATGGGCGAATTTCTAAATATCTATTAGTCTTATTATCAGAAGAAACAATCTGATGCAACAGTCAATTTGAAAATTCCTAGGTCTGGGTCCCTGTGCGTTTTCTGAACTAAACCTCGGAATCCTCTACCAAATCCTTGTGCCATAAAACCATTTTTCATTAAACTCTTCCCCTATTGGAAGAAATTTCACTATTTCTTACAGTATTTCTTTGTTTTTCCGACAAATTCTGACGCATCTCGACATTTCAATAATAATCAATACAAAAAATAAATTACAAATCAAGTGTTTGATACTAAGATGAGGACTTCTGCTGTAAGCAAAATCATTTCAGGCTTGGCTATTTCATAATTTGTTGCCATTATTCTTTCACTTTTCTAATCAATAGATGCCCCAAAGTTAATCAATTACTTCAAGAAATCTTAAAAATCATTAATACAATTCTAATTTAGAATCAAGTTTTTCGAATGATTACTTTACCATCCTTCAGCCATTTTATTGTATCATTGTATCAGCGACATCTATTGTTAATAACAGGCATTAATCAACAATCTTTGCGCTTTAGTATTCCTGTTCTATGTATTCGTATTCAGTATTAGCCTATTTATCTACAGTAGGCCGAGCAAAATTATTCAATAAAAATTGTTTTTTGTGTAAATTCCTGTGGAGAAATTTGCGCCTGAACCGAAGGAGACAAGAAAATTCCTAAACAGAATTACATGTGTAATAAATGAATTTCTGTCGATATCTATAGATGCATATTAATCTTTTTTATAATCCATATTGCAATAAAATATTTTAATCTGCAAATATGAGGACGTCTTTCCTTTGTTTTCACAACTTTAAAAAAAAAATTCAAAGAAAAAAAAAGTACAGAAAAGAAAGTGTAAGAGTTTTTCAGGAACCTTATACTGTATATTAAGAATAGATTCAGTCCATAGATTAAGTAAGAAATGATTCAGTCAGCCTTTGGCAAACTTCTTCTGATTGGCTGGATTTTTGTTTATGTCTCTTCCGCATATACATATATTTTCAATTTCCAATGACACTGAGGATCTTACTGAGTTTGTAAATGTTGCACGATGTTTGTAAAAATTATTTAAATGAACTAACTTTAATAAACATCGAATTTATTTTTTGACTTGCAATTTTATATTCTAATTTCAATGTACTGAGGGCAATAATTCGGAATATCATAATAAACGTTTTATGCTGGATCAAGTAAGCGTGGTTTTTTTTTTTTTTGTAGTTTTCGTTTTTAAACTGCAAAATTTAAACTACATTTAGGTAAACCCATTGCCGGACCTCTACAGAGAATCATCGAAACCAGAGAATATTATGTTTATTCTATCACGATAAATGGTGTTTCCACATCTAGGATTAGAAATAATAAAAGAATCAACACTGGATAAGTAACTAGCGTGAGGTTTCGCCAATACTGTCAGAAAATCATTTGTTTTCACATTAATTAATTAAAATCCTTTATTTACTTAACATAAACTAAGGATTATAATAAAGAAGACTTATTTTTTTCCCTCCATTGCATTTTAAGCATCGCTCCAGAAGTCTCACACATGTAACGGAAAAACAGCATTTTAATTATTCAAAACATCAAATTAATCAACTAAAAACTGAAACTAAAAATAAATTAAAAGTTTAAATTCTAAAGAATACATGCAATACAATATTGAAATCCAATTTTAATAGTCGAAAGTTGCGCAATTTGAATTGACCATGCCACAATACTCCTGCTGCCTAGCAACTTGCATGCGAAATTCAGTTGTTGCGGACAAACACACAGAAACTTTTTTTTTTTTTAATAATATTGATTACAAAAAATCTGTAATACCCCGTAGTAGCTATAGCCATGAAATCATCAAAAAGAAATTAAAAAAAAAAGAAAATAAATAAATAAATAAATAAATAAATAAATAAATAAATAAATAAATAAATAAATAAATAAAACTCTAAACATCCTTTAACTTTCTCCTTTCTGATTAAATGACTTAACGTTAAACTGACAAAGCGTGAATGGATGAAGAGAGCGGCAACAACACAGTCCCCCGGGTCCTGCCTCGGTTGAAGGTCCCAGAGAAGCAGCAGAAATAATTTAATAAAAGTTGAGGGTTGCCAAGGGATTGTTTGTCACTAGTTCACGGTAAGGAGGTTAGGTCAAAGACTGGCACAAGCATTAAAGAGAAATAATTATACTCGATTCTCTTAATTACAATAAAAACTCCGGGCACAACAAAGTTTTGTGATTCAGGGTATCACATCAATATTCACAAAACTCACTATAACAATGTAACTCAACAACATTATTATCAAGTATCCTGAATATTGTTTTTTTTTATTAATTATAGGTTAATCTTTCTTCAATAATTTGCACATCTAGATAACGGCAAAAATCAGTTTTACTGAAAGATACTGGACTATTAAGAAATGCTAAACAGGGGATAGGTAATCTCTTTGAAGAACGATCTATGGCCCCCAACGTGTGCGACTGTTTAGTTAATTTTTTTTTTTTTTTAATACAGGCTCACTTCAAACATTTGTTTTATTACTAAAGTAAAGTTAGAGAAAAACTTAAAAAAAAAAAAAGATAATTTTATTTTCATTTTCTAGCGCTATTACCTCCTTCTCTGAATTACTAAGATATTAATATTTATTCGATTGTTATATTATTTCAGAGATGAGAGAGAGATCATGATCAACGTAATCGTACTCATATTTTTAATTTGCTTCATAAGTAAATATCGTACTAAATATTAAGAAAATCTGTCTAGCGGTTTTAGCGCGATGGGTGTATAAATTGATAAGAAATGTTAATGTTGATTTAGTCATGAGAGAACGTTTAATGTGAGTGAATGTTTTAGTTGAATAGAAAAAGCCTACACATATAACAACACAATAAATATCATTAACACGACCGATTTCTCACGCCACTGACGTACTTCTTCAGGTCAGTCAGTCAGTCAGTAACATTAATTCTATGGGAGAAGAATCCCTGGTTTTTTTCTTGGAACTGTGACGCATAACGATGAATGCCTGTAATGTGCTTCCTATCAGATTTAAAGTTACTTCGCCTTAATAGTCTATCTCAGGAGAAAAACAAAACAAAAAAGAATAACGAAACAAAGTAGAAAAAAAAGAATCATTCCTTTCATTTCTTAGGTTTTTGGTATGCCCAAAGGGCTTTACTCTTTCTTTGTCTCAAGCACCGATTTGGATCAAATTCGGCACACATATAGGTACTTATTAGAAAATTTTTTTGACAAAGTTTTAGTGCGAAAATCGCTTGCGCTTAGGGGTTATGGAAAACCCCCCAAAAATGGAGGGTTTTTTTCCGAAATTTTTTTTTCTGAATTATAAAAGAATATGAAATATGATTCAGACAGCTAAAATGCGACAACATGGTGTAGCTTATTTTACGAAAAAAACAGATCTTTCGAACTCGTCTTTTAGGGAAATTTCTGATGCTTATTTCCGATTATGTTTAAATTGTGCCTCCTAGCGGAACGTTGTACAAACTTTTAACACCAGGTTTGAAAAGTACGGATTCGATTTAGTCTAGAGAGGGTCATTTTAAAAGTTGTGGAGCAGAATTAAAAAAAATTCTGTAAGACCCTATGGATGCCACCTTTCGTAGGTTTATACATAAAAATCTTATTGAAGTCTGAATTCTTTTTTTTATTTCTGAATTCAAAAACTGATGGCGTAACAAACTGAGATGTTCTTGATTAAATAAAAATATTTTTTTTTGTAATCCAAGTTATAACTTGTTAAAAATCATGTTTTCGATCGTATCACAGAAAAGTTTTTTTGTACTGAAGACGTTTAATGTACATATAATAACTCGTAAATATCAAATAAACCGCAGATATAATGAACATATTTGGATTGTTATTTTAATTCTGATTACCATTCTTTCCGAGTACCCATAACATAGAAGGGACTGTCGGTAACGTAATCTCCTTTATCACATGACGGGGAACATGAAGATGACTTCGGAATGTGGTAGTTACGCAGTAATCATCCAAATATAGGCATAAAGAACATCAAGCCATCTGATTAAAAGGTAGAAATGTAGGGTGCCATATTTGGTCCAATTCGGAGCTTGAGCCAGATAATGCCAGCAATTCAATAAATTTGCTGTAATTCGTTTAAATTTTAAATTTTTCAACACTTGTTTTTTTTTTAATATATTGTTTATGTTATTTCTGTGAAATATGTTATTTAGGAATTACAAAGATATTAATGGTAGATATGAGAGCGGGTTTTAAATAAGACTACACACTAGCGTTATTACCTTCATATGATGGTAATAACGCCATGTCTTCATTTTACGTTAGTTTTCTTTTCTTTATTTAATAAAATAAAAAATATTCATTGCAGTAAATTTTCAATTGCCAAATGTATTCTGTAATAAGATAGTTAAGAGTTAAAAAAAAAAAACAATTTTTCTATATATCAGTTTTGTTTTTTTTTTGCCTAAAACAATTTTTTATTCTTTATAAAAAAACAAGAGCCTGACAGACATAAGATCTGATTGGACAATAAAAATTTACAAACTTATACATACAAATACATACATAAATTTTCAGTGGCATTTCACATTTTATTCAAGGTTACTGTCTTACAAAAGTGCACATTCTTCTTCACACCAGTCCAGTTTTTTGTACACTATAGTTGTCATACGTTTCGTGGAACCAAGTTTTTCATTCCAGACACTGTATCCAGTTTCTTGAAGACCGTTGTCGTAATAATAACAGCTGCAGTCACCCCAGTAAAGATCTTTTTCTTCCTTCTTTTAAGCTTTCTTGAAAATTAATATTTGGCCAGAATTTTAAACATACAATAAAGTATTCTCTTCAAGTAGAAATGAACATATTATTCACTTAGACAAATAAAAAAATGTATCGTTAGTGAACGGCGTTGGCTGCAAATGGGATGGTGGGTAATAACTGCACTCCCCACGTAACACAAAGCGTTGGCCCAATGTTGGGCCATAGTTGGCCAACGACACTGGCGTCGGCGGGGGGGGGGGCAACAGGCCTTTTGCCTTCCCCTCCCCGTGGCTCAGCCGCATTTTTAAAAATGCAGTCTCTAAGAAACATAGTAATATGTAATTTTGCCAAAAAAGTACTATACCCCCTTAAATAAATAAAAACAAAAATACTAGTTTATTATTCAAGGAATAAATGCAGCATTTTGATTATTTCCGCCTAAAGGTTGGCAACCTTCAACATTTGCCCCCCCCCCCCCCATGGGTCCGTGCTAGATCCGCCGCCAACGCTTTGTGTTACGTGGGTCGTCATGGCCTTATTTCCTGCAATCGCCATCTTGAATTTCCCCACAAGTTTCTGCAAACGGTGCATAAATATTGAACATGTATTCACGCAGAAAGATTGTAAAAACGTAGCTAATACTAACAGTCAAAGCAATTTCAGTCAATATTTTATAATTTTATAATTTAAAAGTTATGTATGCTTAGTTTGACTACCAATGAATATTCCGATGGATCCAACAGCAATGGGGATGTTTAAGGTCTCTGGGTCGAGGCTGGAAAAGTCACGTGATGTGGAT
>JAFIDM010000179.1:49407767-49418352 GCA_023159025.1 Thereuonema tuberculata
TCAAATCTTTGTACATAGCCTATAAATGCCAATGTAATCCCCAAAATAAACAGTTCTTACTGTTCTCAGAGTTCAGTTCAGATCCAACAGAGTCTAATCCTCCTTTATTTACTATGAACCAGTCACTACGGAAAACACCCCACAATATACAATTATACACATGTATTTTGATGAAATAAATGACGATTGTTCAGCTTGAATCTATTTCATTCTGATTCATTCATATTTTAGAATTCTTCAATACAAAGCTTTTCAACTAGAGATGGAAAGAAAATCATCAGCGATAAAAGCGAATGTATTTTAAAAACTACAAAAGTTATTTCAGAGATCAATTCCAATCATGGATCTTTTTATACGATTCTAAAAATAAACTTAATAAATGTTTTAGATTTTAAAATCATGCAGAGTTGCGAAATAAATATTTACATTTATTCACTAGTGTGTTTTTATGACATAAAAAAGATTAGAGAAATAAATTGACTTACTCCATAAGGTCCGTAGCCATATTGGGAATGACATCTCCAAGCAGTTAATAATAGCAGAAGCATTACAACAACTGACTGCATGATTTTCTGAAAATAAAGAAATCGTATTAAAAAGTTTAATATTGGAACATCAATCACACTATTATTAATAAAACACAATTAACTTATTAGGGGAGAAGGTGGTAATATGAAACAGGGTTGTAATATGAAACAGCAATGTTTGTGGCAAATAGCTGCTGCTATCATCCGGAAATCGCTCTAATTTCTACCGCTGGTTTTCCTTTTAGCCACCTAGAGGTAGCTAACTTCAGTATCTCGTTGTGTATGGTTATGAGAAGAAGTAGTGTGTTTTCGTAAGCCTGAAAGTTTTTACAGGATAAGATTCAACAAAATTTCTGGTACTATTATTAATACGAATGAGGTTTTGTTTATATTGTATATCATTATTAATTAACTGAACTACAAAATGGTGTATTCAGTACTTAAGAATTAATATTTTATTACTGAGAATGGATCAGTCAATTTGCAAATGGCGACTGGTGGTAATATGAAACAAGGTGTTCCATAATACAACCTCACGATGCCAAGAAGCAAATTAGGACCTGAAAAGAAGGGACTAAGGCAGAAATGGCGTCAAGAAGATATGGTAAATGCAAGAAAACATCAAATCAGCAGATTTTTGCTCATGAAAGACTTACAATTTTTAATTGAGCGTTATCTTTCACACTGTCAATTTAACTCCCACTGTCTGGTTTCCGGGTCAAATCTTGTAATCAATTTCTAAGTCATTTTCTATCAGTTAATCATCTAGAAATTTTGCACACTTGCTTATGTCTGATGACAATAGAATAATATACTGATATATTAACATTTTAATATATTTTATATTAATATATTCCGCCAAGGCAACACGTCCTTCCGTACGCCATTATTAGATAAAAGCGTGGATTTTAAAAGTTTTTTTCATTTTTTTTTAAATTTAATTATTTCGACTAAACTTGGTGATACAATTACGCCGAATTGACCTGACATTCATAGAATTTGATTTTCAATGAAATAAAAAATGAAAAGTTTTTAGGTTCAGAAATGTAAAGAACTGCACTCATTTTTGGGATGATCTGTTAAGTCAGGACAACCAATTTTGCACTCTTATATTTCGAATTTGAAAATATGTTCCTAAAATATAGAATGAATCAAGTGAGCAATAAATATTTGATTTCGTCATTGAGAAATATCGTAATTAAGGAAGTAATTTATTGGTGAGAATTTATATCATTTCAAGGTCTTTATAAAATGATAATACAGCAATTTAGTTGATGATACAGCAATTTATGTCATTTGAGGAAAAAGAGGAGACTGGTGCTTGATGGTACGCAGCGCCGGAAAATAAAACTGCAACAAAACCCTCAAAGTAAAACGAAGAATCACATGGTTACCATACGAATGATAAAAGATTCAGCCATTGGATGAGTTCAAACCGATAAACATTGAATAAGAAAGCATAGGTTTAGGAGTAATTATTTTTGAGATTGTCTGTATGTAATGACAATTGTATACACCTGTTAAGCATACGCAATACTTTTACAAGAGAATTAATATTAAATAACAATTCTTAATGGTAAAGTAAGGAACCATTTATTTTTTGTTATTTTATGTTTTATTATTTTTTTTGTTAGTCTATTAATAACAATACTTTTTGTAAAGATTATGGAAACCTCATGCCTTATCTATACCACTGCAGATGAAGATATCAAGAAATTGTGCCACAGCAATAGAACAAGATTAAAATAAGAAAATTATAAAGTAACTTGCAAATTTCCAGTGCTGCATTTAAACAGCTCTAAAAACTAAAGTTGTTTCTTTGCTGTTATTGTTCTTTTTTACTGCGAGTGCCTTTAAGTTAGTTTCTAAAAAAACAAAAAACAAATTTAGATAGGAACAATTTTGAAATAAATGACAATGTGATTGTCGAATTTTTCGAAAATCCTAATGATGTCCTTGAAAAAAAAATCTAGTGTTATTCGAGTTAAATGGCAACCTACGCCTTTATTTTCAAATCCTCAATGGAAATTACGATGTAATTCTGAAGATAGATTCTCCTCCTTCAACAAAAATCAAAAGTTAGCAACAAAGGAAATTATTTGCAATAAATAAAATTATGTAATTGATGAAAGAAAGTTTCAGAAGAGGACTGCACAGAAACAATATTATAGTTATATTAAATTTAAAAAAAATCATAGAACAGATTATTCTAATAGTTCTGCGCGTCCGGATTTGTCCATATCACTTCATCCTGCTTCGATTTCCTCCAATTAGTATGTGAGTTTTGTACATATGTTATTTCGCTTTGAATACCAAACAGGTAACAGGGCTAATATCTCAGATAGAAACACTTTTACTTCTCATTCTAAAATAGACTAAATTAGAAAAGCGAAAGGTGTGTTTTATATATTCTAATAATTCATTGTTGAAGCATTATCATGAAGATATTTAAAAAAGAAAAAAAGCAAAAAAAATACTTACCAGCTTGTTCTATGTTTTCACTTGGAGAGGAACAACCCTTTTTCTCTTTCTCTTTCTTATAACACTAATATTGTTACTTTGAACTAAGTGTCTTTCTTGTAGGCTTTACCTCCTGACAGTTAGTCACCTTGTGGGAATATGCCTTTGTTTCCGATGCTGGCTTTCAAGCGTGAAAAGCCATTCGACTGTAACAGGCATTGAATCAATCTCAGTGCATTACACAAAAGCCTCTGGAACAATAAGGTTTTCTCTTTAAACATCCAAGGTCATCATTATTAAAGAGATTCATGAATAATTTAGTTTATAAATCAAATTTTTATCCATGCAGGTAAAGTGATAAATCAACGACCTCAAACTATGCGATTCTAAGATATTTGAATTTCTTACAGAATTAAATCACTATCAATGATGGAATATTATTCGGGATAATGTTCTTCTTAGCTACAGCAAGACAGTTGTTTTATTAAGTTAGAGGAGACGCACAACCCTGGGTAAATCTTTCTATTACAGGAGTTGAAACAGAAGACTTTATAATTCAATTGTAACTCAGAATAAGGATCTTCATTTCTTTGTAATAAGAAACTTGAGCCATTTATCCCAGGAAGCTCAAATTTTGTTTATTTACTAAAAGAAGTCAATATTGCTTTTTGTTTCAGATCAAGACCACTGCTACGTATGCTTGGAAAAACAAACAAACAAACAAACCCAAAAACTACCGAAATCACATAAGTGAAAAAGCTATTTATCCTCCCCATATGAAATTTTTAATGATTTTTTAGATTAAAAAAAAATGTCATTTTCTACTAATATTATATAAAAATTGACAAAGCTCTTATAGATTTCTTGGTTATTATATCCAATTTCGCCATCATGATATTGAAAAATTACTTACTTATGAGGAGAAGTGAATTTACAAATACACTTTTAAAATGTATTTACAAAGCCGTGAATACATTAAAACTATATATTGTTACTGGAATATCAGGACCCACTGCCGTTATCAAATCCATGTTTGACAAAGGAATTGACACTAATCTTTCAGGAACATTTTATAAGTTTAAGTATTTTTTTTTAATTATATATGTTTCATCCTCGTGATTATATAATATACGTTTAGTTCTAGTAGACATTATTGTTTTCCGAATTAATATTCTATAATAATACCTAAACAGACAAGGATAAATAAAAGATGATTTTTTATCTTATTTTTAAATGTATTTTTGAAAACATTAGAAAATAATGTAATCATAGCAAAAACATTCTCTATTCTCAAACAGTTTGGTCTGAAGTTATTAAATTAATATACTCAAATACATTTATAAATAATTTCGAAAAGAAAAATATTTATTCATCCTAAAGTATTAGCTCGAACATTGCTATGTAAAATCAATATCAACAAATAAGTCTCCCCATTGCATTTACAACCTCCTAAAAGATAAGATTGTACATATTAAGTGTTCATAATGGATTAGCTCTAAAAAAAACAAACCTGGATGGACCTAAGCAAATAGTTCTCATATTTAGAAATATCTAAACAATTAAGTTAAACCCTTAAATATGGTAAAAATGAGTAAGTTTGGCTGTGGAAATCATCACCACCCACCCATACACACACAAATATATATCTAAATAAGTAAATAAAAATAAATATACTTGGATTTAATTGAATTTAGTAACTTGTAGTATTCACAGATTCAATAAAAAAAAATAAAAAAATTACAAATTATTCATAATAAAAACCTATGGGATGTAAATAAGAGCATTAATTTTTGAATTTCGCATCCCATAGGCTTCCTCAAAAATTTTCTTGTATTTTACTCCATAAGCAAATACTCTCTGAGTACAAAGAAAACAGGAATTTAGGTTAAAGTCCAGGTATATGTTTACTATTAACATATTCTATTACAGCAATGTAAAGAAATTAAATGAATAAAAAAAAATAATTTAGAAGATGGTTGGTATTTATATATCGTCTGCATGATTACTATATAGTATTTTCTCATTATTATTGCACGGAAAAAGTAAAAAATACAATACTCCTACTTATTTTGAATACAACAGATTGATTGTGATGATGAACAGTGAATCAGAGATCGCTTTGTCATCAGAGGAAGTTGTGAGCAGTAGTTAATTACAAGAAATATTAAATTACGTATTAAGTCAAGAAAAACATAAGAATCCTTTAATACTCAAGAGGTTAATTATTTTTCCCCATACGATCGTCGATTGCTGTGGAAGTTTTTTTTTTTCCTACCATTCTCGATAAACCCTTGAAACTGTGATACGTGAAAAACCTAATAAGACAATCGTTTAGGAGATTCTCGATCCAGCCTCTTGTCACATTCAAAGTCATTCAGGTCACTCAGGTTTTTCCCATTATAACGACTGATCTATGGCTGATGTTAGAATGGCTGTTTAATTTACACTGAAAACTGCACGTAATTATAATTAATTTATAAATTAGGCACAATAAGACATTAACAAACATAGTAATACAATAGAATAATTGTAATAATAAAAGTTATGTGATTGTGGTCCCTCTCTAAACTATTTATTGTACTATATGAGCGAATGCTATCAAGTACCAGGCGAGTGTATGTAGCCTTGATGCTGGACAAAAGGATGATTAACGTCCCGGGCGGGATCGTACGAGATTTAAGTTACGGATGTTTACTGTCTATCTGGAATTTTCTATCTAATTTTAAGTGAAACCGCAGTAACTGAAACAGCGGATACATGGGTTTTACTACAAATTGATTGTTGGTTCGTAGTAATAAGGAGCATCGTGTAATGAAGGATTATATTCCTCCTTCATATATTTAATTTTAAATACTTATAGAGAATACTTATGTAGTACCATAGCTTTATTTATTTTTCATGTTAACTTTAAAATTATTCAAATGATGAGTTCCTTGAATGAAAGAATATACTGGAGATGTTTTCTTGGTCCCTTATCTCTTTACTACTAAGATCCGTCAATCGAAATCGTTTCGTTTCAATCTGGATCTAACTATATCTGACTGTTTGAACTTCTTAGAATAAAAAGATTTCGAGTTTTCTGATTAGAAAGAGAAGTTTTGTGGATCTAGTTTCAAACGTAGAAGTGTGTTTGATAACCACTCTGAGATGTATTCAGAAGAGTTATTCAATGTAATGGAGACACTGCGAAATCGGAATCTATCTGTTTAATTCATCAAGGGCATCTCTGCTTCAAGATCTCAATACTTTCAGATAAGAAATACTAATTTTACTAATAAGTTAAAAAAAAAAAGAAAAATCAGGTTTTGCAGAAAGATAATATTTCTTGTCCAAAGCTAAGACTGAATAATATTACATTTAACAATAACTGTTTTTCTGGAATGACCATCGCTATTCCAACATAAAGACAGAAGAATCTAGACAATGGGAGAGCAATAACAACTTAAAAAGGTTTTTGTGGCGCAAACATCGCAATATTGAAATAAGGAAAGACGAGAAAATGAAGAATGACATTTCTATCGATTTTGTAAAGTGCTTACATTTAAATTTTCCATTTCCTCTTCTCTTTCTTCTTGTAGTTCTTTCTCTTATCTTTTGTGTGTTTTTTATTTATTTTTTATTTTCTTATTATGTTTCATGAGAAAACATAGGAATAATTCAGAAGTGTTCATTATTGTTCTTATTCGTTTCTTTTCTTCAAATTTACATCAAGGAAAGGAGAAGAATAGGAAGGAATGGAAGAATATCAATCCTGGATTTCAGCAGAAAATATAAGTTCCAGTATTAGAACTTACGTAGTAGAACTTCCAGTGATAACTTTATATATCAATATAGGCCATAACGAATATTAGTGAATATAATAATAATAATACAGTGATGAAGTTTAGATGCGATTAGAGTTGGGATTAATTTGATATCTATTCACTGTATATTCAACTTTGAGAGCAAAAATATATTCTGAATTTTGGAATTACATTTTCTTAATTTTCTCAACAAACATATAGTTCCTTACGAAACTTAGAAAGTGTTACTTTCTTAAAATGTTCCAGTTATTTTTTTTTCTTTATTAAAATGGGATGAAAACAATAAAAAGAAATAGTTTCCATATTTACGCCGAATATACACTACAAATTGATCAAATCCTCAAGTAGGTATTGACATGCCCAGGGATTAATTACACACATGAAAACAGAATGGATTAAAGAAATAGATAATGAGGCATTCATTGGACATTAATAGAAATTCAATGTTTGCCATCAGTGATAGTTGATTGTTTCTAAGCTACTCTGTGGGAATATTTATCAACTTCGTGCGATAAGAAGAATGGATAAAAAAACAATAAAATTTCAAAATGCCATAAATACATATGCCACGTTTTAAGAAGATCTATTCACCGATTCCAAGGTATTAAAAGGATACATTAACCCACACAAGAAATTTAAGAGTATAACTGCTCCTACCAAATTAAAATGTCTTTAATATCTACCGTAGAGAAACAAAAATACTACGTACAACTTTTCTAAAGATGTTTAAGTTTCTTCTTACGTTACACCAAATCCTTTCCAAAGTCTAACTTTTTCTGCTTCGGTTTTCTGGGTCATGCTTGATCCAAGACAAAACTAGAGGAAATTGCACGTGTTCTTATCTCAGCTACGGGTAACGAACTGCAGTTCCGTTGCTTCTGTAAAATGTTTCAGATGCGTCTCAGGTTTTCCTGACAGATCATCTAGTTTTTCAAGTAAGACAAGAAAATTACAGTTCACCGTCAAATACCCACTTGATTAGATAGAAAGAATGTAATTGTCGAGACAGTGAAGAAGCAGAGTGTTATTTTAACTGTTAACATTTTTATTTTATCTTTAGATAGTCAGATAATGAATCGTATAATTGGGATTTTTGACCTAAGTTTCTCATCTATAGGTCTATGAACCAAAACAAGAAAAGAAAGTTTCCTCAATTTACTCTAAAGTTTCATCTTCCTAGGACGAGTAGTTCCTGAGGTATCGTGAATGTGGGAATTTAACAGCAACGACGAATTTGACCTTTATTTGCGTATCTGCAGGTCCAGTCTTTTCTAAAATTAAGAGGGTCTTGCTTTTAATAGTTACATTTTGTTGTAAACTTTTAAACTTTCTAGATCGAATAGCTTTGAGTAATCATGATCACAGACGGGCGGACGGAACAATGTTTTTCCAGTTGAAACTGCTTGATTATTATTTTCTAACCTCTTTTGTTTTCTCTTTAATGTGGTTGTAAATGCAAGACAAACCTATACCAATTGCTAGCTTATCTACCATAAGGTTTTAAAATGATGACTTTTCTGGTTACTTAACATCTGCCTGTAAATAAATTAATCCATCTTTTGTATCAAAACATGTGTCTGATTTGCTACATTTATGACGTCAGAAACATCAAACATTATTTTAATCCAGTGTTAAAGATTCATCCAGAAAATATCGACCCAGATTAACAGACCACAGTATGCTGATTAAAGGAAAGTCTTGCTACAGCAATTTGAAAGATTTGTAATACCTTAGTAATTTAGCTGTAGAGTGATGATGCATTTGAGCTGAAACTCTAGAGTACTGAATTACTTCTGACAAAGCGTGTAGTCTTTATTATAAAGTGGCCTATACAATAATCTACATAAAACTTCAGTAATAGACAGTCCTGTGGACGAAAACGCAAACAAGAAGGCGACTGTGAATGGCAAGAAACAGGCAAATGGCGACACAATACAAATATGAGGTAATCAAAACGGCATCATCTTATATACAGTCGGACCTCGATATAAGGTCACCCCTTGGGACCTCGCAAAAGTGACCTTATAAGCGGTGTGACCTTATAATCGATTCATACGCATTTGTCAATAAATAAGCATTATATCAATACAGTATAATTCTTTGTAAAATTTAATACGTACAAAAATATCAGTTTATTAGGTTATAATTTCTTAATTTAGTTGAACCAATTAAAATTAATGGAATCACAAAGAAATTATTTTTAAAAAAATTTAATTCGGAATAAAGTTGTATAAATAGTACTAGTATGCTTAAGCAAAGTACTGATGTACAAGTAACCTTACTTAAAATAATCCATAATACAGGACTGTCGCGATTTTGGTTTCATCTTTTGTTTTTTTAAGTTTTATAGTTTCTGAAAATGTTCTTCAGCTCCCTCATGGCTCGTAAAAAAATGTCTTACGACATTTAATGTTCTGAGTGCTTCTGCTTGTGTCACCGCTTCACTATCAGTATCACTGTCGTTATCTTCACTTTCTACTGCATTGAAATCTAAGACTTGTGAAACAATTTCGGAAATCGAAGCTTGCGAAGTGGTAGCAATTTCATCATCAATTCTCATGTATTCACTTTCCCCTTCTACAGCACAGCCGCGATTTCTGAGATCTTGTATTAACACAGCTAAAGGAATATCGTCTTCATCATCTTCAACTGTTATTTCAGCCACACTATTTGTAGAAAATTGAAAACCAGCATGTCGAAAGCAATTTGAAATGCATGTATTTGACACCAAGCTCCAACTTTTATGAATATAAAAAATTGCATCTCACACAGAAACATGTGAAAATTTCTGAAATCACAGACAAAAGTGACCTTATATGCGATTATGGTATTTAAGACCTGACCATATATCCGATAATCCATATCATAGAATTCCTATTCAATGAGCCGGGACTTTAGAAAAGTGACCTTATATGCGGGGTGACCTTATATGCGGGTGAACTTATATATAGTCAATTGTAAACGGTTTAAGTTAAAAATTTCAGATTCTTCTTAAGTTGTCTTACTCTTAACATATCTTCGAAACGATTGTATTTTCCCTTTAGTTGAGATATTCAAATTTTATTGCTTAACCTTATTATACAAATGTTCATTTTTAATGATTCTACCATTGAATCTCTGATTACTTTTATTTCCTTTAGTTCTCATTTTATGACCTCCATATATCGACTCCGACGAGGTGTTTGAAAGAAGACATCATGGTTACATTTCTTAATGGTTATATTCCATGCGATCTTCATTTTTTTTTTTAGGTTTTTATCTCGACTGAAACATCACCTTTTCACTTGTTAGTTTAACGTCATCATTATTTGTTTTTGATTCTCAGACTCTGATCTTCAATTGTTCATCCTTCTTAGCGTCTTATCCAAGATCGATTCTCTTTGAAGCATCTGGTTCTCAATATGATATCTCATTGCAATTATTTTACGACAAAGTAAATTTTTAATTAAAATCACTTTAACGTGCGTACAATGTTTTTAGTATGTTAAAATTAAGCCAATGCACAAGACTACAATATAAAATTACAAAATTATAAAGGCAAATAATCTCACAATTAATTTCGTCAGCGTATAAGCTGACATCTTCAGGTGAATGCACAAGATAAAAATAAATATAAAATTCAGTCATTATATAACTAATGGCGAAGACCAGATGATATTCAAATCTCGGTAGAGTTGATTGTTGCTGGTAGTGAAGGGAGTACAAAGTCTCGAAATAGAACATTTTATTGTCCAAAGCAGGTTTATTGAATGTTGAGTTGGTAATAATGACTGAAAAAACAAACAGATATTGGCT
>JAFIDM010000179.1:49427649-49440649 GCA_023159025.1 Thereuonema tuberculata
TCTGTTGGAATTGCCGAATTTATGAACAAAGCAGTGTGTGTTATTATATATATATTTTTTTTATTGATATGTAATTTCTATTGCATTAGTCTTGATTTGTTGTGTGTGATTGTATTATATTAAGCTCATTTCAAATACATTTTGTTGTTTGATATACCTGAGTTGTTTATCTTTTTTTTTCTTCTCTTTTGGTATAATATTCATCGGGCTTTAGCTGTGGAATTTTCCTTGGGCCCAGCGGTTCCATAAGCTAAGTTTTATTTTCATCATCTATCTTTATGGGTGTAGGCTTCCGATTGCGTTAATAATTACTCTGTTTTGTATATCTTCTCTGTGATACAGGGTGATCCGTAATAATATCCTTCAATCTACGACGTCAGTTAACTGCAATCAACATATTTCTGTGCTTCTAGCGCCATTTTTCTCCCTGGTGGCGAAATTTTGAACTTGACGAACTTCAGTTTGACTATCAATTTTACAAAAAAAGTATTTATTTTATGTCTTCATCCACTGGAAGTGAAATTCCAAACGTCTTTCTAGTTAAGTTAGAGAAATCGTTTGTGGTTGAGTTACATAAAACATATTAGCTTAAGATACTTAAATTTTTTTAAATAAATTTTATATACAAATATTTCTTTTCTTTGGACTGAGTTTCCTGTCAAATCTTAAACAAAAAGGACTGATGCACACAGAGAAAGATGCTCTATTTTCAAAATACAGTCGGACCTCGACATAAGGTCACCCGCGTATAAGATCATCCCGCATATAAGGTCACTTTTCTAAATTTCCGGCTCATTGAATAGGGATTCTATGTTATGGATTATCGGATATATGGTCAGGTCTTAAATACTGTAATCGCATACAAGGTCACTTTTGTCTGTGATTTCAGTGCCACACTGATTCAATTCCAAGAATTTTTCCTTGGATACGATCTGTTATCGGCTTCATTTATCCTACTGATGGAGGGAGAGCTTTTTCACAAAGCACTTCACCCCCTCAAATTCTGGATATTTCTCCGCCCCCATCGCGTCACGTGTCCATCGAAATCACGTCTCCGTTTGTTCACCAGGAAGTCGAAGGAAAGGATCTCATTCCAACCGTTTTTGTGCTTGTGTTATGATGTCGACAAAAAGAAAAATGTTGTTTCTATCAGAGAAAAAGAAAATCTTTAAAAGATTTTGAAAAATCTAATGCATCGAAAGCATGTTTTGCCAAAGAGCGTGGGATACCACGAACGACTCTCAACAACATTCTGTCCTCGCATACCGATGCAGAAACATGTAGTGGATAGAGAAAAAGGAAGCGTATATCACCGTATGAGAAAGTTGAAGAAGGCCTTCTCCAATGGATAAAATTTGCTAGAGCACATAATGTTCCTATATCGTGCTGTGTACTGAAAGAAAATAGCCAAATGAAGAATATTTTCAGAAACTACAAAACTTTGTACAAAAGATGAAACCAAAATCGCGACAATCCTGTATTATAGATTATTTTAAGTAAGGTCAGTTGTACATTAGTACTTTGCTTGAGCGTACTAGTGCTATTTGTATACAACTTTATTCCGAATTAAAATTTTTTAAAAATAATTTCTTTCTGATTCCATTAATTTTAATTGGTTCAACTAAATTAAAAAATTATAACTTAATAAACTGATATTTTTATACGTATTAAATTTTACAAAGAATTATACTGTATTTATATAATGCAATTTATTGGCAAATGAGTATGAATCGGTTATAAGGTCATCCCGCTTATAAGGTCACTTTCGCGAGGTCCCAAAGGGTGACCTTTTATCGAGGTCCGACTTTATATCTTATTTATTTTAAAAGAAAAATTCATTTATTCGTTTCTTGAATAATAATGATTTTGATATCCAACCGTCTTCTGATACTGGTTTGATATCAAAGTGAAATCATTTCAATATGCGATCCGTGTCCATCCTTCAATATATACAGTTCTATTGAATAGTTTCAAGAATTTCAAGTAATATTTGAAAACCATGTCCAGGAACAATCTTCATATCAGTTGTAATTTTTATTTTTCAGTTTCTCAAATACAAGTATTCCATTGGAAAATTTCCTTGTGAATCTCTGTCAATAGCAAACAAAGATGCAAATCAGACGATTGCGATGTGTGTGTGTGTACGTACGTCCGCAACAATTGTAGTTCTCACGCGCTTACCAGGCAACAGGAGGATTGTGTTATGGTCAACTCAACTGCGCGGATTTCTGACTATTACAAATGGATTTCAATATTGTATTGCAAGTAGTTTTTAGAATTTAAATTTTAATTTAAGTTTTAGTTTACTTGATCCAATTTGTATTTTTAAATAAATAAAACGTTTTTTTCCGTTACATATTCGAGACTTGCAGAGCGAAGCGAAGGGCAGCCGTCTAGTATAACATTAAAGTAGTTTTATTTTCTTTACCTGAAATTCGATCTTCCAAGAATAAGTAGACTATATTGTATATTTGTTGGCTTTACAAAAGTAACTAAAATTAACATAGCAAATGTTGCTTTATTTATTTTTTGAAAATCCGCATTTAGAAACGAACGATATTATACTCCCAGATATAAGTTTTCAATATTCTATAATATTCAGCATTCATGAAAGACTGTAGCACCTTTAACCTAAGGATTTCAGATGAAAAAACGCGAAACTAAAAAAGTCAATTCTAAGGAAAAATACCCGAAATTTTGTCGTTGTTTTAACCCTAAGTGAAGTCCTCTTTAATTTTCATATAACTTGAAACTTGGATGAAAAACTTAGTACAACAATATTTCCCATGAGGATTTTCCGGATACTTTTCTTTTATTGTTATTATATTAATACTTGAGATTGGCTGAAGGAAGTTTTACGTGTGTACTTTTGAGGATCGAATGTTTCTTCTTAGCTGGCGAAATTTCGCAATAAAGTTGTTGGCGTCAGGCGGTCGATCGCCTTTGATCTACCTTTTGGTACCAAGCGAGATTAAGGATGGGTTTGAATGAGTTTCAGTGTCCCTGAAAAAAAATAAAAAATCTGATCTTGGCCGTCGAAGGCTGGGCTGACGCCAAACAGCGTTGTCGCCCTACTCGCCTTTTGCCATCTCTCTCTGCTGATGTATATATTAAATTAAATATAAGTTATATTAATATTTATATTTAATTAATTGAAGTTTAATTTTTGTGATGATATATATTGTGATTATCGTGCTTGAAAAGAAAATTTTTAGTTAAAGATTATTTACTAGTTTCCTGCGGGATTAATGTGTGCGGTATGACAACGAACAAGATGGCGTAATGACAAAGGCTGTAGCAGATCGTTCGATTTGAACGGAGATGAATATGCCTGGTATGTCTCCACGTTGACAGATAAAGGAGAGCGGGAATTTTGAAGAGGAAATGTCGCTGCCAAAACTAGAAGTACGAAAGAATAAGTTTGCAGTTGACGCAAGTAAATAAGAAATAATTATTATTCTTCTGAGGCCCTCCTAGACAAATGAACAACGACGTCGCCCACGTAAAGCGTAGATTTAAACCCGAAGAGAACCGTAATAAATAATTGAGAAATCCAGATTAAGAAGACATAGTCATGACGAATGAAAGTATTTATTTTCCGGTTGCTGAGAGGATCGAATAAAGGAAGAATTCGATGGAAATCAACACGCGAAGAATTCCGAAGATCGAACGTTTAAATAGGCTTAGCTATTTGAAAACAGAAGAGAAATTAGTGCCACTGGATCAAAGGGATCCGAACTGATTTCATACAAGTGATTAAGCATATTTGTGTGTGAATTAGTGAAACTAATTATTGCTTGTTTGGTTATCTAGAGTTAATTATAAATATCAACTGATAGTTGATAGTAAAGTATCAATTATGTGTATAGTGTTTTCGAGACGAGTTATCATCGAGAGTCAAGATATGTAAGTACAGTTTCCTTTATTTTATGAATCGAGTAACCAAGGGATTGATGATTTATAACAAGACTGAACTATACAAGTAATATTATTAATTGAGCAAATATTAACTTTTCCACGTAGGGGAAAAACCATTGCTGAGTGATCTAACTTTAGTTTCATCTATGAATGAAATAGTACATTAATGACAGATATGACTTAGATGTAAATACCATTATATTCTGAAATTAAGTTACCTTGTAGGTTGCTTGTTAATAGTTACATTGGAAGTCATCAGTTTAATATTTTGAATTTAAGGTGTAGTATTAATGTCAAAAGTGACAATTGAAGACGAGATATATAATACTATGTTTTTGTACTACATATTATTATTCTAAGATTAAGAATAATCATAAAGGTTAAAGTTCACTAATAACTTGTAATTATTCAGGATTTCATATTTTGATATTTAAATGTAAACTGATACATGCAAGGTTTTATAGATGGTACCATTAGGCATTAGCTACAGATGAACTGAGTTAATATATGATAACAAATGTTATTGTTCTTATATAATAAATTATTGTAAAGTTAATTTTTCCTTTCATAAAGGTTATGAACTCTAGTAATAAATTATTTTAAAGTTTTTAATTATCAACGCTTTTGTTTCTTTACCTTGATGCGTGCTTGCTCTGAAAGTATATATATTATCCTCCATTTCTATATTATGTATTATTTTTTATTCAACATTAAAACATTGGACCTCTGCACATTTTATGCTTTAATTCAACATGTCCAGATAAGGGCTTTCTATTTTACTCCGTCATTGCGTCAAAGTTTTTTAATTTAAAATTTGTGTATTGCTCAAAAATGTTTTACAGACATAATCCATTCATTTCAGTCATTAACATGAAGTTCAATTACATAAAGAAGCTGTTTTCTGAAAAGTTCATTTTCTAAGACTTGTGCATTAATTATCAGAAGCCTCTATAATTGAATAATGAACATTTATCTGGTCAGTTGTGGGTTGTGAAAATGGAAAACTTTTTGATAAGGAATATGAGTCCAAAAACGCACAGATTCCGGGTTCTACTTGGGTCCGAACCGAGACTGGATCTGGGTCGTCCTTGAGGGTCCCAATTCAGATCAGGTGACCTTTGATTTATTTATTTATTCCTGTTTTATTCCCCCCTGTTTTATTCACTGCAATATTGTGAACGGTTTGGCTTGTTTTACGTAATGCAGGGCAGAAGATTGTTGCGTATACCTTTGCTGTCATTAGCAAAAGTATACATAATGATCACGTGAAATCAGTAAGCCATGTTAAGCTCATTTGCCTTTCATTATTTACTGAAGTTCTATTGAATGACAGAATGACTGCGTTTACTTTTGCTGAACGCTTGCATCGAAGTTGGTGTCAGTCACATTTCGAACATCTCTTGTAAACACGATGCAATGAAATACAATAATTACCTTCTCTTACGCTTCCTGATTTCACGTGATCTATGTGTTGCAACAACAACAATAGTATACGCAACAATCTACTGCCCTGCATTACGTAATATTGAAATGAATGAAGCGGGAGGGGGGGGGTATGTGTATAGTAGTAAATTAGAAATTGAAAATTAATATTCCTGAATTAATTTTCTTGCATATACATGTTCTTTATTTTAGTTTCCTGAAATAGTTTAAGAAATGATAACTGATAAATGTGTTTCTCGGAAGCTACCTTTTAAATATGTTTACGATTTGAGGGATGTTATTTTTTTCTGCCCTTTCAAAGGATTCGTAGCTGCATTATTCAAAAATCTAATAATTCAAGTTGGAAATTCTAATGTTTACTATTTCAACTCAAAAACATCAATCAGCCTATCTACAAATAAAATCCAAGGATCATGTTCACTTCCGCTAGGGTTTTTACTAATTCTTTCCGATATTTTTTAACTAAGTTTATTTCTCTTAATAAAAAGTAACTAAGTATTAGTTAAAGATTGATTTATTCGTCAGTCAACTACTAAATATTATTTATTCTTGTCTATAGTGAGATATTCGAATCGTGCAACGTAAATAGTATAAAGACGAAATTATTATATTTTAACTAGAAAATGGACTCCACTAAACTGTCAATCTATTCGGCGAGGTTCGTTTCCTAATTTAAAACAGACAAAAAGACAAAAACATATTGACTTTTTGTTTCACTGAAACACTACTTTACTTAAAAAAAAATACAGGAAATGATTTCTTGTACCTATTAATTAAACGGATCTATAGACAGCTGTTTCATGTTTACCTTTTGCTTCCTACAACAGACACTGGTTCAGAGCGAGAGGGATTTTGGGGAGTTCAGAAAACGAAAGAAGGTAAAAGATTCATCAAAAATTCATTGGCTCGACACAAAATCCATTATCTGCTTTGTTTACTGCAAGAGAAATTCCACAAGGCAACGTCGAACAGAACCAGATCCTTTTATTTAAAAGGAAAATCGTCGTTTATAAGTAGATGAATAGAAATTAAAATCATTTAAATCGTTACAGCTTATTTTCATTGCTCACCAACAAAATGGCTGTTGTCATTTACATCAGTGGTTTCCAAACTGCGTGGTACGGACTGAACAAATTAAAGGAATGTTTCCTAAAATTAGTTATGCTTTCTAAAAATTCTGTAATATTATTAACTGACTCAGTTAGTGAGTTAGTTAGTTAGTTAGTTTGTTAGGTACCATTTACAACTTTTCGTACCTAAAATAATTCAATTTATATATTAATATTCAATTTTAAAAAAATCCTTTACTTTTATTGTTAATTATTTTTTATTCAACAAAAGTAAGCTTATTAATTATTAAGCATACATAAGTTCCTGAATATATTAGATCAGATGGAGTTTTCTTTTTTATTGATATTAAAGAGGAAAAATAAAAACTGTAAGAAACAGAGTTCTTTTGAATTCGTTGTGATATTAATGTGGGAAACAAAATTGTTCTGAATCTAATAAACAGAATAAGCAGCAAAATCGTCTTCAGAATTATCTGATCTCCATTACAAGTACTTGCAAGAATATAAAGCCTACTCATTTAAGGTGTAAGGTACCTGTGTCCGTCTGTGAGTCAAGATAAGTCAAAATCTTTATTAAAAAGCTTATATAGTTTAAAGGAACATCCTTATTGAGGTTAGTAAGGAGTTAGTGCCAAAATATGTTATTATTATTTGAATTGAATACTAATCCATTTGTTGCATCTTTCAGTGGAATTTCATTCCATAAACGAAATTATTCTGTCAAAGTTCTACTCAGTTATTCACAAGGTCATCGCCAATTTTACCTAAGGCCTAAAATGGAAGCTATTCAGTTAAAAGATAAAGTTTTCCAGATAAGAATTTGGTATCAAAGCGAGGAGATGTGTTGAATAGTCCTCCTTTTGGTAGAAGTCATTTGTTCCTCTGGTCTAAGGATCAAAGGCTAAAGTGGAGATGCCATTCACACATCTGTTAGTACCGTCCCCCTGTGACGTCAATGGATCAGTCACTTGAATCCACCGCTTTTGTTAAAGAGACTACGAACCACATTGGATTCTTTATCCTTAAAACAACCTTATTATTATCAACAAGTGGGTTTTTTTTCAGAGGAGTTAAAGTGAAACTGACAAGTAAACACTAAACAAAATAAGATTTCCGAACGACCTAGTGTTCAATGTTTTGTTCAGTGTCTTAACCCTCGCCCTCCAACGCGATCTAGAGAATAAAGTCATGTGTTGGTTTTTCTCTTTCGTATCCAACTGAGGAGCATTTGATACTTGAGGGAGGAAACATCTCTCTAATGAAACAATTAAAAATAACATCTACATATACAGTCACTGTACAAAAAGGTCGCGATCGGTCAAAGGAATATCTATAATGAAGAGACAAGCAGACATTTACACAGTTATGATTTGTCTTTATCGTTCTTCATCAGAAATACTTAGAAGCGTTGTTTTCTGTGAGAAATCTCCTATAACTACTGTTCTTTTAGATGAACTATAGAATTGATTCGTCTATCTTCTCAGTGTATTTTTATTCTAATTACTGAATTTAACTACAATTGACACTGAATGTAAACTATACTTAATGATATCTAGTTTGAACTCTTCTTACTACATGTAATGGTAGTTACTCTCGCTGTAGCTATTGTCAGAATTCGCAACTTCACTTTATTGATCAAATTGCAGCAAAATCTAACAACACTTTGGCAAATTTTCAAAGTTTTCTTCTCAAAAAAGAAAAAAGTGAACTCAAAGTTTGAAAGAATTTCTTATCTCATTCTTTCTTTCTTTTTTTTAAATATCGTTTTTTTTTTTTGGTTAACTCTTGTAATTCTTTTATCAATTTTGTGAAGATCTTTTCAAAACTCATAAGTTCCTTTTAAAGTAAATAAATGATATTTCAAAAATTACATAAGATAAAAGCGATTCTTGATTTTAACTAAGATTTAACTACTTCCTATAGAATGTGTATCAACGAATAACCTTCAAAGTAAACCTGTTTCATGATATTTGTCGTTCTTCAGCCAATCCATTGTGGAAATTTCAAAATGTAGAATAATGTTCAATAATCGTAGGTAACGATAACAACTACAACAGAAACATTAGAATCGTTATTCTCTTGATTACAAAAAACCCTAGAGGCATTCATCAGGTAAAGGTGATATAATATTTTCATATTCTGTGAAATTCATCAGAATAAAAGCTAATGCATTATCATTATTACAGCAATAAAAAGCTTTTTTTTTTTCTAAGCACGCAATTACTGTTTCCTCAATTTATTAAATTGCGCAAAAATTTCAAAAGAAAAAAATTGCCATATTCAGAATCAGATAAAAATTATAAAGTAAAAAAAATTTCGAAAAAAAAAAAAAAAAAAAAAAAAGATAATTTTTTTTCTTCTTTTGTTTTTGCATCCGATAGTTAACAAAGTAATCAAAGGAAAGTATGGAGTTGATATTCGTAAAATCGGTTGCCTCTATGTGTAGCATCTATCACTATCCCAGACAAACTCTCCCGCGACAATAACAAAAATTCCCAGGGAAAGACTTATATTATTTTGCTATATGATATATATTATTATTTATGTATTAATTATAATATATCTAACAATGCATATTAATCCTCTTATTAATCTTCATGCGCGTGGTTTGATATAATAAGCCTTATTAACAAATTCACTGCTTTTTAAACAATTCCGAATGTGTGAATTGGGGAATTAATCCTTTTTGGCTTTTCTAATAAAAATATAAAATTTGAAGTTAGTTTGTATTCGTCGGAAATTAAATTTACCATTTTCCTTTGGGTTATTTGGCAGCATTCAAAACTAAAAAGAACAGTTGAAAGAATATAGGCTTCAAAGTCTTTCAGGAACTTTTTATTTAATTTCTTCACAAATCCTTCTGTTAGCCCCAAGGGAGTCCCTCTTTCCTAATGAAATAAATGAAAGTGCAATATTATCATAAAGTTTCTTGAATATTAAACAAAATGAAATCGAATTGGGGGGTTTGTTAAATATAATTTCTGATTATTTTAGGCCAAAATTACCACAAGGTTACAAAGGCTTGGGTTGTTACAGTTGATAACTCCATTGACTGAAAATCATCATTGGCTTTAACTCAATAATGTTTCTTTTTACCCTTTAGATTTTTTTTACCTTAAGATGAAAATTATAATTTAATGTAAATTAAAGAATTTCGAAATTCTTCAGAAATTAAAAGTTTTGTTTTTACACAGAATATTTAAATCCATTATTAAAATTATCAAAATACAATACTTTCGAGACACCGCTCAGTTAATCTTTTTTATTATTATTATTATACCGAAAAAGTTTCAAACCATGGGATTCCCCAGCTAAGACAATATGGCGGGTCAAGGACCAAAGCACATATTGCCAAGTGTATTAAAAAAAAAAAATAAAAAAAAATTGGAAGAATAGTTAGGGATGTGTGCTTGTGTCCATAAATTTCCGAACTATGCGTGTTGTGTTGAGTACTACAGCCTTCTGGAGTTGTGCATAAGTGTTTTTGTGAAGTCCTAGTGTGCTGAGGCTGTGATGCAATGTGTGAGGCACCAGACCAGTAGCGGACAGGATGATGGGTACAATACGCACTCGGTCCTGCCTCCACTGCTTCTGGAGCTCGTGTATTTACTTATCTTGTCAGCGTGAGTTTTCTGCATGTTCTTTACTTATCTTGTCAGCGTGAGTTTTCTGCATGTTCTTGCTGATGGGAACTGCAATATCAATGAGATAGGTCTGTTTGTTGACCTTATCAACAAGTTATTATTATTATTATTATTATAATGTTTGTATGTTTCAAACCTTGGGTTTCCCCAGCAAAAACAAAATGGCGGGTCAAGGACCAAAGCACATATTGACATATTGGCGGGTCAAGGACCAAGTGTAAAGACGTGTGCAAGAATGATTAGGGATGTGTGGTTGTGTCCATAAATTTCCTAACTATGCGTGTTGTGTTGAGTACCACAGCCTTCTGGAGTTGTGCATAAGTGTTTTTGTGAAGTCCTAGTGTGCTGAGGCTATGATGCAATGTGTGAGGCACCAGACCAGTGGTGGACAAGACGATGGGTACAACACGTACTCGATCCTGCCTCCACTGCTTCTGGAGCTCGTGTGCTAGATCGGTGTATTTACTGATCTTGTCTGCGTGAGTTTCCTGCATGTTCTTGCTGATAGGCACTGCAATATCAATGAGATAGGTCTGTTTGTTGACCTTATCAACAAGTGTGATGTTAGGTCTGTTGTGATGTATGGTTTTGTCTGTGTGAATGGGGCAGTCCCAGTACAGCTTATATGAGGGTAACTCTAATATGCTTTGTGGTATGTACTTGTAGTACGGGACCGTGTTCTTAATAAGTGAATGTTTGTGTGCTAGTTGTTGATGAACGATCGACGCTACCTGATTGTGTCGGTGGAGGTAGTCTGTTTGAGAGAGAAGGGGACAGCCTGATATTACGTGGTCGATCGTCTCATGCGTAGTGTGGCATTTCCTGCATTTGTCGTCAATGTGTGTTTGCATCGTGTAGAATGTGTTTCTTGTAGTTGCGTGTGGAGATGACTTGGTCCTGTATTGCGATCATGAACCCTTCGGTCTCCCCAAACAGCTCACCACTCGTCAGCCATCTGTTCGACGCTTCCATGTCGACATGAGGCTGGCTGAGTTCGTGGCGATGTCTGCCATGGAGTTCCTTACGAGCCCATGATTCACGCAGCTGCTGAGTGTGGGTGTCAGGGATGGTGAGTGTTGGAGAAGAGTTTTCGAGGTTCAGGGGTGTGAGGCGTGTGTCAGCCTTGACAATGGTTGAGTGGAGTGAGGAATGTTCTGCTCTTTGGTGGAAGTGTTCCCTAAGTATGTGTAATTGTTTTTCGTGTAGGGTGATGAGGTTGATGAGTCCTCGGCCTCCCTCCTTGCGGGGAAGAGTCATCCTTTCCGTAGCGGACTTGGGGTGGTGCATATTGTGTTTCGTGAATGTAGTGCGTGTTGCGCGTTGTAATGCTTCGAGTTCGGTGTTTGTCCATGGAATTATGCCGAACGAATATGTTAGTGTGGGGACGGCAAAAGTGTTAATGGCTTTAATTTTATTTCTGGCATTGAGTTGTGTTTTGAGGATTTTGTGAACTCGAGCAAGATATGTGTTCTTCAGTGCATTTTTGATGTTTGCGTTATCAATGACGCGCGCTTGCTGGAAGCCCAGGTACTTGTAGGTCTCTTCCTCTTCCATAGATTGGATGGCCAACCCATATGATTATTATTATTATTATCTCGAAAAAGTTTCAAACCATGGGTTTCCCCAGCTAAGACAATATGGCGGGTCAAGGACCAAAGCACATATTGCCAAGTGTTAAAAAAAAATAAAAAAAAAAAAATTGGAAGAATAGTTAGGGATGGCTGCTTGTGTCCATAAATTTCCTAACTATGCGTGTTATGTTGAGTATCACAGCCTTCTGGAGTTGTGCGTAAGTGTTTTTATGAAGTCCTAGTGTGCTGAGGCTGTGATGCAATGTGTGAGGCATCAGACCAGTGGCGGACAGAATGATGGATACAACACGTACTCGGTCCTGCCTCCACTGCTTCTGGAGCTCGTGTGCTAGGTCTGTGTATTTACTTATCTGCGTGAGTTTTCTGCATGTTCTTGCTGATAGGCACTGCAATATTTATTATTATTATTATTATTATTATTATTATTATTATTATTAAATTACTTCGACATAAAGTACTTTAAAAAAATAGATTATTTAGATTTAAAGAACTTATTTAATACTAAACAATTTGTTAGAAACAGATTGTTATATTATTTTGAAAATAGCAGTTCGTTCACTCACTAGATAGTGCCACCTTTCAAGTTAATCTTACTAAGAACTAATTAAATTTCATGAAAATAAAATAGTTTTATTACAACCAAAATCAAATTTAAGTTTTCACGGCCTCCTTAATATTTTAATGCGAAATTTTATGGTTTTTAAAATACATGAATCAAATTTCCATCCCATTGCTCAGAAACGAACAAAGTGTTAAGTTTTTAGAAAGATTAATTTTATAAATTAAAAATGTAAGATTAGCAGAATTTATTCACTGAAAAAAAAAAATTCTTAAGAAATTTAAGGTTTATTAAAGTTCTCCCGTCTTTAGACGAACTCGTTAAACATTAAATGATAAATCTCAAAAAACCAGATCTTATTGAGAGACCTCGATATTCAATTAAAGTTAACAGTCGATGATCTACGGTTCAACTGATTGAAAGATTGATCCTCATATTTGAAACAGATCGGGTTTTTTTTATTAGGTTTTTAGGCCGATCTTATGAACTCGAGAAGTCAATACGACGATAATAAAAGAGTCGAGTGCAACGACGCTGCACGTGAAGCGAAAAGATAAAAGAAAAGATGATCTGTGGGAGGTTTATTATAGACTACAGAGTTTATAGGAAAAAACAAACTACATAAGAAGGAAGGGAATAAATTATTAAGAAAGAAAGGAAAATAATTTCATCCAGTATTAAGATGGAATATATTAAATTGCAAAAAAACTAACGAAGGAAAAAAAACATCATGAAAGTTTACCTTTGTAAGAAATGTTAGCCGTCTAAAATTAC
>JAFIDM010000179.1:49445938-49492000 GCA_023159025.1 Thereuonema tuberculata
TGCTATCGTTCCAAAATATGCAACTTGAATTAACTTCTCCCTTCAAAACTGACCTTCGATGCTTCTCGTAAACTAATATTTTCATCGCCACGTCAGTGTTGTCGTAAGAAGGTTCAAAAATGCTTATTGATTCTTGAACCAAATAATGCAAATGGCGGATCGATCACCTGACGTAATTGAAAAACGACAGAAATTAAAATGGCCGGTGGCAAGCAGCGGCCTCTGGTGCCAATCAGGCAAGATTATGTGTATATCAAAGGCTGGAGAAGCGTAATTCCCTCAAAGGATCATAAAAGCCCGGGGCAGGAACCTGAGGAGGAAACATACGAAAAAGACGCCGAGACTTGGATGAAGCGACAGACGGAGAAGCAATCACGAGTAATAGCTCCAAGAATGGTTTCCCATCAATTTTCGATCTTCGTCATTCGACACAAATCAAAGACCTTTTCAAATCAAATCAAACTGAAAGAAGGATTGCAAACTTGTGGGCATTACACCAACGTTCTGCACGAAAAAAAGACTTCTCTACCTGCTGAATGTGTTTGCATTCAGTCGCGCCCTCTACGAATATTAGCGGAACTAAGTTTGGATAAAATTATAGTTGTAGGGTGAAAATTGAACCAAGATCAAATGAAAAACCGTAATAAATGTTTATAATACTGAAACATTCAGAAATAAACCAGTTTTTGAGTATCATAAGTTACATTCCAGAGCTTTCTACAGATCTTAATTACTGTATACGTATTTTATTCCTGTATATATAAAATATAAATAGAATATAATATTTTTTTATATCAAAAAAATAGATCTATATAGAAATAAAATAAATATAACGTAATGAATTGTTAATGTTAATAACACTTCGCAAATAACTTTTGATCTATGGAAAATAATTCACTAATTTTTTTTTTTGGTTGGATGCGTAGCAGTTTCTTAATAAAATAAAATAATTTCAAAAGCGATGTTAAAAAAGGTTGAGAATTGCAGGCGTAGAGAACAGGAAAATTGTTTGTTGATTGAAATGACAATTTTATCGAGATTTCTCCGAAGGAAAGGAAGTTTAAATAATAAATTGGAGAGTTATTTGTTGTTGGAGAATTAATTAACTAAAACGAAAGACACTTTTTGCAAATGCAAATTTATGACCGAACCTAAAGCATCAGCTTGACGAGGAAAAGCAATATTGCTCAATAGCTTTGATGGCGGCCAATTGCAAGGAATTGAGCTTTAATATTTGACGCTAGATGGAGCAGCAATCTAAAAGTCGTAAAACGCTTCCTATTTTGGGTTTATTTCTTTATTTCCTCCAGTCGAGAGCGAGTCTGAAAAAAAAAAAGAAAAAAAGATGGCTGAGCAGAGAATATGCTTTGGCCCAAAGGATGCCATTACTCTGCTTCTAATGCCCTGACCTTTTCCCTTAATGCCCATACAGTGGCTAAAACCATAATTCCATTTTTACAGACATTAAATTTCGTTTCATTTAATGCTTAGTCTTTCTTCTCCTTCCCTCGAGATCTTAATGAAACTGTCCTCGTCCTATCCCTCATCTTGGACCGGGGCTCCTTTTGCACAGCAAATGACGTCATAAAGAAGCTAGCAAACCCTGGTTTGGTTTTTATTTTCTGTATGCGAAGAGTCATTGCTTGAGCTAATTGAATCCCGCCCCGGACTTTTATGTCTTTCCAAAGCGTTAGGACTGCAAAATTGTTCCGTCAGCTTTCACGGCCTTTAATTATGAGTTCGACTGATTTGATGCTTGTTTCGCCCGGATGGGGGAGCAAATGGGGCGCGAAGAAAGAGAGAGAGAGTAGCAAGAGGGGATTGGACGATTGTTTTCCATTGTAACAGTCGAATTCCCAACGGAGAAAAACGACTATTTCGCGCAAATGAATCGTTACTGGTACGTTAATGTTAGCATTTAAAATAACTACGCAATGGGAAGCGTACCGTAATGAAACACAAAAGTTTATTGGAATTTTTTTACTCACTTATCAAATATAGCGAAATTCTGTTATAAAGAAAGATGTATATTTAATATTTTGTTTTATAAATGTTGTAGCCGAGATTAGATTCCGTCGAGGAATTTAAAGCCAGTGTCCGTAAAAGAACGATATGATAGTCCTTGCTAATGATTAATAGTGCAATTGAAAAGTTGCGTTCATAAAAGTGTCTCCTGTCGTTTTAGATTTTAAATGTTTGTATTAGAATTAAGTTTATTTGTATCAGAAGTACAGTAAAAACATAATAAAGCATTTGCTATCTTCAATGATGACCTCTATTTATCAAACATATAAAATAAAAATAATATATCGCGGGCTATACATTCGCCTTATTGCTTGCATGAACAATAGTAACAATCGAAGGTGCTTTTTTATTGTTTCCTTTCTGAATATAATCCATTTGAGCTGAGCTGAAAATTTTAACTTCAATTATCTGTTACTAGCTTACAGGCGTTGTCTGGGTTTTTAACTCGCCGGAAGACTGCGGTACTTTTGTTTCCCTTAACAGTGGTCAGTCTGAGGCGAACTATGAACACAACTGAAATTCAGTAGAAATAAATTTGCAGGAATAGCAATAAAATGCAATCAATTTGTAATCTGATTTAAAC
This sequence comes from Thereuonema tuberculata, assembly GCA_023159025.1. NCBI lineage: Eukaryota > Metazoa > Arthropoda > Chilopoda > Scutigeromorpha > Scutigeridae > Thereuonema > Thereuonema tuberculata. The sequence goes on from JAFIDM010000179.1 coordinate 49,448,547, forward strand.
ATGATTTCACTTTTAACTTCTCGAGAGTTTCTCCAGTTTCCTCTAATGCTTTAGAGACAGATTATTAAGTGGCCAACTGCACTTTTCAATACTATTGTCCTTTTTCAAAAAATGGGAGAATCTTCTGTTTAATTTTGCCCAAATATCTACAAATTAAATGAGAAAAAACATTAAACACGAAGCTCAATAAAATTCTAGAATGTGGTTATTTTTTTTTTGAATGAAAGTCCTTATTGTGGATTTGTGTTGACATTTATGTTATTCTATATAGGTCTAAGGAAATAGATAATTAGAAGAGAAAAGGCAAGGTAACTCAAAAAACAATTAATCATTCTCAGTTAGATTTCGAATTTAAGAACTTATATTATTAACGAGAATACATTAATATTCGTAATAAGAGACTCATTTTCCAGAGATATTAATATTCAATTTTTCCCATCAAAATTATCGTACATCAACTAATGATAAAGCGATTTAAAATATTGCTACCGTATTTAGTGTCAATGGCTTTATTACAATACTGACAGGTAGCTTGGGGATCTTTATTACGAGTCAAGGAATGCAAAAGATTAACGTTTAGTCTGGTAGCTGATCGTGCATAGTTTTGAAGAGTACGTTATTAAAGTTCTTTCAGGTTGGTCTAGGCCGCTTGTTTGGAGGCCTTCTTCCCCCTTACCTTGCTTCCTATGCGTCAGGCTGCCTCTATCTGTTGAACCGGTCTTCGGTACAAATGAGTGAGTAATTCGCTCTCTTCTGTCTGCTAATCCAGATGACTTCTCGAAGATCCAGTTAACTGTAAGGGCTTGTGCAGGTAACGGGTGCTTCCCTCTGCTATGCCGGATGCATCTCGTAGTCCGTAGGTTTGCACGGCTTGTGCAAGTAACGGGTGCTTCCCTCTGCTATGCCGGATGCATCTCGTATGTCCGTAGGTTTGCACAGCTTGTGCAAGTAACGGGTGCTTCTCTGTGCTACGCCGGATAGCGTCTCGTCTAAAGGACTCTGCTGCTTCCTCCTTGGAAGATGTCCAAAAGTTATCTGCTTCACTCTAGGTTCCTCTAATTTCCAATGTGGCTTGATGCCAACAAAAACTGTCTCTCTCTCTCTCTCTCTCTCCCTCCCTCCCTCAGCTTGGCGTGGCTATTGTCAGGAACTAACTCTCTCTTCCTCGGCCGTAAGCCTGCTGAGTGGCTCCTGCCACGAACTGAACATCTAGATTATCTCTGCGCCACATTATATAGCAGAACTCACGGAAGAGTCCACTACGAGTAGGTAAGCTGGGTTGAGCGCTCACTCCATAGAAGGGGGATGCGGACAAAAGCATAGATAACGATATTGCCCAGGCACATGAGAAGACACAGTCCTTCGTAACAAATCGGCCAGAATTTGGTCTTTTGAAATGTTCTATTTTGCTCAGAAAGTTCCACGCGACAAACCCCGACAACCCAATTAGAGAGTAGCATTGGAATATGTCAGTCCTGACGTCATGCTCATTCCCAGAGCCCTTGGTCTTTACTTTAGCTGAATGGAGAGCACTTATAAAATTCTTATCACACAATAATTTATTGAGATTAATTTTATTCGTCAGAATATATCGGAGAGTATTTTTTAAAAAAATATTTTTTTCAAAATTTCAGAATATTTGTCTGTGGTCGCATGGGATTCTGGGACCGCCAATTGTTCGCCAGTAAAGAATTGAAGAATTAATCCTAACAAATAGAAGAAATTCGAAACTAAAATGCTTCAGGATGGATCTTGTTAATTTCTGAATGTGAATTTTGTCTTATTAAAGGCTTCATTAATTCAAAACTTTAAAAGCCTTTTCGTTGATTGATTCAGAGTAGAAATAATGTCACTCAATAATGATGGAAAATGTTTTCAGGCGTATTTTGATCCTTAGAATTAAGACACTCTTTGACCAAAAAACGAAGCACCCCGAGAAATTGCCCGATCATCGCGAAACTTAATATGCAAATGATTAGGAAATCACGGCTAATGACTAAATAGTGGCCCGGGAACCTTGCATCAAGGAGGGTACATCAAGAGCAAAGCTAGTACGCAGAGACAGTTGTGACATAAGATTGCACTTAAATTAGCCTCCACGGACTGTGAGAAGGCCTCGATGTCGGATCCGTGCACATTAGGAGCAGTTGAGCGACGATGTATCATTGGACTGAAAGAGGGCGGTTGGTCCAATCGCTTTATTGCCCGGCATTTGAGACAGAGCGACGCAGAAATAGAATGATGTTTGTGCCCATGGATGGAGAAGGACACAGCCAAGCTGCACGTAAGCAGTGGATGGCCGATGGAGATGATAGAATGCGAGGATCGAGCGATTGTGATAGCCCTACGAACAGCATCGAATACTTCGCTCTCCGTGGCCATCTTGCGGGACAGAAGTAACCATCCGGACCTTTGCCAGATGACTTGCGGCTCGAGGACTACATTTGAGGAGGTTACTCCGTCCCCTACCATCGAGCATCTCTGGTATAGGTTGCAATGATGTCTGTCTTGATCAGCGTGGGAAAGTGTCGAGTTGTAGTCGTTTTGCCTTCAGAGATGAATGGGGAGTGACTGCTTGAGGAATCGTTTTCTTCGATTGGCGGATACCCTGGTAGTCCTCCGGTAGCACAACGCTCACGGCACAACGATTGACGACACTCTACGATCTGCAGTGTTGCCGTTCCTGTCGCAGCCTCCCCGGGCCATTTTTAATAGGATAATGCTCTGCCAAACACGGCACTGTTCTCTCGGAACTGCCGTCGTAATGTGGACACCCTTCCATGGTCAACCTGATCGCCCGACATCAAACCAATCGAGCAAGTTTAGGCCATGATGAGACGCCTCCTAAGTCCATCCCGGAATGTCGCCGATCTGGCCAGCAAATTGGACACCATGTGGCAGTTCCGTGAACTGTATGCGTCTACTCCACGCCGGGTAACTGCTTGTATACGAGCCAGAGGTGGCGCTACTACACACTGACTTCTTCGCTGTTTTATCCGAATAAATGGCCCAACTGCTCTGAAATTGCAATAATTTCCTTTCCTATACATGTAAATTGCATTTACCATTTGGCATCTCAATTAAATGATTTCTTTTTTTTTATTATAAAGAGTGTATATTTTGTTTGTAAAAATTGTTTCGTTTCAAATAAGAATAATAAATTTATTGTGCTTTTCAATGTCGTTGAATTGAGAACTATCAGCTGAGCAAAATATAAATGAAGTCACCAGTGACTTGTTTCATTCCTTCATTTTTATTGGGGTTTGATTCGCTGCCAATATTTCCGACCATATTCTACCTTCTTGCTCGTAAAGACAAAGGTCGTCAAGCATGTCCGACAGAACTTCACTACAAATTTGGCCTAGCTTAATATTGCAGAAATTTGGTTTTGATGCAGATACATCGATATACTTTCTGTGTATATTCACAAATTCCAGGAAAATCCTTTCTATCGGTTTGAAAGTTATTAAGGGGATGAGAGAGACACAGACACACACTGATAAACAGACTGAGTGATTTGATGAGGTCTTTCCTAGAAAAATACAGTGTTACCTCCTTTAACGGACACCCTGAATAGCGGACACCTCTAATTAGCGGACATTATTGCGGGTCCCAGTCCCTTACAATAAAAGGACATTCCATGTTATCCACTCCGAATAGCGAACAGTTATTTTAACTGTAAAAAAAAAAAAAAAAAAAAAAAAAATTTCGATTAACATTTCGACAAACACATCATGGTTGTATTTACATCGGTGTCCCTTAAATTGATACATTGTATCGGTGTCCTCCCATATATTGAAACATTGTATCTGTGTCCCGTGATTCAATGCACGAATCTGAGGCCCTTTTTTTCACTGCAGTTGCTTTGTAAATGTCAATGCTTCATAAAGCTATCCTATAAACGTGTTGATTTAATTAGAGCGAATTAAAATAGTGTCAAAAAGGAAGCGATTGGTACTGAAATAAAAAAGTGTTCACTGTTCTTGAAGTTCCTGAAAAAGAAAAGCTGAGTGTGCGTTTTCTTGCTGAACGTTTTAAAGTTGGAAAAACTCCGATAAGTGAACTGTTGAAGGACAAAGATGGGATTAGAAAAATGTGGATGGTGAATTCAAATGAAAATTCGAAGAATTTGAAGTTTCGTAAAACTGAAACAAGCAAAATCGACGAAGTGGTCATAAAATGGTTCCGCTCTGCTCGTGCAAAGAACATTCCTATAAGTGGTATTTTGCTTCAAGAAAAAGCCAGAGAATTCGGTCAAACTTTGGGATTGTTCACGTTGAAGGCATCAAATGGATGCTAGAAATTAATTTTCTATATACTGTAATTAATTTTGTCATTATTTTAAGTAAGACAAACGGATTAGCACTCATTTAAAAAGGAATATAGTAAATAATTTGCAATTGTTCTTACTCTCTCATATTGCAATGGTAATTGTAGAAATTTAATTAAGATTGTACGTAATTTTTCATTAAATGGCATGCTAAAAGCTCAAAAATGAAAAAAAGATAGTCCTCCCCCATAGCGGACACCTCCCAATAACGGACGAAACTTCCGGTCCCGTGACTGTCCATTATTCGGAGGTAACACTGTAGATCAAAAAGTAACAGTATAGTAGTTTTGAAATGGATTGCAGACAAACTCACTTTTTAAAACAGATATTTAAATTCATCCAATAGACATTCAGAAGGACCTAATTGTGAAGTGCTCGAGCAAACTGTATTCATCCTCGGCGGAGGTTAGTAATTTTTTTCTCTTTAATTTCTCCTCCAGATTCACCAACCCACTGTCCAATGAAATAATGCCGTTATTTTTACTAGAGTGTAAAGCGAAGCGAGCGTCGGACTGGCCTCCCACATCTACGTCGTTCCGTTGTCTGTGAATTTCTACCAACTATGTTTTCAAGCTCAAGAGTCTGTGATTCTTTTCAAATGAACGAAGAAAAATGACTATTTTTTAAAGGAATGCCAATATTTTAACGGAACCCGTATAAAACAATTGTAAAAAGGTTAGTAATAAATGTTGTGGAGGCTAAGGCTGTAGAGAAAAGATCAACGTGATGTTCTCATATCGAATCGATAGGTTAATGAGGACACATTTGTCAGTCGTGATCTTATTTACTTGGAAATCCTCGAGGAAGCCGCCAGCCATTTATTCCGATGTTTCCTGTGGGTCTTAAATCAAAAGATTCCGTCTTTCTTTTATTCCCAGCAGCGATCTTTGTTTCGAGATACAGAAGCGACCTGTGCATGAATTCCAAGAATATTTTGTGCTGACGACAGGGCTAAGACGTTCCCCTGAGGAGGTGGAAGGGGCGGAGGAGCTGGTTTGATGACGTTGCAAGAGCAGCTCGAGGAAAACGAGAACCGCAAGGAAAATATTCCAATGTTGATCTGTTTTAATTCGTTCAGTTTCCCTCGAGCAAATACGATGCTTGCGTTTATTTGGAATAAGAAGAAAAAGAAATATCTCGGTGATTATACGAGAATCTCATAGGATTTAGAAACAGAAGAAAAAGAAAATAAGGATCTATTTACAGTTTTCTCTCTCGTGTCTCAGAAAAGCCTTAATCTTCTCTGCTTTCTTACGGTGGGTTTTCAGCCCAGACGGCTCTTTGAGGGATTATCTGCAGCTCGTCTACTTCTGTGACGGCTACGTATATATTGTAATAAAGGTTGTAATTTTGAAATGTGTGAAATTACATTAAATTTACATTAAATGGAGCCATGGAGTTGCCTATCAGTTTTTACGCTTGTAAATTTACAAGCGTAAAAACTGACCAGATTTTTATTATGTAATGATTTGAATGACAACAGTACAAGGAGACTGAATTCCGGTTTTAACCAGTTGTAGGTGTGAGATGGTTACCAGTCTGGGTGTGAGAATGTTCAGTAAGTTAAAGAGAAACCAAAAATGAATTAATAAAACATTTCAAGATTATATTTTTCATTTCTTTTATTGTAGTTTCAATGGGAAAGAAGGAAAAGCATTTGCATATTCTTTTTATCTGTTCATATTTTTTTCCAGAAAATAATAGAATTGTTAAAGTCCGTATTGTACATTACTGGCAGAGACATACGAGAATATGCGTTGAAAGACTGCATAGTGATTTTATATTCATTTACAAGTACAAACGTGTTTTGTCATGCTATTATTGATTCCTTCAATCTTATTCACATATTCACATATTTTGCTTTATATTATTGTTTTTTATTTTCATTTATAGAAATAATCCTGATGTTAACTTTGCTACGATCTATTGTCGGAGATCCTGGTGTGGAAAAGGTCATTGGCAATTTTGTTTTCTATGATTAACAGTTATTTATTTCCAAAATGATACCAGAATAACACGTCCATTTTGAATCCCTTATCTTTAAATTGGATTTTAAATCCGATAAACAACAAAAATCTTTTGTTGTTTATTTCTGAAGCTTTAAGATAACATAAATAATGGATGAAAGGAAAAGTTTCAAAAGCAAAAGTGGAGCTTCTGAAAAATTCTCCTGAAAAATAACTGTAATGAAACCTTTTTTTTTTTCTTTTTAAAACTAAAAGTGTGTTGTCCATTGTTGATAAGTCCTTCCCACCCTGATACTTTTTTTAAATAATCTCTACCCATCATTCATTTGACAAGGAAGCGAAAACAAATAGACTTAAAAAATAATTTTTGGTAACGAGACTGATATGGTAAAGTAGTGTGGAAAATCTCAGTACTTCTAAGAAACACTATTTAAAATATCATAAATATTCTTCCTCGATTGCAGAATTACACAATGGCTAGTTTCATGAAAGATAACCTCATGACGCCAAAATATTATGTGGAAAAATGTGGTAAGAGCCTGAAAAATAAACAATCAAGCAAACTTGAACACACTTAAATAATATTTTTATCGATCATTTCGATTATGAAATCACATAGAAGATTTCTATTTTAAGTTGAAACCATACCCACAATTGTCTTTATTTGATTGTGTATGTAGGCCCTATTTATTCAACTAAAACATCCACACACGTAAAACTTAATCTCAATTTCTATTTTTTAATTTATTAGAATTAATAAATTCTAATGTGTGTGTTTATTACTTAATATATGTGAATTGATTTCTTCAGTAACTCGGTCTAAAAAATTTACGAGCAAAACAGTGAGGACTGACTTCGTCATTTTTAGTTTCAGCTATGACGTATTCTATGATTATTCTATTGATGACGTAATAGATGTCCATTTTACCATAAAATTTAGTCAGTTTTAGCTCTTCTGGTTTTTTTTGGAGTTTCCATATGCTTATAAATTGAACGTTTGACGGAATCTGCAGTTTTCTAAAGAAATACGTAAAAAATATCTGATTAAGTTTTATAACTTATAAACATATTACAATAGGATTTTAATGATTTTGAGCTCCAATTTCCCGGGTCCTAGCCAAGGACCTAAGAGTCAGGGAAGTATCACCTGATTATGTAGCTAGTATCTAGTAGTGCTACTCTACGCAAATGATCCTTCGTGAGCATCTCAATACCAATTGCACTCGGGTATTTTTATTATTATTATTTAAACGTAACTAATTAACTATGAATTACTTACTTTGAATGCATGAAATTTCATAGAGCAAAGAAATAATAGACTTTGAATAGTAAAATATTCCAAGAAATACCGCCAAAAAAAACATACAACTTCAAAAAAAGTCCACTTGACGCAAGAAAAAAGATATCTTATTATTCATGTTCCTAATGGATCTTTAGAGGTGATTTATATATTTTAAAGGCATCATCAGAATTAATTGAATAGCGCCTAAGTTACAAGCGATAATTTATGTTAATTATAAAACGCAATAATGGAAAGATGCTGGGAAATTACGTTTCGGTTTCGGTTTTCAAGGAAGTTTTTTTTTTTCTTCACTGCTCTTATACCTCACGTGGTAAAATGAGGCTATAAACAGTTCCTGCTACATTTCATCCCGTATGGTGAAAACCGCATTCAAATTGGTTTAGCAGTTTTAAGTTTCAAGCAAACAAATATTTCTGCATTTTGTGTTTAAAATAGGATGGTCTAGGTAAGTGTTAACCATCTAGATTTTTCGTAATTTAGAAATGAAGACTGATGACAGATTCTGAAGAATCAACGAGGCCGTCTCTTGCAACTGATGCGGAGACTGTTACCTTGATCCTTACAGCATCATTTGCTGCAAATCTACATACAAGCAGCAGAACAATCAGGAATATCTCGCCAATCAGTCCTCGTGTTTTCAGAGCTCACAAGCTTCATCCATATCACAGGCGTAGCGATCAAGTGTTGGAAGAGCAGGATTATCCAGCCCGTGTGGACTTTTGCTGGATTCAATTGGATTTTAGCGACATATAATGAAAATCCAGAAGTAATATCGCTTATTTTGTTGATTGATTAAGTCCAGTTCACAAGAGATGATATGGTGAATCTCGTTCATTACTGGAGTGAGGGAAAACCACTGTGAGAGTCAACATCAGAGGCAGTCACGCCTCTGTTGATTTTTGTTTTAAATCGGTTGGATTTATTTGTTTTCGATGTTAAGTGAAATGTTGAAAGCGTTCGTTTTTCCTGGGGACATAGGAAAAAATTCATTTCTGTAATTGCTTTTCCAAAAATTAAAAGTGCCATTTTATTTGATGATAAAAAATGTAAGGGTAACACTTTCTGAAGCATCCAGTATATAAATGTAAAGCCGGATTGATGTAAATATGAAAATTATTTTTAATATTGCCAGTTTTGTATTCAAACTACAGGGAATTTAATTGCAAATTTAGACTTTCAGTATGTACATTAGAGAGTAACAGGATCTACTATAGTTACCAAATCAAATTCTAAAAAAAAAAATAATAATAAAATAATGGCTCTAAAACTGTCAGACGATTAATCAAGAGAACACTGAAGAAAGAACTCGGGAATACTTTTGTCTGGAGCATTTTAATTCATAACACTGTATTAAAAATTACAAGATTAGTAGAACTGAAATATTATTACTGCAGTGATTATTATCATCTTAATTTTTATGATAATTAATGTATTATTAGTTTTAATAATGTTACATGCCTCTGGAATGGATATTAGTTTATTGTATTTATTAAACAATTAAACAGATTTCGTTTTAATTCCTTATTAATTGCTTCCTATTATGGTTACAAAATAAATGTTGTTGTAGTATTTGTTTTAATTAACTGCCACTGTTATGCTTTTTGAGAGGAGGATGATACTGAATCCGAACTTCTAAAACAATGCGGCTGCGGCTAATACACGGGTAAACACGGTACTTGATATAGAATGAATGAATCTTAAAAACATATCAGTCAAATAAGACAACTTGGTCATCTTCAGACCATTTGTCTCTTTCCATGTTTGGTAAAAGATAAGATTATGAAACGCAGGTGGCTGTGATAAATGATATTTTGATATTAAGTAGACAAAGATAAATGGAGAATGCATTGATCCTTTTTAAGCTGTAGGTTAACCTTTGAACTATCCGAAAAACTTACTATTTTGTTTTCTTTTCGATTTAGAAATGAGAAACCAACTCTTCGCAGTTAACTTTTCTTTCAGTTTTTCCCCGAATCTCTTTAAAGAGCACAGCTGACGTTTGGAGATGGTCTTCCTACAGACCTTGAGATGGAATAAACTCGTCCACGCCTTTTGTGACGACTTCTCTTTCTTCTTCGTCCTCGTCGAAGAACGACAAAGAGAAAGAATTGGAAGAAGAAAAACAATTCGTGATTCGTCTATCTGCGGTAGAAACAACAATAAAACAACGACCAATTCCATGGAAGAATCCAAGAAAGAATATCGTCCCTTCTAACAAATTTGTTTTTCCCCAAAACAGGAGTCTCGTCTTACAACCTCGAAAGACAGTGGAAGGAAACCATTGCATCTGCTGAAACAAAATGGCTGATCTTAGGAACGCTGATTTAATACTAGAATTCTATTTTTAGCTGACAAATTGAATTTTAGCAATTTTTGGCGATGGTTCCTTCAGGGTAATGTCATATTTATCCTTATAAATTTCACATTAGTGAAATATGTGAAGTTTAATCCAACTCGGAAAAACTTGCATGGAATTGACAGCGCAGTTCGAGGAATATCTTCTTAACACACTGCTGGAATTCAGTAGTGTACTGCTGTTAGTTTGAAGATGTTTGTTCTAACAGACGCTGTTTGATAACTTAATTGTTGTTTTGGTCAAAAGATGGTGATAGTAGTTTCCCAGCTAAACCTATCATCGTCAATCATGTTATTAGTGAAAATATAAAGGAGTAGACTTCAGGTTGATACTCTTTGAGCTAGTTAATACAACTAACAAATAATAAATAGCGTCGCTAAGCTTTGGATCCATGCTGTACCTTGGTGCTTGGAATTATTGAATAGTCTTAAAACTATAAATGTCTTTCGAAAGGTCATGCCATCCTTTTAGTATCTTTTGAGAAAACATATAATTTAGGGAGAAAGGATTACTTATTCTTTTTAAAGTGGTTCTCGGAATTTTTCATTAACTTTTAATTACAAACTTACATGTACACAATGTAAACAGTTGCAAATGGACGAGAATAAATTAGTTCAAGTTGATATGTAAGACCGTTTTTACGTCTCCTTGATTCTTTCAACCAAACCAAACAACAGTACCTTCCTTAGTGTATTTATTGACTGTCCTTATTATTACTCCGTATTTTTATAAAACAAAAAAAGTCGTAGAATAAAAATCTTTCAAAAATTTAATTTTAAGTCAAAATAAATCTTTTTATTCATTTTGAACCGATAAATCAATAACTATCGTCGAATTTAGAAAAGTTAAAAATTTTCATGATGGTTTATCAATAAGTGAAGATATAAACCAAATTCTATTATAAAGCGTAAAAATTATTTATCCTAAGGAGGTGAAACTTTAGTTTTCGTAATTAGGCTACCGAATGTGTATAGAAGTATGAATAATTTTCATAAATATTTAAGTAGAAAAAAAAAGAAAAACAAAAAAACATATTGCTTAGTATGAGGCTGATCATGTTAATCAATTATTCTAGGAATCTGAAATTTTATTGTAAACTTTGCTTGTCCAATATGATTGCAGTTTATTCTAAACAATAAGGAACAATAGATAGGAATGTAGACTAAAAAATAATTATAGAAAGCTGCTTTTATTTTTACTGAGTCTTTTATTGATCAACCGTTTTTCCGAGATTTTATGAACTGCATCTTTTGTTATTATGAAAATTACTTTTCAAAAAACTTCTTAATTACACAAGTATCATTTTTATTTAATTAGCGAAGGTCCATGAATATTTATTTATTTTAAGAAGAATTGAAAAATCAGTATAAGTAAAATGGATTTATATCTGATTACATTAACTATGTATTTAACTGCAGCTCTTTTCCATCAATCAATGTTAAGAGAGATTTAAACCAGAAACTTGCTGTTGGGTAGAGCAGATAGAAAAGCTTAAGAAAATTCTGATAAACAAATCCATAAAATTCTAGAAGAATTGCTTCCATTTGACGAAGCGTTCTGCTTTACGGTCTTAGGATGTGTGCACTAGATGGCGTGACCGTCGACCACCTGCCACAACGAGGCCTATATCCTGTCCATCAGTGGTGGCAGGAGTCGAGAAGGGAGGTCTGGCGTCTTGCCCGCATTTAAACCTACCCTCTTGTTCTCTGTGACCTTCGACCTCTATCTTTGTCACTCAAATAGCTCTTGCCAGATAACCGGGATTTCGTTTTCCTAGCGACCATCGAGCTTTTCATTTCAAACCTCAAGTACAGATGTTTTTTGTTTTTGAAGGACAAAATTCTAATGTTCACTCACAAAAGAATGGCTTCGATCAATGTTTAAAATATGGTCTAAAATATTAAAAGTTAAAATTTATTATTTTCTATTAATCACCATTACTAGTAAAGATAACTAACGATTTTCTTAAGGAAGAAATACAGTAAACTAATTCTCCGAGATATATATTTATTTACTTTATTTTTTTCTCGCCACTTTCATCAAACAAGAGCAAGTGTACATATATCTGCAAGATTCTGTTGGAAAAACAATGTAATTACCGGAGTTCACAAACTGTGGCAAACAATTAAGAGAAATCACTGAAATAGAATTCAATAAGATTACCAAAGACGATTTCTTCATAGGAATAGCAAGTCTTAAAAAAAAAAATAAAGTTTAGAAGTCTTTCAGTAAGTGGGAAGAAGAAAAGTATATTTAAAATTGTAAAATTATTTAAAATAAATTAATCTTGCTGGGGGACCCGGTGGTCGAGTGGTTAGGGCGCTTGGCTGCTGGTTGGAGAAGACGGGTTCAATTCCCGGCCTCGGTGGAAGGTGGGAATTTTTCCACGCTCCTTTCTCCTCCAAACGGGTCCCAGGGTCTATCCAGCCCTCTGTTGAATGGGTACCGGGTTTCTTTCCCGGCAGTTAAAGGCGGGCGGGCTGGCCCCCCCGGCCCCATCTTTGTCCCGTTGACTGTATACGCTGGGAGCCTAACCTCCTGAGCCCCTAAGGCCAGCATTGGCATGTGAACGGGGTACTTTAAATTTTTTTAATTAATCTTGCTAAAACAAAATTTTACCAGAATTAAACTTGAAAATTCCGAAAGTGGAAGCAAATAATTTGTCCTTTGGTAGAGACCCAAGATCACAACATTTAATAATATATAGGGTGTTATTTTACATGTTTCAAAGAATTGATGTTTACGTAACGACAGACTGCTAAACCGTATGTTATTACAATCACTTAAATTTTTAAAAAAATGCTCACAGAATTGAATGTAATTTTTCTTACAAATCATTTTCTAAAACATGAGATACATAATATTCCTTAAATGTCTTCTTTAATCACAACAACGATATTTCATTTTCTTTAACTGAAAACTTCTTCAGGTTGAATCACTGAGAATAAGAAATCTTTCTTCTTCCTCAACTGAATTCGTTATGATACATTTTTAAAAATTACAATGCAACACGTACAAACACTACACTACATTAACTATCCGTGTTTACCTTACAGAATCTAAAAGATGATTTATACGGATGGTTTATGTATTATTTGTAAAAAAATTTAAAATGTATCATAACGAATTCAGTTGAGGAAGGAGAGTTGTTAACCTCAGTTATTCAACTTGAAGAAGTTTTCTGTTTAAGAGAACGAAATATCGTTGTTGCGATTAAAGATACTTAATAATTCTTAAAATCTCATGATTGAACGCAGAATATACATTTAGGAAATGTATATATTCTAAAACAGTTTTTGTACAACCATTATTTGAAAAAAAAAAAATGGTTTTACAAATTACATTAACTGCTAACTATAGAATCACATCTACAGTATTTTTAGTGTTTTAATTTTACAATTATAAACAAGTCACAAAAAGAATTACCAATGAATTTTGGATTAGTCTTTCTATTAATGAATAAAAATGAATTTGTGTAGGTTATTGAATATTAATAGGATGCAATGGGAATAATAGGATCTTATAACGATCAAGAAATTTAACTTCTTATTTTTCTTTTCACAATATGGATCTATTTAAGTTTGAATTTTTCTATTCTTAAATTATTCAATGCTTAAAGCAGTTGATGTTTGCATAATATGCATAAACCATCGGGTATTGCATTTAGTGTATTTATGGGTAAAGTAAACAGATGACACTGCAGGAGTCGAATAAAAGTTCAAACAATTGCCTTGCTTTAAATTACAAACTTTGTATTATTGTATTCTATCGATAAAGTCCTTTTTTTTGTATTTTTTTTCATATTTTTTAACATTTGCTGTTAAAAAACTGGGGAAATCATTTGATTTTTTTCTCATCATTTATGAGCAAAATCAAAAAATGGTTTTGTTACAAATGCGGACGTAGAGTAAACACCAAAAAATAACTCATATTGGTTTGTTATAAATGATTGTTTTTAGAAATATGTAATCGGGAGCCAAGTCTGGTAATTCCTGGTTTCCAAACATTCAGTATTCGCTCAGATACTGAAGACGAATCAGACTGACAAGGATTTGGAAAGAGACAGACTTATGTAGGATTATCAGTAGAGATTTCCCAGAATAGTTCAGTGGATTTTCTATGCGTTGCTAAATGTGGACTGGCCAGAGGGGTTTAATGATCAACAGTTTCTGGATAATTTTTGTAAACAACACGGAAATTATCCAGACATAATCCGAAATTTACCCGCTCGTAGAAATGTGATTTAAATATTTCATTTGTTTTCTTTCTGCATCGTTTTAACAACAAATTTTAACAACAAAGAGCCGATTAAAAATGAAAAAGAACTATGTTAAGTTACTTTATGAAAATGTTGAGGTTCTTGAAATTGATTATTTTCTTTTTTCTCTTTGGAAACCTAAATGGTCGCCTAATGACGATTACTTCTTAAGAAAGTGTGGGCTACTTCTAGAAACATCGAGAATGAAATTACAAGAATCAAGTACGTAAGTGAATACCATTTAATAAGAAAATGGGTCTCAAAGTAATTACAAGAGACTAAACATAAATGAAGAACACCGACTTGTTCTTAAACAAAAAGAATTATTTGAATAACATTTAATTCAAGTCAGACTTGAAAATGTTCTGACTTACTCGAACGAAACCAGGTCGTGATTTTTAATTGTACATAGTTTTTATTTTTAATAAGTAAAAAAATCCCTTGTCTTAATCAGATGTGCCGGCTTTGTTTTTGAACATTTAATGTTCGTAATAAAATTAGTCGATCGCTTAATGACTTACGTAAGAGAAGGCCAGACCTTTAACTAACAAGTTCTAAGACGTGAACTTAATATCAATAATTATAAGTAATTTAAGTAGAGTATTTCGTAGGATATATCGAAAATAAAGTTGCCATCTTGGATCTTTCTTTAAATAGAATAGCTTTGTAGGTTGGATTCGGAGGTTCAAGGGAGCCTCTGAAAATTTTGGAATGTTCTTGATAGACTTATGTTCTTTAGATATAGAAGATATTGATATCATACCGCATTCCAAATTGAATCGAGTGTCGGGGTCCAAATCTGGGGATCATCTTTCATTCGAGGAGGAGGCTCCTCTCCTCCAGCCTGAACTGGTTATTTTTATGTGTTTGATGAATAGACCTTCTTGTGTGTTTATGAGCTTTCTACTGCTTCATCTCGTTGATGAAGATTATCTGGAGATTACTTGCGCTTCATCTTGAAAAGAACCTACTCCAATCAACTATTTAGACCTCGACTAAATCTGTGTGTATTTCTAAGTCATCGAATCCATCACAACGTTAAAAACATTAGTGTAGATATTGTATCGTTACTTAAATTATTTTTCCAAGTTTCAAAGAATATCTAATACTTCAAATACATGTTTTATCATATTACGATTTTATTTTTTTTTTACTTTTTTTTTTAAACTTTACTGTTGCTTCTAATAATGCCAAATACGAGAATTGAGTTGTTTTTTTTTGGGAGAGCAACAATAACATTATTTTCACGTTGTAATAACAAATAAGAATTTATAGAAGTTACTTTCAGTTAAAGTTTTAATTCTTCAATATGTTGCCTAATAATAACTGAGATTTTACGTGTGTAAAATTGATATTCTAATAAAAAAGATTAATGCCAACACACAAATTAAAAAGTTTTAAATGGTTATATTAACATATTTATAAGAGTAAATTACGTTTCGGCTGGGTTCAACCAGCCGTATATCAATGGATTCCATCAACTAATGCGACTGCCTAAATACAACAATAAACCAATCAAAAAGGCATAAGATGGTGGGGTGCAAATTTACTGCAGAGTTCAAATTTGGACTGCCGGGGGAGAACTAGCTTCACTGAAATAATCGCAATTTGGAATTTCAAGGCTCAAGATACGATGACCCTCGCACTCAGATCTTCCATTGCCAATGTCAGTAAAAGATTTTTGGAGAACAATGAAGTTCAAAATAATCTCAGTCCATTAGAAATCGAGGCGATGAGACAATTAAGGAATAGCCTCTATATCATGGCGGTGAATGCGGACAAAGGAGGTAAAATACTCAATAATATCCAGTATTCTAATAAGGGGAAGGAATTTTTAAACACTACCACTGGAGTGCAGTTTTTCTCTAACTAAGTCGGTATTAAACTTTATCCGGAAAATTTATCCGGTTCCAAAATTCACTAAGACAGGAACCAGATAGGTTTATAACCCGTTAGACCAATTGATAATTGTCGCTCCTCGGCAATTTCGTTGCTTTCGAGACACTCCTTAAATTGGCCAAACTTAACATCAAATCAAAATTCTTAGTTATCAATAGCGAGCAATTCGTTCATAAGCTTCGTGGTTTAACGTCATACGACAGCTATAGTTTTTTCTCATTAGATGTCGATGCATTATTTTACATTCATTTCTATGGATTTAATTGTTAAAGCGCTTCAACACTTTGAAACGAAATAGCACATACATGTTGTGACGTCCTTAAGTAGTCAAAAATTACTACCCCTTATCCAAGCATTAATTGATATGCAAATTTTCGTTTTCAATACCTCATGCTACAAGCAATCTGAAGGTCTATTTATGGGCTTATCAGCTTCGGTGGCTCTAGCTGAGCTCTGCATGATTTATGTTGAGGACCAAAGCCTTCCCAATTATAGATCATGGAGAGATTCACGTCCCTTTCTCCTGCTGTTTTGTGGATGATCTGCTTTTTTTTTACACCGATTCCAGTTATTTATTAAAGATTTGTTTGATCAAATTCATCCTAACATTTCCTTTAAAATTGAAACAGGAAATAGCATTAATCACAATCCAAAAAGTTTAGTCCTTTCGTACTAAAAACCCTATATTTTACCAAAGATAGAAACCGACCTGGCTCACACCGGTCTGAACTCAGATCATGTAGAATTTTAATGGTCGAACAGACCACCACTCTTAGATTCTGCTCCAAGAAGGAATTCTAATCCAACATCGAAGTCGCAACCCTTATTGTCGATATGAACTCTCAAATAAGATTACGCTGTTATCTCTACAGTAATTTAATCAATTAATCAACAATTTTGGATCTTAATTAGTTTTTAACTCACCGCCCCAGCAAAATTAATATTCACTTCAAAACTACCTCTCATCAACAATAATTTATAATAAAACATGATAGGGTCTTCTTGTCTTTTGGTTTCATTTTAGCCTCTTCACTAAAAAGTAAAATTCAATATTTAAAAATAAAAAAGTTGTTATTAATACATGGATGTATTAATCACTAGATTAAATGTTTCCTTTGCCACAGAAGTATATCGAAAACCCTCAGACAGTGAGTTAACTTTAAATTACGAATCTGAGTGCTCTACGGCACTTAAAACTAACATCATCCACATGGCGGTAGGCAGAGCCTTCAAAGTCTCGAGTTCAGAATTCCTGTTTGATAGAGAATTAGTGAAAATCACCCAATTCCTCATTTCCAATAATTAGCCGTTACCGTTGATTAAGAAACAAATGCAAATTGCCGTAAATTGCCGGATTTACAACCCGCCAATATCTCCACCCGGTAATAAATCCGTTTTTGTTTCAGTACCCTTCACTTCTCTTTATTTCCTGCATTAAAGAAATTGTTAAATCCAATCGGAATTTCTTTAACTTCAAAGATCATTGTTTCTAATATTAATAAAAAGGTTAAGGTTGATAACCCACGGGGAGTCATTTATGCCCTGAATTGCAAAGAAGCCGACTGCCAATACAGTGACGAAACCCGTCAGCCGGTCTTCAAGCGTGTGTCACAGCATATTCACGCCCTACGTACAGGCGATTTTAACTATCTTACAGCAACTCACGTCCGAAATAGTAATCACTCATTGGATTTTGAAGATCCAGTTATTTTAGCCCATGAAACCAATGATTTCTTACGTAAATATAAAGAATCTCTATTCATTCTAACCCAGCCATATGCTTACAATGATTCATATCTGTTAAATATATTTATTTTTACTGGTTTCAAAGGATAGAAAAGGATGCTGCTATCCATGACTAAACTATTCCCTATATATTACTAATAATTTAATTACTTAATTTTTTTTTGATTTTGGAGATTTTTTTTTTCCCGTTCACAGGGGTTCCCACTCCTGCCACCAGTTGTAGTCGCCCCACGGATCCAGTTACTACATTCCTCAATAGAGGAGACTGCAGTAAATTTGCACCCCACCACCTTATGCCTTTGATTGGTTTATTATTGTATTTAGGCAGTCGCATTAGTTGATGAAATTCATTGGTAAACGGCTGGTTGAGCCCAGCCGAAACGTAATTTATTCTTTTAAATGTGTTAATGTTGCCTAATAATGTTTCAATCTTTATCTAGTTATCGTATTTCATTTAATTCAATGAATTTTTAATAGTAGCATTTAAAGGAAAGGTTAATTCGAATTTCTTTTGCCATGGAAATGAAGCCAGAGAATCCATCACTCTTCGGTGTCACTTTACGATGATTTGAATTTGAGAAATAAATTAACCAAATATGTTCCAATTGATTGAGGTCCTTTAGTTTTGGTTCTAATCTTGTTCTTTGATTTTCAGCATAATTTTTTTCCCCATATCCTTTTCATGAATTTTTACTTTTCCGTCTACAATTTTTTTTGTTTTTTATTTAGAATCTATCAACAGTCTATAATTTCTTTAGAATAACTGTAATCTATTTTAAAATATTCTAATACTTCTTTCTTCTAAGAAGAAAGTTTCTAAGTTACATTCCCGCTTGTTTGTAATACAATAAAAGAATTATACAGTAAAACCTCGTTAAGTCGTCCCCCGGATAAGTCGTCACTCCGTTTAAGTCGTCGTTTTCCTTTGGTCCCGACAAGGTCTCATACACAATAATGTAAAATAACCCTCTTTTACCCGTCACCAAATTTAATTCTACTCCGGATAACTCGTCACCCTCAAAAATGGCCAAAAGCATCTTTCTTCTCCATTTTGCATGCTATCGTGTTGTCTTCTCAGCCCCGCCTCTTCTCTTTAAGAAAGTCGAGCCTTTACAGGAATTTTCGACCATGCCTGTCACTTCATTCCTTTCCTACCCCTTCGGAGGATTTGGGTTCTTGGAATCTCGCTGCTAATTATTCAAAGCACTCTTCTCGCTGACTCTGTCGAGTGCAGACGTTTTTCTTGACCGCTCCTGAGTGCGACTTCATTTTATAGCGAGTAAGCCCCGCTATAAGGGCTATTTTTTCTCTTGCAATTTCGTGGTTCGATTACGTTTTAACATGCAAGGGAAACGAAAAGTTATCTCGTTATCTTTTTTAAAAAAAAAGACTTTATTGCACTTTTTGAAAAATCAAATGTTTTGAAAACAGCTTTTGCCAAAGAACACCACATTCTCAGGACTACATTAAACGATATTCTTTCATCGAAACAAGTAATTGAAGAAGCTGACTGCAAAGACAAAAGAAAGAGAATGAGGAAATCGAAGTTTGAGATCGAGGAGGTTTTAGTTCGATGGCTAAAACATGCCAGATCGCAAAATGTGCCGATTTCTGCCGTGATTCTCAAAGAAAAAGCCATGGAAATTGCTACGGAGTTGAACATTGCAGATTTCGGCAATGATTGGCTGGAACGTTTCAAAGACAGACATGACCTCTCCTTTAAAACGATTAAAATGTGGTAACTATAAAAAGTGTTTTTATATATATATTTTCCACTCATTCATTTGCATGAATTGATTTCTGAAAATCTTGGTTTTTCTCACCTAATCCTATAGCAATTCATGAAAATACTATATTTCAGTGTTTTATTTTTTTCAAAAATGCCTACTCCGCCTAAGTCGTCACTCCGCTTAAGTCGTCAAAAATGTTTGGTCCTTGAGTGACGACTTAACGAGGTTTTACTGTAGTTGTAATAAACCTCTGTTTCAATAATAGAGGAGTATCCATCCATCCATCCATCCATAGTATTCTGTCCGGAGACGGGTCCAATTCTTTGGATTTCGCACGGAAGTCCCAGAAACGCCTGGGGAAAGATACTGGGGTGGTAAAGATAATGCCCCAGGACGCCATTAAGGAATGACGTCAGACCGAAGAGAAAGCGAAGAAGAGGCGAACAACACAGGAAAGGAAATTGAAACAGCCAAGCCACTGCCGGGATTCGAACCCAGGTACTGGCCACTGGCCACAACGGCAGACCGCCGCGCCGTCTAGACCGCACGGCCACACCAGCACGGCAGAGGAGTATAATAATACTATATTATAAAACGGTTCTTATATCAAGAAAGGTTCGAAAAGGCCAATCTTTTTTATAGACTGAAAAATAGAGGAATTAGTCCTTATTAACAATATTTGTGTTTGTGTTGTAGTCCTCTTAGCTTTTGAACCAGCGAAAGTCTTTTTTAAACTTGGCTTGCATATTTTCGGATAAGAGATTACGATTCTGATAGTTTGGTAATACACGTAATGTTTGACTTAAAAGAAAAAAAAATGTCTCCAATGAATCCCTAAAGGAAGATTTGGACGTAAAAATAACAAAATCTTCCAGAAAAATATTAACAGCCAAATATTGACAGCCAGATATATACTAATACACGATATTTCATTTCAAATTGGGATTAAATCGATTTAAGGTATTACTTCGAGTTAAATTAATTTCCAGAAATAAGAAATTAAATTGAGTATATACATAAAAAAAAAATCAAATTACAAAAATGGAAACTTTTTGGGGTTTTTTTTGCATTGTTATCGTGAGTTTTAAAAAAGTAAAAAACAAGATAAAATTTTTTTTAACATTGAATTATTTATAAGTTCTTATTTTCCATGTAGTTGTTTACTAATGAAGATTCTAGCAACTGATACTGTGTAATTTCAGGATAAACGAGCGTAGATTAGCGCAGTAGATTCGTAATTTGTAACTTCCCCTAAAAGCCATCAAATGATTGGTGGCAATTAATGATTCAGGTAATTTTATCTGTTCTCTACAATTGAGAGCAATTTTAGGCAATTTATTACGAAAATGAGATTAGGAAATCGAATTTCTTCTTCTCTTCTAATCTCTGATTAAATCTAATAAATTACCTCCTGTCTAGGAAGGATCTTGTGATTCTTTTAGTCAATAACGTATCATAGATTACATAGAAAATAATGATAACAAACAATATTATAAATATCGTATATTGAAGTATTCAGAAGAAAGTTAAATGACTAATTTGCTATGTGGGTGTTGGAAATAATAATATTTATAATAAATACTCAAGCGACTGACAAAATTACATGACACTAAACTAGGCTAAGACAACTATTTTAAACAATAGTTAATCTACTTTTGATATGAGCTGTGGGTTCATAAAAAAACTAAGAATTCTTAGATAGTATAATATTTGAGAACCTAAAATCTGGAAATAGCAAAATTTTTCAGTTAAGAAAATTAATTTAAAAAAATAATAATAAAAACCTCATCTTCTGAATGATTCCGGAAAAAAGATAGTTGAGTCCATTTTTTAAAAGTAGAAATATCAGGATTAAAGATATACAGAAGAAAGTGAAATAAAAAATGAATTTTTAGAATTTCTGTTCTTAATTTTTCTCTCATAAGTATTAGAAGAGAAAATAAAATAAAACTTAAATACAGTCTTTGACAGAAAATCGACGCACCAAGAAGGAATTATCCAAATGAGACAGAATTTGGTATGTTTAATGTACATGTACAGAAAACGAAACGATAAAAATTTCAGAACAATTGGATGAGTTATTGGACAGGAAGAGCTACGTAAAGTGAGTAGGTCAATGCGGCGTTGGTCCACCTCCGGCCTGGATACAAGCTGTTTACCGACGTTGCATTGGTTGATACCGTTGGCGGATGGTGTTCTGCGAGATTTCTTGCTAAACGACCTCCAATTGGCGGGTTAATTCGTTGATATTCAGGGATGGTCTCAGGCGACGCCCCATCAAATCCCAAATGTGCTCAATAGGAGAGAGATCTTATCATCTTTAAAGATTTCAAGGACGACATCTCCAACTGGAGAGTTCGGGAGGATTTAGCTGTTAGCAACCATAATCCTCTCACCTTTGGCCTTCTTTGGTTCTCCTGACGTTGCTGCTTTCTGCCTTAAAGGGGCTGACTGGTCCTTGTTTGAGAATCACTTAAAGACCAAGTATGACCAACTATTGCAGTACTCAATTCGTAACGATGATTGCAATAGAGCTGCCACCATCTTTCAGGACTGCTGTCTCGAGGTCTGCAATCCCTAAGAGTTCTTTCTCCTTAATCTTCTCCCTCCTGATGGAATTATACTCTTAAATCTTTGAGAGCTAAAGAGAGAACTAGCCAAAAACATTATATCACATCCACTCTTCAAGATAAATCTCCCCTGAAAAACATTTGGTTGGACTGTGTAAGCGTGTCTATCGGTCGTCTCTCCGTAAAGCTAAGTGGGAAAGCTGGATGAGGTTGTGAGAACATTCCTCGTCTAGAGATCCTTTTTCCTTCCTAGCTAATTTTCTTACCTGCTGCTCTGTTTTTATCCACCTTCTCGAAGTCTGATGGGTCTTGGTCCTCTGGGGCTCGAGAGTGCACAGGATCTTTTCCAAGAGTATTTTCGGCTATTTCATTGGATATCTGCAATGCTTTTAGCATAGCATGGCATCCAGCCATCTTTAACTCCCTTCGATGTGATGACTGTCCCTGCAATATTTATCTCTTAATTCATTCCTACCTTGAGAATAGATCTGTCTCCTTTTTAGACTCCTCTCTCTGTGCTAACCTAGGATCTACTCACGGAGGACCTGTTCTATTATTGATCTATTATTGGTGCTCCCTCACTTCGAAAAATTGAAAACTGCTGGGATGACCTCTGGTCTAATTATTGACTCTTGGTCTAAAAGGAATAAACTTACTCTTAATAGGGATAAAATTATTGCTTTATTCATCCTCAATTCTTTTTATCTTCTTTTTCATTGTCTATTTTATTAACGTCATTATAAGCGATTTAAAAAAATATTTTTAAGCCATTAACTACACTGACTACTCAATTGAAATTGGACACCTGCCGTAGTGGAACAACCCATGCAAATTCGGGCAATAATTTGAAGATATTCGTTAACAATGACTATTTGTTAACAATGACTATTAGGTGTCTAACCACGTGGTGAGGTAAAATTCCACCATCAAAGCAGCTGAGCGATTTTCAATAGACTTAGGCTACCACATTAGTGGTCAGAGTGTGCGAGCATAGGAGCGACACTGAACCTGCCAAAGTCAACCGTGGGTGCTATTATCACGAAGTTGAAACGTGAAAGAGGTGACGTCATGGAGGTGACGGAGCCGCATGCTGACCGATAGAGACCGGATGGCCCTGAAGCGGTTGGTACGGTAGAACAGGACTGTTCCAGCGGAACAACAGCGGCAGAACTTCCAGCAGGCAACGGGAACAACTGTCAGTACCATGACGATTCGTCGGGAGCTCCACGCCTTAGTGTACGCCTGTCGGGCTGCTGTCCACAAACCTAACATCATCCTGTAAACGCCCAGCGTCGTGTGGCCTGGTGTAAAGAGCCTTGATCGCTGGAAGAGCATTATGTGGAGCGACGAATCACGCTTGACACTCTAATCGACTGGATGGGCGCACCTGGATGTGGCGTTTGCCAGGGGAGCGGCTGCTATCTGTGTGTGTCATCCCAAAAGTGAAGTTTGGCGGTGGTAGTGTGATGGTGGTTGTGTTTCTCCTGGTTTGGACGTGGTCCATTGGTTGTGATCGAGGGGAACATGGCATCCACGCAGTATCTGGACGTTCTAGACAATTCCATGCTTCCTACCTTGTGATCGCAGTTTGGTGAAGGGCCATTTGTGTTCCAGCACGACAATGCGCCGTGCCATAAGGCCCGTGTTGTCAGCGCCTGGTTTCCGGAGAATAACGTTCTTCCTGCTCCGCAGGAAGGCTGCGGAGAATGCTTTCTTCCCTTCAACCTTTTCTTCTTCTTTTTTTAGAAGAAATACTTGTTTAAGTTCCTTTTCTGTGGGGCTCGTTATAGGACACTATTGCAGGACTCGCCTTGGGAATTTTTGGGAACTCCTCACGGCCTTTTTTCACGGTCTCTTGTTCTTGGGTCGAGTTCAAGGGGTTGAGGTGTCTGCCCGGCTATTACTTTGGTTCCATAGTTATTAGGGCATGTTTTATCATTTTGAGGAATAACCCCTTTATCTACTTATGATAAACGTATGACAGGAGAGAACCGTAGTTCTCTTCTAAGGAATGCCTTCTCTATTCACATTAGATATGTGTTTTGCGATCCGACACTGGCTTTCGTGCTTTGCTGCCCCCCACCCTTTTTTTGTTGTTGTTGTTTGTTTGTAAACTTCTCCCGCTTTTAGATTTCGGAGGGAGCTAAGAGGCTTAGGAGAGTTCTTAGTTTTTCTAATTACCTTTTTGTTTTGTTTTGGCTTTACACCTACCTTTTATCTTCTCTCAGATGTGAGGGATGTGTTTTGTTTTATTCTCCTCCTTCCTTTTTTTCCCCCCTTTTTTTTTCTCTCTCGTTTGTTTGTAAACTTCTCCCACTTTTAGGTTTCGGAGGGAGCTATGAGGCTGAGGAGAGTTCATGGTTTCCCTGCTTTTACTCAACCTCGTCGTCAGTGCTTTTATTCTCTTTTTAAATTTCACGTTCCTTTTCATATTTCTTTGCTTTTAAACAACAATGATCTTTTACCCATTTCATCAGTTTTACGCTTCATTCATCAATGTGGCCTTACCACTCCCTTATAATTCTCATGTTTTTACTTTTCTTCTGTACACTATAGATGATTTCCTATTATCTTTCTTTCGGCACTACCTGTTCTTTTCTTATTTTTGTTCTTTTTATCTAGGTAGGTTAGTTTTCATTCCATTTTCTTCTCTTTCTTACCTTTCTTGGCGCAGCTTAGCCACAGCTGCTTTTGCGCCATTAAAAAACCCAACCAACAACAACAACAACACGTGTTAAGATTTTTTTATTTTCAAATTTTTTGAAAAAAAAATTCTAAATTTGACTTTAGCTTGCTTTGATGTGAATCCGTTTAAGTTTCGTAAATTGGATTAACTTATCAATATTAATCCAAATCCTCTGACAGTAACTGACAGTAATTGTCAGAAAGCATTGGAAATTGAAGAATGAATTTCTGTCCTATTTCTTTTATATGACTTGGAAAGGATTTCAAATACAAACGAAAGATCGTCTCTGGTTTTTAAATGTGATGCATATTTAAAAACCAGAGAGGAAGATCCATCCTAAGGTTCAGACAAATTCTTTCGGAGAGGGAAGAAATGCATGGAGAAACACATATGAGATCACTTAGTCTGTATGAGCCTCCAGTTCCTACTAAAATACGCTTCAAATAAAGGGCGGGAGGCTTGTTCCTTGCTTTTTTTTTGCTTTTAAAATGATATTTTTATAATGATAAATCTTGCAGTTTAAAAAAGGAAAAAATGTAAGTAAAGAATGCTTCCCGTTGTTTCAGGTAATTCTTGTGTAGATTAGCAATTTATTAACTTAACGCTATTAAAATTAGTGAATGTGGAATGATATATTACAAAAAAAAGTGACGGTACAGAATACAGTAAGTGTAGACTGTTCTCGGTTTTTTTTGTGGAATTATTTTTGTTGGTCTTCCCATTCTGATGTTCGTTCTATTTTATAATCGTAGTTGAAAATTGGGAAATACTATTAATAACACATGATTTGCTTCTAAGTGAAAAAAAGTATTTACATGACAAATAAGTCTAACGTCGAGATATAAATATAAAATGTAATAGATTTAAAAGTTCCTTCTAGTTTCCCATTTATTTTTAACTCCAAAACCATTTCAATGTTGGTTTCCAATTAGTTCACAACAGTTCATTTAATCCAGTGCTCTGGGGATAGTGGTCTTTTGGAAAGGCCATTATGTTGGTTTCTCTGGAGATGTAGAAACAAATTCTGGGAAGGCTGGGAGTGGGGGGTGGAGAGGGGCAATCGAGCCAAAGTCCTCGTGCGTTTCCCGATCCACTCAGTCCGTTCCACCCGCAGACGAACATAAATCCATCCTCCGGTCTCGGACCGTGAAGGATGCAATATTTTCCTGCCTTCGTCCTGTTCTGCAATCGGATGGTTCAGCGAGCAACAACCAAGCCACTCTTATCACCCCTACGGAGGGGAGAGAGAGAGAGGCACACTTGTGTGGGTTGTTTTTTTTTCCCACCTCCCATTCTACTTGCCACTTTGCTTGGAAAATGTTGGCTGCAAAGAATAAATAAATAAAAAAAAAAAAAAAAAGAGATAAAATTCGCTGCATCATGGAGTTTCTTAAGCCCAGTCTTTCAACTTTTCCCTCTTTCTTCTCATACAATCTCGGATTGTTGTCGAAATAAAGATTTAGTTTCCTTAGCGGTCTTCTCGTACGGAATAACCATTGGCATTTTCTAAAAAATTACTTCTACGATGTATGAATCAAAATGAAAGTTTTAATTTTTACAATCCTAATGCACATTACTAGTCTTAACACAATTGGAGGATTAGGCTTATTTCAAAAACCAGTCAACATGAATCTTCAAATATTGGGAAGATGTTGGTGTGATGGAAGGGTTGAAGCGATATAATTGGATGTTATTACCAAATAAATAATATAAATCTAAAACGCTTTTATATCCTAAAGCTATATCTTTTTCTTTTTTTTTAATGTAACAATTAGTACTAAATTTTTTTTTTAGTATATAGATCCTATTCATTTTGCTATTTTGATAAAAACGCTTCCTATCTAGGCTCTACACAGAATCTATGTACTTCGTTTAATCATGATACACACAATACTCCTAAAATTTCTTTTTTAATCACAACAACGATATTTCGTTCTCTTTAGCAGAAAACTTCTTCAGGTTGAATAACTGAGAATAAGAAATCTCTTTCATCTTCCTCAACTGAATTCGTTATGATACATTTCAAAAACTTTTTACAATACAACACGTGCAAACAGTATAAGAATTGTGATTTCTGTATTGTAAACACGTACTGTTAACGTATTGTTTGCAATATAACACATGATACATTTCAAAAAATCTTTCTTCTTCCTCAACTATCTGTTAAAGAGAATGAAATATCATTGTTGTGATTAAAGAAGACATTTTAGGAGTATTGTGTAACTCCTGATTAAAAGGAATAGGTTGTTATTAGATTTAACGATGACATGGACGTATGCTTTCCTTCTATTGGGTTGTTGTAATACTAAAGCCATTTCTGATATTTGAAAGAATGCAACATGGTATGAGATGTTGCATCAATGCCTATTAATTATTGGTTTACAAACTGGCGGAAAATTCTCATAAAAAAAAATAAGAAAAAAAGGAAATTTGAAAAACTTCTGAGTAACCTGTGTTACTCAGGTTATCCAATGGGGATATCTCTTATTCCCTTTAAAAACTATCATTCAATTTTGAGCTTTAGATGTTTTATGTATCTTGCTCATCGCATTTTATAACAATGATGTTTGGTTTTGGCTTTTCACTTACATGTATCAATATTTAATGATAGAAGCTGAAACTTTACTGCAGAGGTTGGATACCATGAAGCTGAGGATAAATACCTTTATATCTAGATGTGATCACAACGACTCAAAAGACATGTCAAGACTATTTCTTTCAAGCTGTATAACAGCTGCCGTTTTAGATCTTGAATTTTTCATGGGGGAAAAATATTAGAAAATTTAATTTAGAAAATACAAAACTTTAACACTTTTATTTAAAAAAAATGATCATAGCGCTAAAACCTGTTAAGAATCTACAACGGGGGAGATTCCCCCAGTTCCACGTACCCCTTTTGTATATCATTAACTCTGCTTTCCCCCAACAAAAACACTAACTAATATAACACATTTTAATAAAACTAAAGCTTAACTGTTAAACTGTTAAAGTTTAATTACGAATAGGTAATTTAAAAAAAAAAATTCTTGTTTGTAAAAAAAAGTCTATTAAATTAAAAAGTTTTTATTAATCAGACATAAACATACTTTTTTGGTAGTTAACCGCGTACCCCCTTACCGCGTACCACCGGTTGAGAACCAATGATCTAGAAGACGATGAACGGTTAAAAATTCTAACCAAAAACTTGCAAAATTAGCAATTCTAGTGTTTAATTTTCTTTCATACATTTCTTCCATATATAAAATTAATCTGTGAAAACCAACCTCACATTGAACTTCCAATTTGCACTTTGAGATCAACATTCCATGACTTCTGCAAAGCGATTGCGCAGAACTTTGTCAAACCAAATTTCGAAGAACCTCCTCAAGTTACTTCGACTCTTTCTTTGCTCTCTCTTATTGTAGCGCTCGGTTTGTCTGACGTTTCGATGAATTATAACAATGTTAAAGTTTTCCCCAATGTTTATGAAGGCATTTCCCTGTGGCAATTTCATGGTCAGAAATTTTTGAAACTGGAACTATCGACCATTTATTCTTAATATAGAACAGATCCATTTGGCGCCTTTCCAATTTTCCATGACTCTTAAGTATTACATTCATTTCCATTATTGTACAATAAATATCCAACGTCTTTGGATATAATTTCCAGGGTGTGTGGAAGAAACAGAGCAGAAAAGTCGGGTTCGCTATAATTTATGGCGGATGAGGAATGGCTTTTGGATTGAACATCAACAATTTATGAAACTACGTATCAATGACAGAGAAAGGCTGTTTGGAATTCCTTATCGTTCCCTTTTGATCAACTGGAGAATAGATGAGGAATTGGTTTGCTAGAAAATTAACTTTTAAGGCCCAAGACCCAGATTTGTGGCCATTCCTGCGAATATAATAAATATGCTTTCTTTTTCAACCAATTAACGACTCAATAGAATACAAGGATTAATTATTTCGTGGGTTTGAAAGGAACTTAACAATGAAGGAATTTCCCTTATGATAAAGATTCTAAGAAATCATATAATATAAAAGTAATTTTTTCGACGATTTTTTTTTTAATTTATATAATACATTGAATAGAAAAGATAGATACAACTATTTCTTATTTAAGAAAACATTAAAAAAGAACCCCTGTGTTTTATATTTACATTTTATCTTGGCCCTTAAAATGTTGACAGTTTTACTTACGTCTACATTTTGTACATATGGGGATATGAATTTCCTTATATATTTTAGAAAGACTTACCTTAATGCACAAATTTCTCCACAAATATCACAGCATTAATAATGAGCAGGTTTTACTATAGGCAATGCAGTGAAATTCTAACAATAATCCTGCATTTGTTTGTGCACGTTTTTATTTTATTTAAACTAATTGGATTTAAGCGTTTCATATAAAAATTGGCGGATTGATTCGATTTTCAGGTTTGTTTTATCCATTTTAGATTTTTTTATAGCGTTTCACTATCATTCCCAGGCCACGTCGGCATTGACCTTGCTGATTCTCTCGCCAAGTCTGCTGCTAGTCGACCACTGCAACGGATCTCCATTCCGCTCTCTGACATTTACGCTCTTATATGTTCTCGTCTCCGATCTGCCTGGCAACATGACTGGGATGATCTTCACGGCAATAAACTGCGTCTTGTCAGTCCTTTATTATCTTCTCCTACCAATCGACTGTTTCCAACTCGCCAGAAGATGTTCTTCTGGTACGTCTCAGGATCGGACATACCAGACTTACGCATAGCCATTTACTGCTAAATCGTCCACCTCCCCTGTGTTCTACATGCAACGTAGTTTTAACCGTTCATCATATTTTAATTGACTGTCCTGCTTTTACTCATCGTCGTCAGTGCTTTTATCCTATTTTTAGATTTCACGTTCCTTTTCATATTTCCTTGCTTTTAAACAACAATGATCTTTTACCCATTTCATCAGTTTTACGCTTCATTCATCAATGTGGCCTTACCACTCCCTTATAATTCTCATGTTTTTATTTTTCTTCTATACACTATAGATGACTTATTATCATCTTCCTTTCGGCACTACCTGTTCTTTACTTATGTTCTTTTATCTAGGTAGTTAGTTTTCATTCCATTTTCTTCTCCTTTTTACCTTTCTTGGCGCAGCTCAGCCACAGCTGCTTTTGCGCCATTAAAAACCCAAACAAAAAAAGTTTCACGAGTGTTTAATTCTTTAAAATGGAATTTAAACAGATTGTTACGTATGAGGTAAAGTACTAGTTTACAAATGTTTAACTCAGATTCAAGTAATGTTTACTTAATTAGTTTTATTCACAAGAATACTTTAGATGTAGTGCATTAATTCAGAATGCTCTTCTAATTATTGTTTCTCTTCACAGGTTTCTCTGGTCAATCCTTTTGAAGACATCTTGGAAGCTTCTGCTCAAGAACAAGTCGGACAAGTCTTTGTAAAAGATTACAATTGCTTCAGCATGAAAGCTTTGTAAATAAAAAACAAACACTTTCTATTCTGATTGTAATAATAAGTAGCGTGATAGGACTAATTTAATAAAATATGCTAATAAACAAAGCAAATTCTAATCATTTGTGAATGTTTATCCTATGAATTTAGAATCACAGTGTTTCAAACCATCAGTTTAAATTCTTTTCCTTAAGCCCATTGCACATGGATCCGAAAAATCGGTCCATCGGATTCATGTTTAATGGGCTCAAGGGACCAAAACCATCACACTGAAATGAAAAAAGTTAAGAAGAATTTCAATATGATAATTTTGGTCTCAAAGGCCCCTCTTTAAGCTCCGACCAACCGACATGGATCCGACCGACCGATTTTCTTTGTATTTTATAAGTAGATGTAGCAATATTGAAATGAGGTTTTTGTCAATAAGTTTTAGTTACATTCAAAGAGCCCTAATCAGGTAAAGATTTGATTGATATGTTATCAAACAATTAAAACTGTCCATAAACAATGGACTTATATTCTATTAATATGAATAAACAATTTCATTTAGAAAATGAAGACAAAAGAAATAAATCGGTTACTTAGGTGACACTAACAAAAATAAACATATTTTAGGTGATCTCCATAAAAAAAAAAAAATCAGCAAATAATCTCATTTTTATATTAATGTTATATTTTATGTTATATTATATTTTATTTTAGGATTTAATCATTTGTATAAATTTTAAAGATTTGGACTAGACACAAACCTTGGAACTTTTCAATTCTAGTTTGATGCCACTTTGGAAGGAGAATTTATGTTATTTTATTGAAATCTATCTTTATAAAAGAAAGAGGGTTTATCATAACATTAGGGCGATTCCAAGAATAATGCATTGTAGTAAATAATTTTCTCTATAGTTTATATAAAGCCTCCCTTAAAATAAAAACCACATTTCATTTCTATTGAAATAATCTTCAACGTCTTGTTATAAGTCTACAACTTTACTAGTAGTGGCTAATCCTTGACGGAAGTCAGGTTGTTCATGTTCTATTAATTTTATTTGGTTCTAAATAAATTACCTTGTGAGAACAATGCATTAAAATAATTTCGCTAATGCTGACAAAAATCTGTCTGTAAATTTAAGCACAGCTTGCTTTTAAGTAGATTATTCCTAAATGAATGATCGGGTTCTGTATTTAATAAAATGTCCTCCATAGCTGTAGTAAGTGAATAAGTTAACGAAAGGTAGTCAGTCGTACTATTTTACTGGTTCTGAATTTTAATTAGGTTAATTAAATTCAAACATTATTTTGAGAAGAAAAACAAAAAAAAAAAAAATCCATAGACCTATGATGATTACTAATGCTTTGTTATATCAGGACAGATTCGAACCAAGTTCGACAGCACAAACTCTGGGTGCTTTGGTGATAAAATATTTTGCAATTTTCCGAAGTTAAAAACTGGTTAAATTCACTCAGATGTCAGTGGATTGCTTCAAATCAAATAAAAAAAATTTGTGTATTATAATTTATGCCTTGCTATCTTCTGATGGTTTAGATGTGAAAGTTCCCCCCCCCCCACTGAATTTTAATAAAGCTAATTAAATTAAATATACCGAGGAGAAGGAAACACTAATTTGTAACAAGTGTCAGTTTTCTAACAACGAAACAGACTCAAACCTTCGGGTGGTTTGATAACGAAAAACCTATTCGTATTGTATTATTTCGATGAGATTACTTTTGCTTCATTTTGTTAGTCTGATTAAAAAGACTTGAGCATTAGTATAATGATACCTTTTCTAAAAACTATTGCTTAGAGCAGTAAAGCTAATTAGCCAGTTTTAAAAAAGGAAAAAAAAAAAAAAAAAAAAGAAGCCTATATTAACTACAAGTAACTTGGCTCAGTCATTTACGATTTTCTTACAGAATCTGTCTTTGTATTGCGGTAGTTATTTTGCAAAATAAAAGAACTCCAATTAGATTTGTTTTTAGTCATTTTTATTCGATTCAATAATACATTTAAAAAACAAACACCAAACCTTTAGATATTAGATTACAAGAAACTTCGAATTCTGAGGTGCATACAAATTTTTAAAGTTTGTGGAAAATTAATTTCTGATAATTAGTACTTTGAATCAGTTGGGATACGGTCTTCTTTCTCGATGGAGGTGATACCGTCTAAAGATGTCAGAACTACATTCTGTTCTGGAGTTTCCCCATTTAGAAATTACTTCAATAAGTTAACGTAAAGCAATCTTTACCCGTTCGTTCTTTTCATCTAAGGGGCTTCATTGGAGAACCACTACTTGCAGTAACGTCTTTGAATAGAAGCCTTTAATACGGATTCTGTAAAGTTCTTATCAAGAAAGAAAGCTTACGAAAGGAAATAAAATTAACGTGTATAAAACGGCAATGAAAAAAATAATAAGGCCCACACACTAGGTTAAAATTCATGATTAAAAATACTAAAGATATGCAAGCTTTCCAACAGTCCTGCGGTTCATTTTCAAGGCTTGAAAACGAACCCCAGGACGGTTGGAAAGCTTGCATATTTTAAGTATTTTTAATTTATCATGAATTTTAACCTAGTGTGTTGACCTTATTATTAAAGAATAACTTACCTGAAGATGAATGTTGTCTTCTACGTTTCAATCAGGAATCCAATGAATATTCTGCTCTGGGGATTTCGTAGAAATGATGCTTAATAAGGGACAACGGCTGGTTTTTATCTGAATTGCATCACAACGAGGCTGTTCACGTGGGTCAGGTCAAGTTCATTGGATCACCAGGGGAAGGATAGGTTTAAATACGTCAGTCTTAATTATTCTTATTGGGAAGGGGGGGAGCAAGTAATCAAAATGAAATAACTTTCTCAAAAAAACAAAAACAAAAAAATACTTCTGAAAATTTGAAGTTAAATGTTATAAGGATATGTAAGCATTTTAAAAATAATATGAAAATTATAGTTGGCATGACAAAATGTTCGAATTACATTTTAAGTTTTCAATATTGGGTTCATCTCCATTTGTAACAAAATTAAGAGAAGTTTTTTTTTTTTTTTTTTTTTTCCAATATCATAACTTTATTGATAAATTTCAGCTTCTGGGACACTTAGATTTCTATTATCTTTTGGAATGTTCTGAATTTGCAGAGAAAAAAATTGCAAAACGCCAATATCATTAAAATTTAATTTTCTAGTGAAAATAGATTTTAAATTATCGAGTCAACCTCAGATAGATATATTGGATTGAATTTTATATTGCATTGGCGTAATCGTTGTATTTTAAAGATTTTCAAAAAAAAATTACATTTTAATTATTTTACCCTTTGAGTTTTTAATTTTGCAATTTTAGTATTCCCCCCCTCCCCCCATCAGGTTATAAGTTAGTTCCGCAGCAAACAAAGTTATAAATAGAGGAAATAAAGCAGTGGTCAGAATTTTGGATCAATCAGAAGAGACTTGTTGCTGACCTGTTCGACTCCTGAAGAATTGTGGGAAAACTGCTAATGCCAAAGAAAGGAGAACAAATTTGGTCTGTGGTACAAAGGTTGCTGCTACTATTAGCTGACACATACAACGACTCTTGGAAATAACATTTTAAAATTAATAGGAAATATGTTTGATTCTTTCTTTGCAGTGAAACTTAACGGCTTTAATACGAAGGACGGAAAAGCTCGCCGCCATCTTTTAATTTGGGCAAAATCCTTTGGGCAAATATTTCAGAGAAATTGTAGCTTTTTTTGAATATTTCCACACAAAGGGAAAAGTCAGAGCCCCAAATATCCAACCAATTGGAAAAGGTACTAACACTTTATTTCATTCTATCAAAACACTTGAGACCCGAAGATTCTTCAGAAGAAAAAAAAACGAATGAATCAGACAATAGGGAAGAGAACCAAGGTATTTCTATTATTTTTTTTTAAATTTAGATAAATATTGAACGTTATAACTTGATTCAGTACCGAAATTTTAAGGAGGAACTTCATTAAAAATATTGAAAAAAAAAAATTCGAATCACTCTATATAGAATTATTTCTTTTTATTTATTTATCTCAAGAGGATTTTTATTTTTGTTTTATTAAATGGAAGGATATATTTAAAAAAAATCGAAAGTATATTAAAGAGTTACTTTTAATTCTTAAAAAAATTAAAATTTAAAATTCTATTAAACTGAAAATTAACTTAAATTTTGAAATGAAATGATTAAAATAGAAATCAATTCTTTATGAATTTCTTCCATTTAAATATTTAATTCAAGAAACCTCAGTAGTTTTTTTTTTATTTTACTTTTGAGTAGAAAAGTGGAAATAGGTCAGAGGATTTCGAATTAAAATATTATAAATTAAATTATATGTTCAGGATGAATTTTGCATTAATAGATAAAAAAAGGAATTAGGACAGTTTGACTAAAGATTCAGATTTCTATCTTTAATATCTTTCAAGGGAATTACGTTAAAATGGTTAAATTTTACTTTGCTGAGAACAGGTTACTCATAGGTTGAAAGAAGGTTTTTTAGTTAGGATAGTTATGGTTGATTTTAAGTAATGGTTTATGGAATTTGAGATTCGTGACGTTACACCGAGTGATACCATCTAACGGAAGTCCAAAAAAACATTACTGGGAGTAAAGTAATTTCTATAAAAATTCTAATTTTGAATGAAATTACTATTTAAAATTTTATTAGAAATACCTTGAAAAACGCTGAAGATGGTTTAAAATTGATTTGCTTTAGAAATACACTTAAAAATTTACAATCATGGTGAAGTGCATCTTCGGAAACTTCTGCTGTTCAGTTTTTGGTCGTTGTGGAGGTTCCAATGTTATTCGGACTATTATTCGTCTTCCGAACTAACAGTAATTAAAATCTGAAACATAATCTTTTGAGAAGTCAGAGCTTAGAATGGACTTTAATGAGAACGACCTGGGTTTTATAAGTTCAGTTCTTTCGATGAGAAAATACTTTATTTGCGAAAGTCTAGAAAGATATCAAAGCGAATTTTTAATTCCAACACCGCGCATTTAGTGATGTCCAGTTTAGCACAATGACCCAAGAATAATTCTTCTCTCAAATTTCCCAATCTTCAGTGAAATCTTAAAAAAAAAAAAGCAATTTTTGCAGTTTTCTGAAATGTTTTCTTATTTGAGGAATCTATTTAATTTCTGGTAAATCGGAACTTCATTCGGTGTCTTTCAATTGAAGATCAAAAAAACAAAGTTTGAAGTAACTTAATTGTTTTCCACAGAAACCAAAAAAACCTGACTTAGCTTTTCTATTTAAAAAACAAATTGAACTTAAAGCCTACAATCACTAGACTTTAAAAGTTTATTTTTAAATTGGATAATAGTAGAATTTTCCATTTTATGAAAAGAATGAAGGCCGCATTAAGTTAAATTGCTTAATTGGGATTCCTATCAAAGCATCAGAATTAGACTAAAAAAAATAATGTCCATTGTTAGATATCATTGTTTTGAATCTAATGGGTTTCTATGGAATTCGTCATTTCTCGCTAGTTTTTGAAGGATCCTGAATAGAAAGTTTCAAAGCACGCGTTAGTTGGTCTTTTAAATATGGACGCAAAGTCCCAAGATCTACAGATTTTAGATAAACACTTTATTAAGAGTGAGAATTAAGTTGGTGAGATTGATATTAGAGTCACTACAAAATGTCTAATTACTTCAGAAACTGATTAAAATTATGATAGCATGTAAATCTAGATAAAAAAAATTCTAAAAATTATCTCCATGCCATCATAATTTTAATCAGTTTCTGAAATAATTATTAGAAAATATTCTAGTAAAAAATTCCAAAAATAACCTTTTCTATTATTTGAAATGCTAACCTTCTGCAATTTTTAGTTGTAGTGAGTATTTGATATTTTGAAGTATGTTTTAATAAGTTAAATATTTGAAAAATTTGCATTCAAACACAAAGAAAATTAATTATGGGTCTAATAATTGACAAACTGGTACAACTATACTGTTCGAATATAGATAATAAAATAGATGATTTGGACTTCAGTTAATTGTAATAAGAGATAAGGTAATGGTAGATTGACTGGGAAGTAATCCCTTGATAGAGAGACAGAATCAGTTAATTTTAGTTTTCTGATATTTCTAATTTGGATTATGGGATAAACAATATCAGCTTTCTTAGCTTCTGGTTCTTTTCTAAAAGTCTATTCAGTAATCGAATGAGATCCTTTATTTGAAAGTAAATATTTATTTTTGTTTTTCATGTGGTAATTAAGTTGATTATAATTAAATTGATTATAATTGACTGTTAATATATATTTCAGCACATAAATTTCTGTTTAAAACTGTTTTCACTTTTTCTTTCTTCATTGCTTATTAATTGTAATTAGTTTTAAACCATTTCATAATTGATAAGCTGATATAAAAACTATACCACAGAATAAAGATTAAAATTTGTGAATGAAGTGTTCCAAAATATTTTTAAAAATAACTGAGCAATCCACATGTTTTCATTAGATATTTTTGTTTTTAAGTAAGGAAAGATTAAACTGAAGTAATGGACAATAAAACTGGTATTTGATTACATGATTACACTGTGGGTGCAGACGAAAACTTATTCATAAGTGAATTCAATAGAAACCCTAGTACAGTGCAAGTACCAACTGTCGAATAGTCTTACAGAAAGGACAAACATTTAAAAAAAAAAAAAATCTTAAAAGTTTTTTTTGTTTTTTTTTTATAGGCCTATATATATTCAGTTACGTTTGGATATAACTGAAATAAGCAAGACTGCTGTCTGTGTCTTGGCTGTCAATAGAAAGTATTCCCACCTTAAATTATTGTAGGAATGTCAGTTTCTATAAACATTGCTTTTCTCCATTTTAAATTGTTACAAAAATGGAGATTTGTAAGCTGTTAATCTTCATCTAACAA
Organism: Thereuonema tuberculata; assembly: GCA_023159025.1. Classification (NCBI taxonomy): domain Eukaryota; kingdom Metazoa; phylum Arthropoda; class Chilopoda; order Scutigeromorpha; family Scutigeridae; genus Thereuonema; species Thereuonema tuberculata. The sequence continues at coordinate 49,485,720 of JAFIDM010000179.1, forward strand.
TTTTATCATCCCACCTACATTCCCGAAACATTTCTACATTCCAATCCTAGTTATTGGAGAATTAAAGTTAAAATTCATAAATTGCTATGACGAAGGCAGTAAAAGTGTCTTAACAATGTCAATTCCACGAAGCGATGATTCAAAAATGTTAAAAAAAAAAAAATTAAATGTGAGAAATCTGAATTTTGAACAAATTTTTGAAGCATTTTAAGAAACATTTTATTTAGTGAGTTGACATAGTAATGACAATTGAGAAATAAATAACATTTTATTATAAAATTTTAATTTGAGGAAGAGAATTAGTTTTATCAGTTTAAAAGATAGCAGACAACTTGTTATTTTTGAAAACTATTTTTTTATTTATCAGAATAAAGTGAATTAAGAACTTGAGCGAAGGAAATCACGTGATTTTTAGCAATAAACAAAAATTCCTAGCAGAAGAATAAGTTAAAATTGAGGTTCTTTTTCTAATTATAATTGGCAAAAGTGCAGAATACGATACCACCAATAGACGTTTTTGTAAGGGTACATCTACTTCCGAACCCGCGCAAGGATACATGAGTGCATACAGTTATCTCAAGAACGCAGTTAGCCAGATGAGGGTTAGATTTTTCTAGTAAAAGATCGTACAAAACCATTTTCAAATCTTAACTGCTAACATCATTGTACTTTTTCACTAGTTAATTGAAAAACTTTAAAATTCATATCTTAAAAGTAGTGTCAAGGCAGCCATCTTGTCAATGCTCGGAAAAATAGGACAACATCCGTTGGTACCGTAATCTGCACTTTATTTTAAATTATAAATTTAATGTCCTTTTAAATTTGATGAGTGAAATGGCAGCTTACTTTGTTGCTTGTATCTATGATGCTAATTTTTTTGTTTCTTTTCTATCTAAGGAACCTTTATGGAAGGGAGTGAAAAATCTTTGAAAAGGTAGAGAAATGGGTAACCTTGTATTAAGTCGTAAGTATGAATTTGAAAGTTTTCTTTGAGATATTTACCAAACATTAGAAAAATAAATCAGAATAGTTTAAAATGTAAAACGGCGAAATTAATTTTTTTTTCGTAAGTGTTTGGGTACATTTGTGGTTTATTTGTTTTTTTTTTAAATTCCACAAATGTCTTAGAAATAAGCAAAGTATATAGGATATCACTTCCATCTTAGGAAAAATGTAATATAAAGATAAAAAAAAATAAAGATGTAACATGCTTAGAAGAAAGGAAAAAAAATAGAATGAAAAATTTTAGGGAATTTTGGATGTATATTTTTTATTACTATCTATTACAGAATGTGACAATTTTCTTTTTTTTATTGAAGTAATTTTCAGGTAAACTAAATAAATGATTGACATAGAAATAGCAATTTTTATTAGTTTGAGGAAGGATTCAGAGAAAGAAAACAAATGCTTTTTCAACGAGTAAAACTGAAATCCTGAATTGAAGTTGACAAAGAATTTGAGTATTTTTCTGTTGTAGGATTTGAATTCAGTTCTAGTGGTTTTGTGCATTGAAAGATTAAAAGAAGACACTGAATTAAGTACAAAGTTTTAACACATTAAAAAAAACAAAAAACTACATATGAATGGGTGAGTGAAAAACGAATAAGATTTCCCAAATGTGGCAAACTAATGTGATATAGCAATTTGACTGCTATTTACAGATGAAGATAAAATAATAACTCCGCTTCCTAGTGAGCTTTCCTTCCTTCACTGAATTGGAAAAATACGGAATGTTCTTTTTTTCCACTGAGCGTCACTATTGCATTGTAATACATGTTGTGACTTGTCAGTCACATGTCAGTTGTGAAGCGATCTTTAAAAAAGTTCGATCGGATTTATTCTCTTTACCAATAAGTCCACATTATTCGGACACCAAAAAGCCTCAGTTTCAAGTAAAGAGGCTACAAAATACTGACAAACAACTTCAAGGACTGGTGGCCTCAATATTTAAAAAAAAACAACTGTCGAGAAGAAACAAGTGTTTCAGCATCAATAAGTACAGACACCTTACGTACAACGAGGAGATGAAAGGTTATATATAGTAAGGCTTTTGAATTCATTGACAGTTCGAGCTGTGGGTTTTTCAATATGAAGAACTAAGATATTGGGAATTTCCCAGTGCTAACGCATACTGGATCAATTTCAAAAAGTTATAAAATATTTAAAAAGTAGTCGACTACACAGCTGAAGACTACAAACCATTCTATGTCGACATTCTTACGAACCCAATACAAACCAAGAGAATAACGACATTAATAAATAGAAATGGGAAACCATCATTTTTTTTTTTTTTTTTTTTAAATTTTGGTTGATTTCTTCATAAATATTTTGTTTTTTATCAGCTTTTCCCTGATGTTATGGAACTTAGTGGAAAAAAGAAAACATTCCAGCAATTTGAATTACTAATAATTGCTAAACTCTGATCCACACTGATTTGAATTTTAGGTAGTGAATACCAAGTGAACAAATGACTAATAGATAAATTTTTAATTAAAAGTTTCGTCGAAAAAGTTTTTATTTCACAAAAATGAACTTTCCTGGAATATTTATTTTTCACTCACCCCTTCATTCAAATGACTAATTTCGCCATTTGAATATTGAATCATGTGATCTGTCCTTCGAACATCTTATTCACCAAGTCTTGTGACAATTCCTTAAGATAAATTAATTTCTTGCTCTCCTTAATAAATAATTATTCAAAACACAGTTCTTTTCATTTTGAAGAACAATATTATAATCAGTGCAGCCTTTTTATAGGTCTTTACACTTCCCCCCGGGGAAATTGTAATGATGTACAGTGTGGCCGAGAAGTTCCCGTACCCCTTAATTGGTAATCATATTTTAAGAAAATGTTTACACATTAAGTGTCGAATGCGTTCGCCATCATGCTGTACATAGAAGTTCATACGCTGCCTTGTCCTATTTGACATTTTTTGGAGCATGTCCAGTGTGATGGTTCGAAATGCATCCTCAACTGCATTGTGCAATTCTTCATTTGTAGCATAACGACGTTCAGATACATAGGCCTTAATGATTGCCTACAATGAGTTGTCAAGCGTGAGGTCAGGACTTCGTGGTGGCCATTTCAGTGGAGCTGGCGATGTGGAATACAGAGACCAATCCAGCGTCCTGGAAAAGGTTCATGAAGAAACCATATTTAAGCGATTACAAATCGAGATTCAATTATTTCAGTCATGTAATCAATCATTCCATCAACTTTAATAGCCCTAAAATATTGTGGAGAGCAATCATTTACTTAAATGCAAAGATTTTATTAATTTGAACAAATCTCGATTGCTATAACGATTGTCTTTCTGTTCATTTGATAGCTGATTAGTAAAGTGATCAAACTTGCACGTTAATATTTTTTTTTTCTTTATAGCTGTCTCAAAACATCAACTCAATAGTCCCGGATGTTTACTGAGGTTCCAGGTTTTAACATCAATAAGAATTCTAAAAAAACCATAGGAAAATTCCAAGACTGCCCTGCAACTCCATTGGTCCAGTTTATAGTTATTATATAAATTCTCAATTGTTAATGTTTCAATTTGTTATAAATAGTTTTGTAATTTTTATACTTATCAGATGTCATTTAAATGTACTTTTTTTGTTGTTTAAAATTTTTTACTTAATTCAATGTCGGCGTCTTCCTTTTAATCTTTTGGTGTTTCTGTAATTTAAAAAAAAAAGAAATCTACACATTTTCAGAACAAACACCAAGATTTAACTGTTATTCTTTAGTAATAGTTTAAAATATGCAGCACTAATAAAAATAAATGACAGCATTATAAAATTCATATTCATCTAATAATATTTTCCTTCTCCATTTCGAACTAAAGGCTTCTACAAGAACCCAATGAATGGACGGGGTGAGGGTTAAGATGCGGTGCCTCCAATTGAGACAAAGAAACCCCTTGCATTGTTTTGATTCAGAAGTAGATGGAACAAGAGGTAATCTTTGTAATAGTCCAGTAAATTATAGAATTCTTTGAGTTGCGACTTCAAATCTGGCAGTAACTAGAATCGAGAAATATTGAAAAATAAAGGAAAATTAATTTAGATTTTGAAAATATTAAATGAAATCTATTTTGAGACTAAATGGCTTTAAATTAGATATTCGAAGGCAACTGAGAAAGTTTAATGTAAAGAAAACAAGATGGAATTGAAATTAAATGAAAATTAGAAACAGAATAAATGAAAGCTGTTACAATTTTTTTCGAATAAAATTATTAATTAAAGCCACTTATAAGAATTCAACTTAAACACGAATTCTAAAAATAGTAATTTAATTCTTGTTACTGGTATTTAGATTACTGAAGTCGTAAAGCAAGATTTTTTTTTTTTTTTTTAAATGGGAGATCATCTAGTAAAGTGGATTTTTCAGTTTTTGGAAGATTAGTTGAATGATTCCATCTTTAAAGACATAGGTAAAAATCACAGTTGATAAACTAACTTACTAAAAATCATGGGGAGGCGACAGGAAATAGATGTAGTGATATCTTAAAATTTCGATATTAAATATAAGATTAGAAAGACTGATTTTATTTTTTTTCTAAATGGTGGCAGGATGAAGCCGCTTTAGAAGATTGAAAGCTATTAGGGGGTTTTATTAATCAAAAGTTTCATGTTTTTATTTAAATCGTTGTCAGTTTCAAGAACATTAAAGTAATGATTTGAACACAGGTTACTCCTAATAAAATGTTATGTATGTTGTTGGAGAGGAATTTCAACTTCACCAGTTTTTAGTAAAGCTATAGCCTTTCTACATAAATCAAGTAATGCTGAATTACTTTTCAGCGGGGGATGGGGGTGGTTACGTGTTTAGAACACTTGAACAATTACTTTGTGATAAGGTTCTTTAATACTGATTTATATGTAGTATATAGTTTTTCAGTTTGTTTATGTAGGACATGAAATTCAGAAATGCCATCTTGATCAGTTACACTTCTGTCGTTTTTAATGAAGTTTGTCGCGAATCACGACTGCCTCTTATGAGCTGTAGTGACTAAATAGTCCAATGCTTTTAATTTATGTCCCATCGAATATTAAGGATTAAGAGGACTCTTCCTATTGGAAGTTTGGTGAATCCCGCCTTCTCAGTTTGAGAATACGCTGCAATTTCACTAGGTTGAATCGCAGTTCCTTTTCCAAAGCTTGTAATTGATTATTCTCGAACCTCTTGCTAGATACGTTCAGTAATCTATTTGGATGTGTATCGAGAAATGGCCCTTGCAGAAGGCTAATCTTTGACACTAGATTCCTTGCATTTTATTAGAAGTAATCCATATTGAGAGTTTAAAAAGGTTCTGTAGCTTGAGAAATAACTTTTGAAAGAACAAAACTATAGAAGAAAAGGCTATAGCTTTCCTAAAGATTTTTGAAATTCTTTAGTTACGTTAATTAACAGATTAATTAACCCAAATTAGCATGCTTGTTTAATCACTGAACTGCAACCTAAATGGTGACGTCTCTTATAGAACTTTCAAGGTAACGTTATCTTAACTTTATTTCTTTGCAGGTAGATCACTTGCTGTTATAGTGGGGAGACTGATCGCTCCACCATTGTATAAGTTGTTGTAAGAATCCATGTTCATTATTATCTTAACCCTGCTGTATTTTACTCGTGGCCGGTTTCCCGTACATTAGAATTGGTAGGACTTGCCCATAGAACTGGACGCAGAGCTGAATGAAGTCTGAAGAAGCAGTTAACGTTCAGTTCTAGGAAAGACTGCTTTTAATAACAATCTTAGCAGACTCCCACAAGTACGGACAACATACTTTTGTCTAATCACATTCAATTTGGCTATATCTCTCCTTTCACCTCGTAATATTGTGGAAAAAAAAAAAAAAAAAAAAAGCTAAAACGTCGTTGTCGAAACCTATATTTGACAAATACTAAACTGATAAAATTACGCGACTAAGGTGCAAATACACTTGATAATGATATTTAACTGACTTTTCTATTTTTCTATTACTAATCTTCCTTAGCAGCAAGCTGGTTATATCAAGTACTGTGAGTTCGATTTTCGTGAACAATTTTAGATAAGTAGAGATAAGTTTGAGAATAAGTCTTCGCGTAATGAGGTAACATTTGCCAAGTAATGTTAGGTATGCTGTTAGTGGAGATGTCTGTAAGTAGTATGTCAGTTGTAAGATGAATAAAGTTACTAAAACGTTCAGTGATTTGTATTGACATTTTATTTACAAAATACGTTGTAATGTTTCACAATATTTAAAAAAAAAAAAAAAAAAAAAAAAAAAAAAAAAAAAAAAAAAAAAAA
>JAFIDM010000179.1:49506978-49526134 GCA_023159025.1 Thereuonema tuberculata
TGCGTTATAACCATTTTTCTCACCAGAGGGAGCTAAAAGTACTTCTTTCATTTTGTTTTGGCCGAATGCCAAAAAGACAGAAATTGCAATTTTTTTTTTCTTCTTTTTTTTGTATCCAACCACGAAAGGAATTTTGGCGAGAAATCGGATTGGAAGATATTTCTTCGATTGCACCATTACAAAGCTGTGTGCATTGGAGATGTGATAGCATGACTTTCTTATCTTGGGCTGCCATAGTTTCTTTTTTTTTTTTGTCTCCTTGAAACCGAATGCAAAGGACATCAATATTTTCAGGACAAATTATTTCCCGAAATTTCGGAAAAAAAAATACGAAGAGAATAAAAACAGTTAATTTTCCAAAAACATTGATTTATTTTTTTCTTAATAACTGCATTTTTATTTTTTTTTCTTAATAAAATGATTGCATTTTTATTTTATTAATAAAATATCGTAAAAACTCAAGTAAGAATCACTGTTTTATTTGAATCGTAATTTTATTTTATTGCGTTTAGTTTTGAAGTTGTTATTATTTGAAGTTTTGAAGTCATATTATTGTATGATATCAATTTTTTTTAAAATAGCTCGTCATTTTTCGGTCCAACCAGTGGACCTTTAATTTTTTAGAAATTGACAAACTCCACAGTTAGTTCTTATAATAGTGTTTAATCAGATGATTGCACTAGCCTCACATTAATTGCTGTTTTTGTGGATATATAGGAGGACTCCCTTAACGTTAGGTCAAAAATATTTTTACCATAATCCATAATTTTTACTTTTTTTTAGACGAGGAGCATCAACCTAATTTTCAAGTGTTTTAGAATACTTGAATAATCTTTACTTTTTAAATTCAATTTTTTTTGCTCAAAAATTAAGAGATGAAAACAGCATGAATTTATGACGTCCTAATAACAACCCCTGCATGGAATGGCATAAACAAAATATTGAACAGTATTTCCAAATTTTCCAGAGTCATTATTATTAAGCTTAAATTAAAAACTACTAAACGCAAGAAATAGAATCACTGTGTTAAAATATTAATTAAATTTGATAGATTTACTTTGAAATAATGTTAGAATTATTAATATACACGCAAAAATACTTTGATCGCGAGAAGAAAAATACTATTTTACCCTGAATATTTAAACTTTAAAATTATTCGTGTTTTTCATCTTGAAAGTATTATGATCATCCTTAAAATGTTCATCAAAACATTAAAAAAAAACAAACAATTAAATTTATATTGTTCTTTAAAAAATAAACACAAAACTGCATTGTCTTTATTTTTTAAAGAACAACAGAATATAATCAGTTCTTAAAAGAATTTACGTTTTAAACTTTACAGTTAAATTTACAATTAAAATTTATATATATATTTTTTAAAGAAGTCAGAACCTACTTACTTTCTCCTTTGTCATTGGATCGTTTTCCCGATTTTGAATAAGTTTCCATTTATTTTTTTAAATTGTAATATGAGTAAAACAAAACAAAAAAAAATATCGGAAAATATCTACTTTTTTTTTTCCAAGCAACTTAACGAAGAATTTGTGGATTGATAGTCCGATTAATATCCATAAAATTTGCGCGCATTTTCATCTGGTTAATGAGTATACAGATTAATATCCATCGTTAGATAACATTACTTTTTCTAGTTTTTTCTAATATGAAAAAAAACATCAACATTAAAATATAATTTTTAAATGGAAATCAATATAATTCCTATGGTAGTGGTTCGAAAGTTGTTAAAAAGTGAAAAAAACAAACAATAAATAAGCCTAACATATTTCATGAAGATCCATTCAGTCCTATTCAAGAAATTAGTTTTTAGTCTATTTAACGACAAGAGATCTTATTATTAATGTAATATATTTGATATAAACAGTAAATTACATATAAAAGTAACATTTAACACCATTGATATAGCCGTACACCTGATTAATTTAAAAAAAATAATTTATACAGTGAAAGTAATACAAAGAGCGACTAGTTTCTCCGTCGAGAGACAGTTTTTCGTGTTGTATTACTTTCATTGTATAAATTATTTTTGTTAAATTAATCAGGTGTACGGCTATATCAATGGTGTTAAAGTATTCCAGTGCACGTAAAGCTTTTTTATTCTTAAAGTAACATTTATTATATAACTTGTACTTTATAAACAAACACAATATATAATAAACTTAAACAAAACTATCGGATAAAGAAATACTTATTCTTCATCGTAAGCTCTTCAATACTGAAATACGAATCCACTTCAAACTTTCAATATTGCTTCACAATTCTTCTTATTAAATTATCAGTTCGCAAACAGTTCACAAACAGTTCTTTATTTGGTTTATGTTCATTATTTGTTATTCAAGTTAATAAGTTAAAAAAAAAAACACCAACCATCTTTGAAGAATTCATCTTTAATTTTCATTGGAACATCGTCATGCTTTCTCGTGCTAATCTTCTCACGCGCTGCGTGTCATTGTTCAAATCAATCAATGCTTAATTTCCTTAATAAATAAATAAATAAATAAATAAATAAATAAATAAATAAAGTAAAAATTAATTAATTTCCTCCTATTTTTCTTGATTGATGGCGCACCATTTCTTTGGAAAATGAAACTTTAGATTATACAGGGTGTACCTGAAAGGTGCTGCCAAACTTAAGGGTTGTATTCAATGATGCAAAACAACGAATAAATGTCATATAAACATGGGTCTGGAAATGCGTTATTTATAAGATATGAACAATGCAACAATACAGAGGTGTTTGCCTTTAAGTTGCACCGTAGAATCATTAAATTGCTCCTCAGTAATCGTGACATGTAATATTAAATACCTCCCCCCCCCCCCTCCCAACCAAAGTGGTTGAATGCATTCCAGACGTCAGAATCGCCGCAGCTTGTTCTAGAAAATATCATGACTACGAGGTACAGCAATACAGAGATGGCCGACATCCATTTCACTTACGGAAGAGCAAATGGAAATTGCAGAGAAGCTGCACGACTGTCCCAGGAAGACTTTCCAAAATGACAGTGTCCATCCAGGAACACAGGGCAACGAGCAGGCCATGTCTCATTTAGTGCGATTCATCATCGTTGTCTGGCTGACTTAAACCCTCTGGACTTTTTCGTATGGGGTTATCTTAAAGCATTAGTGTACACCACACCAGTTCGTGATGCCCACGCACTGCATGATAATACAGTGGATAGGTACAACACAATTCGACGTGCACTTGGCATCTTCGACCGTGTTCGGCAGTCGATGGAACGATGTTGTATTGCACGCATTGCAGACGGAAGAGGACATTTCGAGCTGTGAAACTGAGCGACTGTATGACCAACACCTCTATATTGTTGCATCGTTCATATCGTGGGAAATATAAAAATGGGTCTGAAAATGCATTATGACATTTATTCGTTGTTTTGCATGATTGAATACAAAAAATTCGTTATTGCCAAACTTAAAGATTAAGATTATATAGGATTAATTAATTAATTTGTTTGGAGACGGATAACTCTAATTAGTAACAAATCAATACATTGATAATTCCAGAACTACTCAACCCGTTAAGAATAAATCTGAATAATTCACAACTAAACAGCATTCGATAATCACCGAAGAATCATAGTAAAAACAGAAAAAGCAGCATTTGGCTTTCAGTCGAGTACTCACTGAGATGAAACGGCGATTTACAGAAAGAAATTAAAGAATAAAGAAAAGACCCAAAGATGTCACTGCTAATTATTCGTATCGTTACCTCCTTTCAATGAATTTTCGCCAATTATTCTAAGAACAGACAGATTTCTTCATAATTTTTACAAATCAGATCAATACTTAGATTTGAAATAATTGCAATAACAAATGAAGTCTTGTGTTATGAGTTTTGTTTATTGCCGCCATTGCAATCGCCATTTTTTTTTCATTGTTTCCGTAGATGTTCTCTTCTGTGCTTTCCGCTCTTTGAATTCCCTGTGCGTTAGTAGTCGGCACATAGGGGTGTCTGCAATAAGCTATGGCACTGATGGAAGTTATGTGTGTAATTAAGTTTCCAATGCGTTACAGGCACAGGCAGACTTAACACGTCGCTTCACGTGGCTAATTTTCCTTTCTTTTGTTTTTAAAGCTTTTGATTTATATGAAATAAGTTTTGAATAATTCAAAGTTTTAATAAAAACTTAGTTTACTCTTAAGCATTTATGAGGAAATAAAGTTTCCTGGAAAGTTAAATAAAGCGTTAAAATAAAAAATAATCTATTAAATACTGAAAACTATAGAACAAATAAATTTCATTGCTTATATTCCATTTTGAAGGATTTTATAAAACTGAGAAAAGTAGTTTGCATATTAACCTCCTCTACTCAGACTCTTATTCTATCAATATCTAAGATTCTGTCTGTCTCACTATTAGTACAAAAGATACTAACATTAGAGCGGATATGAATCCTTGTTAATGCTTTGTTTCACAAATAAAGTGGAGGACATACCCTGTATATCGTGAAAATCAATGCCCTTTTGTGAGATTTTACATGGAGTACTTCAAAAAATATATAGATTTTGAGGGGCCAAGACTGAAGCTAATTCTCAAAAATCGATAACAAATAATATCAAATATTTTGAAAACTTTTATTAACTTCTTGTTGTCCATCTTTTTGTGAGTGTCCGTTTGGCGCGATGGGTGAAGCATCGGGCTGAAGATCAAAGGATTCAGCATTCGATTCTGTATGGGGACAAAGAAAATAAATAATAATAAAAAAAAAAAACCCCACTTATTTCTTTATTTTTTCTTCTTTGTTTAATATGTTTTTCTTTTTTTCCCAGTTATTTTAATACTTTTTCACCTTTACGTATAATCATAATTAATTATGTATTAGGGTGAAAAAGTAATATACGATTAGAAATAAATAAATAACATTCTCCTTAATTATTTTATTCTTGATCTTGCCTTTTTCTTTGCAATACTAATACTCTTTTTCTTTTGACATTGTGTTAATGTCTTATTATGTATTTATTTTTTATTAGAAGTATTATAATTTATTAAGTTGCGTATTTATATATATTATTAATACTTGAACCATTGAGAATTCTTATCCTTCAATTTAAAGTATTCATTTAAACAGTCGATGGAATTTATAAAACTTGGTTATCACAACATTATTAAGTACTTGTCCTGTTTAAAACTATTTATGATCATTAAAGAATTAATTAAAAAAAATAATTTCTAAATGAAATTAGAACTAATTTTTTAAGACCGCATAAGACTATTGTACAGTTCAACAGTTGCACAATTATATTTATGTAAAAGGGTTGAGGGGTTTACAGATCTGTTTCAAGGCGCTTCTGAGATTTCCCTGTAAAGTTTACCTTTATTCCGAAATCGCAAAATCAGAAAAGAACAACATGTTCATTTGTGACTGGTTTATTCAGAATTTTTTTTTTTTAAATCGAGTTTTTTATTTTTTTATTTCTTTTTAAATATTTGTTTTAATCTTGTTTTTTTTTTTCCTTTCCTGAACTAATACGCTTTTCTCGTGTTGATATTTTCCATAAATTTTAATGGTTCCAGTATTAATAAGAGTTCTAATTTTAATTAAAAATCAATGGGGTTTTGGTATTCTTTTTTTCAGGTAAACTTTGTCCCTCCGCAGAATCGAATGCTGGATCATTCGTTGTCATCGTTTTTGTATATGTGTTAGCTTATTAACTTTTAGTTGTCCGTTTTAATGCAGGTGTTCGTGTGGCGTGAAGCGCAAGGCATGCGTCGGACAGAAAAACAAGCGGTTGCGAGATATGTAAAATTAAGTGTTGGCCCCCTAACCTACATTCATTACTGAAGTACTTCATGTGTACTTTCATATTACAAAAGGGCATTGATTTTCGTGATGTGGAGGGTATGCCCTGTCTTTGTAAGAGAAATTCAGTAAAAGATTATGTATGTACTGACAGAAATGGATTTATTTCATCCTTACATTATAAACTGAGCGATTCTAAATTGATTGGCTGATGTACATCTTACAGATCTGCATTGCTGAGAGCATCGACTCATGACCGTGTGACTTTTCAGCCAGAGCTGCAGTATATTCCATCGTGATCTTCCATCACTACATTGCCGCATCTACAATATATGAAGCATTATTTGCATTAGGTTTTTTGCATCATTTTTGTATATATTGCAAATTCGTTGCCATTTCTTTGTGATGACTTAGCGTTGAGCGACTAAGAGTCAAGAATCTACAAATACAGTACATTTCCACCCTTTCACAGAATTCACATTTAATTAGTTCTCAACCATTATTTTGACTCACGAATCTCTCTCAAAAATTGTAGTTTCAATTTATAACTGATTTATCTGAAATATTGGGACTTACCAGCAGTAACTTACCAAGTACTAATGAACGAACTCCGGCTTTCAACCAATCTTCACTTTCAGATGATGAATAAGTCAGTTTAGTCAATTCGAAAACATTAGATTCTTGACAATATACTACGTGATGTTTATCACGTTTGCCTGTTTAACTTAACTTACCATTAAGTCTGACTGATAAACGAGACTGCACAGTTGGTTATAAAAGTTTCTTAGACAAGTATATATTTTCTTAAGTTGACCACTGTTAATAGATTTGGTTTCTGTTAGAAAAGATAATATTTCACTTAGTCGTATCTGTGATTTTTAACTCAGTTAAACAAAAAGTTAACATAAAAATCTTTCTTTTTTAAAAGTACTATTTAACGTGCCTGTTTCTTTAAAAATTCACGTTGCCTACTATATTGGCACACAAATTAATTAAAACGTCTAACAAACTTTAAAAAAACACTATGTACGTTTCGGAATCTCGCTTTTTTCAACATCGCTTTACTGTCCTCTTCCGGCTATTTTTTCCCCTGGTGGGAGACACCTTAAACACGGCGGAAACCGCCTTCTGCTATTAGAATGGTGGCGCGCCATAACTCTCTCTGTCTATAATCATATTCCAGGACATTTACTGTCGAGAAATCCTGGTTACAGCTATGCACGAACCGAATCATCCCCGACTCATAGAATTCGCGCAAATACTTATTTTTCCGTTGTCCAAACACCTCAATGTTACTAGTGGTACAGAGTGGCCCATACTTATACAAAGTGCCGCGGTGCCATAAGCCCTGTTAGCCTTTTTTACGGCGTATTCGTGCTCTCTTATACGGATTCCCAATATTCTTTTTGAATTGCCAATATATAGACATTTAGGTTGATTTTTTCCCACCGTTTGGCATCTAATTCCATATACGGCACCTTGAATTTAAAAGAGATTCTTGGGACGTATCTTCATCTTTCTGTTTAGAAATGATCCCATCGTGTTCGAGGGTTTACATCAATACCCGCGCTAACCATCGTAGGTTTTATTCTTTTTATTAGATCTTCATCATATTTTAGGGATACATACTGACTTAACTGCTTTTTTGTGGATTTTTTTTTTTTTTTTTACTTACTTCACCTGTCCTAATGTTATGTATTCTATTTCTTCCCGCCAACTTGCTTTTATTAAGGGAAAAAAATAGCCGGAAGAAAAAAGCACTAGGGGAAAATATAGCCGGAAGAGGACAGTAAAGCGATGTTGAAAAAAGCCATATCTCTCTTTTCGATAACGACTTCCATACAGGAAGGATCTTTATAACAGGGAGGACGTCACTTGAAAAGGGAATCTAGATAAACGAGATTCCGAAACGTACGTAGTGTTTTTTAAAGTTTGTTAGACGTTTTAATTAATTTGTGTACCAATATAGTAGGCAACGTGAATCGTTCTTTTTTATTTACCTAACGGAAATAAAGCACGCAAACCACAGTTTAGACGAGAAAAGAAAATCTTTATTTCAAACTGACAAATTCGCGCTGTGCGATTCGCCGTAAGGATTTTGGAGTACTCGATGATATGCACAGTTTTGGCCAGATTAGTCAAACACTTCTCGTAGGAGGTGTGTCTCTGTTAATTGCATTTACTTTACAATAAACGACTCAGGGTCTTAACACACTGCTGTTATGGAAACTGCGGTCAACTCGATCGCAGTGACATCTGGCTGGAAAGTCTGAAATACGTCAACAGTTTTTGACAGCAGGAGGTAAAAATTACAAATAAAAACGTAAACGTAGGAGGAAGCCATCAATGATGGTGAAACAAACTGGATTTAGTTTTTCGATCTGTGAAAATTATCCAAACACTGCTCACGTACACAATCACACTGAAATAGAAACTCTAAAAAAAAGTGGTCACTATGAGATAGATGATGTAATTGCCGTTTGGCGCCCTCTGGAGGGCGTGGTGGCGACATATTTGACGTCATCTTAACTTCCTATAACTTTCTCAGTGATTTTTATTATTATTATTATTATTTTGTTTTTGTGTTTTAGGAGACAAAGATTGGACATTTGGATGAAGAGGTAAAATGGCGGGAAAGTGGGAACTTCCTTCACTCACACGTCGTAGCTGCCTAAAATGGTCCTTTATCATGGACGAGGGAAAGGTTGTTGCAAGTGGAAGGTGGAGTTTGATGAGGAAGGGCTAGGTTTCTCCTCTTGTTAAACTCTGAGGTGACTCGACTTTTGGGCGAATGTGTTGTCTGAAGTTAAAATGGTGGCTGCGTTTAACTTGGGTTGTTCACACTGGGACCGCTATGCTATCAAAGGTTTGCACGGTCATGTCCCTTTTCGGTACGGGAGGCGGCTCGGACGACTTGGACGATGACCCCCTGCGGCGATTGTGGTGTCGCATCTTGCGGTGCATGCCGGGCACGATGCGGGCTATGTCTTCGGGAGTGGGGAAACGTCGCAGGTAGGCGGACACGCCCGCCGCCGCAGCCACCTCGGCAGTGAGAAAGGCCACTGCCCCGCCTAAAAAGGACCAGCCGTAACGATAGGTGTATCGTGGATCGAGAGGAGCGTCCCACGGAGTGCGGGACCGTATCTCGTCGCTGATCATCGTGATGTATAGCACCATGGCGCCTCCGAGCGTGAGCCCTGGAAAATAGAAAACAAAAGAGCATCTTAGATTTATGGTCTACGATTTACGGTTTAAATAATTATGAATTTAAATAACAATATTTCTAACAATAAGAAGAACGATAGAGATTAATAACAATAACTGTAGTTAAGGTTTTAAAAGCTATATTATGCTACACAACTAAAATTCCAAGGATCCTTCAATCTATTGCTACTTTCTTTTTCATACAAACGGAGGAAATATTTTTACAATAGTTTAATCAATGTTTTGACTTTTTATTGGATCGTAACTGTGAACTTAAGATAAATCTTGATTTCACTATTTGTAGATTATTATTAGTTGACGGACATTAAGTTATATTGGTTCAATATAGTTCAATTCAAGTTCAATTATATATTCTACTAATGACCAATAAATGATTTCAATAAATATACTAATAATGAATTATCCAGGAAAGCTGAAACTTGAATAGTAGCCTTACAATAAAAGCCAATGGATAGTTTGCTAATGAAAGTGAGACTCATTAGGATAGAGTTCAATTTTAAAACTTTCTAATCAATGAATGAATGTTCTTTGTTTCTTATCCGTAAATGTGCATATCAAGTTTCATATTTTGTCTTTAAAAATTTCTCGGTATATAAATCCTTGTGATGTTGACCAGAAATTTTCTGTAGGATAAGCATTAAAGGATAAACAGATAACACTAACTATATCCCAAACCATTTGAAATCTAATAATGCGTCGTAATCCAATTTAAACATTTGTTTATACTTCGTTTAAATTTCGTCACTGAAATCCAATTAACTTAAATTAGCAATTTGAGAATTGAATCAATTTTCAACAAATGAAGCGATTGAAGACTATGACATCATCGAATATAACCATCAACAAGCGTCAGTTTTTTTAAAAAAACTTAACATTAAATCGATATAAGAGTCGCTAAAAACGTAAATTAAGAGTGCCGTTTCGTTTGTCCTGTCTGTCCGTGTCTGTTATCCCATACCAACTCCCGAACGGAAGATCGGATCGGCAAACGGACTTCACCATCCTGTTCAGATGCCCAAACGCCATAAGAATCGGGTATTTGGTTATTTCTGCATATCCGTAAATATGAGGACAGTTGACTGTGCCTCAAACTGTTACAGATTCGTTCGAATAAAGACATTCAGTATATTGTAGACACTCGAAATTTGAATAGTAGTAAGTTTAAAGTCCATCAAGTCCGTAGTTGTCCAGGAAAAAATTCCCAAACTTCCCCTTTCTCCGGTGGACCGTCGTTGCGCAGCGGATCACCCTCCAACCCTCCTTAAATTACTTCACCCGATGCTAAAGCCAACAATTTCTGAAAGAACTAAAAATCTACTTTCGTTAAAAAACAAAAGTAAAACAAACTAAGTAAAAAAAAAAATGTTTCTTCGGGGCTTACGAAACAGATTAGATGTACCTTATTTAATACAAACTAATGACGAAATTAGATAGGCAGAAGTTGTCACATAAATTACAGCTTTGTTAAGAACAAATGAATAAAAAGATTAGAAGTAGATTTCATTCATAAAAAAACCCATGTTAATGTTGGAGCCTGAAGAATAACATTCGTTGGCCGCCAATTCATTTCGTTTAGGCAGTGTTCCATATTTTTGCCTTAATGTAATCCAAACCCCAAGGCTAGATTCAAGGCAAGTCGAAAACAATTACCAACGCTATCGCACCACTTGGATTCGATTCAAATTTAAAATTTTCAGTTATTTTTTTTAATGGTTTTTGTGAAATGGAAGGATAAATTTGAGAAAACAACAGAATTTTTTGGGAATTTTAGAGCTTTCAACTGGAGTCAAACGTTAGATTATGAACTCTTTGAGTGCGATTTTGATCCAAGATATTTGATGACTCGGATGACAATTTAAAAAAAAAAAATTATATCTTGTATATGTTTTATGCCCTTCAACGTTTGCCTAAAATAAAACAAAATATGAAAATATGTTTGAGAGAAGCTAATGTGGAATCCTGATAATAAAACAATGAATGGTCATTGAAATTATGTTTTAATAGGACCATTTATAGTTTATTGGTTATCTTATTAGAAGTGATAGCCACGTCATTGATGTCTGTTTCAGGCTATAAAGTAAGTACATTTTTGATCTCAAAATGATAGTAATAGAAATCTACAAAATAACACAATTATTTAATGCAGTGCTTTTCTTTAATTAACTTCATCCTGGTTTCTCCAGATCCAAAGATTGGTAAGGGTTAGTTAAGAAAATATTACAGAGAACTCTCTGCATTTTCGAGCTTCCTTTCTTTCTCAGTTTTTCGAATTTATTCTTTGGCTTTTTTTTTGTTTATCTAAAAGATAAAAAAATATTAGATAAGAAGTTCTTCTGAAAGTATCTCTTTTACTTAATAGATTACCAGTTTGTTTTCGTAACTCGGTCGATTTCTTCATCTATTCCTTGGAGGAAGCGTAGCATAGGTTTAGAACCACTGATCTTAAACTTCTGAAGCAGTTGCGAAAGTAAACTTCAAAACAAACAAAGAAACTAATAGTTCTTGTTCTTCGAGGACGGATAGAGTTTAAAAAACAAAGACAATACAAAATATCAGCATTGTATTTATTAAATTTACAGTAGTAAAATTTAATTTTATTTTAATTATAATGCTAATAATTTATTCTTTTCAAGATTCACAAATTAAAGATGAAATGGAACAAGATTCCAGATTCTTCTGTTCTATGACTGTATATTTTCTTTCGCAGTAAATGTTTGGACTGCAGTCACACGAGTAAGTGACTATCAATATATAAGTAGAATCCGCCCAAAAAATTGTACACACTCAACACAACATCTATTAAATTGTGTGTATACATTTTTTTGGCGGACTCTGATTTTCATTGTTACTTATTAAAAATCTTGTAATAATATTTAGAGAAGCAATAGTTATTGTGTTATAACGAAGTAGAGATTGATTTGGAATATCTGAATACATGCAGACTTGTGTTTTGAGTTGTCGTGAACTGAACCGAAATCTAGGCCTCAGGGTAAATACAATGTTCGGTGACTTTAACGTGCGCTGAGGAATTTTCCAAAATAAACACACAGTATTAGGAATAAAACTTTTAACTACAAAAGGATAAAATACATAGTTCGATTTGTCGAATTTACAAATTTTTTTCAGTTAAAAGTTTTATTCCTAATACTGTGTGTTTGGCCGTCTTATTTTAAATACAATGTTGTTGTAGGAATCACAGCATTGTTTACCGTTATATCTTGCACTATTAATCATTTGTTAATTCTTCAGAACGCAGTAGAATAAAATGCACGAGGAAAAAAACTATTATTTAAATTATTTATTTCTTATAAATTAATTTTTTTAATTTGATCATTTTAGTCTATTTTTATTTTACTTTGTAAGGACCAGATAAAGTAATTTTTAAAAGTTATTTAACGTTTATTAAATTATAGATAAAGATTAAACAAGTTGGAGACATTAAATCCCATCTGGATTAGACCAGTATACCTCTAGAAATGGAGACCTTCGTCCAGCAGTGGACGGACTGTGGCTAATAAAAAAAGAACTGATTTTTAGCATTCGTGTATATTTAATCCTTTGAGTTCCGAACGTCATTGAACTGTATCTTCATCACAATATTACTAGTTGAGTAAACTTTATTTCTTACGATTATCAGTAACTAAACATTTACTTTTGTTTTTATTAAGATCTTTATAAGACGGGCAAATAGTTTCATATACAGTATTTACTTTCTGACGGATAGAAAATTAAAATGCAAGCATTGCTAAGAATATAAATGAATTTGTTTATTGAAAGGCTTGATGCGGGCATTACTGGGAACTGACGACGCTTCAACTTCAATGGCAAATTGACATCACTCAGTTGAAAATCGGCCAATCATGTGCCATTACAGAGGTGATATCGTCACAACTTCTACCGTGATTAAATTGCAAAATGACAAACAAGTGAAGGAATCCGAAATAGGTAGTTCGATACTCGAGGGCCGGTCTTTGTTATCGAAACATTAAAATTCTTTGGAACAGCGTTGAACCAATAGACGACTATCAAATTAGCTTCAGATTAAGTATAATATTAAAGTTTAAGTTTTTCTTTGATTATTATTTCCGGTCTGTTTGGATTTTTATTTTTGGCTCTTACTTTGCGAAAACTGGTCTACGCTGGTAAATAGGGTCGTAATGAATGGTTACTTTGATGGCAACACCTAATTTCACAACGAAATCTGTACAAGCACAAGAGGCGCCACTTTAAGGGAAGCCCATTAGGAAGAGGATGTTCAGGCAAAAAGAGGACAAACAAGGCGAACGTCTTAAAACGGAGATACGGAACCTCCTTTGGGTGAAATTATTGGGATACACGCATGTACGCCTTGTTTCCTATCTCATTCATCATTTCCTTAGAATAATTACTAAGAAGAAAGAGTTGGCATCTTCTAAGTGCACTGCCTTGAGTAGACGACGACCCCCTCCCCCTAACTCTCTCTCTTTGACTCGGCGAAAATGAACTCAATCCCTCGCAACCCTCGCTGACACAACTCCAGAGAGGCAAACAGTTCATCCGTGAAAAAGATAAAAGCTTAAGAAGGAATCACCGCACAAGATTACAAAGCAAGATCAAAGTTTGTTTTTTTTGCTAAACTTTTAAATTTTACATAATTTATTATTAATAAATCCGAGTTTTAATATAGTTACTAATGTTTAGAAAAGTATCTCCAATGTTAAAACATAATATATTTTATCGTTTTTAGATTCCAAAAATTCTGTAGTATCTCTTATTGCTTTTTTCTTTTCTTCCTAAAAATTTGTGATTCTGAAATCCTTCGAAATCTTGAAATTTTAACTTTGATATTTTCTTGATAGATTTAAAACTTAATGATCTGAAATAATCAGTACTGAGTTCAGTCGTTATTTAATATCTACGGGGGTAAAGTCAGAATTTCTAGAAAGGCGTGAACATATTTAGTCATTATTAGTTTATATGTTTGTTTTTATATGTTTATATGGTGCGGGGGTGACTTCTAAATAAGTGGATAAGTCATCGTTTAAATGTTTAAGTCGAGGTCACCCCCGCACCCGATAGTGACCCCGAAACCAACTAACAATATTAATAAATTAGATGCTAGAATGCACATAAAAACCTTTGTCCTAATAAATCTTTATATTTGGGTTAATTTATCTTTTTTAGTTACGGCTTTCTTTTAATTTAAAACCTTTTAATGCTATTCATTTAACGTGCAGAGAAATTATTTAAAAAAAATAACCAAGGGCTGCACCACAATGAATAAACAAGAATTGTTATCGGGGAGGACGGATCGGGCTGATGAGTCCCAAGCAGGACGAAACGTTCCCGATTCCCTCTTATAATTGACCCGAAAGGCGTTCGTGTTTAATCATTGTGCAGCCCTTGTTACTTTAGTCACTATTAAAAAACAAAAACCTTTTTCTTCATAATTTCTGAAAAGTTAGAGAAAGGGGTCTTGATTCGTAAACGAGGACGAATAATAAGTGTATTTTTTAATAATTGCTTAGAAGCCTCGGCTTTGGGTTGTGATGTACAAAAAATTTCCTGGCGCAAAATTACCTGTTAATTTCTTCACTGTTGGGTTCTTAAAGGTAGCGTTATTGCTAGGCAGTGGGTTTTAAATTTCACTTTATTAACCGGCGTCGGCTTTTGCTGTTGGCTAATATTGGATACTAACAGCTGCTTCCCCATAAGAAGCGAGGAAGGGAAAAAAAAAGAACATCGAAGTTTGTGTGCAGGGGTTTCGTCCCCTCGATTAAATGATGGGGGGTTGGTTCTTTTCTCTTTTGCCTGATAAGTCTTATCGCTCCCCAAGCACCTTAGAAAATGAGAAGGAGCACTAATTACACAATGCTCATCGCTGAAGAGCTTTTTCTTTCTGCTTCAGTTTTCATTTACGTGCCACCAATGCACTCTTTATTTCCTCTGTCGGCCACCAGGGATTGCTTTTGCAGGAAATGGCATTTCTACCCACTTCCGGGATTCAGTGGTCGTCCCATTAATAACAGAAGGTAATTCTATGTCAGGCGTTGTTCTCTACCGACCCGTAACACCTTCCTGTCCTTAATATCGAGATAACGTCCAAGGAAAAAAAAAGGTATCTTCGCGATTCCAAGTCAGATTAAGAATTTCAGTGCTAAAAGTTTTTTTTTTCCTTCAACTAATTCCCTTATTGCAAATTAAAAGTCACTATCACATGTAAAGGTTATTAGACATCTTAAAACATTATCTTTAAATTTTTAAAAATATAAGAAGCGCACGAACAATATCAGTAGCAGTTGTACAGGATGATCAAAAAAAAAAGGTAACCGAAATAACAAGAGAGCACTTGTTACTAAAGTATACAATACAATGTTTCACTTTAGTGATGTAACACTATATGCTCTAAATGTCTGTCATCACGTTGCAAACATAGGACAAATTTCGTCGGATAAATGCAATGCCATGGTGTCAGATATCGTTCAGAGAATGGAACTATCTCGCGTTCAATGTTGCCCTTCAATTCAACACAATCTCGGTGTATGTCTCTAAAAACATTATTCCTTAACAACTCCCTATACATACACATCTGGAGGTGTCAGGTCTGGTGACCGAGGCGGCTATGGAAACTGATCTGTGGGAAATGAGGCGACTGGAAAACTGATTTGCTTCCACCTGTGTGACAAGTTGCCGAATTCTGCTGAAATAGTTGTTCATCAAAGTTAAGGCCATGCTCCAAAATGACACCCACGCGGTACAGTATACACCGTATTGTATTGTTAATGTACGTAAATAGTCATTTCGGTTATCTTATTCTTTTACTTATGCAGGGTGACCCAAAAAAAACTTATAGTTACTTATATTTTTAAATGTATTATACATTAAATTTTATAAATTTTTTTCATTATTTTAAGCAGAAAAAAAAAACTTACACTTTTCAACAGCTACAATTTAAAAATAACCAAAGTACAGACAATAGAAATTTTCCGTTTTTAGAAAAACTAATTCCCATTATTGTTTAAATCCGCTTAATTTTAATTATATTAAAGCTAACTCAGATATTAAAGAATTAATATTAATCCACCTTTTAATCCTCGTAAAATGTCGATAAATGTTTGGGTTTGAATGGGAATTTTTGTCGTCTTCACGTGCTTGTTTTTCGCCAAGGATCAAAGTTAGATCGCCTCTTGGAACTTCGTATTAACAAAAAAAAATGAAGAAGATTCATCTAGAAGTTCAGAAGCTATTAGCGTGAGGGAAATACTGATTTAATAAGCTTCATTTTTCTATCGAAAAAGTAAATTAACAATAAAAAACTAATTCCTTTGAAGTCTTTCTTTTTCTGGGGAGTTTTTAATCAAACGGAACTGCTCTGAGTCTTCATCAGTGAATTAAAACTTTCATACTTTCATTTTTACTTTTCGGGAACTGGAACGAGTTCATGTTTTTTTTATTAAACTTTTCGTTGCAGTGAAAGAATTACAGAAAATGAAGAGTTTAGAAATTTATAGACTGGCTTCCATTGCATAGAGAGAAAATAAAAGAAGAAATATCCAAGGGCCAGTCCTCGCATATAATTGTATTATAATAATAAAATTTATAATAGAGATTTGATAAAAAAAGTAAATCTTAGCTTCTTGAAACATGGCTTGCTTGTTTCTGGACAAGAGCTGTTTTCCGGTTCAAAGCTATTCATACAAATTTTGATTTTGTTTTCCCTTGAGAAATTCACTAAAACTTAATTTTGATTGAGAAAATGAACCGCCCGTCTTTGCTCACAACTGATGAAATAAATGACTTGCTTCATAGTGTATTCGCAAGATGTAACAATGTGCTAGATTCACTGGTGTAAGAGCTGCTGCTCTAATATTCCTATAAAGTTGTCCTTTTTATTCCTTTTCAGGTTTTTTTCCCCATTTCTTAAAGCTGTAAAATTAGAAGGAATTCTTTCCATTGCTGCTGTTTTGAGATTTGAGCTTCTCTATAACCTTACGTAATCTACAAAAGATAAACAGCTACACACCTGTTTCATTGATAATAACATTGATCAAGTAGAGTTGCAATCATCCATGCATCCAACATAGGTGTCGTCGTTATATACTGAGCAACTCTGTTCTTTTCTAACTGATGAATGCTAGTAAGAACGAACCTAAGCTTTCATTGCTAATGTAAAAGGATTAAATTTGTCTTCGAAACTATTAAAAGCTTATTGCCGTATTTCAGCGATAGTATTTCTGTGATTTATAAGTACTTAGAAAATCACATTCGTTTAAATACAAGTCCATTAAATAAAGAAGTCTGAAAAAATGATTTGGATAAGAAAAGGTACTGGAAACGTTTTTTCCTGATTCCCCTTCCTTGTGTTTCGTTTCCTTCGAATAAGGCTTTAATTGAAACGGAGGTTAATAGGTTCTTTATTCCTGTTTTCGCCAATTTCCCTGAAATGTCACCAATTAAAGTAATTCACCGCATGTTCGCTCAATCATTAAGCGCCACCTTTCGGATTCAGAACAAACTAAAGAAAATCCAAACATTTAAAATAACGCAGAATCAACAACAAAGCAATCATTGGAGATGACATTTTGTGAATCACTTTTTGAATTTTTCACACCACTTAAAATCTATAATGTAAAAAGAAATGAAAATAGCTGATTTGTTAGCAATTCATAAAATGTAAATTTTTTTCAATAAGTCACAAGATAATTCCAGCGCAAAAATCAACGACCAATTTTAGATAGTTAAGCTGAAAATTAAAATTATTTTTTTTTAATTCCTTAAAAAAAAATCAAAGAAAATATTTTTATTTTATCAGCTGAGATACATGTGTACTGTGCGTTTATGAAAGGCAGAGTTCCCACAGCCGGACGATTTTACTCCGCAGAGGGGTGATATGCTGAGATGGGTACTTTCCTAAGAAATTCTTTTGGACATTTTCGCTTTTAAGAAAAAAATAACGTGGAGCATTTTTGCAATAGTATTTATTCTTTCCGTAATTCTTTCCCGAAAAGTGCAAATAGAACGCAGTTACTAGTAAACTAACACTATAAAAAGTAAACATCCCATCTTTGTTTCTCCTCGCCCTTATTTTGAAGAAATCGAAGGAGATTTGACGCATGCACAAAAGCGTTGAAGGCTCTCGTAAATAAAACCGAACAGTATAAGTAAAACTTGAGATTTTTTTTACCACTTTGAAAAAGGAGATCGAAGACTTGTAAACTTGAGTTATTACTTTATGGTTACGTTAGAATCAAGGGTCTTGAACAGTGTGCGTGTTTTGCCATTTTATTAAAAGAAAAACAACTAATAAAAGTAATCATGCTAATAAGAAGTAATCATCATTATTCGAACTATGGCAACTAGCTTTCATTCACTGCAAGTTGCTTCCTTTCTTACAACAGAGCTAACAAAATAAGCTATTGTTGTAGAAATGTCGGATAATTGTAATGTTTTGCAGTTGTTGGCCATGATGAAATTGATGAAATATCGGAGCAGTTTCTCCTTTCGTTTAAAATTCAATGTTTTCATTCTTGAAATGTGACACGAGTTTTTTGTAATATATTTCTTGAAAGCAATTTTAATACAATAGAATTTTTTTTTCCCCTGTACAAATGCTTCAACTCCACAAATTGCTATTTCCAATTCAGAACACGAGGAGTTTTCCATTGCCTTTCTCTGCCAAACCAGGAAAGCATTTGGGAAATCAATATTTAATCTTTTTGATGTATTTTCAATAAAAACTCTTCACTTTAAACAAAAAGAACCCCGCTTCATATCAAAATTGAAAACGAAATGGCTGATGTTCCTTTATTTTTCAATGATTTAAAATGGGGTTTAATTAAGTTCTAATAGGGAAGAGAATAATTCTTACCAACTATTGGCTCTTAACGCCATAGTTTTTAACAATGGTCGTAGAAACAACTGGATGGTGTTACGCATCATTTGACCAAGCGCCAAAACAGATTTTTTTTAAGATTGTTACTTCATCTACTGGCGAAAGATGTAAACTCTCTATAAACAATGATTCCTGTTTGCTATCTCAACATAATTCTGCGGAAATTAATTTTGAATAAACGCCAATCGACTAATCGTAACTAATAAGAAATGCATCATATGACTAACGAGCTTTGAAGGATATTTTTAATTTTGATAATGATCAGAGTATCTTCATTAAATGTGAA
>JAFIDM010000179.1:49538728-49549721 GCA_023159025.1 Thereuonema tuberculata
TGAGTTTCACATCAAGTTTCTTGTCATATGTTGTTTAAAGGCGAGTTAGCGGATGCCGCCGACGTATTAGTGTGAACTACACCAAGATACGGTTATTATCACAATTTTGAATTGAAATGATTCCATGATCACATACTTAAATATTTATCTTATTAAATTCGCTCCTTGTTAGATTTGAAATTTCAGATTACATCTAAGCTGATTACTTTCGAAAAATGTCATTCTTTGCAGTGTTAACATAGTCGAAGAATCTGGACGCGCTGTGTGAAATTAAGATTTCCTTTATTATGTTTGATGTACCACACAGAGAATTGTTGGAACTCTGTTTTTCTTCCTCTTCTCATGGTCTGAAATACACCTGTTCTAATTCCTTGTTTTCCACCAAGCAATAATCAGTAAGCAGTAAGCAAATCCTTCAAAATAATTGAACTTTTAATTTATTCCACTTACAGGTAATTATCTGATATAATGAACCAATATGTCGTTAAAGAACGTCATTCCATGGTGCTCCAAGTCTCCAAATCAAAGTAAGTTTCCAAAGGCACCCGAAGGACACTTCGGAAGATATTTGGTGAACCATCTTCTGCTGTGGTCGTCGGTGATCTTGTTTTGTAGTCTAGGCATCTGCAACGCGGTTGCAGATAACGAAACCGAAGTCGGTCTACATCTTCATTTACCCACTCTGTGTTTAAAACGCTCTTGACAAATTGCTCTCATAAATCACAATGAATCATAATTAGGTTTAATTGGACGCTATCAGATTGAGGCTCCGACAAAATGGCGGAACATCATCTATCAAAGACAAGTGATCTAAGGAGATTCATTTCTTAGCAATTATTGAGCAATGTCTTGAGTCAAGAGATAAACAATCCCACTCGAAGACAAAAATCCCACCTCGAAGATTATGTGATTATCTCGATGGATGAGCTCTTTTGAAGTAAAAAATAAGTTATTTGTAGATGAAACACATAAAAATGGTTAATTACTTCCTGGAGAGGCTAATTTGATGGTAATTTTCTAATTAGTGGAATAATACATAAATTTGACGAACGGGAAGATTACAGGATGGTAGGAATTGAGAATAATTCATGTGGCTGCAAAGCCTTATCAATCTAAAGCCGTGCTTAATAAATTAACTATAAATCGAATAGAAAGAAGCCCAGTAAACTTTGTAATGAATTTGTTACGAGCTACGATTTATCGTGTTACACTTTTAAAACCGAAGCATAAAATTAATAGTGAATTATGCCTGGCAGGTGCAGAATACATCATCAATCTACTCAACGAATCTAGGCATGCGTTAATCTTTTAAACTGTATCTGAAAGTTAAAAGTCTACTAAGAAGAACTGTCGCAACAAATCGATTCCAAAAGTATATTGTTATAAAGCAAAAAAAATGAAGCTACACACACCAAAGAAGTATTTATTAAGTAGGAATTAAATGCTGCTATTTATGGTATCCCCATTAAAAAAAAAACCGCAGGCCTTTCAGTTAATCAGCGGAAGCCATAATTAATCCTGCCTAAATGATTCCACTCTTAGCTGTAATATTTGATTGAATGAGCTTTGCAATCGTTACTGAATAGCAGATTAGTTCGTTCAACGTTGTTTGGAAGTTGACAGTGATTTCTACTTTTGTTAGATTAGATTCGGATGACGATGGTTAAGTTGAGTTGGTATTGAACGCCCTCTTTCATGTTTTCACTTTGAAGGATAAATTCACAAGTGAAGTTGGTGCTCCATCATAGTGTAGGTTTTTTTTTTTTAATTACGACTAGGTCAATTTGATTATTCTTAAATGCGTCCATCAGAGCATCTTGTTTGATTTACCGTGAGGATCCTGTTGAACAATGACAGACATTCACGTAGGATTGATAGGAAGACGTCACCGAAACATTAAACTATGTTCACGAATCTTGGAAATCAAAAGTTTCTTTGGGAAACTACATTTAGGTCTATTATTTATATAAAACTTTTAAAAATTAGTCTAGGGAATGGAAATAAAAAAAACAAAAAACACTTAATTATCAATGTTGTAGATTACGGAAAATATGCCCGCAAGTTAAGATTACGTAATCAAGAAACCGGATAATCTACTCGTGAATTCGGATTTACTTTTTGCGTTATTTTATCTTTCCGAATATTGTATAGAGAATTTTTTGATGTGAAAGCTATGCTTCTCTCAATTTTCAATAATCATATGATTTTTTAAATATGTATTAAGGAATAAGTGTTAATTGTTAACATAATTTAATTCATAAACACTGTACGGCCACTTTATTAGGTACCCCTGCTGTGTGCACAAATGCTGTGTCTCATAACAACTCTTCAAGCCGGTGGGGAGAGTGTCATGGTGTGGGAATGTTTTCCTGACATACATTGGGTCCCTTCTGGTGGCACATCAGGATGCTAGAGCGTACCTAAACATCATAACTGACCAAGTGCAACCGTACATGTAACAGTTTATCCTCATGCAAATGGCTACTTCCAGCAGGATAATGGGCCGGTGCACAAAGCCCGCATCACTATGGGATGGTTTGAGGAACAAACGATGACTGTTCCCTGCTGCAGTGGCCCGCTCAGTCCTGTAGGATGAACTGGAAAGATTTAAAGTTAAAATGAAGAATATTAATTCCGTTTAATATTTGATTTCCTTAAGCCCTCGTGTCTGCTCCTAAAGTCACAGTTAAGTACAAAAACATTTGGGCTGCTTCTGATAAATAATTTCAATAAAAAACTTATTCCGAAATATCTTGTCCTTTTACAGACAAAATAATCACTAATGGTTTGAACTATTTTCAATGCTTACTCAGTTCTATCGAAGATTCCCTGTTTGCTAAATCAGACTGAGCAAAAGATATTCCTCCACATTTCTGTAAGTACTTCTTGGATAATAAACAGTTTCACAAACAGCCTTTCATTATCTATAGTGTCTGTATGTTTTGAAACTTAGAATTATACTTTAAAATTGCACGTAAGGTACTCGTAAAGCTATATTGTCGTTTGGAAATATGATTATCTCAAGTCCTAACGAATTAGGATATCGAGGAAGATCAATAGATACTGGTAAACAACACAATGCATCAGCCATATTTGGACGCAAGCTAATTTGAAAAGCACTTTCTGTGATGTTCAGACGAAAATAGTGATATGTTTCTATAAAGGAAAAAAAAAAGGATATAAAGTTACTAAATCCAATCCTTTGGCTTTCAAAAACAAACTATGTATAAATAAATAAATTAGAACATCATTTCACTATAAATATCTTCTTTACTGCTGTTGTACAATATTTTGTTTCTTTAGAATAAGAAACTTCTTCAGGTTGAGGATAAGAAATTTTCTTATTCTAAAGAAACGAAATATTGTATAAAAGCAGTAAAGAAGTATATCATTTTATAGTGAAATGATATTCTAGTTTATTTAAAAATATATTCAGACTATGTAGAAATAAGTTCTCTGTAAAAGAGCTAATAGTTAGTTAATGGTAGTTAGACAGTAATTTTTTTGTATGTTGATCGTTTCTTTATCTCGTATCTTAAGAAATGTCATGAGATATCATTTTTCTGCTTTAAGTTGACTTAATTTATTAAGAGTCTCATTATCTAAACTTGTATTACGTCCATTCTTACTCACTTTCTAATATTCTAGTTTTAAAAATAAATCATAATAATTATAATTGTACTGAGATTAAATTGAGTTTAAGAGTCTAAATTACTGAGGAAATCTCATTTAGCATTATGTTAGCTTATTATTGTTGCCCTTCAAACTGCGAGGGCGTTTCCTTAATAGTATTAGTGTACGTCAGAGGTCGCTATTCATTAAAAGTAAGAAAGATGAAATATAAATCATAACATAAATTTTCTAAAAGATGTTAAACGTTTGAATTATGTTTTATATATAACAAATTAACGTTATCTGTTTAAATTCTATTCTATTGTAAATTTTCAGTATATAAAACAATAGAAACTTAAAGTAACAATAATGATTTCGAAACGTTGATCTTATACAAGTGAAAAATAGTACATTTGTACATGATCAACTTTTCGAAATTAATTATTAGTGTTTTTAATAATTTAGAAACAGAAATTTATATTTCAACTTTCTTTATATTAAGATGATTAACAATTTTTTTGTTTTGAGTTAAAGCATAACAATTTCAACATAACAGTTAATCTATGATGATGAAAAAGTAAATGTTTGTAAATGAAAATCATCCTATTAATAGGCAAAAGTTGTACGATCTTCGTAAATTTATAGTTTTGTAAATTTGTAATTTGAAATAACCAATCACAGTGCAGTGTTGGATCACGTCAGGCATGACGTCACGCCCATGTTTAAACATGGCGTCTCTACTATTTTCTCCACTTCACCACGACGAATCGCGATTACATAATTACTATCAGCGTATTGAGATTTTCTTTCCCACAGAAATAAAGTGTACACTGAAATGCATGAAGTTCAGGCGTTAAAATTTATCGGTTTTTACATAATTTCGGCTGTGGAGTACTCGCTCAATAATCAACAAGTAGGAGACAATGACGTTGCACGCGCCGTCATATTGTCTAGACAGGATTATTGGTATTGACTGTTGGACATTCGTTATTATTATTGTTGAAACTGGTAAATCAATTTTTTTATTTTCTTTTATTTTAACAAAATTTGGCTTAGTCATTCAAATTATATGTGGGTTGTTGCGGAAGTCATGGCTTTTAAAAAATTAGCTTAGAACATCTTTTTGAATCTTGAGTTTTTCAAAATTTCAGGATATTTCAAAAATGTGGCATTTGTTTTACTTCCGTTAATATTGCCTCAATTTCTACGACCCTATTCTTTTAGGGCAGCAGGTTGCCATTATGTTTCATAATGATAAACCTACTACTACAAAATTGGTAAATCAAAATTTTTTATTTTTTTTTTATTTTAACAATATTATAATATTATTTTAACAAATACGCCGATATTCAAATCACACATGGGCTGTTGTGGAAGTCATGGCTTCTAAAAAAAATTAGCTTAGAACATATTTTTCAATCTTGTGTTTTTCAAAAATGTGGAATTTGTTTTACTTCTGTGAATATTTCACGGGTCGCAACTAGTGTTAATAAATTTATGTGTTAAAAGTGATGTTCAGAAACTGTAGGCCTATTAAAGAAGCAAAACTTTACGTGAGAGAGTTTTACAACATGTCACCCGAAATTTTTTTTTAAATCTAAGCACTTGAAATGAATTCAAAAATGTTATGTAAAAAAAAAAAAAAATCAAAATTAGCGGATATGTTAAGACCCTTCTCTACAAGCTGAAGGAATTGGTTTCAATTCCCCGGTGAAGAGCTGGAATTTTTTCCTAAATAGTTGTCCTCCAGATAGATTCGAGGGCTCACCCAGACCTCTGTCAAATGGTTTTGTGGAATTAAACTAGGAAGGGTCGAGCGTCCACAGGTTTTTCGATTGTCTGTGTAAATTATCGGTTCATCATTGAAAACCAAACATAAGGCAATATATTTTCAGCCTAATTTCCTAGGGAATTAATTGTCAGTGGGTGTTTTATACCTTTCCTAAAAACTTTGATCCAGCGATGGAAGTTCTTGAAACTTAACGTAGATATTTATGAACCGAAGACATTTTCTTTATGAATTTTTTTTCCAATTGGGTCCTTGTAGGAGGAATTAATGCGAGAAGGCGACAAAAATTCCCTAATCAAAGCAGATAAACAATGGATCCCATTTCTATTAATACTTCATTGTCTTATCCAATGACTTTTTATCCCCTTTTAGCTAATCCATTAATTTGCGCGTGGTTTCTTACGATTAAAGGCAATCTGTTTAGATAAACCACGTAAATAATTGTATATTAATCAGTTCTTTGCAAAAAAAAAGGGAGAATTTTGTAATGTCTGAATTCAGTAGATATAAATTGAATGTAAATACAGGCTTTCTTTGTTTTATTTTTTTAAAGTTGTGAAAACGACAAAAACAAAGAATGTTATAAGGAATGACACTTGTTATAAGGTATTGAAGGCTTTACGTTATCATTGTTATTTTTAGGGGAAACTTAGATAATCAATTTGGTTGAAAATCGTTGGATCTTCGTTAATGAAGATTGTATCTTTAATAGAGGATGAAACTTAAGATGAAAAGGAGGAGTGTGCAGTGATGGGTCCTTTTAGGAGATGATGATCGATGAACGCAGGGGGATTTGAATGGATTGCACCATTAGAAGAAAACGGGGGAAGATTTTTACTAGAATGGATGGACCAATAAGGGAAGGAAAAGACAGACCCAATTGTAAAAAATGGGGAGTTTTGATTCGATTTTGGTGTCTGGACAATAAGAAAATAGAAGAGAACAAGTGAAAATGTAACGGCCACCATCATTTTGAATGAAACGTTTAAAGGAACCTGGTAAATGTTACGGGCGGTGACCGTTGGAAGATTTTCGACTTCTACTGCGTTTCAGTTATAGCTGTCATTAGAAATTCATCACCAGTTCTAGTAATTGTGAGAAGTCGATAATTAGACAAGAGTAATATTAAATACGAATATGTGAAATATTAACATCGCAGAATATTACACCAAAGAATATATCTTTTTGCTCTAAACTTCTTTCCATGTGTCATTGAAGCCGACAATCTCTCCACCACTGGATGGCAATTGGCCATAAATAGATATTTCCTATTTTGAACCAAAAAGCAGCAATTTCTTTTCATTTTCCAAGTGACGTATCATCCTATTCTCCATTTACTGGCAATCTGATACTAACGTTCTTAGGGTTAAAGAAGTTAAAGTGAGTTTTCTTAGTACCTTAATTGGAGTCACACAACTTGATCAGAATTGAGGTCATTTTGGTTTTCTCAGATGCTTATGCTATAAGATACATTATTAGTCAAAATCTTGACGAAATTCGGGCCTAAAAAATGTGAAATGTCAAAGTGTTCTTTTTTAAAAAGTCTTCATTTCCCGAGAATTCTCGGGAAAAAAAACCGTGACTGAAATCACATTCTCACAAATATAAATCAAGCCTGATGAAATCAAGCAAAAAGCATTCTGTAGCATTAAATAGACGACTTTTAGACAAAACAAAGTTTGTTTTCGTGAGACCTGGTTAGGGCAGCATTCAATTTATAATGATGAGAATTCCTGTTCAGAAATTCTCAAGTGGGAAATTTTCATCGATCGGTGGAAGTTTTAGGAAACCGTGTAAAAAGGAAGTTTTCTGTTTCCTTGGCAGTTCATTCTTAGAGTAATACTTGAATGACACCCACACAAAGTAACCTGAACTTGAAATTGAGCGGTTCGTTGACTCGGCCCAGCGATATAATCTAAGTAACTGATGCTGAATTCCCAGGCGATTTTACTCGATTTTACCTAATGTAGAAACCACATACATTGGCGATGTTTGTTATCCTGAATCTAGGAAATATTGCTGATGAATCTCCCAGTATACTTGTAAATGTTTTAGAAATGTCTTAGATGTTTTTCTGGGTACATTGTCATTACATCTTTTTTAGTCTAGTGTCTTAATCGATCCTTTCACTGTTTCCTTGACTTCAACGAGCAAAAACTTTTTAATGCGCAGGAGCAAGTTACACAGTTGGAGAAATAGAAGGAGTGCGAAGAATCCCTCAAGGCCTTCCGAAGGACATGAAAGGATATATTTACATTTAATTCTTAATTTCATTTCAACCCATACCAGTGGGCTATCGAATTGTAGAGCTAGCGACTAGACCGCTCCATCCTCACTAGGAGAACAGCAGTATTAATTTATGTATATATTCAAAATTAGCACTGTATGCGGTAATTCAAAGTATTGTCCCTTGTATCTCTTTTCCAACCTATATTCTTCGTAGGGTCCATGGACACCGTTCAGTAAAGCATCGTCTTCTATTTATTAAGAAAGAGTTAAAAAAAGTGTCCATTAAACGAAAATTCGAAAACTCTTAGATTCTTGGGCAATTACTGTGGAAAGACTGGTCCCAAAGAATGCAGAAAATATAGAGCACAACAATCAATCAGACGTTGACTCTTTAAGTATATTACGTTTCTATTAGTATTTTTATTTTTCTCTTTATAATTCTAATACCTGAAGACCAAAACATTTCGTAAAATGATTGGATCTTTTTCTCTCTCCTGTTTTCTGGTTTTCATTCTGATATTTTTTGAAATTTTCATTAATTTTTAAAATTATAACAGTAATAAAACATCACTTATGGTGACTAAATTTTATTAAATGTTAAGCCCTAATTATTTTGAAAGATTTTATTAGTTGATTGAATCTATCCAAGGTGAAGAGTCTTACAAATTATAAGAATAGGTGTAGAAATAGAGAAATAAAAGGAGTTTCTTGACAATTAATTTTTTTATGGTCATCAGAAAATTAATTAAAATTCAATTTAACGTGTGCATAATATTTGTAAATAAGAAATTAATGACCAACATATAAGCATAAATTTAAAAAAACAGCATATTAAAAATTCAACTACACAACTGGTTTCGCCTTAACACGGGCTTTTACGAGTTACAATACAATAAAGCTGGACGTGGGCTTGGAAGTGCATTCGCTTCAAAACGTGCTTCGTTGAATCAACCGGAAGGACATTGGCGTCAAATCAGATTCCGGGAATAGGGAACAGGAAAACCGGAAGAACGAGGTGAAGCTTTCATGTCGTCTTATGCTTATGTGTTGGCCGATAATTTATTATTTATTATGTCGTGAAATTTTGAAATGTATTAATGATGTAATTTTCTTTGATTGTAATTTCTTCAAAAATAAATTTTCTGATATATATTTTTCCGAAAATTTGTGGTTGCTGTTCTGATAAAACTGTAACCCCAAAACATTTTATGAAATATTCAATATTCGACAAGTGGATAACAATGTTTGTTTAGATTTCTGTTTCCCAACGTGGGGCACACGCCCCACGGGGGGGGGGGGCAATTTGATGTGAAGGGGGGGCAATTAAAAAATTGGAAATGTTTTTTTTTTTTGTTTTTATGTTTGGTTGTGAAACTTAAAAACTGGTAAGTTTTTTTTTTTTTTTTTGATTGTGAAAGTTATATCTAATTTGGTGGGCAAAGCATACTTTAGATACTTTAGGTGGGGCATAGCACAAAAAAGGTTGGGAAACACTGGTTTAGATCGATGCGTTGTTTGAGGAATGAGCTTATACTCATTGGGCAACAGAGAAAGACGTCAATTCCTGATTAGTACCCAGAAATACGGACTCTCAAGATAGAAACGAAGCGTAAATAAAATGAACGGGAATTAAAAAAAAGAATATAATTGGAGATTTATAAAATAATGATCATATATTTACATTTCATAATAAATAAATGAACGCTAATAATTGTACAATTTATTCGAAGTCTGAGCGTTTGGAAAGTGAAAAATTTTCAGATAAAAAAAAATCGTGTCCTTGATTTAAAACTTTCATTTACTGATTGAATTTCCTCAATTCAAAGAAACGGAATAAAAAGGGAAGGAAGGTGATTGTAGGAGACATGAGTGAAACTTTCCAATTCGAAGGTCGCACTACTTTGCAAAATTAAAATTAAGTTTAACGACGAACGTGTCTCTTCGATTCAATCATTCATTTCTAAAAAAAGAAAAGCTCTGAATACGACACAGGATTTCTTTTCCTGTCGTAAAGACTTTTGATCTGATTGCCACCAATTTTGGAAAGGACGTTAACTTTTTATTTTCAAGATCATTTTCGTAAGGAAAATTAGGCTACAAAATCCCATCCACAGTAAATCTGTATTTGTGTCTGCAGAATAACTTTTGAACTAAAGAATGAGCTTCTTTAAACTTGACATAAAAATGAAAATCATCTTTATATTTGAACATTTTATCCATGTGGATCTCATGGAGAAATTTGCGCGTGAAGATTAATTCCCATACAATCCCTCATTGATGGTAAATAGTGAATTTCTACTGACATTCAAAAACGCATCGTAATCCTGTTTTGTTCATATGATGATTATTAATAGGATTTAGGATTAAGTTGCTGAAATTTAATTGTTATTATGTTAAGTGAACTTTCATCAACATTTAATGTATGATCGAATGTAATTTACAAACAAGGAGATACTTTTATATTGTTTGCAATTATTTTACAAACAAAAACAAAAAAAAGCAAGTTTTTAGTTGTTATGATTTTTTGCCTTATTTCTTAATTGTGTTTTGTTTTTGTTTTTTGTTTTTTTAAGTTGAGTAATCCGTTCTTTTTGAGGATTTAATTTAAGTGGATATTTTTTAATGGTTTCTTATGCAGGGATTGTTTGATCTTAAGATCTGTTTCAAGGATCAAGAAAGGTTACCAATTCATTTTAAAAAATAAATCAGTAAAAATAATGATAAAAAACATTGTCCTCCTGCAAATATGGAAGTCGGGAGCTGCAGATAATCATTCGGAGACCCGCGAGTTCCTGCTCTAATTGGTTCCTGTTAATCTACTGCAAGTCTCATTCCAATATAATCACTGTTTAAAATTCTTTTCTTTTATTTTGGTGTAAAAACTTTTCACACCAAAATAAAGATACACAAATAACCAAAATAATCTCTTTAAAATCAATTGCAAATTTTTACTTGCTTATTTATATTACTTATTATGAATTTATTCATGACTAGAGGGGTATCGTCACTTCGCTCCGGAAGCCTTGCATATGTAAGTAAAAAAACGCTTTATTTATTTAGCAAATTAATATCGATATAGGAAAATATAGGTTTTCCCATCTCTTCGTGGCCTTCTCCACACACACCCCTGTCACTTGGAAACCTTCCCGCATAACTCAGATGTATTGCGGGTTGGCGTCACAGTGTCCTAGTTTCCGCTTCATAGTCATTTCATTTTCAGGGTTAAGTTTATGGTCATTTCCATAAACGTTAAATTAGAAATGACCTAAAAAATAAAATAATCTAAATGAAAAAAAAAATCATTATTATTTTCGAAGTAATTTTAGACGGCTAACATTTCTTACAAAGGTAAACTTTCATGAT
>JAFIDM010000179.1:49569584-49587218 GCA_023159025.1 Thereuonema tuberculata
GCCCCCCCCCCCCCAAAAAAAGTCACAAGTTGTCAGGGTTGGACTTCTTGCAGGCCATTCATGAGGTCCCCTTCTCCCCAACCAAAGCCCCGGAAACTTCTCATCCAACCAGTTACGGACGACATTCGCAAAGTGAGGTGATGCACCGTCTTCCATGAAGATAATGTCGTCGGTATTTTCCCATTCAGATACCGTGGCCCAAACGTAATCCTGAGGCATTTCAAGGTATCGTTCCGCGTTCATTGTGTCACGCAGGAGATATGGACCGACGACACTTGTAGCCGTTATTCCACACCACACGGTCACTTTCGTCAAGACTGCATCTTCTCCACCGTAACTCCAGGATCCTGTGCCGCCCAGTAATGGCAATTGTGCCGATTGACGAAACCTCCCACATGGAAAACGGCCTCGTCACTCCAGAGGATGTTGTCGAACAATTGAGGCCAATCTTCATGCCAACCCAACCCAACCTGACACCCTGTGACTTTTTTTTATGGGGCTGGGCAAAGGACGAGGTGTACCGGACGAAACCTCGCACATTGGACGAATTGGAAGCACGGATTCGGGAAGTTCTTGCCAACATCCCACACAACTTCCTCCAAGAATCTCTGGATTCCATTCCAGGTCGTTTGAGGTCATTGGTCAACGCCGCAGGTGCCTACATCGAATTTTAAGGTAGGCAATCACATTCCCATATATCTGTGTACATGCTGTATAAATTTCAAGTAAATAACTCTAAAAATATAAAAGATATAAGATCATTTCGATACCTAGTTACTTTCCGCCCACCCTGTATACAACAGAAAGAGTTTGGATTGTCTCGCCTTCAAGTGCATGTCAGATGCCTCTACAGAAAATGGTGGGGTCCACGCTCCCAGAATTCCCACTTGGACAAAAGAACGAGTTCTTGGCGGAATGACTTGTATTGGAACTGCGCATGCGCGAACTGTAGCTATTATATTTCAAACAACTGCACGTGTTCCAGTGTGGAAATAAAGACAAAATCTTTCATCTCGGATATTACACACGTTGCAGGCAAATTTTATTAGTGAAATTAGAGAGCTCTAAACATAAACAAAAACAAAACGCGGAATTTTGAAAAATCTGTTTGTGTTATGCAATAACTGGACCTGTTTTTAATATCAGGACATTAGACATAACTTATATAACATATAATTATTCTTGCCGGAAAATCTTCGCAGGCCTGTGTAATCGAAGCTGTGATTGGTCGCTCCCAACATTTACCGACCTAACTGTAAGCTTTGTTTCTATAAATAGTTGCAAACAGAGTGCAAATAACAACATTATCTTAATTCCTCTACTTCAACGGATCAATGAAAACAAGAACTAGTGGCACTTTAGGATTGAAAAAGAAATCAAAAGAAACAACAAATTATAAAATTAGGAAATGTTTTAATTTCGTAAATGTGTTTACAATAGTTCCGTACATGGTTAAGTGTTTGTTCGATTCCGCTTCAGTTCAAAGCACTACTAAAGAGTAAATATTCATCTTTCAAAAACCGCAAACCTTTGAAAGAAATAAGAAGATTTATAAAGGTTGATTCAATTAATTTACTGTGTTTGTTTCCAATCATTACAAGCGTTTCTTCGTCCATAAGATGATTGTAGGAAAATAAAATGATTGTAATTTGATATTTACTGTCGTTTGACAAAGGACGGGTCATCTAATAATAATTCAGTTTGTTTTAGGACCTTTTTTAAAGCATAAAATGCGTATCTTTGTGATGAATAATTAGCAGGAGGTTTTGTTTCCAACAAAAACAATTCACACTTAACTGAAATTCGCTATTTTTCGAGTAAGACTTAATAAAACCGTGGATTTTTTTTACAATGAATTTTTCGATTCTTATATTCTGAGTAAATTGTTCATTGAACAAAATAAGACTTATGTCTTGTGATAAATATTATTGCTTTATTTAAAAGTAACAACCTATAAAAGAACATGTAATCAAAGGAAAACTATTTAAATATATATATATATATATATATATATATAAAAATTCAGATATGGCAGCAAATGAAAGAATTTTGAATATTAAAAACTCAATTAATGTGAAAGATAACATAATCTCAGTTATCTGAAATTAAAAACAAAAAAGAAAATCTTTAATAAGTTACAGTATATTATGAAAAACAATGGTTGTTCATCTACAAGACTTTAATCAAAAAAAAAAAAAAAACACGCTAATAATGTTAATACGTTTTATTTTTTTATAGGCCTGTGTATCGAGACCTGGTTGTGTACTGATGACTGCTCCTGGCTGATGATCGCCATATTAGCGTGAAACAGCTGTACTAGGATGTCATTTTGTATACAACTTGGTCTCACCCATTGTTA
This sequence comes from Thereuonema tuberculata, assembly GCA_023159025.1. Lineage (NCBI taxonomy): Eukaryota > Metazoa > Arthropoda > Chilopoda > Scutigeromorpha > Scutigeridae > Thereuonema > Thereuonema tuberculata. The sequence goes on from JAFIDM010000179.1 coordinate 49,571,944, forward strand.
TTATGTTTTATTTTTTATTAATAGTTTTTGTTTTAGTATTTACAAAAAATCACAGCTTGTGTGGCATAAAAATTGATAATTATGATTCAAGTTTAAGCCTTAAAAGGCCCACGGATACAGTTTTAGTATGGGGTATAGATTAAAGAAGAATCTGAATCATATAATGCCCGCACATAAACATCCTTAATTAACAGAATAAATATATCGTATTGGATATACAGGTCTCTAAATACAATTAATTACCAAATTACAATTAATTTGGACTTGGAAAAAAGCTAACTTATAATTGGAGATTTGTGGGTTGGTACAGTCTAGGTAAAATAGAATTAAACTATCGAATTAATTTGTGCATTTTAGGGGTAGGTCCTGTTTAATGAACTTATTTTCGAAAATCTTGATTTGCACTTTTATTAGGATGTCCTAGTATTTCAACGAACAACATGAAAATAGTTTAGTTATTCGATAAAAATTATGATTTAAATATTACGTATTTACGAACAATATTACTGCTTGAATTATTCTATAAACCCATTATCGATATTTATAAGAGAGCTCTACATCCTGCAGTGATACGTTTTATAAGAAGCCCACGCATTTTAAATTTATTTATTTTAAATTTTTGCATTATTCAATGAATGCATTAGAACCATATTATACTCTTGGCGTATGCTTTTAATTACCAGCAAATATTTAGTTCAACACATAACTTTTAAAAATATTTTAGGTATTGGATAATGATTTAAAACTTCCGACTTCATTGGCCCAACTTACAAATAATATTAATTGTGTGTTTGATGATGCTTCTATTATACAGTTTATATATCAATATTTCATATAATGAGAATTTTTTTGCTAATCATTATTATTATTAGGCTATTTACACTTAAATGCTTAATGTAACATATTTGATTCTTAAAATAAAAAAGAACATTTAACATGTAATATTTAAAATATTAAAACACTCTAGTCCAATTATAGTTAAAACAAAGCCAACTACTGTTGACTCAACACAAAATGTGTGTTTTTCGCGTGAAATACCTGTATAGTGCATTAAAATATATATCACCTCGTCGTCTTATATATCGTAGTATACATCATTAATACATATTTAACGAAATATTTACTACAGTATTCTAGGAAGTCTCGGTGGTTACGTGTTTAACGTGAATGCTTTGTATACGCGGGTAGTGAGTTTTATTCCCCACCGAGGCTTGTCCAATTATCGGGTGAAAAAAATTCCTATGTAGCAACTTATGTAAAGAATTTAAAACGAAATCGCATGGGATCTCATTTCCCTCTGCACAATAAAGAACCTACTCTACAGTGTTAATGTTGGCATTATGTGACAGCAAAATTAGAATCTTCTACAGTCGGCGGGTAGGACCTTATAGTTGTCACTCATTGCGACCTTAAAAAAGTGCCACATTAAAAATAATGTTTGTAGGTTGATTTGATTTTAAAGTACTGTATGTACTTTAGCTTGTAGGCTGTTCTGGTACCTTATTTTTAGGAAATCTTCGGAAACAATTGAGATACAAAAAACAAAACAAAAAAAAAAACTGCAGGTGTCGAATCCAATGACGTATCAACCATAATTCTAGGTTCTCTCGTTTTGACTCGAGTAAAGGGTAACAAGAACAAAATGTGAACAAATTTCTAAGGTCCATATTTGCATTTTGGGTAATCCGATTTTAATTACGTTTGATCCACTTGTAGGCTATGATGTTTTGAACTAGTTCGCAAAATTTCGCTGAGAAATACGTAACAGGGTCCGAGATATCAATTGCCAAAATTCCACAATTTAACATTGCGAAAGGCTCTTGAATCATAATTCCAGAGGCCAGTGCCTCTAATGATTGGTTTTTCTTCAATGTTGATGCTCCCACACAAAGTGAAGATAATAAGTATTGCTTGAAAGTGCATGGTAAATAGCCAAATGACACAATCCTATTAGGGAAATGTATCGATCTTAATATAAAACTAATTAGAATTCTAACTTGGAGACACGTTATGCTATCAAAAACAGATTAACATAATTTATATATCAAAATGTTCCGCTAACAAAAATAAAAATAATGACCCCAAAATTTTTACCGGTTGACAAATCAAGGTCAAAAGTTAGAAGCTTTTAAAAATCTCCGAAAACAGGAAGTGATCATTACAACTCAATGCGCATAGTGGTGAAAAGTGAAATGCCTTTCCGTTTCAGTTGAGAAATGGCCAACTTAACATTTTAAAACATTTAAAATTGTTACGTGAATGTTTAATAAATAAGTTCACTTTTTTTAATACTTCATCAGAAAACATTCAAAACGTAGAGCAGTTTCGCACCTACCTCATTTGATTACAGACAATTTTTGGGAAATGGAAATCCGCGTTTTCATTCTATCACTTCACAAATATAACGATGTAAGCAAGAACTACAGATTACCGAAATACTTTTTAATTAAATACAAAATTTGACAATGTTGATATTAATATGGGCATCCTTGACATTTCGAAACTTAGGATTTGCAGAGATCAACGGCCGAAATGCTCTGATCAATTAGGCTTGTTAACTGTGAAGAGTTAATGTGGTTTACAAAACCATATTCTATTTCGGAAGTAACCGGCCTTCAAGTGCTTTCCTCGTGCAATACGTGTTGACAGTCGTGTAAGATAACACCCTTAAGAAATCATAAAAGCATACAACAATTAGAAAGCAACATTTCATTTGACAAAGCTAATTGCCCAAGTGGTAAGTTAGTGACCGTTATTCGCGAATGTTACGAATCGCTAATGTTAACGTTGCTTAAGAGCTTGCTTCACCTTATTGAATAACTCAGGTTGTCAAGAGAGAAATAAATAATAAATCATAACCACAAATCCCACTGCGTTCCACGGAGACAGTCGGAGGAATTCTGATGAGGGCGCAATTTAAATTGGACGCTTGCTATCTAATGATAATAGTTTCCATCTATCGTCATTCCTGTTTACATTCCATCCATCTCTTAGTAATTATTTTTTATTGAAGCCTTAAGCTCTTTCAAATGGGAAAGGTTTAAAACTATGATTTATTAAAGCTTCAATGTTAGATTGCCTTCAAAAGTACTTGTAAACAGTAACAAAGCTCACATCGTAACGACTTAACACCTTTGTTATCTAAAAAAAGAATGTAGAAAACGCCAAAAAAAAAATCCTCAATTGTGTTGCATTTCTGAGCAATAACAGATAATAAGTCACGTCCGAATTTTTCTCCATTTGAGAATCACCCAAACTATGGCCAGAATATTGACTTTTGCTCTTTAGAAATGCTATGTATTAGGACATTATTCTTTGTGTTCATTATCGAATCCTGACACAGGTTATAATGCTGTGTCTCCTAAACGACTCTAGTCAAATTTATTCAGATTATTTATATAAGAGGAATTATCTAACGTGGAAAATAAAATATTCTTCATTGACGTTTCAGCAAATTATTCAACATAAAAACCATCTCTGTATTTGATTTAACGCAAACATGCTCTCATCATATTAACATATTGTATCTACATTAGTAAACATATATAACTAATATCGTTTGTCGAAGTTTCGTTGTTGGAGGATTAGTCTAATCAGGGGCGCTGCTGTGTTAATAGGATTTGATAAGTAAATCGATAATAAATCTAGTAAATCCAATAACATCTCAGTGTGTGGCAATTATTATTCATTTCCTTAAAACCCATTAATAACTTGTTCCAAGGCTTCGAAAGTTTTTGTTGTACAAGCAGTAACCAAAACTGACAACAGCACAGTCAATATATCATAAGCTGATGTTTGAGAAATTGAACTTAAAAGTCTATACTTCTGCTGATTATGCTTAAAACAGAAGCAAACAAACACCTACTTTTCGGAATCTCTTCAAATGTTTTCTTTGAACAGCTGTAAAAAATTTTTGAATTTATTAAAGATTCACGATTTGTAAAGTAAGTCCCATTGATGTCGTAGGGTTATGGATTTAACTAAATGAAAGAATTATAGAGAGTGTGGGAGATAGGGATGCAGCAATCACCAGAAGAATTGAAACAGAACACCACTGAAAAAAACATTGGAGCTGAATGTAGTTTTGCTTTTTCTTTGACTGTTAGCACGGTTGAGGAAGTGTTGTTTCAATTTGTAAAAAAAAGCGAATGCACTTCTGGATTATAATTATATTGGTAGAATCTGTTGCAGTCAGTGTTCGAAGATGACAGCCATTTTCCTGTTGATAGTTGGCTTCGAGAACCTGACAGACAGTATCTAAGTATTCATTCATATAATACGGGATATCTATTAGTTTGTTTACGATTCACAATTCTTTGATATGAAACGTTTTTCTTTTTTGTCGTGATTATGATTAGTATTCGAAGTTTTGATGAAACTGTTTCGTCGAAGACTGAAGCTATTTCGTCGAAGAACTTCGTTTCTTCATTTCTTATAGAGTGTATAAGAGCTAATTCAAGACATTCTTTATTTCTTTAAAATAATGAACTGTAATTTGTTCACCCGAATGTGATAAATTCTTATACAAGAAGCGCGATTTTAGAAAGTCCTGGCTATTGTATATTTTCATTAATAACTTCGTTACAATGTGAGCATTTTAACAAAGTTTCTTTGTTGGTACATTTTTATCGTATGTTGGTGGATCCTACTTTAATAGTGAGGTAGACAACAACTTTTCCGAACATTCATTTTATTTACAAAGAACAAGTCACTGCATAATCTTCCATCAATGGAAGTACTTTACTAAAAATTAAATTCTTTTTACAATATTAATAATGGTGTTTTTTTTTTTCAATTTTGGGCGGAGGAGAAGGTGAAGACCAACATTACCGTAACCATATGCTAAATTGACCCATAAATGTATTACGAAAATCGGTCCAGCCTTTTAGCGTAACGAGCTACGAAAAAAACACACATTCACTCTTTCTCAAAGTTGGCGTACTCAAAGATTTGGATATTTTATTATTTTTTTTTTTACAAGAATCTTTAGTTTCAAATTTTACCCAAGAATTTATTATTCATCAATGGCAAATTCTTAAAATTGTCTCTTTAATTTTCGCATCGAATTAACATCAAAATTCTGTCTTTTTCTAAATCTACAAGTTGTGCTAATTCCCATGTACTGAGCTCTGAGCTTCCTCATGCATTTTTAAACACTCCTATTAGTCTTAACAGGAGAAACCAATTTAAATAAAATTAAAACCTTCCTCCAATCTTATTTGGCTTAGGAAAGCAAACCTAATAAATCCACAGGGTATCCGGAATGCAGGAAATGAGTTTTAAAGCATTTCCCTACAAACTTTACTTACACATACAGTTGATTCACGAGCTACTATTTAATTGCTACCGAACGACGATCGTAAAGCAAGTGGTCGTGTAGCGAGGCCTAACGTAGCTGTCGTAAATTGGGGTTCTGGAAAGTTAATAAGAGCAAAATGAAATTATACAAAAGAGTTGTAAATTCCGAGTATTTATTATATTTTATAGATATTTGCAGTACAAATTAAACGTAAAGAAGAAAATCGAACAACAGGACAAATACAAAGACCCAATGTTGCCTCGCCTTCAGTTTAGAATCGTTTGATAGTGACTTCTTAGGATCTATTTGCGACCGATTCTTGGGAAGGAAAAAAATATTCAAGATTTAAAAATATGGAATTTCTAGACATACAGAATTACAGCGAATTAAACTAAATGCCAATAAAGCAAAAAACTATGAAAGTAAGGGAGAAAAGTTCTGTGAGGGAGATAAAACATTAGATGATGTCGACTTTTTTGTAGTAGGTTGGGAAATAAAAAAGATGGAAGAGATAAAGTTGATGGAAGAGATAATATATGTTTTTACACAATTACTACTTAGTATAAATATTAAAATGTTTACTATTCCAGGTAAGTTACTGTTAATTTTTAAAACTAAAATCTATATTGTTATTTAAGCAACTTCAGACATTTATAAACAGCAGCTGCCATGTTATTTTGAAAAAGTATGAATGAAAGACTATAAGAGAATGAACGAAGCACAAACCTTAACCAATTATAAATTAAAAACTCAAATGGATAACCCTTGGGAAACCTGCGTTTAATATTACAACAGACTGGAATCCAACCAAAAGTCACCTCACGTAGAACGGTTTGAAGCAGATGCCAAAAAAAAATAAAGATGGGGAAAAGCTGAAAGAGGTTAAGGCCAAGAACAGGATTCCATGAGGTTTTATACAAGAGCCCAACGCCCACTTAAAAAGTTAAAGGTCGTAAGTAAATCAAATTCTCTGTATCTTCTAACTCAAAGTAAACAATTCAGAAACTCCTGTGATCACCAGGCAAACGATACGAACTCGATATATTGGAGGGCGAGTCCGACGCTCGCCCATTTCCAAACCCGAATAAGAAACTCGACACAAATATTGACAGAAGGCTAGGGTGAATCTTGGGACTTATCTAGAATCAGTTATTCACTTAATGTACTGTCGTTAAGTTTCTTTCATGCGAATAAAATGAATTGGTTTAGACAACTTGAGTCTAAGCATTTGCGGCTTTAATTTCAATTTGTAGGAAATAGAAAACTTTAAACCAGAGCTCAGATTTAGTAAAATAGGAACATTTAAGAACTATTTCTTTCAAGGAAAGGGACATACTTAATTAGAATGAAAACTACATTTCAGTTTTTTTTTTGCGAAGTATTATTTGTATGATGATCAATTGATATATTAAATCTTTGATAGATTTAAAATTACACTCTTAAGCTTCCAAGGCAGTTATAAACACTGTAATTACAATATTGAATATTGGTATGTGTAATGGATATTAGCTTAAATGCTTTCTTTGATGTTTTATTCCTGTTATCTGTTAATATTTTTATGTTTCTACAGAATTTATTGCTTTTAATTTGGTGATGAAATTTACAGATCTAATCAATGCTGGGCGTAGACACGAGAAAAATCAATTAACCACCTTTTGTTAAAACTTTGTTTAGTTTTGGCTGTGTTTGCTTTTCTGCAGCGAAGTCAATATCCAGAAAGTGCAAGTTTGAAGTTGACAAGAAAAGATGATCGAAGAAAGATGATGGTGAAAATAAAAAAAGAACAGTTTCTAAGTGATCAGTAATCCTCCGGAATTTCATTATAGTGGATTAGATTAAGATAAGTCAAGTGAAATGAAACGTTTGTTTAATAAATTGGAAATATACATATTTTTTTTTTAGCATTAGAAATTAAACAATGAATTTCTATCGATAGACAAAAAAGGAAAGGACGGATTAATCTTCGTGTGTGTCTTCGACAGGATTAAAGGGAATTGAATTTGGTAAAGGGAAAAAAGTAATGCGGATTAGGGATTTTTTTTTTCAAAAAATGGGGAAAATCTGTAATGTTTTATTAGAGAGACATTGTAATGCGCCCCTAAACAATGACGGGATAACTATGTGGCGGCTTTTAGCCTAGATAGAGTATTTGTCCATCGTATATGTGTCTGATAGCAAATTAAAATGGCTGTATTGCTAGAAATATAAATGAATTTGTTTATTGGTAGGTTTGATTATAAATCATATTGCGAGTGAAAATTCGAGCATCATTTAGCAAATGATGTTGACATTCGGTTTTTTTTGATGAGTACTTTGATGTTGTCTCTGTTTCGTGAACTCGACAACGCAACATAGCCAGCTATGTTGTGAGAAAATAACCTCGCTCCAACGATTGTGAATGCGGACACACAAACCTAGGTCTGCTCTGTCGTACACGTAAGCTTTACAGGGCAGCTCTCTGTTAAAGACAGGGGGTGGAGTGTGTTACGTTACACACAGACAGATCTTGTCTGTGTGTAACATACAATGGATGGAACTGCATAATATATAAGAATAAAGGAAGCTTTTAGGTTTGGTATTTTTTTCGAGTTTATAAAACAATGTAAGGCAAATAGGCTTTCAAGAGCCTCTTATTCTTACCGTAATAACATCCGTTTAATAACGATCTATTTTTTCCCTCCTATCTGTAGCTCTACATTATCAACTTTGTTTGTCCCATCAAGTTGAGTTACTTGTATTTTTTGAGCACTGGATCCTTTTCCTGATTCTGAGTCGTTTAATCAAGAGTAATTGTTTATCTTTCAGATTGAACTTCATTAAATTTTTAGGCGCCCTTGTTAAATTTTTCCCCTTTCTTTCAATTAAGATATTCGGTTCTTCTATCTGTTCATCCTCTCTAAACACTCGTGAAAGTGGTTTTCTTAACAACTAATCAAGTGAACGACCCTTTCCTTGCGATAAGACTCATCACCCGATGCCATCTTGTGTCGGCAGGGGGCAACGGTCCTCTTGGGAGGAACCGCGTTCGCGTAAGTCCCTCTATTCATACGCTATTGCCGCTCGCGACAAGCAACCCGGGAGCCCACTAATTAAAATTTGTCCTATCAGCAATTACCGAAGATAGGGACAAATTAATACGTATTTTACGCGACCCGAAGGACTTGGTTGAGTACGTCTTGGCGTGTTTGATGCATCGGCGTTTGTTGGCCGCATTTGTGGACGCAGCGACCGCCGGCCATCGGCGAAAGTGCTTGGCTCCACAACGTGAGGTTAATGGGAAATGGAACGCGATCGTGCCTAGCGTGTGCAACGGCCTTCTTTAGACGACCAATGGTGCGCCTCCGTTCCCGAGGCGAAGGTTTTATGGACAAACAGAAGAGGGAAAAGACGGTTCATAGTCATCCGCCCACGAATAATTGGGTTTTCTCGGGGCCATCTTCATGATTATGCAACAGCCAAGCTCTATCGGGCAGAGGGTTGCCGTAGAACACTTGCGCTCAACGATTTCTCCATAACCCCCCACTGAATCCCCCTGCCCTCCTCGCACAACCAGCCTCTTCCTGAATATCCACATAAAAGCCAGAAATTTCAATTTTAAAATCGCCTTAAATCCAACTGACTTGGTATTCTTGGAGATCCATGATTCGACGAAAAGTTTGAAACAGAAGTTTAAAACCACCAATGAAAAAAAAAATCATATTAAATTTTTTTCACAAGTTAGAATTTTCAAATAAATCGCAGTTGTAAGACGATCCTACTCTCACTTTTAAGAGTTATTTTATTTTATAAAACAGTCACATAAAATGGGAATAGATTAATCCATTCGCGTACCAAAGGAATTAGGTTTTAACCCCTTATTGCATCCGAAAAAGAATTGATTTTTAGATAGATTTTAGTTAATCAGATTCATGTAATGATGAGGATAATCGTGACTGCATTGATCAAATTAAGAGAAACATTATCTAAACATCTTTATGAATACATCTTTATTAATCTTTATTAATTTATCAACTTATTAATTAATCTCTACTTCTCTGGCTTAAAAGAAAATCTGACAATTCAAACAAAAAAAAAAACATATACTAAATGAAGAAACGAGATTTTATTATTGCACAAGTAGCATTCGAAGCATGTGATTAGCTATGGAAGATTCATGGTCAAATTCATGTCCACCTTATTTCAATAATTTTTATACTTCTGGTAGTACCCATGAAATGATTCAAAATTTGTTTTTTTCAAAATTTTAACTCGGTTTTTGAGCTAAAGGCGCCTAAAAAGTTGAAAAAAAAAATCGAAAAAAAGTACTTTCAAGCCAACTTTAAAATATTGATTTCTCAAACCCTATTAAAGATATAAATCTGGGCAACGTCTCATTTTTAAAGCTCTTTTAATAAGCCTTCATATGATCTGTCACTTGTCAGGAATTTATAACTTAAACTTTACAAGGCCAGAGAGACAATTTTTTGACCTTGAAAATATCAAAAAACGGGGGGGGGGGGGTCCAAAACCTTAACTTCACCATCTAACAGCTCCTCTCTACTACCTCTCAATTCTTCTCAGTTAATTATTCCAACCGCAATAAAGCCTTAACAGAATTAAGAAGTATTTATTGTAATTAAAAAAACTAAGATAAGTAATCGTTTGAAAATGAAGTTGAAGTAGCTACTATGTGGTCCTTTGAATCGTGGGAGATAAGGCTCCCGTCGTTCTGAGGTCAACGGGCCTAATGTGAGGTCATGTGACATCGGACTGCTGCCCGTCTTTAGTTTCCGAGAAAGAAACCCAATAGGTAATAATAGGTTCTACAGAGAGCTGGGCGAACCCTAGGACAGTTCTGGAGGCGAATTCGGTATGGAAAAATCCCGACCTTGCCTGGAATCGAACTCGGCTCTTCCGGCCTTACTTCTTAGAAACCAGGCCAATGTAAGCCTATAACTGATAATCTCAAAGTTTAATCTCAAAGTACGTAGAATGTAACAGAAATACAACAAGGAAACATAAAAGCGCACAAAAGTAAAACAACACACACTGCTTCTTCAATCAAAGTATTTAATTCTTTCAGTGTTTCTAATTTTTATATTAGGTCTTTGTGTTAGCCTGCACTGCAATTATTTGTGTGGTAGGTGCTTTAATAGAAGAAGTTGAGTTGGTAGACCAGTAGTTTGTATATTTCTGTTTTCTATTGAACTTCTTCCAACACTTTTATGAAAGTATGAATTTATTACAATAATTTGAATACATTTAACTGGCACTAATTAATTATCATTTTCACTAATTTTAATACAAATTAAACGACTAAACTAAATTTATCCTTAAGTCTGGATTAACTTTTAACTTGATGAAATGATCACATCAGATAATAAAAGAAAAAAAATAACAATATCATCTACACTAGCGAAGTTTTTTATGATTGTATACTCCCTGACAGAAAATGCCACACCCTGAAGATGTGAATGTAGTGCCATGCAAATTGCACTGAGTGGATGCGCATGTATGTTAATGATTAAAATTTATGGCCGATCATAGGAAAGGCGCGCATGATATAAGCAGACAACCAGCATGTGAAGTAGTCATTCAAGACGTCGTCCCGGCTGCGAGGAGTGAATGTTTTTGCTGTTATTGTGTCTGGAGAACAAGGAGTTTTGCCGTATTGCGGAAGAAACGCAACGCCTTGTCACAACCATCGGTCGGATTTGGAGACAGTGGTCCCACAAAGGAAATGTGAACCGTCCTAGTGGAACCAGAACTCGGAGACGGACGTCAGAGTGCGCAAATCGTCGCATCAGATGTCATGCTGTAGCACACCCACATTCCACGAATGGCGACATTTTGCAAAGGGAGTTTTGGATGCTCCGATAACAACACGGTTAGTGTCGCGCCGATTGGCTGCGGCAGGTTTGTTATCCAGCCGTCCGTTGCGAAGGCTACCCTTAAAAGAGAGCCATCCTCTTCATCGCTTAGAATGGTGTCGCCCCAGAGCTGCTTGGGGTGCAGAATGGGTGTTGTGTTCAGTGACGAATCTCGTTTCTGTCTCAAGAATTATGATTATCGTATGAGAGTCTGGAGGTGATATGGCCGTCGGGCGGATTCCTCTTCCGTTGTGGAGCGCCACACAGTCCGGCAATGTGCAGATGCTTCTTTGGTCAGCCCTATCCCCCGATCTCTCGTCAATCGAGAATCTATGGGACACGATTGGACGTCGGTTGAATATCCTCCCAGACCCGCGAAATGAAGATGAACTGTGGACTACGATCAACACCACATGTCTAAGATGCTCCAGGACATTATTGGGACATTCATTGAATCGATGCCACGTTGGATTCAGCAATGTATCGCCCAAAACCATCCTGTATTTTAGGCCACTGGAGCCTTGTCTATGTCTGAAAATTAAATCATTTGTTCTGCACCTATTTGGCTATCTATGCACGCAGTTTGGTCTTATTTTGAGCATTTCTTCATGGTCTGGTATTTTCTCTACCAGGCAGTGAATATTAGAAGGTTTTAATTGAATATTATGAAACTTCTAATATACAGCTTATGATTTTTTTTTGTCAATTACACAAAGAAACAAAAAAGTTTCTCAGCATACGTTATAACTTATTAGCTTATATTTCATGAAATGTATTTTGATTTTGATTAATTATCTTTGGGAAGTTCTTTAAGAAAATACGAAAAACTATTATTTAACACATATCTAAAATTGATGTGTTTCGCAGAGACAGAAAATCTTGAAACAATGAATTACATTTGGTAATTTTCGTATCAATACGCAATGGAATACTAATTTTCTGAACCATTAGAAAAACCTCAGTGTTTTTTTTGGTTTTTTTTTGAGTAAAGTGATTGAAATTTAACAAATTTCGTGAATTACTAAAGTTTTTATAATGATGGATAAGAAGAATTTTAACTGTCCTACTTACTGCGCATGCGGAGTCTTACGGATGCCCACTCATATTAAAGTGGTCGGTGAGATTCCATAAAATTGGATACATTACGTCCACCTTCAAACAGGCACATCTCCCACCCCTCCAAAATGACCCATGACCTCCCTCGGTAAAACAGCTGATTGATTTCTTTAAAATTTACGATGTTTATTTTAGGGATCAATTTAGTGGGCCGAGTATTTGGTCTTCACTCCCCTCCCGTCTTTAAAATTGATCCGTCAGTGCTGTGTCCACAGGAAGTGATCGATTGGAAAAAACAAACTATATTAAATTTAGTAGCTCTTCGCTTAGTGGGAAATGGATGCAGGAAGCATCATTTTGAGAACGAGAGGAAGGGTGGAGACAAAAGACAATTGTGCTCATGTTTTAAATAAGGTATGTTTCAAATATTATGGAAATCCGTCCAACAGTTTTAACGTGGTGCGCAAATAAACAGCAGAGAAGAATAATATTCAAATTGAATAAAAAGATTGAATATAAACGTATTAAAAAATAAAAGATGTGCATTTCAATCAGTTTAACAATAGATTGCTTATTTATATTTTGAAAGCCTTTTATTATAGGAAAGCTGTTACTTCTATAACGAAACTTTTTATAAATTTTATAGGGTATTAAAAATTTGTGTAATGTTTAAAAACTCCTTAATATGATTCGGCGAGAAACAGAAAGTTAAAAAGAACTTAAAACCTAATTTCCGTACAATATTATTTCTAAAAATTTCTTTTGTTTGACAACTCTGTATGTTTTAATAAGAATTTGAGAAACCAACATTTTAATGTTGGCTTGAAAATCGTTTTTAAAACTTTGAAAAAAATTGTTGAATCATTTTCTGGATAGTATCAATAGTATGAAATAATTCAGATTAGAGATGATCAAGGCATGAGATTGATTTAACATAACCCCGGTGAAAGTAACATATAAAAAATTTAAAATGCTTATTACAAATCAAAACATAGAAATACAGTCGGACCTCTATTTAACGAACCTCTATTTTGCGAACTTTTCTTTGGAACCAAGAACATTTTGCTAATTTCTTCTTAAAATAACCTCCAAATAGCGAAGTGCATTTTCTATTTAACGAACTTTTTCGAGGATACAGCTGAGAGAAAAAGCGACTTCGTTAAATAGAGATCCGACTGTAATATAGGGTGTCCCAGGAGGAAAGGTCAATATTTTTGGATGTAATAGTGTAGGTCATTTTAAGCAAAAAAGGTCCTATGAACGAGTGTCCTACTCCGAATAGTTTCCGAGATAATTAAAAGTTAAAGTTAAAGTATCCCACTTACAGGCCTACAAAGGCCTATGGGGTGGCTGGAGGGTAGGCTCCAGCATTCACGACCTAACGGGACGAAGTTGAGGTCGGGGGTCAGCCCGACGCCCGCCCGTCTTTAACTCCCGGGAAAGAAACCCGGTACCCATTCTAGAGAGGGCTGGATAATTGAAATTTGGCACGCAATTGTCATTGCGCCTGCTGGTCGTTGTTTTCCTTCTCTTCCACTGCACCAAGATTTCCAGTCCTAATCCCCTTGGATTTGTGTTTATGGGATTAGATGAAGTGTACAGACGTTGAGTTGTTCACGAGACAAATTGCTCCTCACGTAATGAATGCTTTTGTGCGCATAAAGGAACCTCATGATGAACTGAGACAAGCAACACGTCATGTTCCCATAAGAGTTGAGAAATGCATTGATGTTGTCTGTGGAATTTTTTGGAAACTTTATTATAAACTGTAAGAAATGCGCAACGTAACAAATAAATATTAGAAACAGTACGTAGTATCTCTTTGTTATCATTTTGAAACTGTACTTTCAAAATTGCTCTATCTCGGAAACCATTCGAAATAGGACACTCGTTCTTGTGATCTTTTTTGCTTAAAATGGCCAATACTATCACCTCCCAAAATATTGACCTTTCCTTCTGGGACACCCTGTATATATCAATTCCATCTAAGGAGAACGAAAAATAGCTTTTTCACTACTTGAATAGTATGGAAATCATAATAGTCTAATAAAATTAACGTGAGAGGTAAAATCACATAAACTTTGATTAAGTAGGAAATAAACTTTAAAATATAACACAACGTTTCGGCAACTGTAGTTCCAAATAACAGACAGCACGGAAATAAATACACAATCTTAGATTCAAACAATGCAATAGACGATTATTGCGGATTTGAAAGAAAAATAGTTTTATTTAAAATTCTTAAAACTTGTTGTTTTTAAAGATAATTTTAACTTAATGAACGTTAATACTAATATCAATAATTTTTAGCATCAAGAGAATTAGACAAATTTATCTCACAAAAAAATACCTTCGCCGAAAGCCTAAATTATTGTGAAATTCAGAAAACTACAATGTAACCAAAACTTCAACAGTCACTTGTTGAAAACAATGCGATATTGGATAAAAAAAAATCCTATGATCTATCTCGTTACACCATTGATGGCAGTCTTTGTTGCGGGGGCTTCGTTACCTTCTTCTTTGTCTACAATAAAATCCATATCTAATAAAATCAAAAGCGTTCTTTCTTTTAGCAGCTTTAAAATATTCAGCTTCCTAAAATACACAGTTTTGAGTTATTCTGATCAGTCTGACGGACGGACTGCTGTTCTGACTTTAAAATTGCATTCTAAAACATTTTTTGTCTCAGATGCAAATTAAAAGGATTAAAATCATTGAGACCCAATCTGTCATTTATTTTGGTATTTTGTATTTTGCTCTCCTTCTCAATGATTACGAAAACTGAATGGAAGGAGGAATGGAATCGAAACTGAGTGCTTTCGCAGAATATTAGGAGGCCTTGGGAGGGGAACATTCGAGAAGCCAGATGAAGAAATTCTCTGCTTGAAGGTAAGTGAGGCTTTAAAGAAGCGTTGTTCATGGAACCTGAGGCAATGTTATGATTGTGAGTGTCATCTGCCTCCCCGAGGATGTTCCACATAAACTGGTCACAACAAGGTTTCTGACTCTTCAATGGATGCCAACCACCTTAGCACGATGTTCAACGCAGCTGTTTGCGACAGGCGTGATTT
>JAFIDM010000179.1:49595382-49655147 GCA_023159025.1 Thereuonema tuberculata
CTTTTTGAACTTTTTTGATTTTTTGACTTTTTGAAATCTCACGTGAACAAGGGGTAGGGGTATCTCACCAAATCTCACCAAGGGGGAAAGGGAGGGGGGTCCAAATTTTTAAAAAAAAACACCTCACGTAATTAATGGACGGCCCCCAAGGCAACGCTTGAGTAACAATATCATGTGCACTGATATTATTGTTCAAGCATTGCCATGTGAGCCTTTTCTTATTATTCGTTCTTTTTAGCGGTCCCATGTTACAGTTAACATAGGGAACCACTATTGCTTTTGTTTTGTCTGTTTGTCATACTGTTTGTACATTCTGTAGCGGCCAAACGGTTAGATATTATAATAAAACCTTCACCATTGTGTTCAGCACCAAAAAGTAGGTCACCACGTAAAAACATAAGACCTGTAGGACCACTACTTTACCCTCCCAAATCAACGTTTTCCATAGCAGTGTTAGTAATAATGATAACAAATAACACAGTAATAATACTGATGCTTCATACATAACAATACTAACAATTGCCAACAGGACGTCATTGTTAATATTTACAAACGTATTGTTTCATAAATTCTTTATCACATCCAAATGATACACTAAGCATTGTATTAACGGCCCCTAGGTTACAGCTTGCCTGTAAAACATAAAGGAACGGTCTTGCATTTATATGCTCTTGGTTTTAATTATTTTGTTTTAATTGTTTTAATTGTTCATATAATGGGGCTGCTTTGCTTTTGACACTGTCTAAAAGCATTAATTACTTTGTTTGATTTAATAACTAATACTCATAACGAACTACAAAACTTAAAGGCAATATTTCGTCCTTTTTTCAGGACTTTAACGAGCCATTTTTGTTCTAAACTAAACAATAATATCACAACTCAAGAATTCACAAATTTTACAATAATAGAACGTGACACTTAATCACGCTCAAATTATTAAAGCCAAATAACAATATTAGAAGTTAATTCTTTAAATTTTAAAAAATATTAAAATTTTAAAGTCCTTTCCTGATATAAGTTTTGTAGTTTTGTCTTTAAGTTTTGTAGTTCGTTATGAGTATTAGTTATTAAATGTTATTGAAAGTATTTGAGAAATTAAGTAATTTGTTTGATTTTTTTTAATTCTGCTGTTGTGCTTTCTTAATTATATTTTACATTATTTAAATCATTATTTATAAATATGAAACATGTACGGTAGCGCTATGGTTTCGTGTTTAATAAGAAACCAGTGTTTTGCTTCGATAGATATTAAAACAGCTTGAAGACGAATTTAATTCCTTAACTGATTTTATATTCAGTGATTTGTTTTGCTATCGATTCTTTAATGTAGCCTTAGTTTTATTATTTTGAGGAAAAACAAGAGCGCCACAGATTCTTATACAATTTCCCAAATAGAGAACCGTGATTCTCAACGACAGATGTGAATATCCCTAACATGATTTGGAGATACTAAAATAATCAAAATGAAGGATTTTCGTGTAATTATTATTTAGTAAAATATTTTTAGATCGGAGTAAAAAAAAAAAAGAATTGGGAACTGTATTTTACAGGATATCTTAATAAATCTTGTCAAAACCACTGATATAGTTCAACAAATTATTATAATAAATTGTTAAAACCTGATATTGCAGATGCCAGTCAAATAAAAAAAAAATATTTTTTATAGGATAAAAAAAAAAAATCCCACAACGGGCTTTAATAGGCCAAGGAGTCGTGCAAGGTAAAGCATTTAGAGATCAACGGGACTAAATTGAGATCAGGTGGTCAACCCAACACTTGTCCCCTCTTTCAATTCTCAGGGAAAAAAAAACCCTTTAGTTAATTGAAGAAGAAAGAATCAAGGAAAAACCATCAGCCACCTCAGGAGACAAGTCTATGTCCTTTCTAAATTTAGTTAAAATAAAAGATAATTTAGTGAGATAATTTTATTTCAAGATTGAAAAACTGGGAAAAGGCTGAAAAACTGAGAAACTCTTGTTACGTTCAAACGAAAAGACTGATGCAATTTGAATAGTAAGAAGCTTTGTCGTGGTTAACAGATAACACAGTTTCCAACATTGTCTACTTGGAGATTGCGGCGTTTGTCATGTGCGTCTGTTCAAACATCCGAGCAGTTTGACTTAACTTCAACGTATATGAATTCGAAATTCACGCTCGAATATATGTTAGAAATCTGTGCCTAGATCTGTGATAGCTAACAATGTCATTAAACGGAAGCTAAAAAAACCGTGCATCAATACAATGATATTTTCTGTCTAACAATGACCGACGGGAGTTTAGCTATGTTTGTTTTGACCTCTGAGAAATTGAGGAAATGAAGCTCCTGCTGTCCAAAGACTACAAATCAATCAGTCTTTATACAGATAGTTCAACGCCTTGAACAATCAAGTTTTTATTTCTGATCAAACCTCAAACTCTTTAAGATATTGGAATCAAAATGAAAGGCGTGTTTTGTCTACGAAAAACTGCATTTTAAAACTCTTCTTTTCTGTTTTCTTTTCTTCTCCGATGCCTAGTGAGGTGTTTATAAACATTAGATCAATTTATGTTGCTCAATATTTATCGTTAATACCCATTGACAGCCGTGGTTTCATGAATTGTTTGAAGCAATCTTTGACAGAAAAATCTGACACTTTCATCAAAACCTTCAATCATTCGATTCAAATCACTCCATTATCATAAATTCCTTTATACTTTCCTAGACTTTTTAAACTATTAATATACATTCAATAATGATAATTTGACGCCCACGCATGCCAGACAACTTTCCAAACTTCTAAATGAAATTGAACACATTATTTATTCTGACAGCGTTTGCCATTTTCACCTTTTCCACTTAAACTAAATTTCAACGATATTTCTCGAATTCAAGCCAATCTAAAATTGTCGCAATTGACCACAAAATTAAAATGGAGCGACTGTTCACTCATATATAATAATTTTCAGGTTGCTGATATATATTCTCTCTCTGCCACTATGATCCCCTTCTTTATGGTTGATTGCGAATTCATTTTGTGCGTAGATACGGATATCTCCACTATCGCACACTCGACAATCCGCGTAATGAAACACTTCCATTCGATTTGAGGTTGGACCACAGAAAGTCTGCGAAATTAATTTTGAATGTTAACTATACAGAGCTCTCATATATCCATCACAGAACCCTTGCCTTTATTAGTCTCCTCACTCATTTAACATACCACAAAAAAAAGTTCCGCTATTAACCAGGAAATTATGAACGGGAATTGTAGACGGCAGCAATTTTCGAATTTTTGTATGGACAGTATTACAGTGTTATAAAAAAAAATCTTTCTTTATTCTTAATGATATTAAAATTTCTTATGGATGTTTCAGATTTTCATAATGTGGAGTAAAAATAGATAATTTGTGGTGACGTAGGTAAATCAATTTGTATTGGTTGGTCACTTCCAAGTTACGAACTAACAGCATAGGGTGATTCAGACTGATGACTAATAACGCTATGATGACGTCACTGAGGAACTCAACAATGCAATGAAAGATATCCATAGGAACTTGAAACAGATTATTTTCTGAATGAGAATGGTGGATAAATACCGATCTTGTATTATGTCCCAGTGCGTGCATTTAAATCTTACAGATTGCATCTATTCTATCACTTGCAGATAAATGTGACTTTTCTGCTTAGTTTACTCTATTTAGCTATTTCATCTAATTTAGATTAAAGAATATCTTTAATTAAAACTTAAGTCATTTTAATTTTTTCATTAGTTCCTGATTCCTCTTGAATCAAGTGATGTAAGGAGTACGTAATATTGTTTCCTAACGTCGTAATTATCCGTACAATGTTTACCAAAGATAATTAGCACCACCTGAGCAATATACTCATTTACTATTCAAGTGTTAGCTTCTGAGATTAGCAGATTACGTCACTATGGTGTCATCATATCTGTGAACAATAAAAATCTGCATTAGCCGGAAATCAGTTAGTTTTCGGAGGATAAAGAATTATTTGGTATATTCTTTCAGATAGACAGTTCTCTTATTTCAATTCCTAACTTTTAATCTAACTATATATAGATGGAATGCGACATACATTTCAGGATAAAACTATAACACGTTTGGTAACTCTGCTTACCATGCAGAGGTATTTTTAAATAATTTTAAGTAGTTCGGAATGAAGCCTTTTATTAAATAAGGATTTTCTTGTGCTTTTTCCATCAGCTTCTCGCGAATAACCTTCATTATCCTCTCTGATGGCAATAATTGTAAGGATGTAACATTACTTATAAAAACCTCTTTCATGTTTGTAACGATATCAAGTTCATTGAAATTAATTAAATATTCAGGGCAGCGAACCACTAGGACATAAATATTTATATATATATATATATATAAAATATATATTTTATATATATATAAAATACTTTTCCTCATTCTTTGCACTGTAGTTGTTCAACAGCAACTTATAGAAATAACCATTAATGAATTTTCAGGAAGAAATAGAAATACGTTAATTAATGTCATTGAATAATTTGGTAATGGTAAGTGAACTCCAGTGAATTACTTAGAGATTTCTAATAGTTTAAACTAGATATAAGGGATTAACAGAATAGAACAGAAAATAATAATAGAATTACAATAATCAACTGGCATTTTTTTAAAAATAAAGAATCACGTAAAAAAACTCCGAATCTAAAGAATTTTTAATTTTTTTCCAGAGAATTGTTTTCAGTATATTATCACTTCGTGTTACAAATAAATCTAAAAATTTTAACTATTTAATAATTACTTTTCTTTAGTTGCTGCTTCATCTTCAATATGTAGATCATTTAAATAACACCTTATGGATTTAAAGCCTAATTGATGTATGAAATTTAATTTATCATTTTAAAAAATAAATATTATAAACCACTTGTCGTGAAGCTAGCTGTTTTCCGAAATCTATTTATTCTGTGGTCCTTCCCCACCCACACTTCTTTCATCTCGGAATATTCTTTATCGACCCTGGATAGGGGTTTTACACAAAGCCTAAGGGAACTACCAGATGGAGTGATTATAAAAGCCATCTCACGAGGTAGCTTAAATATGTAGGTCCCTCGACTCTGGAAGGAGAAACCAAGGGGAATTCCAAAATATAAGGGCAGGGTAATTCATCCAAAGAGAGAGAGAGACACTTACACACACTGGGGAATGGGCTCCAATTCAGCTGTCATATCTGTTTTATTGAAGGAAAATTTCATCTAGCATTACTTCGCATTTTCATTTTTTACTTAAAAAAAAACTTTAACGGTTTAATATGAAATTGCATGAAGTAAAAAAGTAATAAACTACAGCCCGTCATTCCTGAACAACAACAAACAGGAAAAAGTTTTTGTAACAAAGTATTTGTATATTTACGTGAATACTCGCATAGTTATGTTTGTGACCGTTGCTTCAGTAATTCTACAATCCCGAATAATAGAATTTTCAGCATAAATGGGGTAAATAATTTATCCCATCATTATGAATTGGACCAATGCACGAAAATCAAATTATCAAAGGAAGATCGAAATTTCGGTTAAACCTACCCCCGAAAGAAACGGAAAATTCCTTACTTTCCACAACTGAAGTAGCGATATCGTACAAGGGCTACTGCACAAAGGTGGATGCGGTGGAAAATGCCCTGCAAGATTATATAGCAGTTGGACGTAAAACGTTTAGGCATTCTTAATTTCTATTTACAGACATTATTTCTTTCTTGAAAAGAAAAATTTAAAAATAAGACTTTGTCACTAGATGACGAAAGAATTGTTCACTATTTCAATCGATAATAAATTCCTTACATTAGTCACTGAAGTCTAATGTAATCAACAATTTGTTTTTAAAATCTTGAGCTATTTTCCATTTTCCACCTTTTCTATCGGTTTACGCTTCTTATCTAAACTTTATTTGAAATCAATTTCTTTAGAAACACTAACGTAACAGTAAAAAAGAAAAGTGTTTTTATCTTTTAAAGCTGGAAAACGAAAACGACTCCCAGGGGAGGTGATGTCTATAACAGTGTAACGAGAATTCTTTTTAACTTAATCAAAATATCCAGAGATTTAAAATTTACGTATATTCTAAGTGGAACATTACTTTTGAAACTGGTTCTCATAACTTATTAACATCTCCTTTTAAATTCTTTCATTTGCTTGTAACTTTCCAGTAAATTTTTTAGTAGATGTAATAGGTCGCAATTTTTCCTGAAATAGTGGCGATGGGATTAACCTCAGCAATTGTTAAGTGGTTTATGATGCTCTAAAGTATTTAGTACTGTTAAGGATTCTATAAAATAAGATTATATAGTCCTTTATTACTATATTTATTACTTTATTAACGTTACTTTGCATGATTAACAGGATTCTTCTCCACTTAGAGCATCTAATCGTAAATAGCCACAGCACGTGAGCTCGAGGATCGTTGGAGATTAAAGTTGTTTTTTTATTTCCAGATAAAAAGAGTTAAAATTGTTCTTAACATGAAATTTACATAATTTTTTTGAATTTTCATTGCCATTTCTCCTAAAGGTGGGTCCCACAGTTCATTCAGTTCTCTGTGAAGTGAGTACCGAATTTCTTATGGGGGTGAGGACGGTTAAAGGCCTCTAAAGAAACTAAGAAAGTGAATGATTAAATTTATCCGTTCTGTAATCTTGTAATTTAGTTTCTTTGACTGTAGTCAATAATTACAGTCGGACCTCTATTTAATGAAGTCGCTAAATCCCGAAAAAAAGTCCGTTATATGGAAAATTCGTTAAATAGAGATTCACCTTTTAAAATTACTTTAAACTATTATCCGCGCGCTCAAAGATAAACCTTCCAGAATGCAACGCAGATTATAGATTGACCTTTCCTGGCTTTTCGTTAACATTCAAATGGAAGAGAAAATGGCGGTCGCTGGATCACAGTCAACATTTCGACGACGAAGAGTTATCAACAGTCAAGCTAGGGAAATTATTCTTAACGTTGCTCGTTGATTTCTAAAAGATGTATCGCCCAACAACGATTTGAAAAGTAAAAAGGATGCGTTCTCTTCTACGGTGAAGAGAATTGTACAGTCGCCGTTGCTACGAACGCCAGGGAGAAAAAGGCCTCGTTTGGCTCCAAAGAGTTCGCCTGATGATTTTGATTGTTAAGTCATTCGTCAAATCGTTGCTGATATACATATCAAGAAGGAATTGCCGCCATTTTCTCTTCCATTTGAATGTTAACGAAAAGCCAGGAAAGGTCAATCTGTAATCTGCGTTGCATTCTGGGAGGTTCGTCTTTATCATAATACATAAACAGATTTAAAATACATAAACAATAAATATTATTAAAAAAGTAATAATTTTACTGACATAAAGCATACATTACCACATGCTGATAGTACGTCTCGCATTTTGCAATGCACTAAAAACCCCTTCAGAATTTTATTCAAATTGTAATCCGTGTCGGATTGTTTTAAATGATTGCAGCATTTCATCATATGAAGGTTTTTTTTGATTTCTGCATCATGATCATGTCCATTTTCATCATCTTCATCTTCATCGCAATTCATAGCTGTATTGTTTTTATTTTTCACACTGTCCAAAATATCCGATTCAGTTAGTGTTTCGAGGTCTCAACTTCAAAATCAAGTGAAAGATAATCATCAATTAGCATATCATCGTTAAGTTCTTCTTTTTCCCTCAGCTGTATCCACATTTCTATCATTTCCTCTAAGGGAATATTAATAATAAAAACATTTCAAGGAGAAAAAAAATAGATACTACGAAAAAGTTCGTTAAATAGAAAATGCACTTCGCCATTTGGAGGTTAATTTACGAAGAAATTAGGATAGATAAGAAATGTTCTTGGTTCCAAAGAAAAGTTCGCAAAATAGAGAAATTGCAAAATAGAGGTTCGTTAAATAGAGGTCCGACTGTATTAGATATCAACCCCGCACAGTCTCGGTTGCTCTTAATAAAAATATGCGTACTGAAAAAAAAGCTTAATGAAACAACATAATTATTTAGGGATATTTCACTTTAATTAGTATTTGCAGTCCAGGTGCTTTACAAAATTGACATCGCAAAAACTGCTTAAATATCCCCAAGTGAGACGCTCTAGGGCCTGCTATGTTTTCTTCTGTTAAGCTTTGATATCTTTGAACCATGAAAACCTGGAGATAAGTCCATTGAAGCTGAAAAGATTATTGTGAATTTTTTAACGGTTACTTTCTGCCAATTATCGTCCCTATTAAAACTTAAGGTAACTATAGCATTATGCATTGCGCGTGCTTCGACTCAATGCGTATCATAGCTTCTGAAAACTGAAGAAAATCTAACATTTAGGAAGTAGTTCGCAGCTTGTCAAGAAGGAATAACATCTCTTTGAGAACCACTCTTATAAATGTCATAATTTTCTAGTATCACACTTTCTTACTTTCTCCTAACTTGTCTTAGTGCTTATTGTCTTCTAAACACAAATCAAAATCTATTAAGAGTTTTGTATATTTATTTCAATGTAATCTTTTCTCGTCCTTAAAGTTATTTAATAGGGTTGGAAAGTAACTTTTACTTTCAATCCACTGCGATCTAATAACCCTATCTCCTATTTTAGAACAACATTGGCAGTTATTGGATCTATATTTATCCATAACATTATGAGTTCATGTATATGTCAAATCAAATTGATTTTCCTATCGATCTATCACAACTGTCAAGTGCTAATCTCGGATCGATGGTCGAGAATTGCGTCATATCTACAGGAATCAAAGCAAACTAAGAATACAGGCTTAAACCGAGAAAGGAAATACATCATGGGTTTAGGGTAACAAATCAATAAGGTCGAAACTTCCAGATTTTTTTATTTTAGTACTTCGCTTGAAAGCACACTTTACAACGGTGCTTGGTTAGTTTTAGAGGAAATTAAAATTAAAATAAGAAGCTCCTGAAAGACTTTGAAACCTGCTTCCCTCAAGTTTTTTTTTCTTTGTTTTTTAAAAGCAGCAAATGTCTCCTTGTACATATAAATTGCTTCATTTGCTGAATACAAAAAGAATCTTCAAATTTTCCATTTGCTCAAAATGAATGTAATGTTATTTACTTAAACAGTGAATTTATGTGGTGTTGGTAAATTCATGGTTACGCTTCTACTAACATTTCTGGAAATTTCTACTATTTTAAGAGTTTGTGGAATTCTTGACAATTTTGGAAAAAAAATCAGATTTAAAACTTAGATCTTTTCTTATCCTTCAACATACATTCACTTGTTCAAAAGGTTATAGAGAAATACACACACATACCAATACTTTCTGATATTATGAAGAACGTTTAAGCTAAAAATAACTTAATATTGTAGTTTAGCTACTTTGACTACAATGATATCCTACACCGATTTATTGACAATTTGACTATAATAATTGGAAAAGTAAGTCAATTTAGAGATTCAAAATAAAAATAATATCAATATAATATTTTACTATAAATATCTGAAGGTAAAATAGGCTTCGGAAAAGAAAAAAAAAGTGACAGAAATATCTGATGGCATAATTTAATATAAAGCTTTAGTTCAAGTAATATAATATTAATGTATTGATACAGAGATTTTATGATAATTACAAAAATGGAATCAAAAATATCTTCGCACTTGGAGGAAAGTATAATCTCCTAACGGATCAATTATGTACAGAAAAGCGAAAGAAAGAAAAACTACAAATAACACGAAACAAAATAATGTTTATGCAGTGAAGAAAAATGATCAAGTAAAGCAGTTTGGATGAGACCAAGTTATTCACAAGTGAGATCCTGGAACAGCTGTTTCACGCTCGTTGGCGATCATCAGCCAGGAGAAGTCACTGTAAATAACAAGGTCTCGCTACTGAGGCTGGTATGAATAAGACATCGGAAGCGCAGTGGTGCCTCAAGGAATAAATTACACAAAGAAAAACTCACTAAAGGAAAAAAACGAGTGAGAAAATTCCTGTGCCACGACGAGCGGCCTCAATGAATTTTTTTT
The DNA here is from genome assembly GCA_023159025.1 of Thereuonema tuberculata. Lineage (NCBI taxonomy): Eukaryota > Metazoa > Arthropoda > Chilopoda > Scutigeromorpha > Scutigeridae > Thereuonema > Thereuonema tuberculata. The sequence continues at coordinate 49,605,366 of JAFIDM010000179.1, forward strand.
AAAAAAAATGTAATTTTTTGTTATTTACAGTGACTTTTCCTGGCCGATGATCGCCAACGAGCAAGAAACAGCTGTTCCAGGATGTTACTTGTGAATAACTTGGTCTCATCCATTGTTGTTTTTTAACGTTTCAAATGCGCAGTAAAGCAGTTTGGTTTCCATTTTAAATTCCTTACCGCTCACGTGAGTTCTATGATTCTTCCAAACAGAGAAGATGTGAGAATAGAAATGGCTCCAAGTGAGGAAAGAACTTTTGCTACACTCATGCACAGTTGGCACATAAAGCCATTTAGACAGTTTACCGAATTAGCGTCCTTGCAATTTTACTGGATTGTGTGGTACAAGTGTGCATGAAACATAGAATTAAAAATTCTTCCTTTGAAATTTACAGTTGGGTTTAAAACATTTTGAATCTAACAATTATATAATGACTTATTCATTACTTTTGCGACAATAGCTTTTTATAAAATTCGTAATAAGAATCGTCGTAAATAAAATGAATGATTTAGATAATAAGAACTACAATTTTCTTTTTTTTTTAACAAAAGTCTCGGATAAATTTCTGTTAGGATAGGTCCAGTCTTTACCGTCAACTAAGGTTTGCCGCAGTCGACAATTGCCCAGTAATTTACAATTTACAATAATACGGTGAAGTCCGGAAGGCTGTCTCAGGTGCCGATATCAATGTAAAGATCTACTGGCATAATTTCAAGTCAAGCGCAAATATCCTTGCATTCGATCAATTTCCTGCAGGTATATTCTTGTTGGAAATTAATTCTCATCTGGTTTCTAATGGATTTTGGACTTTTCTGTTTTAAGCTATGAAAATCCATTCAGATCAATTACTACAAAGGCTGCAGCTAAACAGATGTAAACAAACAAAAGCGTTGAAAATCCCAATTGATCTTCGTTAATTTATCTTTAACCAGTTTCGATTTGAAACTTATATTGACACTAGATTCAGCTCCTCACTCTAAATTGAAATTTGTTTTTTTTTCTGCGTATCAACTTTTGCCCAAAACTAAAGTTTGAAAGATATTTTAGTTAATTGTAAACTTTAAATCGTATATTCAAATTGACATAACAAATCAATGTACAGTCGGACCTCTATTTAACGAAGTCGCTAAATCCCGAAAAAAAGTTCGTTATATGGAAAATTCGTTAAATAGAGATTCACCTTTTAAAATTACTTTAAACTATACAAAAAAGATTTAAACTACATAAACAATAAATATTATTAAAAAAAGTAATAATTTTACTGACATAAAGCATACATTACCACATGCGTACTTAAATTTTACTAATAAAGTCTGTTAATTTTTGTCTGAGATTTTTTTTTTTTTTTTTGAAAAAGTGTTTTCGCTCATAGTATGTCTCACATCTTTACAATGCACCAAAAACCTCTTCAGGCGTATTTTCTTCAAATCCACATCTTCAGAGATACATGTTTTTAAACGTTGTCTTGAACATCCTGAACATCTTAGGTATAGACAAATGATTGTCTGTTCCTAGCTCTGAAGATGATTTTGGTCTTTCCATCTTGTCCTTGGTCGTCCTCTGTCTCTTTTTCCTTTGGGTTTATATTTCAAAATTAAATTTGGGATCTTATCGTTGGACATCCTTTCCACATGGTTAAGCCAACGTTTTGAACAAGAATTCAATGAATCAAAAGTTTGTACTACCTTATGCGATTTTTTTATTATGGTTGATAAGCTGCTTGGAGGAACACCAAATTTTAAAGCAATATCCTTTTTCTTCACGCCTTTATCCATCTCATCAAGAATTATTTTTTTTTCTTTGATGCTCAAGCACTTTCGCTTGACATTTTCGAGCTACAGGAACCGAAATTACCAGCACGACTGATCAAGTTTAACAATCTAGAAAACGTGAGACTCTACATCAAGGACACGGGACAGCTCCATTGAGGAGCTCCGTTGAGGGTGAAAGGGGGATCTGGGGTGGACTGGGGATTGCACTTCCTGGTTGAAATGCAAAGAATGACAGCGATAGGCGCCTTGTAAAAACATTTCAAGGAGAAAAAAAGAAATAGATACCACGAAAAAGTTCGTTAAATAGAAAATGCACTTCGCTATTGGGAGGTTATTTTATGAAGAAATTAGCAAAATGTTCTTGGTTCCAAAGAAAAGTTCACAAAATAGAGAAATTCGCAAAATAGAGGTTCGTTAAATAGAGGCCCGACTGTATGTATATTTAAGAAAGTCAAAGCTCCAACCTACAAATAAAGTGTAGATGGTTAACGGCCGAGGAATTCATTTTCCGTCAAAACTGTAATAGCAATCACTTTGTAAAATCATAAATTATATTTCGTATCAATCCACATAAAGGCTACTTCACACCTAGGGACAAAGTCGCGGAACACAAGTCTCAAGGCTGTTTCGGGACTGTCGCGTTACAAAAGTCGCAAGTCTCATGTTCCCCATGTTCTAAACGGGGAGCATGCTACAATGTCGCGCGACATTTCGTAGTCTGTACTTGTTCCGAGACTTCTGAGTCAGTTTCTACTTGTCCGCCATGGAAACAACACTAAAAATAATCGAAGATTTTCAGGCCCTCCCATGTCTTTGGGATATCACAAGTGTGAATTATAAAAACAGATATAAAAGGAGGGATGCTACGGAGCATCTGGCCCAAAAATACCAGATGGCAATTCAAGACACGGAGAAGAAAATTCACAATCTCAATTCAGGCGAGAACATAAAAAACTGACCGTCAAAAAAAAAAAGTTATTATCCTCCTAAAACTGCAGTCGGTTTGGATACCACCCATTACTGTTTTTGCTGCAAGGAATGGAATCCTCTGATTTCTGTAGTCCAACTGGCTCCTTTGTTTGGACGCGCGACATTGTATAACGACAGTCTAGGGACAATGTACCGCAACTGTCCCTATACAATGTCGCATGACTTTATCCCTAGGTGTCTACTAGCCTTTAAGAAGAACAAGGGAATAGCATTTAATATCCTAATCTGCATTTTGAAGAGGATAAACTAATTTAGAAATGCAGAGGAAAATGTCAAGTCCAGATGTTCATTTCTTGTCGAAAAGATCTACAATGGCAATGAAAGAAAAAGAATTCAGTAGGACTCCTAATAATAGATAATTTTTATGGTGGAGATTCAAAAGAAGTTTAGAAGTCTTAGGAAATAGACTCTAAATTACTGAAAACTTCAAGGTCCGATGAAGGGGCAGAGGCGTACGACAAACTCAGGACGGCCACTGTTAAATCGTGTCTTCGAAGAAAATTTCAATTAGACAGTTTTGTATAGAGTTGCTAAAGTCACTGTGAAATGAGATTTACTTATCCACAAATCGAATAGTTCAATGATTATTTTATGGAGTCTAGATGCAAGAACGTTTACAGTAATAAGGTTCACAGACTAATTCTTGAGCTTGTTTATTCAAAAATAGTGGAATGCAATGACTGTCGTCCGGAAAAGCGTTAGATATTGAAGCAGTGTTTTGTTTTTTTTATCTTGCATTTAAAAATTTATCGAATAACACGCTTGTATCATTAGCTAAGTTAAATATGCATCTGATAATCCCAGATAAACCAACAATTCTGTGAGGTGAAGAAGCAGGGTTTCAATCCCCTGAGGGTCTTGGATTTTTTTTTCCTTTTTTGTTTCTGAACCAATATTAAGCCAAAGTTTCTTATGTATGTGTTAAAGGCTGACTAGCGTCGCAGTAGCCCTTTGATCTGAACTTCGTTCCATACAGCTGACGATCGTAGGAGCTTCTCTCTCCTGCGCTGCCTCCTTTCTATTGAGGATAAGAGCTTTAAGATAAAACCATGTGAACTAAACAGTAAGTTTTTTTACTAATATTTAGTAATACTTTGATCATTTTTTATTTTCACTTCAATTTTAATTTATTCCTTTATCCTCTGGATTTATCCTTTGGATTCGCATCACCACCCATCGTTTGGGTCTTATCAACGGGAAGTCGACCAAAACTGCGCTTTACAGCCGAAGTCCAGCGGGAACTGCTGATGGGATGTTAGTGAACGAGCTGAATTGGAGGCCGTTGATAAGGGCCGTGAATTACCAGGATATCCCTTCTCCATCCATCTTCGCTTACATCTGCTCTCGGTGTCAGAATGGCCAACAGGCAACCTTCGATACGGGGATTAAGAGTGAGCGCTGTGATGAGTGCACCAAATGCGATTGGAGGGAAGCAATCAATGCTCAGCGAGTGCAAACTTCGCCTCAATTTACATCGTCGATAAACGGCTATGAATGTACAACGAGGATTTCGTTACTGCTCTCAAACAACAGACCTTAGAAGCGGAAACACTGTTTGGGAGCCTCTCAATCAAGATTTCTCAACTTTTATGAGTTTGAGAATACCGGAAGACGTGGTCAGCGTAGCACAGAACATCTTTTCACTTTTATTATAAGATATGACCTCGGGTATCCTTCACGTAGTGATAGAGTATGTGGCATCGTTAACATTAATGTAAGCATATCAGATTCTTTTCTGGGTTAAGATCAAGATCAAAATAAAGGTAAAGATAATAAGAATTGTAGATTATTAAGAAAAACATTCCAGTAACTTTCTACTCCAAAAAATAGAAGCACTGACATACATTCACAATTAAATTGTAACTTACATTCTCAGTTAATTTTCAGTATTTCATCTTGATTTTTGTTTTTGCGAAAATTGATTCAAATTCTCATTACTCACTAAGTTTTCCGAAATCCAATTAATGAAATAAAAACTAAAAGTATTAATATTCATTGGTATTCTCATTTCAATGAGAATATATGCCTTAATATTTCACCTTCAAATTTCTTGAAATAGACCCATGTCAAACACAAAGGTTAGATCATATCGTATCATATAAAGGTTTCAAAACGGTCCATTCATCTGTTCAAAGTTGTTAAAGGGTCACACACATACACGACTTCATAAGCGTCACTTCCAAAAATAAAACTGAACTATCTTCCTTTGATTTCTTTTAAAAATTGGCGTTTGTAATATTAATAACACAACAAGATTTGTTTAATTTATGTTTGTCGTAAAACCCGCAACATTTTAAGCTTGACGTTCTTCCAGAAAGTTCCCCTCAGCACAGTTTTCTCAGCGATTTTCTATTCTTTATCTTTTAATTTTACCTGCGTTGTCATTTCTTACAAGAACATTTGCCTAGAATTAAATTTTCTTTTAAGATAGTGAAATTAATCCTTTCTTACATTTCAAGAAATAAACTTAAGAGATAGTAAGTCGTGTTGGCATTTGGCAATAGCTATTACCCACAAAACACGCTTTGAAACTCTTGTAGAAAATAGTGCTCCAGTTATAGAAATGGTTTTTCTTGTAAAACAAGTTGTATTTTTGTCGTAAATCTTCCCGATACATAAATAAAAAGCGGGCGACGTTAACAACAATAGCCCTTAACACAGGGTCAAAAGAAGATATCGCACGACTCGCCAAGTGACTCGACAGGAATGAAAGATAATGGCAAAAGGGTGTCTTTTCCGAGAATGACATCTTCCCTACCACTACGACAGACACTTACAACTTTTAAGAGCAGCTGATGCAAAGCACTGTTTAGGAGAGAAGGTGAAGCGTTTGCTTTTATAGTAGCTCTGTTAATATCCTGCCAACGCTGGTGCAGACACCACGTTAAGAAGTTTGGATATTTTTTATTACGAAAGTTACTTTCTACAGATGTAGAGAAACAAAAAGGCCCTTAGAAAGGAGTTTAAACTAGAACTAAGTTGATATCTTAAGGAAAACTAAAGTATTCGATATTCGAAAAATATGCTTCAGACTGACTGACCTTTATTGTTATGGCAACAAATAATTATAGACAACTGACTCCAAATTTATTGGTAACTACTGAGAATCAAATGTACCGAAAAATAAACTGTGTGGTCTACGCATATCTAGTCTGTTCCATAAAGGATTTTTTCATTTATTTTGTTAGTTTGCGTAAAATCTTAAGCAAAGTATTCTCTACAAATATGCCAGAAATAAGGTGTCTCTACACTTTATCCAAGGTTTAAAAAGAAGTCATATTGAAAATTAGACGGCACATTTCCTTCAAAGGTAGCTCCATTTCAGAAATCTCGTATCCTCCATACTTTCAATTATTACGGCATCTTTATATCACTGATCTTGTCCTTACAATATAGTTGTAAAAATATCGCTATTCGAAACTTTACGAAGTTTAGATTTTATAATTGAAAAGATATGAAAATATCAGTATATGGTATAATATTCGGATTTAAGAATAAGCTAAAAGTACTGCTGGCCTCCACAATATTAGTTCAATACAATAAGTAACCGTCGATACTGTTTGAATAAGAAGGCTTAATGTTATAACACAATGGATAAGTAATGTAGTGAAACTTAGCTGAGGATTCAATTTCCGGCGGTGGTCCGGGATTTTTTTTCCATGGTTGTTACTCTTCCAGACCGATCCTTGGTTTACCCAGCTCTCTGTCAATTAGATATCGGATTTGGTACTCGGAAGTTAAAGGAATGACCATCCGACCTTAACTAAGTCGAGCATCGCTCTCCCACGCACCCACAGACCTGAATGGCCTAAAGTGGAACACCTTTAGCTATACAGACGAACAGACACAGCGTGTGTACATATAAGGCTAATAGTACTGAGTTACCAATTTATAAACATTAACTACAAACTTCGTATATTTATAAAAGTGATCGCTTCTCCTGAGTTTAGAAGTGAAACATTCAGTGTTGGATGTTGATATCCTTCCAGCGTCAAGATCTGTATTTACTTCGATGTTTCAGAATGGAGTAGCCTTTAACTGGATATCTTGTGATTGTATTACAGAATCCACTTCATCAAATATAGCAATGACTTCAATGAGCCTTTTCTGCTATTGAAGAGACTATGGAATAAATTTCAGTTCATTATATTTATGTATAGCGTCGCTTCGCTCCGAAACCCTTGCATGTATAGCATTAAAAAAACAAGACCTTTATTTATTTAGCAAATTAATATAGAGATCGGAGAATACACGACTTCCCAGCTCGTTGTGGGCTTCTCCGCTTATCTCAGGTGTATTGCGCGTTGACACTCACACGGGGGGTTACCGCAAAAAACACTTCATTTTTGCATGTATCTTCCAAACGCAGAAACATTTGTTAATGACTGGTAGAAATTTCAAATACCAACGTTTTCTCAATATAATGTTCTCTTCCAACTTTTATACTTTTCGTTTAAATTGAGAAAAAGTCAAAATTTGACTCTTTAAAAGGCGCCATCTTGGAAACCAAAACTTTTTTCGAAAGATTTTTGTAGCATTTTGTTTGTCTCAAAAAGCTCTACATTTTTATCCATGACCAATCTATCTCTAATAGTTTGGTCACAAAATTGGAAAAACGTAAAGTCCTATGACAATGACAAGACAGAATAACGCTTTTATATAATATAATATGTTTGTCAATTCATACAATATCCATTTTTCTTGCTTTTTTACTAATTGTGAACCTACTCCTGCAAAGCTACTGAATAATAGATTCCAAATGTTACCTCACGTTTTGTCTAAAAGCCTCTGTTTCTATTTTTCTTGCTTTGAGATCCGTCTGAGGGGATATTTTCCATGTGACAACCTTCAATCAAATATAAATAGTTGATTGTAGCAGCTTTTACAATTTAATGCATAGAAATGGATCTTTGATGTTCAGAATCAATATAACGAAATCACAACCTTAACATATTGAATTGAAAAATAGAATAATTCACAGACATATTTTAAAGATAAGAATAGGATCGGATTTTCATTATTTGAAAATCTTAAGTATATACATGTATTAGTATTGCAAATTCAGAAATATAAAGATGTTATATGTAATATTTTAATATGTTGTTTAACTTTCCTAAATCCATATTTCTATCTTCCATACGTACTCATATTAAGCTTTTTATCTAAAAATTAAGTCACTCCTATCAATTTGATCTTATCGTGGTATTTAAATATTATTCTGAGGAAAACAAAAATGCTAAACCAACCAGGTTGCCTTAATCTGTTAAATAAAAAAAATCGACAATTTTTTCTTTTTATGTTGACTCTATGGAAAGTATATCGATAAAAATACGCCGGAAATTAGCCCTCTCAAAAAAAAGAGCCTACTGCCAAATTTATATTTGAGTTAGAATGGTCAGATTATTTAATGGCAAAAAAAAATATTGTGTGTAATGATAAAAAAAAATAACAACTGGAAATTTGATAAAATTAAAAATGGAAATAAAAATTAAGGAAAAAAATATCAAGAAACCTCGAAGTTATAATTAGACACTAATGAAAACCTGTTAACAGGTTTAAACCTAGGTCTGTTTTCTCTTATTACATATTTTTTTAAAGATTTTAAAAAAAAAAGTTTTTAAACAAGTGTGTTAGCTTTTTTTTAATCGTCCGTAACTGTATTGAAAGACTTTAATTTTTTATCTTCTAATTATTACACAATTACATATAAATTAAAGACCAATTCTCTGTAGTTTCAATTCAAGTAAAAGTTAACAATAAATCAAATAAAATATTTCTTGTATTTCTCCTATTCGCAAAATAGGGGCCCTTCTGTTTTTAGTTGGCAAGGTACGACTTTCTAGGCTGAAGAGCAAGCCTCTCATGCCATGGGCAGGTAACATACGTAATATCTTAAATAATATCATTCATCTATTTTTCTAAGGAAATTAAGTTAAAATTAATCATATGTGTATATATTTCCCCCTAAAACTTTTGCATTTTATATTATTCTAAAATGATTGGATTCTAATATTGAACGAAACTATTTCTTACAATCTCCTGTAAAACTTAATATTAACACATCAGCTGCAACTTTGCAGAATTCAAACGCTATCCCCTCATACAGCGTTTTCCAACCTTACAAGAAGAATAAATATTACTTTCCTCTCTTTACATTAGATATAAATCGCGCTATCATAAAGTTTTTAAATACATTGTGTTATATCTGGAATCACCGTTGATAGGTTTTACAGACGTCATTTTTACGGTCTAGTTATCAGTCAGCTAATGCGGAACAAGCAAAACGGACAGACCCGGAAGATTTTTCTTCTTTTTTTCTTTTATTCTCGAAGCAAAGTTTCATTCCTCCGGCGAAAAACGTGTACGGAAATAGCAATGGATCTTTTTTTTCCTTTACCAGTGCTAGTACCAATCAATTCCCATTGGCATTCCGCTGGTGTTGCTATGGTCACCAAAAAGCCTTCGCCTCGGAGGAGGATGACGAGGATATAAAGAGGTATTGCGGGGGAAAGGAAGGAAGGAAGCAGCCTCCCTAAGCAGACGCTCAGGCTTAAGTCTAATAGGATAATGCCGGTTGGCAGGTCGTATGTCGATGTTACCTGACGTCTTGTTAACGCTAAGATAATAGAATTGGACCAAGAAGAAAGTCAGGTAAAGAAAAAGACTTTTTCAAATGTGCTAAGAAAGAAGAAAATATGAAGCAATAAAAAGGAACACGAAAAGAGTTTCAATTACAATTTCATCAGAAAGACATTTTTGATTGTTACTTTTTTACTTTTCAAGAAGATTGCGAATGTCTAAAATGTGACTTTTTCGCCAAATACTAAATAAACACATGATAATACATTCACTTAATATGGAATGTAATCATGTAAATGATTATTAACCTTTAATCTAGTCCTTAAATAAATATTTGTGCAGGAAACTAAAAAACTAAGTTAGATCCCTTACTGTTCATCTCTCTCTCCTTTGCATTATCAGAAGCAACCTTAATAATTTTTATTCATGCGAGTTTAGGAAAATGACACCAAACTGAAGAAACACTTTCGAATCAAAGTGAAAATCACTATTAAGTTAATACAATATTAGGTTAGTTCTACACGAGCAGAATCCGTAGAAATTCTATGGGTGGAAATATAGTTCTCCTAACCATAAAAGTGATAATCTATATTACTAAAATCTTTTATTTCTCTGTCTGTCTGTCTTTCTGTCTGTCTGTCTGTCTGTCTGTCTGTCTGTGTGTCTGTCCGGCGCAATTTTCTGAGCGAATGGAAAATAGAAATAATTTTTACAATGAAACATCCGCGACAGGAATCGAACCTGCAACCTTCTGATCCGAAGTCAGACGCCTTATCCATTAGGCCATAGGGACTACAACTCTCTTCATATGGTTTTTTGACTTATATCTCCTTTCCTTTCCCCCATCAATAAGGAATGTATTCAATCTTTTTTTTGAATCTCAAGATTGTTTATTTATTTCACATCAGTCAGTTTATTTGTAATTCGAAACTGACAATTAGAACGATAATTGCCGAAACGTTGCAATATTTTAAATATTCTTACTTAACCAAATCCTATGTAATATTGAAAAATATGTGGGTGTACACGCCAGATGTTGGAGTAAAGAAAAAAGAGTCAAGAAAGAGAGAAGCACTCTTTTTTTGAGGTGGAATACCGAAAAAATCACTATTTGCAACTCAAAAACCATCAGTAAATGTAACTCAAACGTCACTGAAAAGTGACAATTATAATTAAAATGAGAGTCAAAAAAGAATGAAGCGATACTTCTATTAGATAGAATACTGAAAAATCACTATCTGTTACTCAGAAACCATCAATATTTGGAACACAAAAGCCACTGAAAAGTGCCACTTAGAATAAAAAAAGAGACTCAAAAAAGAAAGAAGCAGTATTTCTATTAGATAGAATACTGAACACTATTGTAACTCAGAAACCACTGAAAAGTATCATTTGGAATAAAAAAAAAAAAAGAGTCAAGAAATAAGAAGCAGTATTTCATTAGGTAGAATACTGAAAAATCACTATTTGCGACTCAAAAACCATCACTATTTCTAACTCGAAAACCACTGAAAAGTATCAATAGGAATAAAAAAAAAGATAGTCAAGAAAGAAAGATGCACTATTTCTATTAGGTAGAATACTGCTCAGAAGTTAGACGTCTTAGCCATTAGACCACTAGGCCTACATTCTAATCTCTGTAAAAAATAAAAATATATCATAGATATATGATTTACAAGGTGGTTCTAAAAGCAGTCGTAGATTAAGAGAATATAGACATCAAAAATTAAATTAAAAAAAAGCTTTTAAAAAATTTTAGTTTTAGTTTCCTTAATGTAATTTGTGTGTGTGTGTGTGTGTGTGTTTTAATAAATAAAAAATTGTTTTCCGTTACATAAGGGAGGCTTCCGGAGCGAAGCGACGGGTAGCCGACTAGTTGAGATTAAATAAGATCTTTCTTTTAATGAAATTTAAGTGAAAAAAAAAAAAAAGACTTAATTACAGCGATTACTTCGACGAAAACGGATTAACCATTTTCTTGTTATAGAAGGGATCCAGGAGGTGTTAATTGTTTATGCAATTTTTTTATTAAAATGACTTTTAACAAATATCAACATTCTCATGAACCCCTCCACATCAAGACCTTTAATTTGATACCACATTTAGCCTTGTATCTCATATGGTTCCTGGAAAAACGATCTTAAAGACTCTTCTTTTTATATAGATATAGGTTTATAAAATCACATAATTATAATCTAGAAAACATAGGAAACACAAGTTCTTCACTAAACATCGCTATATTTCGCAGAAAGCTGATTTTTCTGCTTCTTCAGGCTTAATTACAAAGCAAGAAACATAGAATAATTTTTCAAAAAAAAGCATGTTTTTATCTGTCACAGACGTCTATGTATTAGGTATACAGGGTGTTTCAAAAATACACGGCATAATTTCAGGTATGTATTTCCCACATGTAGACAATCAAAATAGTTCATTACAACATATGTCCGGAAATGCTTCATTTCCGAGTATGGCCTTCACAACATTGAAAATCACCGGAACGTTTTTCGTTCCGCCGGTCGTTGCCATTACAGAAGATGTTCAAAATGACCACCTCCTGCTTGAATACAGACCTCACATCGATGTCTCATTGAACGTTTTTCTTTCCGCAGGTCGTTGCCGTCAAAGGACACATTAAGAGGGCACTCTGACAGATCATTCCGAGGCGAAGGTTAAATTCAGTGGTGTGTTTGGCGTTCGACTGTGTGTCATGTACACAAATCAGGAGCTGGCAGAGATGCACTTCATGTACGGTAAGGCAGACGGCAATGCTGCGCTGGCTCGTCGTTTGTACCAGGAGAGGTACCCACAGCGACAATGTCCAGATCGGAAGACATATGTAAGTCTCCATCACCGTCTGTGCGAGTATGGAAAATTTCACTCTCCTGGATTGGGAAGGGGACGACCAAGGTCTACAACTCCAGAAGAACAGGAGGAGATTCTGGAGACTGTGAACAGAACTCCTTCTGTCAGCACACGAAGGTTAGCGTTGCAAGTGAATGTTCCCCATACGACTGTCTGGAGACTGCTGAAAGAGCATCAATTGTATCCTTATCATTTGCAACGTGTACAGGCGCTGTCACCAGCAGATTACCCTGCACGAGTTAGGTTCTGTCAGTGGTTCTTGCAGCAGTGTGCTGCAAATCCAAACTTTCCTGCCTTAGTATTATTTACAGATGAAGCACAGTTCACACGAGATGGCATAACAAATTTCCACAATCAGCATGTATGGGCGTATGAAAACCCAAATGCAACTGTTGTATCTCATCACCAGGTGCGGTTCTCCCTCAACATGTGGGCCGGTATCATTGGTGATCGATTAGTTGGACCCCATGTACTTGTAAACAGACTTACGGGGCAGGCGTACACAAACTTCCTGGAAAACACCATACCTCATGTTTATGACGACACTCCACTGATCGATCGTCAGCACGCTCACTTCTTGCATGACGGCGCTCCTGCACACTTCAGTCGTACGGCTCGCCGGTACTTGGATCGAACGTTTCCTGATCGATGGATAGGTAGAGGTGGCCCAATTGCTTGGCCTCCACGCTCACCTGATCTGAACCCTCTCGATTTCTACTTGTGGGGCCATTTAAAATCATTGGTTTATTCGTCTCCGGTGCCTGATTTGGAATCCCTTCGGAATCGAATTGTGGCACGTTCTGAGGACATACGCAACATTCCTGGAGTGTGGGATCGTGTTCGCAGGTCATTGAGACATCGATGTGAGGTCTGTATTCAAGCAGGAGGTGGTCATTTTGAACATCTTCTGTAATGGCAACGACCGGCGGAACGAAAAACGTTCCGGTGATTTTCAATGTTGTGAAGGCCATAACTCGGAAATGAAGCATTTCCGGACATATGTTGTAATGAACTATTTTGATTGTCTACATGTGGGAAATACATACCTGAAATTATGCCGTGTATTTTTGAAACACCCTGTATAAAAAACGCGCGCGTATTCGAATACACCGTTCTGTCAAAATTTCAAAGCAATCGGTGAAGAACTTTCGGAGATTTAAGATTTTGAACAAACGAACATTTACATTTTTATCTTATATGGAATACTCCAATAAATCTCTATAAATATAGATTTTACAAAATAAACATGTAAACAGTCAAACATGAATTTTTATTTACATTTCTTACTGACAGATGGAAATTTGTGTAAAGATAGAATTGTTTCTATTTTCTGCACAATCATAAAGGACTTGGCGAGAACCAGAAAGGATTTGAATTTATAATTTGAAATAGCAAATTTCATTTTTGATAATCAGATTTTAATTTCCAGGCTTTCTTGGAAAACTATAAAAGTATGATCATAAAGGATTTTATGTTTCTGAATTAACGGTAGCGCCTTTACGTAAAAGATTTATTGCTCTAAGCTGTAGAAGCCAAGACCATAAATACAACAGTCACTAAATTATCACTTTTCATCTTTTAGAGGTAACTTTTTCCACAAAGATAAAACCATTTACATTAAATAAATAAAAAAAAATATTATTTATAACTTTTCTGCCCATTTAGGTTTAGAAAGTTGGAACATCTACTATATTATAATGACATTCCAATTTTCCATTATCTACATGGAAAGAATTCTGACTGTGACCATAGTCTAATATATCAAAATCAACAAAGAGCTTCACTGAAATAGTTTCAGCTACAAGTTTGGCTTTTGAGTTCAAATAAAGTGTACGGTAAATGTTGATCAGCTGGCCAAAATAAATGAAAAACTACTATTTACATAGCGGATGTAAATGATTTAGGATAAAGAGATATTTGAGTTATTGTGGTTATTTGAGTAGGTTCTCCAATCCACATCAACGATAGTAGTTAAATAAAGTTTAAATCTTTACCTTAAACTGTCAAAATTGTACAGATTAACATGAAACATCCAACTAATTCTAATATGGGTATTTGTTCAATATCTTTTTGAATCTCCTCTCCGAAACTAGCCCGATGACTTTTAAACGAATCTCCTTCAATCTCGGGACAACTCATAAACCTTTTAAAATCATTAATTTTTTGTCTCGAGCATTTTCATCACATTGAAACTGAAATTGTGAATGGTGGCGAAGATAAAATCTGTTTTGATGATGTTAATGCATAGAAAAGCTTATTTCCATAATCAAACAAAGTAATTCCAAGTTTAAGGTTGTTGTTTTTTTGCTTTATTGTACATTGCAGTAGATATGGAAAAAGAAACATTCTTTGGAAGTTTGCAAATGCATTTCTCCGTGTCTCATTTTGGCTACGGAATAACAGCAGAAATAGGATCAAGATTTCAAATAGATTTATATGAAAATGTTGAGGCTGAACACACTCAAAGATTTTTTTTTTTTTTTTTTTTTAATACCCGTTTAATATCTGCAAACGGGTTTACAGATCACGACTCTTCATCTGATGCTATCTAATTGATCTGATGAAAGGCTTTCATCGATGAGACACGAAAGTATTATTATTTTTAAATTTTTGTTTATCATTTCGCTGTGTGTCCGATCTTCAGGTAATTTGCCAAAATGCATTTATAAATATAATAACTATCAAGAACTGTTTAATCCTAGCATATTGAGACTTCAATCATATATTTACTGTTAAATAAATTTCCTTATTGAAATTGTTATATCAATATTTTGATCTTCGCAGGAATTTAGAACCCAAAACCAAGACCATTAAAACAGCTCAGACTATTTATAAATCTTTAAAATTCTCAACTTAAGTGTCTCTGTTGAAGAGCTTAAGACCGGAAATTATCTTCCACGATTCCATTAAAGCGGTGTTTAAGTAACTGATAGTTAAAATAAAAGAAACAAAAAAATGTATTAGTGGCTCTGTCTTAAACTTGCTGTTGAGATACTTGGCGGACTACCAACAATTTCTTGTTTTCTTTTAATTTTTATTCTATTTACTTTTATGGTTAAGTTTTTAACCCTTAAATTAATACGAATCCAAAACTTCGTTGCCGAAATAGAATCACTTTGACTGTGACATCTGCAACAACTTTTTGAACTTGGTTCCAGCTGCATTCAGTGATAAGAGATTCAGTTTTTTTTTATTTCCTTTCTTATTTCCCCAAATTATATAAAAGATTAATTATTTGGTTTAAACCTATTAGTAAAGCCATGTTGATCTCATTACTGAGGGTCATCGAGAGAAAAACAGATCTGACCAAGAAAAGAACATTCTGGTGAAAGTAAAAGTCAGGCTATTGATTGGAAAGAAACTTAGGTTCCTCCACTTTGTTTGTAACTTCGTAATCTTTTCCATGTTGGACTTCCATTCGTTTATTGCCACCAGTTTAAAGAATCTCTCGCAATTTTAAACATGAATTCGAATTCGTTTAAGCTCCTATGGCTTCAAACAAATCTGAGGTTAATCGACCCTGATGGTAAAAATTTGCCAAAACTAAAGTTCCGAAAAATATCAGCAACAAAACACCTAAATAAAAATATTTAACATTCTTATTAATTAAATAAGTAAACACAAAATTGATAAGCACAGTATTAATTTTATAATTTAGATAAAAAACAATTTCATCCAAATAATTGTATTCAGTTTACATATCTTACATAAATAAAAAAAACGGTTCATTTTAAACATATTTCATTACATTTGTGTAAAGAAAATCACAACCAATATAAAAAAAAACCAATAACATAAAACTGTAATAAATTTTGTCGATACCTTGGTAATGAGAAATTTATTTACGAAAGTTTGGGTGATTGTAAACTATGCTTTTGTATTTAACTTGTTTACAATTTTTAGTTTTATTATATTTTGTACTTTTATATTGATTGTTATTTTCTTGCGTTTAATTTCTGTTAGTGTTTAGTTCATTTGTTTGCATTTCTATTTCTGTAGATATTTCAATTTTATTTTAACTATCTTTATTGTAAATTAGTTGCTTTAATTTAATTGTAATTTTTGTTTTGATAGATTTTTAATCTAAATTTAATTATTTAGATGAAATTGCTTTTCATCTAAATTAATAAACTGTTAATATTGTCTTTACCAATTTTGTGTTTACTTAATTTTAAAATTACTATTTCCTTAAAACCTGATTTCATAGGTAGTTGGGTTTTTTTACAGAGCTAGGTAAAATAATAGAAAAGTTTACATATAATAAATAAATTTCATTAATTTTTAATTTATATTCAGTGATCATAAATTTAATAGAAATCACTTTGTATTGAGACGCTAGTAGACCAGAGACCGTCACTACTCGTAAGAACAGAAATATTTAATACGTACTGATATTGTAATATTCATATATAAGAAGCATATGTAAGTGCATCCATAAAATAAAAATGAAATATTTTATACATAAGTAAACATATATAGGCAGTATGATAAAAGCGTCAGATCAATAATAGTTATTCCTTAGGACTCAGAAATAACAAAAAATCTACAAGAAAGTTAATTTTTATGAAATTGCGGATAGTCGCTATAGAAATACAAATAAGGGTAGAATCGACTGTAGGGTGAAGGTGATACAACTCTCTTTACGTGAAAGTGACGTGAAAAAAGACCTTTGAATTGATAGCAAAAAATGAATTAAATTACCATTAAAACTGAAAAAAATTAAAGGTAATATGTATATGATGTTTATTGTTAGTATTTTCAAAATCAAAAGTTGGAAGGATTCGATTAGGGGTACATAACCTTAGGAAGTCTGAGGGTCAATATTTTTATAAAACTATTGAGGAAGGGCCACAGCGCCCCGTTCTCAAACCCTTATATGTAATTTACGTAAATGTCTTACTAATTAATGATTTGACAGTGTCATTTATAATAATGTAATTTACATAAACTTCAAATTATTAAATAGTTGTGTTTCATACGAAAATTCATACCAAAGTCAGACAGTTGCTGTTGCAAGTTATGACATTTTTCAATGTATCTTTTGGCTACAATATAAAAAAGCTAAAATTCAATTTTAAGTTTGACACTCTCGGCCGTAGTAAATATACTGGCGGGCTGCGGATTGTGCACCTCTGGATTGGATTACTCATCATCTAGATAGTGATGGCGAATGCTACAGTGGTTTTTTTGTTAGTAGATTAATTAAAATAGATTATTGATAAAACGAATGACAAACTTATGAATAATAAATAGTAATTGCAGTTTCTCGATGCTTTTAAACTAATGTTGTTCCCATTCTCATTTATTTTAGGGTTAAATTTAAGCTTTTTGTAAACCAATTCCTTGTAGGGTACAAATTCTGTAGATTGGACAAGATTTACGAAAACGACCGTCGTTTTTAGTGATTGGAGGCGAATCAAGCCGAGGAGATAAAACCATCAAGATTTGATCGAAAAGCGGTCCCAGTGATCAGATAATCGTCGACAGTTGAAATTTATGCACAGAAAAATAAGAGTAAGACGGATACATCGATCTAACGTGGTTCTGGCTACTTGAAAAAGCAATGACGTATCGGAAGACAGCGAATAATCTGGATGCACTGAAATACTGATATCGAAACTTCGTAATTACACTCCAGCATCGATTTTACCCGTACAAATGAAACTGTTCGCAAAAGAAAAGGAATGATAGGAAGGCTGAATCTTTTCTAATGTAGAAACTAAAGGATTAGCAGTTGTGATAGTTGTGATTCAGCTACAGCACTTTCTAGGTGTTAAGTTTCTTTCTGCACAATCTCCCAATTACAAATTTAAATTTCAATACAAATTTCTCATTTCTTTTATTCCTTCATCTACGTCTTTATCTTCATTTTCTGAATGTAACAAAGTGATGACGCTGATGATTTGTTGGAAGTTGTTCACAGAAGTTCAATTTCGCTACCAGAATTTTTTTTTAAGAGGTTTAAGAAATCAAATTTTTAATGCTCTCCTGAAATTGTATAATTAAGAGGATTAGATTTTCAGACGATTGAGCCTTTTTAATATCTATAAGACAATCCAAAACAAATAAGATCAGTAGATATTTTATATTCCATCTCCACTCCCAATAACTGTTACAATTACCTTTGTAAAAAACAGAGAAATTTGAGTTGGAAGATTAAGGAAAACTTCAATTTTAATGCTCCAGCGATTAAACTATTGCAAAAATTTGTCAATTCTGTTGTCTAAGTTCATGGAGATAATTTAGTAACATGAATGTACTACCCTGTAGTTGAAGGATTTCTTTACATGAAGGTTCAACAAATTTGTTCTCAGATATACAAACACTAATGTACATCAACATTCCGGTTTAATCATGCTCTCTAGAAATGATTAACAACCATGATAGAACAACAGGCGAGTGAGTTCTTCATTAAGTCAAATAATATTGCGCTGATATAGATCACATTTGCCACTGCTCTTAACTGACCAAACTATGGCTTAAAATGGGATATAAACTGATCACATAACTTCCCAATATAGCTTTAAATAGACAGAATCACGAAAAGCCATTTCCCAACTGTACTAGCGCTAATCTTCATAACAAAGTTGGGAGGACCTACGTTAAGAACAACTTTCAATTGTTATTTACTTATTTTGATAGAACGATTTCTTGGATCAGTCTCTTAACTTCGCACCTAATTTTTCAATTTTTGATTTTAATAGGGCCTCTCTCTCTTTAACAGACAGCTTCTTGTGACCCTGCACGCGCTCCTTTCATTTGTCGGACGATGCTCTCCTTGTAGCCGATGCCTGATCTTGGGAGTTGGCACCAACCACCCGTGAACTGGAAGATTACAGCCTCAAATGCACTCGATCGATGACGGATGACCTTTCACACCGGATCTGTGGCAGTAATTTCAGGGCCAGAGCTAGGAGCAGAAAGGAGGAAGCAAAAGCCACCGTATATTTAAAGAAGGAGTCAAAATTGGTCAGGGGAGAACGGAAGGAAAAGGACCATTGCAAGGACCTAACAAGTTTCTCTATTGGAAAACACATTTTCAACTAATACAGTATTAATGACTGGAGTTAAGAAACATTGATCCCCTTTTATACGTCATTTCTAAAAAAAATGTTTACTTTTTAAATCTGTATTAATTTATTAGAATACAAGTTTGATACATTGGAAATGGCCCCACTTAGATTTTTAAAAACTTCTAAATTTCTTTTTCTTTCTTTCAGGTTTTTCTGGATTACTTTAACATCCAGACAGTCAATAAGCCATGTTTTTAACTTTCTATCTTAACGGGAAGTAAAATTCTGGGGAAAAAAAGATTTTAATTTAATTAAAAAGAACAGAAAAACTGATCAATCGAAGAAAAAAAGAACTACTGACCTACCAGTGCACTGTATTAGAAAACATTAAGAAATGAAAAAAGTCAATTCCCAATTTAATACAAACCCCTGCCACCCCCTACAATTTCCAATCTAAGAAACACTTGCGTTGTTATTATTGATTGGTGCGCAAATGTATTCAAGCCGTTGTAATTCAAGGGTCAAATACAGTTTCAAGCGATATCTATAATGAGTTCATTCACATTAGTTCTAGAGTTTTACATTCATTCTCAGCAGTCGATTCATTATTCACTTTGCCCAACTGCTGGTGCAAAGAAAAAAGAGACTGACTTCCAATAAACTTTACTGAATTTTTAGGAGCATTTAATCAATATGTAATTACTATAAATATAAATTTATTTCTCAAAATGCCCCTCGCCTTAGTACAGGCCTGCAACCACGGTCTCCAGTCCTCCGTAGTGTCCATGCATTCTCGGTACAAAGATCATTTGAAAGCTGCGATGCTTGTATCGGGTTTAAAGCAAGCAAAGCTTCAGCTCCAATAAGGGATGTAGGCTTGTGATGTAGGCTGCCACTGACTTCATTTCCAGGAAGTTTTGTGAGTGAATCAAGCTTGAATGAATTTTGCTTTGTGATTGCAGCGGTGTCTGCTGAAATGTCCATGGGTATCCATTGAACAAAGAATGATTGAACTGGCAGTTACTTTCCCGCTTGCTTCGAGAGATATATCGAACAGATTTGGCATAAATACGATCGCTCTGCTTGTTCAACTTTTATTCTGCAATGTAAATGCTTCTTATATCTGCAGGTCCGTTCCGGTTAAGTAGAACCTTACAACAAGAATTCTGGTCTTCAGTGCCTTCAGCATCTCTTGGTGTTGTCTTACCATGATGGTGACCAATTCTGGATCCTTAGTATTTCTCGTTGTGAGGTATCGATTTATGGTGTTAAACTCAATTTCTTGTTACCCCAGTGTTCTTCAACTGCCAAAATATTTCGTATTCAACTAATCCCGTTCAACTAATAATGGAATATTATAGTATGCTTTCTTAAGCGTAAATTAAGGAAAAATGAGAAGAAGGTATTTCAGAGATTGTTTAACCGATATGTAGAAAATTAAACGAGGAAGAAGATCGGCACGTGAAAGTACATTGCTCTTAAAACTGATACATTTGCGCGCGAAATTTGTACTAGAATTTACGGGAATTTACTGGATATAGATAGATTTCAATTTTGCCCTATTTCCTTGACGCGGTCAAAAGCCGTTTAAAATCGGAAGTGATCTGGACCAAAGTCGGATTTTTTCCCCGAAATCACGAGGCCCCGGGCACCAGGTCGTTGGACTCGTGGGACTCTAACACGGGAATCCTGATAACTCCTCTCTGCGGAGTAGCTAAAAATGAGCTTTGTAAAAATAGTACAATGCGACAATTAAAAGATAAAAGTTATTCAAAGTTATCTAATTGTAATAAATTCCAGAATTTAATGTTTGTAAGTTATTCTGTCCATAAAGTTATCGTTAGACGACACTATTAGAAAACTTGAAGAAATTGTTTGAATTACTAAACAACATGTACGTAAAGCCATTCAAGATAAAATATTTACGATGCATTTTTTTTCAGTCGAAATGATGATGTGGACCTGTTCGTTTGTGATCCCTACTGATTTTGATATGAATTAACCCAGTAGTTAATAAATGTTTTTAAAACCAATCATTAGGACTTCGCTTTTCATTAATAGTTATCGTGTTTATTTTGCGATACTAAATTCTCTCTTAATCTTTTATTAATTTTTAGAAATCAGAAATATTGGCATTGCTGTCTTCAGGCAATTCCATTTTTTCCCTTCAATTTGTTTTTTCTTTTTTTATTTCTGATAAGTTCAGAACCCTGTTGATGTGCTTAAACTTCCAAAACAAAAGATCAATTCTCTTTTTCTGCATCCTTTTCTTCTTCAAGTTCTTTGTTTCTTTCAAAATCTTCTTTCTCCCTCATCAACATCATCTTTTTTTCTTTTTGTCAGAAGAAGAATAACTTTCTGATAATTCCTTTCTTCTGATGATGAAGACAAGGCTCTCTGTTCTCTGCCAAGGACCTGCTGTGAGTTTCTTTGTACTTTCATTTCCTTATGTTCTTCCATTACCAGTAGATCTTTTGAATCACAAGGAATCATACTTCTTGATTCAGAGTTCCTTAACACAGCTCCCAATGAAAATAAGCTCTTAAACTAGCTGAAATCTACCCACACAAATAGGAAAGACTTAATCTCAAATTCAAGGTAAATTCAAACTGATGTCAGTTTGTAAAAATAGTTCTAATTTTAAGGCTTGGTTTGTGATATTAGTGAATTGAAAGCTTATATTTTTTTTCTTATATCCTTTCTACTTATTTGCATTTCAATAAATAGCAGATGTCAACTTCTTCAAAAATATATTGAAAAATATATTCATTTAAACAAATTTTCGGAAATGTTTCTTTTTTCCTTTTTCAAGTTATATCAAACAATAAATTATAAGTCAATATAATTTAACAATAAATAACAATAAATTAAATACATAAATTAATATCTAATTTCATCTCGTTATTTAATTTATTGATATAACTTGAAAAAGAAAAAAAGAAAAATTTCCGAAAATTTGTTGAAATGAATATATTTTAAAATATATTTTTGGAGAAGATGATGTCTGTTATGAATTGAAAGCTTGTAAAAATTATTTTTATAGTTTATCAAGTACGAGCAATTGACTTGTTCTCTTGTTAATTGTAATGCAATTTAACTTTAAACAATAGGGAAGAATGAAATAAATAAAGCACAGTGTACTAGAAAAATTCTAATAGTCCAATTGATAATTGTCCAATTTCTAATTCTAATTAGAAAAATTCTAAATATTAGTCTATAATTTAATGTCCTAAATATGGAGAAGCAGTTGATATTTTTGTAATCAACAGGACAAAAATGAAAAAAAAAAGTAGCAAACAAACAAATTTGGGTTGGCCCTCTTCACAGTCAGTGCCTCAAGGGACATTGTTATAAATAATATAGTCAATCAATCAATAAAGTAATTTTGGTGTCTGATTGAAAAACAGGAAATGTTTTATTGGAATATCGGTCTACCTACTTTGAAATAAAGAACTCACTGAGTGGTATTTGTTGGCTTGTAAGAAGACAGAGATGCTGCATAGTAATTCTTCTCAGTACTCCTTCGATCGCTGCCAACGCAATTTATTTAACTAAACATCAAAATTCCGTATCTATCTGAAAGATCGCAGCAAAAAAAAAAAAAATAAGTGTCTCCACGATATTCAGGGCTGACTCATCGAAAAGAATTAGGATTTTTTTTTTTAGGTACTTATCGGTATTTAGGTGGAAATATAAGTGTAAAAACTTTCATTTCCCGTTGATTTTCACCTGTGAATCTGGGTAGTAGGTGTTTTAAATCGACAGTGACATTCAACTGAAAATGAACAAGAAAAACACAGAGTGAGCAGAAATCTTCAAATGCACAAACACCATCAACAATTCTTACCAGCTCGAAAATATCACCTACCATTGCATTGTTGCGAAGATATTAATAAAATTCACTGCACCCCAAAAATCGCATGAGCAGTCACTGCCTGACACTAGTAGTCAGCGGGAAAAAGTGAAAATGGTAAAAAAAAAAAAGTTTCGAAAACAGTACAATTATCGTCACTCATTTCCTGACATTACCTTATACTTAATTGTAAAGGAGATGGTCTTAATTTCCTGCAAAAAGAAGAATTTTGATACTTAAGGTCGTCGTCAGTTAAAGATGTTCTGTGAAAAAGCAACATGTTTGCTCATGTCATGTCTTTTGATAAATCAATGTTCAAATCTTGAAAATGAAATGGATCTTTACTGTTAGCAATCAAAACTTCAGTCATTTCTAGCACTCAAAAGTCCTTTTACTTTTAACGTTAATGTATTAAGATACTTCCTTGGTGATGAATTACGTAAGGTGAAAGGAGATGTGACGTCACATCCTGATGCCGACCAAGTAAGAGACAATCGTTCAAGTCCTGTCTTTAGAGGTCATTTCAAATACACTGAGAAGGACAGATATTCATTTAGACTTACAGTTGAATAGCTGTTAGTACATCAAAACGACTTTATTCTAATGGAAATGGCCCGAATGTTTCGGTATTTAATAGGATCATTTACATGGTTAAATAGTGGATTATTTAAACGTCTCTCTGGAGGAAGATTGTCTCGAGTACGAGCGCTACCCTGGATGAATACATATCCTTTAGTGGTTAAAGAGAATACATCATGCTTTTTCAAGCTTTTCCGCATTGCTGACTGTGCTCGTGGGATTTAAATATTAGCTAAGTCAACAAGTTTGTGGACACATTGCAGTGTTCATTATCTTTTACCGAAACAATGTAATGAAAAATAAACTCGATTTTTTACTGTCTTCGTTTACAAGGAATTCATGGAGAACTCCTGTTTTATTAACACGAATGTTAGATAATCGTTGTTCATGGATCAATACCAATGATATCTTAACGTTTGTGTATTTTTAGAAATCGTATGTTACGTAAAACAACCATAGCGAAGGTTATGTTTTTTACCCTTTTAAAGCAGGACGAGCGAATCGTCTTCTGATCGACCATAGGAAAAATGGATGTACAGGAAAAACTTTAAAACAACGTGAGCTATTACAGAAACTTTTTCGAACGTAATTAGGATCCAATTATGCTGAAGTTTTTAATAAAAAAATAGAAACCATGGAGACTAGATCGTAATCTTTAAAAACAAAACAAAAAACATTCACAAAACTTAAAAAACTTGAATGTTCTGAGACAAATCAGGAAAATTTGACCAATTTTAATAATATTTTTGTTAAAAGAATATGAAAAACTGAAATTGATCATTTCGTTGAAGAAAATCACCAAAACACCTTTAGATGACAGATTAACAGTCCCATTTATTTTGCCCATAAGATAGTAGCGCTAATGTTATTTACTAATAAAATCGCCATAGGTTATTTAACCATAGATTAATTTAAAAAACTCTACAATTATTTACCTTCTAATGTAATGTATTTAATATTACTAAAACATTTATTCTTATTTGATTTGAAAAATTTTTCAGGAATTTACGTATTATTCCTTAAAAAATATGTTAATGTTGCATTTGACGATCAGATAACCCAGAAATACATAAAAAAAAGATTTTAAAGCCTTTGCTTTATAAAGCAAAGTACGTATTATCTCATATTTAGAAAGTACGTATTATCTCATATTTAGAAAGTACGTATTATCTCATATTATTTTGTTTTAAAGAAACAGATTTACAAAAAAGAAAAACCTAAGTAACAAGTGACAACAAGGAAACGTTTAATTCTATCTATGTACAATCTTTACAGTGTTGTTTTGAATTTTTCAAAATGAACTAACATATAAATTACAAATCGTAGGAAAGCAACAGAAAATTAGTTAGGGTCTGCTAAGTAAGTATTTAAGGAGATGATTCCTAAAGCTTTAGTTCCCTAAGAATTAAAAGCACGAAGTACTAGAATGTAAGCGATAAATTACAATTAAAAATGATTATGTTCAAAATTAGTCTATATTAATAAACAATTACTGGAACTTAATAATACTAACTATGGTAGTTACAACTGCACAATTCTTGTTACTATCTACTTGGTAGTTAGAAATATCTATAACTTATTTAACAAAATATTCTAATAAATATCGCAGTAGATGTCGTTCAACTTTCACAAATTCACTTTACAACTGCATTTTCTTTTCCATGTCTTTGTTACTGCTGTTTTATTATACTTTTATGTCATTGTAGAAGAGAAATGTCTGAAGAATCCATTCATTCAATTTAACTTAGGGTTATTTGAGTTAATGACATAAGTTTATTTCATTTTCATTTCGCAGTAAATTGTTGCAAAATGAAGAAAACAGAAAGGAAATGGAAGAAAGAGGTTTAATATCCTCTTTCTCCATTACTATTACTTCTCTTGTTTCTTAAATGAAATATACAGTAGTTGTAATCTCTGATATTTCATTCGATTGGTGAATAGGTTTTTCTGTAATTTTATTTTGCAAATAGCATTCCTGTTTCAGACATAACATTTCCACTAAAGCTCTACTTTGATTGATTAAAATACATAATAAAAAGTTAATCTGAAAATGGAAGATAGCCTTATCTTTATTAACCTCCAAGATAGTATTGTTTCAAGATTATTAGTCAATTGCATCTATTTATCAATAGATCAGATTCATTTTATTAATATTGATAATATTGATAATCATTACATTCTTCAAATACAAAATATTCAAAAGAATCGAATATATAAAAATCACAAAAAATAAAGTTCCTCAATAAAGATTCATTGGAATTTCATGCAAAAACAGAAAAATTATTAAAATAAAGTTAAAGCTTGAAGTACAAGAGGACAGAAAAGAATTTTTTTTATCAATATCAAGAGATCTAAGCTGTTCTAACTATTGACTATTCGAAGGTTTGCTAAGGTCACTTAACCTTACATTAATTCATTTATCTCAAAAGTTTTTATTGTTTTTTTAACTTTTTGTCTTGTTACTAAAGATATTCAGATCCTATGAATGTTAGGACAAAATATTAGACTCAACTTCCACGTCAAAACTATGGATTATTACACTTCCTTTTTTGCACCAGAAAACATACGGGTTTGGAGCATGTGGATTATTCAGTCCTGCGGAAGAAAATCCGAAGGAAAAACAATGCCTGTTATTAATGAAAAACTAAACTTCTTCCTCAATGTATTTAACACAAAAAACACGTAAAAACTTCTTCTTCATCCTAAACATCTTTAATCAATATTTCAACTTCTTTAGCAGAAGTTTTCTACAGGAAAAAATTAAGGTAAGGTGATAAGGTTACAGTACAAGCAAAGGCAGAATTTTTAACATCATGAGTTTTATTCAAAGCTTTAAGAGCATTTATGGCCACAGGTCTTTCTTGTGGATGCAAGATCACAGGAAGTGTATTAAGGAAGAATTGTATGAGGTTTAATAGTTTTGTTGTTCAAGAAAGATTGGGTCATGAATGATTCCATGATTGTTTATATTTTGAATTCTGTTTTAAGTTTTGAGATAAACCTTAGATTTTCTCTACACTTTCTGTAATTTTTTCCGGAAGAAAACTTCTGCTAAAGAAGTTGAAATATTGATTAAACATGTTTAGGATGAAGAAGAAGTTTTTAAGTGTTTTTTGTGTTAAATACCTGTTATTGCTATAGAGAAAAAATATTCTGTAATCGACTAATCCTACTATTGGAAAGTTGACTTACTGTAGGATTCCTGGGACATAGAATATTCTTGGGCCTGTAAATTGACGTGACTAGGATGTAGGACTGCTTTATTGTAAATCAGTCATAATGCCCATCTGGCGTTATTCTAGTGAATTGCTCTACTAAGAGTTCGAAAATCTACTTTCGTATGTAAGGATGGCATTCTTCAATTCTCAAGGTTAAACAATCCCAAATATCATCTGATGGTTTTTTACAGGAGTTCGTTATGTATCTGCATAACTGCTGGGTGTTAATCATTCAAGTCGATCCAAAATTAATACAAAGTATTATTTTACACAAACAGTATATAAATAATAAAAATATGTTATTTTATTAGGATATGGGAATTTGTTTTGTAGGTTCACATCTCGAGTATTTAAGTAAATAAATTTGTCAATAAACAACGTTTTTCTTGAATTTCCATCAACTTTTTTCCAATTTTTTCTTGTAAAAAAAGAAGAGTAATTAAGCTTTCGATTTGACGCCATCTTAAATTAGCCATAACAAAAGAATTAAGAAAGTTGTCAGTCGATAACAGACGGAAATTAAAAGAAAGTTAAGACAGGAACTGACATCATTTTAGGAACCACTTATTAAATGCTTAATTTTATTTGATTAAAGATGATGGCGCCTTAGTTCCGACTCATCTGTCTCGTGACAAGGGAAACTCACTTAATTGACGTTCGATTTCTAGTGACTGACAGTTTTTTTAATTAGGCCTTCGCATAATTTGTGCTCAAAGAAGAATAATGTCATTAGCAGGAACAAATGCTTCGCCAAATAAGATTAAGATAATACCTTCTCTATACTTGTATTATCCAAAGGAGTAGAGATTATTAAGGAATAACTTTTCATTATTCTAAGTTCTCTCCGAGTGCACTGGACTTTTTTAAGAATTAATATTGCTTTTTTCAGAAAGGATTTACACTTGACATAATTTTTTTCATTTATGTCTCGTATTTTCACACAGAATATTGTGTGCATATGGTTTGCGAATTTCGGTGGTAATAGAATTAAGTAAAAGCGCGATCACACATGTCTTGAAAGAGTAAAGCGACAATGGACTTGTTAAACAGCCGCCAAACCACAAACAAGGAATATGGACGTAAACAACCTCACATTGCTTTTACAACCTCACATAGTTTTGCACCAATTTGATGTCGGCAGTTTATTTATTTGCGAATGTTCACTAAATTGTGATTCGCAGTTATTCCTGAAACAGAATGTAAAACGATCGTTCCATGAAATCTTGTGTGTAGGTCAAAACATTCGTATGTCGGAACATGGGTCTTTGTGACACACTAGTACGGGGTAACTATAGTCTAATGTAATAATAAATGAAGAGATCTTTTGCTTTGCCATCAGCGTTTCACCAGCCATTGCTAATAATAAATTGCACAAACACTTAAAGTGCAAAAGTAACATCAAGTTCTTCCTGAAAAAGAAATGTTAATTCTTAGTTCACTTTGAGTCCAGTGGACGGCCACTCGAAAGGATTTTTTACGTAACTTTGGATCTATGTAAGTCAGGGACCGTTTGTGTTTATATCAAGCGCCTTTTTTTTACCTTTTAAGAATTTGCATCGTTTACCTATTGATCATACAATTACTTTCACTATTTTACTTATTGGTTGCGTTTTACTTAAAATTCGGGTGGTCAGACTTCAGAAATAACAATCATTCTGAAATCAACTTTAGTAACAGCTGTCAACTTAAAGTATACGAACTGTCCAATCTTTCCCGACAACCTAACCTATTTTTTTCAGCTCCTCAGGCTGTTGCGTAGGAGGATACAAGTGGCCTGCTTTATATCACTATCGTACTTACGACATTTCATTTGTAAAAATAGAACATCTCTGAAGTCATGTAAAAATTAATTAATTAATAATAATTACTAATTTAAATTAATTGAGAACTTTTTTTTTATTTATAGAAATTTATTGTAGTAAAAGAAAACAAGAACACACAAACAAATAACTAAACAAAACAAAACTGTTTTACTGAACTTTTTTTGGGTATTGTATTGGGAATCGGAGACACTTACTACTTCGAGTTTTATTGACCTTTCATCAGTCCGATCCGCCCAGTATACCTAGCTTCTTTTAATGTAGAAATTATTATAGTTAGACAAAAGTTTAACGTGCGTTAGTACATTTTTACAGTAAAATAAAACAAAGAACTTACATAACTACACAAACACAAATTCACTGAGCTGTTTTTGATATTTGTGCTGGTAATCGGGGACAGCGCTGTTTCAAGGCTTATTGGCCCATCATCAGCCCGACCCTACCAGCATACCTTAGCTCAGTGACATGGGACGAATAGACAAAACGGACAAACACACAAATCAATGACCCCTGAATTACAAAAACATCAAAATAAAATCAAGAATAAAAAGGGGTGAATAATTAATCCCCGCTAGCGTTTAGCTAAGCTTCAAGGAATTAATTCATAACAAGGTTAGTAATTAGACAAAAGAGTGTAAATGTTATTTTTAAAAAAATGCATAAACTTCTTCTAATACTATTATAAAATTGAATGAAATGGAACTAAGCGATTCTAGCGCTCTCAGCCAGTGGCATAGCTAGAAATTTTGGACCCTAATGCCAATGTGAGCCAAGCCTCCCCCCCCTCCCTCCGTCAGAAGATCTTTGATGGGGGGGGGGTGAAGCATAAGGTCTAGGGGTGGGTGGGCACCTCTGCTATTTAGATAATATTTATATACTTTTAAAAGTATATATCACTACCGGTTTCCCTCTCTGATTAAGTGAAGTTTTCCAAGTGTATTTTTCAAGTGTTTCACTTGAAAAAGCTCTGCTCAGAGAACGAAACCGGTAGTGATATGTACTTTTAAAGTGTATAAATGTCTTTTATCCTAGTCATGTATGTTTATCGTTCTGTTTAATTTTTTATCGAAATATGCACACATTTAAAATATTTAAATTAAAAATAAAGTTTAAGTTTTAAAAAATACAAGCATTTAGTATTGAAATCTATTTGTAACAGTCGGAAATTTGTTGCCTTACAACGCACTTGCGAAATTACATTGTTGCGGACAGATTTGACCAAGCAACAATGCTCCTGTTGCCAGGCAATGCTCGTGCGAGTTGTTGCGAAATTCAATTGGTGAGCACGCTCTCACACAATTGTTTTAAATAATAGAGAAGATTGAATTGTTGAAAAGAAAGAAATGCTAAACTAGATAGCTTGTTTATAGAATAAAAGCATATAATTTATTTATTGATGCTATTTGAGAAATAATTGGACTGAGAAGTTGTAGTTATTAAAATAGGTTTCAATGGATAGAAATTACGGACGCTCCGGAGACTGGTGGCTCCCTCAATAAATACATTTTGGGCATCCACCTATTATGTGGTTAGCTTCACTGCAACAGCCAAGTCCCTTGAATCAGGTGAAGTGTTTACTTTAATTTGCACTAACTTAATAACGAGCCTGGTACTATAGATTCACAAAATCCCCTTGCAATAAAACAAATTCCTTAAAACTTTGTCTAGGAGATTTAAAAGCTTACATAATTGAATTGAAATGTTGGATTATTTTGGAAAGTTGTTTTCAACGGCAAAATCTTTCCTTACAAAGCAGCAGCTTAACAATTAACGTTTGTTTTGATTTCTTCGATTTTCTTTTCAGACAGCAGATGGCGCTGTGCGTAGAAACGGATTATTTCAATCGTTTCTCATTAAGCCATCAAAACATAACTGAGCCCAGCCATAGAATGCTCAAAACAAACAAGAACTCTCAAATGATGAAATAATGGATCCACTTTACTTTCTCGTCACACCTACATTTCATTTGAACCGGGATTTAGACATTGAAATAGGAAATTGAATTTCATTTTGCATTGGAAAATATCAAAAAGAACTTGAATACTACTTCCCTTAACATGTAGCTTTTTTTTTTCTTTCTTTGTTTATTTTTAAATTTTTAATTTCTGCTGAATTTTTACAGTTGAAATTTTCTACTTTCTGAACAAAAGACTTCGGTTTCCTAATGTTTTTCGTTTTCATAATGTTTTTAAAAAAAGGAGCTTTTTTTTTTTTGTTCCTTTAACGTCTTTATTTCTCCCTAGCCACACAGAAATATTCAAGCACAAAATGTTAGTGTTCTTTTCCGCAAATATACATATTATGTCTTAAGAAAATCTACGTTTAGTTGGGAAGTTATTAGGGAGAGAAACTAACAATTTTATATAAATAAATATATATATACATAGACAAGGATTTATGAATAATGAAAGTAATGTTTTAATCCAAGTGCCTGAGACCAATTAACAATCAGAGACCAATAAACAACGTAAATAAAAACTTGTTTGTTTATTGTATTTTGTAGTAACTGTAATCAAGTATCTCACAAAACATTCATGATGGAAATGGATTGTAAATATTCATAAACAATATTACTTCTCTATTTACACAATACGTTTCGTGACTCCGTCCAAATTTCGGAGCTTATTCTGTGAACCGTAAATTACATCGCCACTTTTTTTAAAAAAATTTTACATTAAATTTTACATTACATTATTAAATTTAATTATATTTATACATCCACGGAATGGAAAGAAGGAATTTTGTTTTTTTGAAACGTTGCGCGATTAATATTAAGTGCTTCAAAAAGATTGTGTTTCCTGATACAGATGAATTTCTTAGCACAAATTTTACCTTTGATGTTAATCCTACCCCTTTTACCAGATCCAGTTTTTAGATACAAATATTCTTTAAGTCAATGTAAATACATGATTATACATTTTTCAACCAAACTCAATAGACTATTCCTTTAGTGTAATTGGTAATATTTTTTACATTTCAATATTGTTGCACAATATCAATCTTTCTTACTGCAGAGGTCACTCTCTGAAACACCATTTCAATACAAATTGAATATTTCATTCTATCATTGTAACCCATGTGAATGCTAACAGCCTGTAACATATAAGAAATCAAAGAGAAAATAAAGATTTATTGGATCACTGGCAACTACTGTTGTAACGCATACTCTTTGCAATAAACTACGTCTTAACAGTCAATAACAACCTTCGAAGAATGAAAAGGCAAAGAAACTTCGCGATACAAAAGTAAGAAGTTTTTGCCAAATAAAAAGAACTTCTTCAAAAATTGGACTTGTGGAGGTTGTGACGCGCTTCTTTGCCTTCTTTCCTAAATAAGGAAGCTCATGAAATCAGTTAATATCTGTATTATGTGTGCGTTTCATCCCCATTCATAACTTTGAGTCAGTGACGATCATCTTAGACTGATATTTACGGATTAGACAAGATTTAACATTTATATTTGAAAATCTTTCCGAATGGGTCCCTGCTGAGAAATTACGCGTAAAGATGACAAGATTCCGACAGAAAAGTACAAGGTGTTCATAATTGAAGTTCACATTTCGAAAGATTGTAACTGGAGAACCAATCTCCGGAACGACTTCATATTGTGCGTGGTGATAGAAAAAAAAATTGCTTCCGAAAGTGGCCACCAGGGCGATATTTGGCGCTGTAATATTGTTATTGGTTATTGGTTGAAGTTATTGGTTGAATTATTTCAACAAAAGATTTAACTGTTGTATTTATGTTTTTATATATTTCTGGCGACATTTCGAGGGAAATTAATAATGAGAACCATGTGGTTTGAGGCACGCTTGGATTGGATGAAAAATAGAAACATCATAATCATGTGGGGTTCCTTCCGATCGTCAAGTTAGCGTGGTAGTACTGTAGGTGTCGTTAGGTCGCTAAGAAGCCAATTCACTTATCCAACACTCAAGGAAAAGCAGAAATGATACAGATGTAAAATATCAAATTGAAATGGACTTACTGAGAAATGGGTTGGATAAAGGCACATCCGTCCATCGAAGAAGTCGAACTTCAGGAGAGAAATAGGGAATCCTGATACAGGACAACACCGGAACAGCTAAGAAAAAAATAAAACAAAAAAACTATGATATTGTTTTTCAATTAAATGATACAGTTAAAAATTTGGCTAAGATTATAGTATACATTAACAAATTTCTGATTGGTTGTTGTCGTTCCATGAATCATTTTCAAATAATCTGATGAGTTTAATTAATGTTTGGATTGTGGGTGATTACTGTTGGATGATTTGCGGGCTTCCACTAATAATATATTATCATTATAGTAAATTTGTTCCAAAAGTATTAATAATTTTTTAATAACTTCGTTATTTTAGTGATAACGAAACGAACCCTTATCTGGAATTTAAAATGATTAATCTTTTATTTATTTATGTATATATATTATTTATTATTTATATAATACTAGTTGCGACCCGTGAAATATTCACGGAAGTAAAAAAAAATTCCACATTTTTGAAAAACACAAGATTGAAAAAGATGTTCTAAGTTCATTTTTAAAAGCCATGACTTCCGCAACAGCCCACACATAATTTGAGTGACTAAGCCAAATAAAAGAAAATAAAAAATTGATTTACCAGTTTCAACAATAACAATAACGAATGTCCAACAGCCAATACCAATAATCCTGTCTGGCACGTGCTTCGTCATTCTCCCCTACTTGTTGAGTAGTGAGCGAGTGGCTATACAGCCGAAATTATGTAAAAACCGAGGTTTTACAAACTCTCTGTTAAATTTTGACCATGAACTTCATGCATTTCAGTGTAAACTTCATTTATGTGGGAAAGAAAATTTCAATACGCTGATAATAATTGTGTAATCGCGATCCGTTGAGGTAAAATGGGAAGAATATTCGAGGCGCCATGTTTAAACATGGGCGTGACGTCATGCCAACGCTGCACTGTGATTGGTTATTTCAAATTGCAAATTTACAAAGATCCGTACAACTTTTGCCTATTAATAGGATGATTAAGTTTGGGATAAGTTAGAGAATTCTTCTATTCTAATATCAAGTAAATTATTACCATGACAACGCTGATAAAAAACATTTCTCTCTTGTCTATGACGAGACAAGAGTAACAATAACAACTGTCAAATTGTAGGTGGAAATGCTTCTGAACTCCTGTAAGTGTTAATCTAATTTCATGGTCGACCAGATTTAAGTTTTCCCCTCTGGTGGTAATTCCTTCTTTTGGAAACTGGCAGAAATCACCTGCACATGTCAGCGTCCGTGATGTTCTTACAACTGGTGAAGATAAGAGGAAGGTAGTGGAAACCGTTTTCTTTTGTGGAGAATCTAATTTCCTGTTACAGTTGCACACAAATGACTCCGTTGTCGAATATAATAGTCCAAGACCATCTTGGTACCATCCTTCCCTCTTTCCATGCATTTTTCGAAAAGTCTCTTCTGACTTTAGAAAAAGTAGAAAGAAGTGAAAAGAAAAATGACGAAAGAAAAATGTGTTATCATTGTGAAGATGCCATGATTGTGAATAGCAATGAATAAAAAGAATTAACTTTTAAATATAATTAAGGCCTTCACATTTAGGTTTGTATTTATTTCAGGATAGTACTATGTATTATTTTTAATAATTTAATATTATATGGACGAAATTAAAAGCTATCATACTTGCTTGAATATTTTTTTTTTAAATTTAAATTTAAAACATTAAAAAATCTTTAAAAAACATGTACTTGAGAGCCAAACCAGGTTTCAACCTGTTAACAGGCCTTCCTCAGTGAATGGCAAATGTTGTATGCAAAGGTATAAACCCATGTTACATTATAATTGTGATAAATTACAACATCCATATATATCTCATCAATTTCAGTAAACATATCTAATATTCATCTAAATTAATATCTAAATATTGTTTATTCTTCTGACTATTCACTTAAAGAATGAAGAATATCTATTGTTAGACGATGTGGAAGATACATAATTAAAAAAAAATAGGCTAAAAATAGATATTATAGATGCCATATCCATCGTTAACTGTCATTTAGTAAATAACCATTACTATTCTTATTTTGGTATTGCGTTAATTACAAAACGTAATGGTATCAAAGCTATTTTGATTCTTCATAATAAATAAAATGGAATTCTTTCTTTTATGGTAATCCTGTTACTGCCAAAGAAAAGACAATTGAAAGAATCCCCGCAATTTTGAATTTAAATATCTTAAAACATTTAAAGATGTTAAACAAACAGAATAAGAACCAAGGCACATGAATAACTTGCCTTTCTGATTCAATTATAGGAAGGAATCGGGAACGGCCGTTCGTCGTCCTGCATGGGACTCATCAGCCCGATCGCCTTCCCCGATAAAAGACCTAGAAAGGCGAGATACTTGAGTGGAGGTCACCGTCACACCTGGCAGTGACCC
Organism: Thereuonema tuberculata; assembly: GCA_023159025.1. Classification (NCBI taxonomy): domain Eukaryota; kingdom Metazoa; phylum Arthropoda; class Chilopoda; order Scutigeromorpha; family Scutigeridae; genus Thereuonema; species Thereuonema tuberculata. Next base: position 49,640,478 of record JAFIDM010000179.1, read on the forward strand.
CCGAAACAAGAAAATCAACAACAATAAATGCTGTGCCAACTTGCACAACAAAACACCTTTTCCTAAAGAAAGATAGGATAGAAGGCTTTTTAATAAAATGAAATTAAAATTCCTAACAAGGTGAATTAACCCAGAAATAAATTTAACGTGCTAGAAAATTTATAAACAAACAGAATAAGAAACAAGGTCAGCACATGAATAAATTGCCTTTCTGATTCAATTATCGGAATTATCACTGCCAGGTGATCGGTGACGGTGACCTCCACTTAAGTATCTTGCCTGTCTGGATCTTTTATCGGGGAAGACGGATCGGGCTGATGAGTCCCATGCAGGACGAAACGGCCGTTCCCTATTCCTTCCGAATAAAGGCAATTTATTCATGTGCTGACCTTAGTTCTTATTCTGTTTGTTTATAAATTTTCCAGCACATTAAATTTATTCCTACATTAAAGATGTTGTTTTTAAAAAAAAATCGGAATAACCGTCCTATATTGTAGCACAATAATGTTAAATATGTAATTTTAGCATAGGAATAATAGAAGTAAAGGATTTGTCATTCTTCTATTTTGCTTTTTTGGGGTTGGAAGCTGTTGATGGATTGGAAGCTGTTTTGGTGCTAGTTTTCTTTCTTTTTCTATATTATCAAAATAAGTTTGCCACAAATGTAATGATTATTCTAATTTGTTGCTTAAAGTATTTACTTTAATAACATTACGAATCTAGTGAATAAAGAAGTTCAAAGATAATATGTGCTTTATCCATATCAACATACTTAGCAAAGACCTGCCCAATTTTTCAGCTTTTTGTAAAACAAAAAAAACCTAGTAATGAGAAAAAAAACTAAGTAACGCCGCAAGAAGGTTATATTTGATGAACGTATTTTCAATTAATACCTAAAAGCCCCGCGAACACCATGCAATTTTTCAGCAACTTAGTCGTCCGATTTTGACGTCACGAGTTGATATAAACTTTTGTCAAACCCCGAACACCATGCAACTCGACATGAAGTCGGCGGTGATAGAAGGAATCCCATAATGCAATGCGCTTCCCAAACCCGACGAGGAAAATCCGAAAAAAATCAAGGTTTTGAAACCTCTCTGATAAATTCTGCTGCATACAATTTCTGCATTTCAGTATAAACTTTATTTATGCATGACAGAAACTCGCAATACTCTTGATATTCATTGAGTACGAGTATGTCTTCGTATCGAAGCGGCGAATATCATTTTCGACGCCATTTCTTCCATGGCTGTGACGTCACGACTGACGTCTTCCAACGCTGCCCTGTGATTGGGTAATTCCCAGCGACTTCGATGCAATTTTTCGAGTTGCAGGTGTACGAACAGCTCGAGTCGGATAACAAAAGTTGCAGTCAAGTTGCATATAAACGGGCTCAAAACTGTCTATGTCAACTCGTGACGTCAAAATCGGACGACTAAGTTGCTGAAAAATTGCATGGTGTTCGCGGGACTTAAGAAGTAACAATAAATACACAAGAGATCAATGAGTTCTGGAAATTGGACTTTCAACAGTAATTTCTCTGCACTGCACATGGCTTCAGTGAAAGAATTCAGTTATTCATCCATATTTAAATTTCAAGATATACCATAATAAATCCATTCAGAACTATAAATATAGCTGTATATTTACATTAATAATATTTCTATTCATTTTTCTGTTTATTTCATGTGCACTGTTTATTTCATGTGGTGGAAATTTCATTTCCACCAGTAATTTTAAAGAACACTTCGAATTTAACTTCTTGTATAATACCTATACACCGCAGTAACGTATTCTTTGAGTCCAATTCGTGGCTCCAGTTGGACATTCTTTGGCGACATTCTATTGATTTCGACTGATACGGAAGCATATTCCCATTATGATTCAACTCCGCGATAGCTTAGGAAGATAGCATCTTAGAAGTAAGAGAGATGTAATACGATTTGCCATCTCGCTTAAGAAAAGTCCTTAAATAAACCACATTTGCTAAGACTTTATAAGTATGAAATTGATCTTGATTACATCATCGAACAGTTGATTTATATTAAGGTGTCAGTTTAGAGAATGGCAGGAAATAATTCGTTTAGTGATCCAATATGGCTTTCTTATTCTCCTGCTTAGTTGTTTCGCCAGCTTGACAGATAATCTATTTAAATAACCAAACAAAATAAATCGAATTTTATTGTGAGCTTTACATAGATAATCCTTCTTAGTTGCTTCTTGTCATTGTCGAACTGAGAAGCACTTTCACTGGAGTTATCTCATCCACAGTTTCATATTGCTAAACAATTAAATTTATTTACTTACTTAATTGTCAGTTGAATACTTTAATACTTAAAAAAATTAATTATATTCTAATTAAACTTGAAGTTTACATTAATAAATTTGAAATCATGCCATGATTTGAATTACCATGATGAAAATACTTTATTTCATCCTTACTCATGGCGCAATGATACATCATCCGAGTGATCCGGTCACTCAACAGCTATAATGCAATCTTCAAAACCTGTCGCCTACTTTAAATTCCTAAATTTCATTTTAACTTACGATTATTTAATCCTTAATCCTCATATCATTAATTATATTTAGTAATTCTTGAGGTTAGTCTCATTCTGTCTGTTGAAGAAAATTTAGTAGACTGTACCAACTTTCAGACAAAATAATGATTGTTTTTTTGTTTCAAGATCCTTTGGTTGAGTTCGGAGCGAAATCGATTTGCAACTTTAGATTGAAACTCAACTAAAGATTTGCTCCTGTTTGTCATTATCAGACCAACGAATTACGTTCCAATTGCAACATGACATTTGAATAAACATTTGAATTGTTGGTGTATGTTTTGGATCGTTGAAGGTCACATGTCTCTGTCTGTATTTCTGAAAGAAAAAGTTGAAAGCATACGACCTTAAAATTTATATATAAATAAAAGATTACAATAGCCGTGCTGGCGTGGCCGTGCGGTTTAGCCGGCGGGCTGCCGTTGTGGCCGATGCGCCAGTACCCGGGTTCGAATCCCGGTGGTGGCATGGCTGTTTCTTTCTTCTTCTGTGTTTCGTCCGTTTCCCACCTGCGACTTACTATCTCAGGGTTATCCTGGACGGGATATAATTCTCGTCCCCCCTTTCTTGAATTTCACTAGCCTCGCCCTGACGTTGCAGGTTGAGCTAGTTCCGTGGTCCCTAGTTGGCCAAATTCGATAAAAGGAAGGAAAAGATTACAATAAGTATACTTTGACTTATCATGAATCAATCGACAGCGAACAAGTTTATTTTGACAAGATGAGAAAGTCAATAGCCCAAAGGATTCCACTCATTTTCTATTCCAAATTCCAAGGGTATTAATACATATCTCTCCGTGGATCATGTTTGTTTCTGCATCCCACCATGCAACCAAACTAAACAAAAAAAATCATGAAATAAAGTTAAAGTGCCCAAAATAATCATAAAACAGTAAGGCAACAAACCACAAAAGATTTCGATTGTGGTTTCGCGACGGGTTTGTCTGGCTGATGAGTTCATAAAGAGGACAAAACGGCCGTCTCAGACTTCGGATGAAAGCTTAGGAGCGAACTCTTTTGATTTTCTTTTGCGCCTATTGTTTTATATAAAAAAAAATCATATTAGTCAAACGTTTTTTTTTAAGAAAAACAAATGTTCCAGACGCCATTACAGAAATTTTAATCATCAGGGGATTCTCGAACCCAAATGTAAACACTGCAATAGAGGAGGAATTTTTTTTCTGATGATTCTTATTAAAACAAGACAAAAAAGCGAATTTGACGAACTGCAATAAAGGATCGTCCGAATGAGCTTCTATAAATGGAAACCCCAAAGTAGGATTTATGATGAAAATGTGGATTCTAATAAATCATTTTCAAATTAATTAATAATTAAACAATTTTTAAATTACAAGATACGAAACTGAGAGACGACTTCCATTCGTTACTCATAATCACCCTCTGTTATTCTATAATTTTTATTTTTCGGATGGATGAAAAGATAAGAATCTACCATTGAAAATTGCTGATAGTTTTTAGTGTTTCTGACAATTAAGACCATCAAGATATTCACTCTAGCGCTGTAAACCTTCAAAAGCACTTTTATTCATTAAGGCAGGAGCAAAAAATAAGAAGATATTTGCTTAGTTACAATTTATTGCTATCAATTAATTCGAAGTTTAGGAAGTTTAGAAAGTAATTGTTAATAATTTCGAATTTTTTTCTGTTTTGTCTTTTGGACAGCTGGATAACCGTCCATTTTCACTTCTGAATTGCACTTTCAAACGACAATAACAAAAAAGAACATAATTAAAAGAAATCCTATATATAAAAAATGAACTTATAAAGCATATTATTCACAATGTTTCAATCGCATACTGATAATATTAGCCTCTACATACGTATCATGAACTGTTAATACCGGATGCCAACTTTATTCACAAGTATGGCTTCACCTTGATATTAGAAAATAATTCATTTAATTTGTCACAAAGTGTTTGAATCAAAGCATATTTAATTTCTGCAGAGGGAGCCCAACCGCATAAAAATAAAAGATGTACCAAAAACGTAAATCTTTCAGTACAGAAATACTGTGAATGCTTTGAAAAGTCTTCGAAATTACGCGGACACTAGTAGAAGATGGATGAAAATACAAAAACCAATCAATCTTAGCGAAAGGATAAACTAAACTAATTACATTTTTTATTAACTAATAAATATTTATAATTTACAGCTTGCTACATAACTATTTGTTTTCATTGTTATTTATTTAATAAATCTATTCAAACAGGTTGTCCAAAAATTAAGAGTTTTTACGAAGTACCTTAAAAATTCGCCCAGTAGTTTGATGTTTTGAAGTTTATTATTATTTTTTTAGGGAGATAACAGGGTGTCAAGATCAAAGTAATCCTAAGCACTATTTAAATTTAGCCCAGAAATGGTTGGTTGGTTGGTTGGTGTTTTATGGCGCAAAAGCAGCTGCGGCTAAGCTGCGCCAAAGCCCAGAAATAAGAACAGTACCGAGAATGAAAGAAATCGTTCAAGCCATTTTAGCGTTAAGCAATATACAAAGCTAAAACTGAAAGCTGAATAGTAAAGACTTCACATAAATGTCAGTTAAATCATTTAGCATATTTTTTAGCAATAAATACAAAATCTTAGCTAATTTTGGAAGAGATACAATCTCATTTTCATTTTAAAGCAATTTTGGATTCTCAATTGATTCTTCAAATAAGTAATGTACTATAAATAATGCAACGTAGTTGATTGAAGCTTTCGTATAGTTCATATTTTATATAATAGCTAACATATTTATAACGGTGCTATATTCTAATAAATTTAACTTTAAATTTTATAGAAAAGATAGCAACGAATAATTCATGTTTCTCATTTACAAAAATATGAGATTAGAGGGCAATCGATCTTGTGCATTCTCTTAATTAACAGCGTTTCTTAATTAAGAAACCTTCACGAGTTGGACCAGAAAGTAAAGATGAAAAGATAGTCTCTTAGATTCAAAACATGAATATCCTGTTTCACTTGAAGCACTTTTTTTGTCTAACCCTTTCATACCTTTTTGCTTTTCTTGTTTCGGTCGCAACTAGAAAAGCGTCTACTGCAATTGGTGTGTCTGTATACTCGTCCTTTACACTCTTAGTAAAAAAGAACCAAAAGATAAAACTTGATTTTAACTATTTTATTAAAATTTTGGCAACTAAAGCAAAGTTTCTTTAAACTTTTTGATAATTTTTCATTCGATCAACATTTGATAAATTGAGAACAGCTGCGTTTTTTTTTATTGCTCTTTATTCTCGTCAAAAAAAAAAGATTAAATCTGAAGCCTGAAAATGCAGGACTTTGTCTATGATTTACTTTCAAACTCAAAATATAAACCCTTCATTTAAAATTCACCCTCTTTCTCCTATGAAGTGTTTGGCAATTTTCCATTAGCTATGAAGTCAAGTACTGGTCTCGTCTCTGTTAATATGCAAACTTTATTCCAAGCATTGTAATATTGATACACTGTGATTAAACCATCTTCATAAATAAATTGTTGGTGTCATAGTTTTAACAAGGAACTCAATTTTAATTAGCTGATAATTTAGTACTTAGCTAAATTTACAAATTCTGTAAACCAGAATGGACCAGAATGAATATCAATAAGAAAAAGAAAAAAATAACGTCATAGCCTCACTACTAAAGGAGTAGATTTAAAACGAATCAGGTTTCCTCCATTGTTTTTAAGTCATTACTTACCACTTGTAAAATACAGCAGCAAATTTGTTTATTCAAAAAAAAAAAAAAAAAAAAAAAAAAAACAAAGCTATGTGCAAGTTTGCTTTTTACTACAATCTAAACTGAATTTCAACATCCTCCTCAGAGAAAGAAGGGTTCGTATTTACAACCATCTGTTTAACGACAGTCGTAAAAGCTACTTCACTGCCAAGTCCTTCTTTAATGTATGACATCTTTTTTACAATGGTATTTTGATCATAGACGGATGAACAACATGTGTATTTCCTAAATTTCTACTCTTCTAACCCTTTTACAGCCTATGAAGCGGTGTATAAAGCTTTTACACCAAGTTTACAAATGGATGTTAATAGCAATTGGTGCTAACTAAAAAACAACTTTTAGTATGTTTGTATCTATTTTACTTGTAATTACCGTATTTTTTTAATAATTGTTTATAACTATTTTTATAACTTTTTTTTAAAAACACTTACTTATACTTACTTTAATATTTTCAATCTTCTTTTTTTACTGTTAAAATATGCCTTATTTGAAGATATTTGGGTTTTTTTTTTTTTTTTTTTGAATCTCGTAGTATCTCGTTAAATCTCAGAAACAGCGTTAACATTTCCACCAACGTTATTGCAAACATGTCTCCATTTTCAATTGATTTTTCTTTTCCTTTTTTTGTTTCGTTAATCTTCCATTTCAATTTTTAATAAAACATCTGGAGGGAATCGATCTTGACTTCAAATTAAAAAAAAAAAGAAAACTCTGAAACAGAAGACGTTGTTTTACGAAATTAAAATGGAAACATTGAAAGAAAACGAAAAGCTTTTGATTAAATGGAAATTACGAAGTAGACTAGTGAGATAATAGTTGAAATGTAAGTAACATTTCAAGCATTTTTCTTTGTTAATAACAAAATAACTTCAGCGGAAATCGAAACATAGTTCTATTAAACTTCTTTTGCTCGACGAAAAAAAAATCTTGTAAGTTAGTTAAATAATGAATAGTTAAATAAGTAATTAATGTCATTTCATATATAATTAATTAATAGAAATGTATTGGTCTACGGAAAAACTGACGGACATTTTTAGACATCACACGCTGTTTTCGTTGGAAGCCCAGATATTCGTTTCCTGTTGATCAGCATTCTTTACATAGACGATTGAAAGATCATTTTCAGTTATTTGAAAATAACTGAGATCTGTCTACTGTTTACTTAAAATTTTGGAAACAACCATTCAGGCATTTAAAAGGGTCATTCCAATGAAACGAGTTAAAGAACTTCCTAGCAAAGATATGTTTCATCTCCCTCAGTGATTCTGTTGATGAAACGTAGCCATCTTTCTTTTGATATCGGTGCAAATCCACGAAAAGACCCTTGCCAATGTCTTTCTGTACAGAATCCAAGTTCTGTGACATCCAAATCTTCCGATATTGCAGACGATAATGGAATGCACACTCCCAACACTTATTCCAATTTTGTCGGCAAATGTTCCCACAGTGACTCTTCTGTCTTCCGAATGAGACTGTCAACGGAAGCAGCGTTGATCGCACGATGTACTTGAAGTGGCCTCGAATCATCAGTCAACGATGACTGCCCCTCTCGGTACCACTTAGTCCATTCATTAACTCGTGAGAAAGATATGCATTTTTAGGTTACTCATGCGGCGACGGATTTCTGTATACCGATACCTTCGGTGGTTAAGAAACAGATAACCGCTCGCTGTTCAACGTTCATTGACTGTTTGGACAATATGCTAGCACGACGACGTCCTGAACCAAAGCAGACTGTTACTCTCATCACGTGATCGCATAACACTACAGAGGCGCCACGTATATTCCGTGTCGAAAATCCCTCAATAAAACGATTCGGCATTTTACTGTATAATTTGACTGGTTTTCATTTGAATAATCTTAATAGTTTAATAACACAACTATTAACAAAAAGGGAAAAAAAAACACAAAAAAAACAAAACAAATAAACTACGACTAAATTCATAACAATTTTCTTCTTAGATACTCTTAAAAAATTAAATAGTTATTGAAGAATTTACATAATGGTAGTTAATTGAATTAAAAATTTGCTTTCTTTGCTTTCACTGAAAAGACTTAGACTTTTCCAAATGTATTGCTAATATTTCCAAATTATTTTTCTTTAAGTTTATTAAGCCTCTTCCATTCGATATTGACATTCTTTCAATATAAATACAATGATAAGTGCTGCTGTATTTTTATGACAAGTTTTATTACTGTTTCAATAAGAAATGCAAAGAATAAAACAAGATGATATTCAAGTTTAAAGAAAAGCTTAAAATAACCACGGGATTAACTCTAAAGACGGTCAATGAAAGGTATAAAGTCATCTTTGTTGTACCATCTATCTCTCTTGTTATCCTCTGCGGTTTCAACTTGCGGTTTGTGAATTTGGGGGTTAGTCTCTCTCTTCTTTTTGAAGGAACGCATTTGCCAGTGTCGCATGACAGATGAATATCATCTCGGCAAGAATCTCGGGACGATAGAAGTCCAGCGTGAAATTCCATTGTGAACCCCGTTACGGAGCTCTTATCAGGCGGGTGGAATAGAGGAGATAGGTAACACTTATCAAATACAAGGCGAGGATTTATAGCCCGACTCGGACATCTCCACACACCATCGGGAACGAAATAAAGCAGTGAAATGTCGAAGGAAAAAGAAAAGAAACCACTGTCAAAAAAAGGTCTACAATCGCCGCCAGCCCCCCTATCGCCTTTTGCTACATTTTTCCACTGAGTTTTAACAACCCACTGAGGTGTTTTTCTCTTTTGAATTAAAGGGAATCAAAGCAGCGTTGAGAAGCAAAAAAAGAAAAATGAAAATCTGTACAATATCAAAAATTCTTCCACGTTTTAAGATCTTGAGGACGATGATAATAAATACAGTCTCTTTTTCCTATGTTCGGTTTACAATGCCTATCAAAGCTAATAAAAGTATCTAATGTTTGTTAGAGAAACTGAGACTCATAAAATAACTTCATTTACATCTACTGAATAGTTAATTAATGTCCTTAATAATGTAATGGTTATAATGGGTTTAGAAATTGACATTACATATCCAAATTTCGCTATCCTTTTCGACTGGGGCAAAAAGAAAATGGAAAAACAAATTCAAAATGAAATCGATGCTAAAAATACACAATAAACATTTTTAGAAATAAGCTTTCTTTTTTTTTGTTTTATTACTTTGCAATCAAATTGCTCTGGAGCCAGCTAATAAAGGAAACCTGAGGCTGCAACGATTGCGAGTCATTTTCGTGTCTTTAATTATGCGAAGAGCTACTGGACTTATCTTTCAATATTTGATGATGTTTTTTGCTCTTGAATCGCAAAGTGAACTCGACTGATGAATCACGAGAAAAAGCGAGACACGTGTGTAAAGGATCTGACGACGATCAATGAAGATTCTTTATCTGTGAAGTGCAGTGCGTCTTCAACGTTAACTGTAATGTATTTTGAAGAATTTTGCATTGAACAATGTAGAAATAAATAAATAATACAGACTAAAAATTATTTTTTGAATTAAACAAACTTTTAAGTAAAGATTAGAAAAAAAGGAGTAAAATAATAAAAAAAATAGCCTAGAAATCAATTTGCAAAATGACAAATGGGGTAGAATGACTTTTGCATTGATGTTTGCTTTCTCCAAAGGTATCAGTTACTGCACAAACCTGTATTTCTAAAATTAATTCTTTAATTAATTAATTAATTAATTAATTAATTAAAAATTAATTCTCCAACATAAAATCCTTTCCTCGTCATCACTGACAGTTTTCCAAAGAAGTTACAGAAGATAATTTTTTAAGCCATTTTTCAAGTTGATGTTTCTTGAAAGGTAGCATGGGATTATATTGATAATCACAAGACCCGTGTTTTCTTAAAAAAAAAGTCCATTTATCAAGAATCAAACAAAGTTTGAATGATTAGGTCGCTGAATGAGTCTTATTATTTCCTTTTTGGTTCTTTTTCCATATATCTAAAAGAACCATAACTGGTTCATTTTTGTGTATTCTGATTCTTGTGGCCAGACAGTGCAATTAAAATCTTATTCCGTACAGAATAGAATTCAGAAATCTCAGTAAATCCTATAATGATAATGAATTAATAAAAAGTTTCCTTCCATACACATCTTAGGAACCTTTGAAATTGTGGTTTCCTGTAAGATTTTGTTAGATCCTGACTTTAATCCCTTTAGTCGTTAATCCTGTTCCTAAACGCCTTTATTTGTTTTTAAAGATTCTTCTACACTGTATTGTAGAATATTTGTAGAATATATTTTATCTTTGTATATTTCCTTGGTATATTATTTACATATATGAAATTCTGCACAATTATTTTATTGAATTACTTAAATATGTATAGAATTCAATTAACTTCTAGAACTTACTGTTTTATAATAGTTTAACATTTTTTTTTAAATAAATAAGAAATCTTTATTTGTTACATTTAAAAAATGACAAATTTAGCCTAAAAATAAATCTATTGTAAATTTATAAATAGATCGAAAACGACTAATAAGTTTAAAATTTTAAAGTTTTAAATTATTATATATTAAATTTGTTAGGAAAATTTCTCGTAGAAAAAGAATATAGAAGAATCAAATAAATCTCAGCTAACAAATTCCAAAAATTCATATCTATTATTTTAAAAACAGTGGTAGATCTGTTATACTAGGTTGGAAACCTAAAATGTAGGTTTGGTTGACCAGCAAATATCACCACTTCTAGGGAAATAATTAAAGCATGCTTTAGGTGTGTAGTTATGAAGGTTGAAGGATCAGCCCTACTGCATTTGAGGTGTTTTTTTTCTGTATTCTGCGTCTTGTTTTGTGAGTTAATCAAAATATGGAGACGTTGGATATTCGACAATTGAGGCTTTGAGTTTTTACGAGGCTCAGCAGCAGCTGAAGCGAAGGAGAACATATGTAGTGTCTTCGATGAAGACCATATAAGTGAAAGGACAGTGCAGAGTTAGTTTCAAAAATTCCGTGATGGAGATTACAAAGTAAAGAATGCTCCTAGAGGACGCCATGAAATAAGTGGTCTCAGCCGAGGAGATGAAGGAACTGATCGAGTCTGACCCACATCAAAGTTCACAGGAAATGGCTGAGAAATTGGGGGATCGCACAACAATTTTACGCCGCCTGGAAGAACTTGGCAAAGTGTGGAAGATGGTCAAGTGTGTAACCAATGAACTCACAGAAGGAAACAAGGCTACGCGTTACACAATTTGTTCTTCACTCCATCTTCGCGAAGAAAAAAAAAAGCCTTTCTTGAACAGAACTGTAATCTTCGACGAAAAGTGGATAATGTACGATTATTGGAAGTATTCATCATCTTGGCTGGATAAGAACGAGCCATCGGCAGCAACTCTTAAACCGCCTCTTCACCCACGAAAAATTCTTTTTTGACTGTTTGGTGGTCTACGGCTCGAATTATCCATTGGAACTTTCTTTTACGGGGACCAACCTTTACAGCAGAGGTGTATGTGTGTCAGAATTGACTAAAATGCACTAGAAGCTAGGAAAGATATAGCTTACACTGGTCAATCGAAAAGGTCCCATTTTGCTTCACGATAATGTAAGACCGCATACGGCAGAACACATCTGCAGGTAACTTCATGAACTTGGAAATGAAATTTTACCTCATCCGCCTTATTCACAGGACTTTTCACCAACAGATATTCACCTATTCAGACATATGGACAATACGGACAACTTTCTAAAGGGCAGGAGATACCTCAAAGATTGTGATCTCAAAAAGGACACTAAAGGATTCCTGCAACGCCAAACCACGGATATGTGCAAGAAAGGAATTTATAGCTTAAGACAACGTGGCAAGATTGCATAAATGAAAATGGAGCTTATTTTGAATACTATAAATTACACCCGACACTCAAAAATAGTTTTGAATATGGTCACTCCAAACCGACATTTTAAAGTTTCCAACGTGATATTAACTCGTTATTTTTCTTCATAATCAAGAAAACATTTTTGTTCTTACAAATACTTTTCATTGATTATACGGGACTAATTATGTGAAACGTTGTTAAATTCTTTTATACGGTCTCGTGATCACCTTAATACAAATTACTCCAATTAGTATGGAAAAGATTTTAAGTGGTTTGAGGTTTAGAATGAAATGACTTCTTTTAGGCTTTTATTTGAGAATTGCCACTTGGCTTCCAAATAGTTGTATTGATTTAATCAATGAAAGTGGCGTCTGATGACTTCACGTGACAACCAGATTGTTAGCTTTTTTTTTTTGCTTGTTGCTATGTAAGAAGATTTCAAATGTTGCAAGTGGAAAGTCCCAGAAAATTAAATAATTAAAATTTAAATAAAATCAATTTCATAACATTTACATTGGAGGAAATAATTTACGTTGCTATTTAACTCGAATCATTACTTCGAAGTTTTAAATATATGTTAAAATATGTTATATTTTAAATATATATTTATGTAGCTTCTTTTGTAATTTACAAATATGAACAATGGAATATTTAATAAAAATAAAATTTGATAAAATTGTATGGTTGATAATAGTATAGTGTAGTTAACAATGATAATCATAAAATGAAAATAAACTACTATAAAGGTTAATAGGCAGAAATTGTTGAAAGTAAATTATTTCCTTTTGTTCGAAAGCTTTTAAAGCAAGGCAAAAAACTTAATTTCGTAATATATACACAAAAAGTGCAGCAACCATACATATTTCATTTTCAGCCATTTCCTGTGAAACAGGAAGTGACGCTGAACGGAATTCGTAGATTCCTCAACAGAATTAATGAAGAATAGAGTGATAAGGTATAACTCACGTCTATCCGACCTATAGATTGGGCATTTGAGTTGGTATTAGACGGATGGATGGAAGGATAGAATGAAGATAAGAGTTTAGTACTTTCGTGTATTGAGTCATTAATTAGGCAATGTTACAATGAATATATTAGTAACTTATTTATGAAATGCTTATATGTTTAAAATCAAATTATAACTGAAATACTTTATTTTTTATTCACAAACTTATTATTACTGTTTTTGTTAGAATGAATGGTAAATTCTAATATTAGAGACCGTTTGCTTTTTATGTGATTATAAAAGAATTATTGTAGGCCGAGGAAGTGTTATCTAATTTCCTATTCATTTAACGAACCTGTCAATTTAATATCCCATTATTTGTAAACACTTTCTAAGTCTTTTATAAATAGGATTACAAAGATGTGACATTTAAAATGTCAGATGAAACTTATAAATTTTTATAAATCTTCACATATTTATTTCAGATTGCTAGGATAAATAATTTTTGAGTTATTGATATCATTTCATTACATTCGAGATCACATTCACATTTGGAAAAAAGTATAGTTCAACAGAATAAGTAATTCTTGGGTTTCCAAGAATCAGGCTCTTGAATGGAGATGTAGACTGCGCTTTATTTCTTTCTGTTTTTAATGTTCCATCGTCTGTATTATAACTTTTTTATGGTTTTACGAAGTTTTCAGATATTCGAAATTACAAATCTAACTTTTAATGTATCTCAGCAATCTATTATAAGTTTCAAATTCCACATGGGTAGCAAATTAACTCTACAATTATCTTGATACAAGTTTGGACGAAGTAGAAAATTTCAATGTTTTTTTTTTCCTCTACGGAACATAATGAAGCGTGCTTCATAAGTACAAATCATAACTAGTAATTGGCATTTACAAAATCGTAAAAAATTGAAAGACATAGGATTCCTACGCAAGATCTGTTTTCCAGCTTTTCATTGGATTTATATAAGATGATTTAAAGTTTATCTTAAAGCTCAAAAATGCATCTTTTCATTCATTTTATTTGTCGTAACCAGACACACTTAAAATTAATATTTTGAATGTTGTTCCTACAGCATTTGGGAATCTGGTATTCATTTCAGTTTTTTTTCTTTCCGTTCCTCATTCGATTCATCCTCGAGCGAAAGGAACATTAAGCTTTTGAAACGATTCTTACCAATTTCAAATCAAGTTTCTTTTCTTGCTTGTAGCGGAAAGGAAGTATTTATTCAACAGTTGGATTCCTCGAGTGACGACAAGAAGAAAAGAAATCCCCTCTATTTAAGCTCGTCTTCCTTCAGTGGCGTATTCAAAAGCAAGACGTATGTCTTGGTAGACAATACCCTTCCACCAAGGGTCTTAATATGCGAAACACACCAGCCATCTCAGCAGCGCATTACAACCAGATTTCAATTCAATTCAATTGTGTTTTTTTTCCCGTCTTTTTCCGAGATGAGATGGATCTACGACTTCCACGATTTGTCAAACTTTTTTTTTCTTTGCTTCCACTCGTCATGAAAGATACGAAGCAAAGAAATGAAATATACATGAGCACGACAAATAAGCACAACAAATCTGATCCTCGTCTGC
>JAFIDM010000179.1:49665987-49704929 GCA_023159025.1 Thereuonema tuberculata
GTTTCGTAATGACTTTTGTTCTCTGAATGGAATCAAGTCAAAAGTTTTAATTAAACCTTGTCACAGCCTTGTTCCATGAAATCCAATTTAAAAATAGAATGCCTCAAACACACAGCCTGTTCTTCCGTTTATTCTAAAACATTCTCAGCCATTTTCGAAGTTTATCTACATTACAAGATTACCCATTCTTCTATTTAGTAAAATTACTGAAATTTACAGTGAAAACAAAAATTCCCAGACTCCAAATTAGGGAAGTCATCGGTACTTTGGTACCGAAAGGTAAAACTTAACATTTCAAACTAATCAGAGGATGAAAGATTAATAATATTACAAAATTATTATTCTTGACTATGAACGAATGGCTACGCATGACTGCGTTTATTCTAATTACAATGGTAGTAGTTAATCATTAATAAGAAATAAGTCTCATTACAAGTGATAATATACCGGAGATGTACAATGGGATCTAGCTCTGAGGGAGCAACCACTAAAAATAGTACTTGAACTGCCCATGTGGGTGGAATCTGCTTAAAGTGGAAAAAGAAAGGGAAAAAAACTACAATCCCGTGTCTATTTTCTTTTATTTTCAAAATCTACACTAATTTCGAAGCTTTGCAGCATTTCCTTGATCGTGTTTTGTTGATGTAAAAAATTTGAATTCTTAAAAATGACTCAACTGATCCAAAAAAAATAAATACATTTATGGGATTCTTTTTTTCATTAATTTTTAATAGTAAATGTCAGTGTCACAATCAGGAACAAGAATATGGCACCTCCAAAAATTAAAATAAAACATTTTTAATGTGTAGGGGAGACCGGGGCTAGTTGGCATAGATTTTGGTTTTTGATTATTCTATTTTTTTATGCAATACTTACATGGATTCTGGTGAATGCGGCGGATAGCTTAACATTTTGACTACAAAATTATGTAGGACCCATTAATTAAATCCGTGTTTAGGTAACCCCAAAAACACTTTTTCTAAAAGTCTCCAACTATGCCAACTAACCCCGGGTGCGGGGTGAGTTGGCATAACGGGATATGGATAAGGAACACAGCAATTTTCGAAAAAAAAAATTTATTTTATCCAAAATTTTATTTTAATAAAACTTAAACAAAAAAAACTGTATGATAAATTAAATTAAATGTATGAACAAACAATGAATTCTTAGCTATCTATAGTTGATATCAAACACGAATGTAGGGATTGGGCGCTCGCTTATTTGCACAGGTGGGTTCAATTTTCGCAGAATTTAGTTTGGTCGTACCAAATTGAGTCTTCCTCGTCTGGCCATCCCCAGTTTTCCCCTTTTTTACCATTTATCAAAGCTGTGCCAACTGACCCCTACCTAGCTATGCCAACTAGCCCCACAGGGATTTCCAAAACAAGATGTATACCACACAATCCCAAACATCACAAACAAAAGATTATGATACATGCATGGAACCACAGTTATCCAATCTTTCGAAAACCGCCGTCAGCAGCACCTCAATTCGATCTACATGTTCACCAGAATAAAAAAAATTTACGATGAAAAAATTTACTCATCAGTCAGAAAAACGATAAAACAGAGGTCGTTCCTTCGTGACACTTCCAAGCAAACTAAAGTCACAGTGGATGGTGCATCTTTACATACACTTACCACTATCAAGATGTCAGCGCTCTAGCTACACGGTGGCAGGAAATAGAAGCTGTGTGCCAACTAGCCCCTTATGTCAACTGACCCCGGTCTCCCCTATTTATTGCTATATTTTAATTTTTTGGAGTTGCCTAATTTTAATCGTGAACTAGTACTAATGATCTCCGTAATGAGACCTCGCTGTTTACAAATGACTCCTCTAAACTGATGATCACCAATAAAGTGAAATGGCCGTTCTGAGATGTCATCTAGTAAACCCTTGGCCTCAACTATTCTTATTTCAGTGTCGTGTTTACAAGTGTATTTTATTGTCATATTTTTTTTTTTTATTAATTTTTTTTTTTTACTCTAAATATAAGATAAAAATATCTGCTACAAACAGAAACAATTGTCAGTTAATTTAAAAATGTTTATTTAAATAAAGCGTTTATTTAAATAAAGTCCAGCCGTAAGAGATCAGCCATAAACATACTTTCCTTGTGTCGCCTATCTTAAGCTAAAAGACATTGCTAGGAAGCCAACATTTCTTTTCTACAAAAAGCTGCAAATTTTTATTTTAATTTTTAAGCTCAATAAAGGATTTTTTCAGAAATATTTTCAGAAAACATTTTTTCAATTTTTTATATTAAAAAAAATATACATTTCAATCAAATCGAATCGTAGAATGAAGCACAAAATGAAATGAGAAACTGGTTAAGTCTGGATAACAAGAAAGGGCACGAAAAAAAGAAAGTTAAAAAAATTACGGCCCATTTATGGTCAAAGTTAATTTAGAAAGAAAATTCCCAAGACTCCACTAAAGATTTTATTAATGCAATTCTTCTTTTACGTTCACTTTTAAATTTTAATTGGTGCTTCATTAACTTTAATATTTTTCGTTTATGGCTTCATCAAGTTGCAAAGTAATGAAGTGTTCATAGATTATTATTTCCCGCCATAAAGCTAAATCCTGTTCCTTGACGTCAATAAATACAAAAAAAAAAAAACAAAAGACTAAAGATGAAGAGAAAAAAGCTGTCGAACGAATAACACGCCTACGCTGTGAGTGACTCATAATTTAAAAACTTCAAAACCTATTTTCAAAATAACTTGACTTAAAGCAATAATTGTCAAGAATTCTAGAACAAGTTCAAATGTGTCTCAAAATTTTATCAAATTAAGAAAACCTTATTACATAATACTTCTATTTTTATTGTTTTTCCACTTTTGGAAGTGGAACTGGAAATTACTTCAATATACTAAGGAACTTTCAAACGCCTCATTATGTATGCTATTGTTTGATTAATGTTTGAAATGTATTTTAATGTTGTTGTTAATGCTGGAGATGAACTGAGATTTATTAACTCTATCCTAAATGTTTCAAGTACAGTATTTTTTTTCTTCTTAATTTTCACCGTTTGAATTTACAAGAATGAAGGAAACAATTGACCCCAATTAAACCACAATCAAAGAAATGACGTCATTAGAATGTCACGCCTACCATTGTTACGCCATCATTACTGCGGCTTCAGGAGCAAAAAAAAGCAGTTCCATTTCAAGGAAAAAAAACAAGCCATTTCTCTTTTAATATATAAATACACTTAATATATAAAAGTCATTTAATTAGCTTTAACCAAATTAAGCCATGGAATTTAAAGCTAATTTAGAAAGAATCATGTTTTTTTCCCTACAAATTATCTTTGTCTTCTCCTGTTTGCTTTGTCATTGTAATTAAAACACATTCGGTCGGATGTTGTTTCAGTGGATGGGAGTTGTTTCTTATTAACGAAGAGTAAATATTGTCAGGATAAAAGAAATGCCTAAATCCTATTTTGCTTCTTGGATTTTGTTCTCAATTTTCTTTATTTTAAAGAGAAAATAATAGAAAGATAAAACGCGTCCAGATTTAAATATTTCTTTAAATACATTACTTGAAAATTTTGCACGTGCACAAAGATTACTAAATGTATTTGTATGAATTGGAAGACATTGACTGAATCTCATTGTTTCGCCTTTCCCGCTTTTCTAAGAATTTTTATTACCGTACCAGTATCTTCAGATGCAACGGAAAAAAATTCTAACAAAAAGTTAAATATATGCTTTTTTAGTCGTAAAATCTGAATTCCAAGTTCATGAAGATGAATTCATGGTTTGTAAATTAATAATGGCAATGACAAACACACACTGGTTTTAAGAGCCCCCATCGTTTCTTACGAAAGTTCAGTTAATCAAAAGGAAGATGTGCATCCTACGAGTCTTTTCCATTAATAGAATAGTCGTGCTCTTTGTTGCATTTCCGATAATAATGAAGAGGCTATTTTTTAATATGTTATTACTATGTACCGTAGTACGATGAATCCTGTGGATAAATCATCTGAAGGATTAGTTGACTCTTTTAGTTCTCTACTTCCGAAGGCTCAACAAGACAGGCCTTTCCTTATCGCCCTCCCTTACTTTTCGGGTGCCTACGACCCTGAAGAAGAATCGGGAAACAGTAAAGGTAGCACAAAACGTGTTTTACATCATTTTCCTGTTAATGGATGAATGGAATCGCTTTCCCAGGATGGAACTAAAAAGTTTTAGAATACAATTTCGAAATGTCCATCGTCCTTCTTACTTTTATCAAGTAAACATCCTACAAAACTTAAAATTATAGAAATAAGTTTAGATTGCTAAAGAAATGTCCCTATTGATTTTGATACAACCGGACCAATGTTAAAGAAACCATCAAACTACGGTGATAATTACATCACAGTAATTTTGACTACTCAAAAACTGAAACATCACTTGTAGATAAATGTGATTAAAATTGGGTTCCTAGAGTCTGTTAATATACAAATAAATATGTAAAGAAAGGCTGAGAGTTCACTAGTAGGCTTAGATGTCTCTTGAAACAGCTACTTTTGGATTCTGCGGGCATTAGATCTTGTTTTCTAAGTATTGCTTGTTGTATCGTAGAAGCCAACAGAAGCGAAGGGGAATTTAAGTCTGACTTGACTGACGTTTACCTGCTTCTGAAGAGTCATTCAGTTCATACTCTTTATTCTATTGCAGAGGGGAAAAAAGGAGGAAAGAAGACAGAAACGGAACGGCTATGATGATGATGATTCGCCGATTTCCGCGCGATTAAGTGCGCAAAGGAAAGACAGCGACGAAGAGGGGGCGGATGGCGGGGGAAAGGGAGGGGGGGAGGGAGGGCAACGCGATTAAGTAATCAGACGGGTGGGTGGGGAATAGAAGCCGAGGAAGGCGTTTATTTAACGGCGCTGCCTCCCGATGTTTATTACGCCAGGGAATCTTTGATGCCGTCGGAATGTGAATGAGGGCGCTGCTGTAAGGTGCTGTAGGGGGCGGGGGGTTGATGGGACTTGGAGAAGGGGACCGTGTGCACCGATTCACGAGAATGCTAATCTGAGGCGATAGAAGCGCGGGGCTCCCGGCTAAGTTATAGCACTCGGCGGGCATTCTTTCTTGCACACCGTAAATAACACCACGCCGTTCAACCTGTCCTCTCTATTGCCAATCCCAATACCCACAAGTCCTCTTCTTTTACCCCTCCCACCCCCTTCTATTCCACATCACTTCCGAAGGAATAAAGGCAGAAAACATCACAGAGAATTAATGGTGATGGCGTCGTCAGTAGCAGGTCCTGAGATCAGACGCCAGAGGAATTTCCAATTGGATTTGCAGTCAAAAGATTAAAAACCCAATGATTTCAGACAAAAGAGTTGTCAAGAGTAGGAAACAACGTGCAAGAAAAAATATCAAAAGTTCCAAAGAAGTAAAATAGGAATGGAAACAACTTTAAATTAATGACATATAATTTGTTAGAAAAATGAATTATTTTTTTCTGTAATTTTTTTAACTACCATTGAGCAAAAATGTGCAAAGTAACTCCGGTAACAATGAACCATTCGGCAATTTTGTGAAAAATAAAATGAATTGGAAGTAATGCAATTGTTCGTATTGAGTTAAATTCTACAGATGTTAAAATTTTAATTTTCATATTAAATTTGTACGTAAAGCTTTTGATTCTAGAATATTCTCTCACTACTGATCAAAAGAAAATCAAACAAGGTCATCAAAAGATCAGCAGAGGCGCAAAAGCTACCAGTGAAGACAAGACAGGGTTTATTATTCATGTAAATATTACAAACACACAACAATCTCTTCATCTCGACTGAATTTCTTGGATTCCGTCATTTGAAGCAAAAGAAAAATTAATGAATTCAAGAAAGAAATTGTTAATAAGAAATTAATATATTTTGAAGTATTATTAATAAACTATCCATGAAGACACCTGCAACACTGAGTGTATGATGAATATTGCACAAGTAACAGTGGGACAGACAGAGCGGAATAAGAAGTCACAGTTCAGGGATTTAAGTCATAACTTTAAGCATTTTAGGATATGTCCAATGAAATTATTTAACATATCCGTGCATTTACATCGTTCGAAAAGTGTACAGAGAATAACCATATTGTAAATATTGGAATAGTAAATGCTGGTTAATACTTTTATTTGAGATTTTATTTTGTTTTCCGTTCATAGCGTCAACAACAAATCACAGATAAATATATCAAAAAGGAAACCTTGAGCTACACTTAATATGTACTTTGTTTACTTCGTTTCCACACGAAACCGTCATCTGTTCTTAATACTTTCCTGAAATATCCTTCCAGATTTTTCTCTTTATCTTCCTTTAGAGAATAAATAAACAATATGGGAGTGAAATCGCAATTTCAAAGGCAAAGAAAATCGACGTGGAAAGAAAAGATCACAAACCATTTTAGATTAAAGCCAAAGCAAAAACAAATTGCTTTAAAAAGAGGGAAAAAAAACATAGGTTGTTTTTTTTAGTAATTATTCAGCAAAACATTGTGGAGCTCCCCTCAGGGACGGGAATTAAACACTACAATTCAGACTGCGGGGACGCGAAGAAAAAGTAAGTATAATTACAGAAAATCGATGCTAATGAAGAAAATTATCTTAAGAACGAATTGGTGGAGAGGAAAAGAAACACACACACACACACTAAAAAAAAAGACGTGGAAAGATATGTGATCTGTGATAGTTTCTGTGCTTCAGTGTTCATATTTCTTTTCTCTCTCTGATGAAAGCAGATCTCTGAATGTAAATGCTTCTAATGTACAGTTGTTATTCGTCTGGAGTTGTAAGATTTCACAGTGTTTTTTTTTTGGGGGGGGGGGGAGAAATTTTTTTTGCGGGTCCGGTTACTTCCCTGAATCTCTTAAATTCTTCTTTTACTTCCACTTTAGAATGAAAAGCTTCAAGCTCAAGAGACGTCGCCGCTACAGCAAGAATCTGGGAATTCTAATTTTTCAAAAAAGTACAATTAGACAAAAAAATTTTTTGTAAAATTTTACAAAAAAAAAAGGCTTACCATCATTGCCAGTTTTGAATTGGTTTTTTAGACTAGGTTGTGCTGGTTAGAATTCGAATCATAATATTCTAGGTCGTTCGAAGAAATGAAGGCATCATGGGCTGCATTGGCTTTGCTAATACAGGAGATATTTCCTTGTGGATAGCAGTGATTTTTATCTACTGGTTTTGGGATACATCAGGGAAGGCTAACATTGACAAATACTGCAATGTGAAATGTTAATAAACGTCGTGTAATAGTGGATTTGTGTTGGTAGCTTTGCATTGATTTAATATGAGAAATTTGTGACAAATTTAACGTATTCAGAGTGATAATTCAATGTGAAAATTATGCAAATAGCCAACTAAAACCGCACACATTTTGCTTTTTTAAATTAAGAACAAGTAAAACGACGGACCTACTGTACCGGACAACCTTATCAAGTTTAAAAAGTGTTAAAAATAAACAATAATTCACCCTTCTTAAAGGAACAATGTTCCCTTTCAGGGTTCGTCAACGAAAGAGAATCGGAGTTTTCCTTCGATGCTTATAACCGCAATTGACTTGGTGGCCATCAATGGAATAAATTGACGAATATCGTCTGCTATTAAAGCAAAAACGCTTTTAAGTCATATTGTAGGACGTTTTTTGTGGAAAGGTCCTGATTATACAATGCATGGTTCTGATTACACAGGATTCATAAAATTCTCTTAAATACTTTGATTTCCTTATTCCAAATACTATTACCTTGTTGGTTTCTAATGAATGCCCCATAATTAGTTTAGTCAATGTGAAAATTTTTGAAAATAATTATTTGTAAAGAATAGATGTAGGAGATTAATAACACTAATAAGACTAAAGAAACTAAGATGCCAAGCAGAATTGTAAGTTTTTTTTTGTTTTTGTTTTTACGATGAAACTTAAGGGAAGAGATTTAAGGAGAAGTAGTTTTAAAATAAGGCCTAAAAAAATTGTGAAAATTAGTAACTAACTGTTTCGGTCCATCCCAGAAGCCATTCTCAAAGGCAAAGACGAAACAAAACAAAAAATCTGAAAAAGGCAACAAAAATGTAACATTTTGAAATAAGATATTTGAGAAGACAGAAAAGAATTCAGAATAGACGAGGGAAAAAATGGAGGAGAATCAGGAATTAAAAAGTGAAGCAATTTCAACTTTTATAGGTTTTTTGGTAGTATGAATGAGAATGAGAATGCTAAAATCATTTTATGTAATTCTTGTAATATATAAAAAGTTATCTAAATTTCTTTTTACACTTTAAATATTCCATTTATATATAATTTATATTACTACTCTTTTTCGTGTATCCGTTATCTTAATCTGTTATATTTAATACAGAAAAATTGAACTGTTGCTGTTTTAGAGCGAAATATTTTGCAAGAAACTTTTCTCAGGAGAAACTGCAAGAAAAGTAGCGTGAATGTGTGAGACGCTCAATCGATATTGGATTTACAGCAAGTCTTCCACCGTTGGGTTGGGGCTGTGGGGGAGGATTTACCTGTGGAGACCCGTTTTGAATTGGAAATGAAGCGAAACTGGTTTATGGAAAAATTATCATGGACGGGGATTAGTGAAGGGCTTTAAGGTGGAAAATAAGAAGCGTTACCTGAAAAAGAAACAGAGGCACTGCTTCGAAGGGGGCTGATAGGAGAGCAACACAGGAATCACAATGGAAAAACCTCAAATCTTACACGATATTTCTAGACTGCTAATGTAGCCTTCAACAACTAAACCATACCAGCAAAGGAAAGACACCGTCAAAGTGTCTTCATGTAAAATAATGAGTTATTAGATGTTATGATCTCTATTGATTTTCAGACAACTTCATTATCTGTCTGAAAAAGAGCCAACTTTGGAATTAAAATAATAATAATCAAGTTAGTGAAGCGTTTATTCAAAGAAAATAAAAAGAGATAGGATTAGATTGTTTTCTATCATTGTGTATCATTTCTATTAATACAGGATTTCTTGGGCCCGATAAGAACAAGGATAAAAGAAGCATTCCAGGCCGCCCCGTAAATGCAATACTTACTGAACTGAAAAAGTACGTTACTTTTTCAGAAGAAATCCAATTAATAGATGGATGTTGTAGAGATTCCTGATGATTTGCCACAATTTGGACTCATAGATGAGATTAGACCAATAAACATAAATAATCATTAAGCCACTACATCATCGTAACAATATTGCAACGCTGATAATTTAAACTCTTCACTTTCTTTGTCCAATTTATTTTTAGTCATTTAATATTCAGTCTGAAGCTACGTATTTACTTATACTTTTCTCCACATACGTACACCCCAAATTTTCAAGCAAAATACAATTCGCTCATTATTAGTCTTAACACATTGTCATTATACAGACAATATGGAACTAATTTTTTTGAAAATAACATATGTAAATAGAAATTGGATGGTGTTATTCTTTTGTTCCATTTTGGTCCTGTGATGAAGATCAATGCAAAGTTCACTTAATGCACGTAAAAAATGTAAGAATTAAAAATAGTTTCAAAAGATCTGTGAGTTATGACATGATTAATATTTGGTTACAAAGTTTTGATTCTGGAGAAATATCATTTTATAATTATTACCAAACATTCTTCATATTTATTCCATCGTAGTAATCTTTTCTCGTTTACAATTTCAACGTTGATAATTTAAATTAATTTAAACGGACGCCGAAACCCTGGTGTCTTTATCATCAGATACGAAAGTTCAGGGAAGTTAACAACCTTTAAACTACTCATTCATTTGTTAGCTATTTACTTAACCATAAACCACTAATTACCAAATACTAATTAAGTATGAATAGGAAAAAGTTATTGTGATGAATGGAAACTTCCCTAACTTCATCACAATAACTTTGAGAGCCAAAGAAACTAATATTGTATTTTAGGTCCACTCTTAAAATACTCTGAATTCACTAATTATAAAGTGAAACATCTGTTATATTAATTCCCGGTCTTGTTTTAGCTGTTGCTCATGCGAGACCAAATAATCTTAACTGTTTTGCTTTTATTCTTGGATCGGTTTCCGATCTGTTTCATTTTTTTTGGGAAGTAAAGATTATCTTCTGAATATACCAGCGCAACGATTTATTTTTCAAAATAGTCTCTAGTTTCAGTTCACTGAAATGGCAAATACACCCAGTGGCTTTGCTGACCACACAACACAAGACTCTACGCCTCGCCTGGGCTCTTGATGACTATAGCCTGCTCCGACGAATCGCTGTTCCAACTGTTTCGGACAGATGGGCGAATTTGGATGTGGCGAAAACCCAATGCCGCCGCACTGGATCCCGCTTGCGTACAAGGACCAATACAAGGCGGTGGTGGCTCTGTAATGGTATTGCTGTGTTCAGTTGGCACACATTAGCATCCCTCCTCATACGTCTGCATATCTCTGTGACCGGTAACCACTAAGTCATCATTCTTGCCGATCATTTGCACCGTTCGAATCCTGCATTTATGACGACTGGTACGACCTCTTTCAACAAAACAATGCACCACCGCACAAGGCCACAGACACTCGATTATGACTAGAGGAGTATTCCTCTGAGTTTACCGACATGTCTTGGCCCCCGCGTTCGACGGTTTAAACGCCATCGAACACTTCAGGAATCTACCACCAATGAACATTACGATATTTTGGGACACACTAGAGGATGCATGGCGTTCACTTTCTCCTTAATACTACAAAGCGCTCGTGTTGTCCATGCGAAGTCGTGTTGCTGCCGCCTTCATAGCGCGGGGAGGACCTACGCGATATTAGACAGCTATCCCCGTTTATTTGGCACTTCAGTGTTTTTAAGAAAGTAATAGTCATACTCCAATGTTAATTTTATGTTACTTGTATTTATATATATGGGTATATATGGGTATCTGATGACTATTATTTATATTCTGGTGACAAAATTATAAATTAAATGATAGAATTTTCATTTGAACTTGATAAACATTGATAATGATCTAATAATTAATAAATACCAACAAATTACTTCTAATTTTCACATCAATTACTTTTTTTTAAAAAGCTTAAAAATTAAGATTATTATTATATAATTAATATTTAAACTGAATAAATGATATATGTAATGACATTTTTTCTGTGTATATATCTATATATGTATTTTTATTAATGATAATCTTTAATGAATTTTCTGTTTTTCTTTCTTTTTCACATTTTTTATAGACCTTTTCTTTCTGTAACATTTTTCTAAGATCACGTCTTATCTGGCAGCCAATCATCCTTCGTTTCGTCTTATTTTCAAACTAATTTAAGAATAACAACCAGCCGATAAAAGGCCTCCAGGTCATGCATGTTAATCTTATTGGTCTTATCATTAGCTATTAACATGGAAGCCATCATTTCACTCAGCGACTGCAGCGCCACGTGTCGTCTGCTGCTTAAACTCTAACTTTGAAGTTTTCACAAAACTTCTTTTGAAATAGAAAATGGAAGTATTAGTTCTCGAAACATTATAATATTTCCAATAACATTAAAATAGAAAGATTCCTACTTTTACAATCACATGAATGTTTAACAATAATAATAATAATAATTATAATAATAATAACTTATGTTTTATTGAAATATTAAATTTTTAGATCTAATAAAATATCAAAATAACCATAATAACAATATAAATAACGAAATCCCGAAACAACAACGAAAAGTATCACAAATCCAAAAATGTCATAAAATTGATTTTTTGATATCTCAGTCCTTAGCTAATGTGAAGACATACAATGAAGTAATACTATTTTTAACCATACAACACCAATTCTAGCAACCTAAAAAATATTTAACGAACAATTAGTAAATCGTTCATTATCTTTAGATCATATAGAAGGATTCCTAGACATAAAACATCGAGTGGCCTAAAACTTTTATATAGCTTTAATGCTTCCATGTCTCAACTAATAGCTCTTCCCAAATATCACTAACCCATTTCATGTCATCTCTAGGTTTCCTTATTCTCCGATGGCTTGAGACAATCTCATTTCTTTATGATTTCCTTGATTCCTCGGTTCTTATTGTTTCTCTGGTTATACTTTTTGTTCCATGTTTCTGGATTTTTTTGTTACACACTTCTGTTATATACTTTTGTTCTAGAATAGAATTTTTCCTGTTATGTATTTTTTTTATTGATTTGTGGATCTCATTCCTGTTACTGACCTTTATGTTGATAATATTCATCTCCATATTTTTCTTTATAATGTTTTTTTTTTTTTTTGTCCCCTTTACTTTAATTCAGAAAAATGCAATTTTTTTGTTGGTCATTGCATTGGATTGGTGAAAAACGTTCGTTCGGTTTTTAACCGAAGACATATTTTTCAGCTTCACCAATAATTTTATTGAACAACGTCTTCAATGGTTTGTTCCACTACCTTCTGCCATCTTTCTGGCAACTTCATAATTCCATCTTCCCAAAACTTTTTATCTTTTGGAGCAAAAAAATATTCCAAGTGTTTTTGATGTCTTCCAGGGAATTGAAATTTTTCTATTAAGAGAATTTTGTAAGGCTTAAAATAAATGGAAATCCCAAGGTGCAATGTCTGATGAATGTGGCGGATGAATCACAACTTCCCAGTTAAGCTGTAACAGTTTTTGCCTGGTCACCAAAGAAACAAGCTGCCTTGCGTGACTATTTTCTTCCATCTTCACTGTTAAACTGGCGACACAAAATTCATCAATTTTAATCAGTCTTTGTTTTAAATGCACGCTAATATGACAGCTATCACAATACAATCTAACAAATGGGTGTCGAATGACGTTAAAGACACCTAAGAGCTAAGAGAGCTAACTTACGTAAAAAAACGCGAACGAACTTTTTGGCCAACCCAATATTAACAGTTCTTTTTATTATTTTAAATTGTTTTATAATGTGCAAAATGATATATCATATCACTTTAATTCTTTGTCAAAATCTAGCAATAGTCTTTAAAAACTATGTTTTTAACAGAAATATGAAATAAATTTTTTAATTTATTATCAGTTTTTTTTTGTTTTTTTTTTACTGAAAAACTTAACTGTCTTGCAAAAATTTGAAAAAGTTTTCCGTTTTATTTTCCAAACACTGAACTTATAACGGAAAACAAAGAAACTGTTCATTGGATCCTTGTTAATCCTAACAACAATCCACAAGAATAGAAACCTATCAACTGTATAAATTAAGAAAGAACAAAAGAACCTTACGTAAATGAAACATTTATTTGTAATATATTAAATTAAGAAATACTACTGGAACTTAACTAAATAGAGAAAATTGATAATTTTAATTTTATTACAATAATCATTTTCATTCACTAGATTATCTCATCTTTGTACTATTTCAAGACAAAACCTACTGCTGATGTATTTAAGAAAATATACCCTGAAATTTGAGTAGATCTTCTTCAGCAGAGACTGAGTCAGTAAAAGGTACTATAAGTTTCTCTTTAATTTCACTAACGTTTAGGCATCAGAGTTCGCTTAGATTCTTGTCGATATCAATTGTGTTGATGAGCGTTAGTTTTCAAATGAGCTGTTACAGGAGGATCTCAATTTGTAAGACAGCAGCTCCTATTAGCGTCACTGTTCCATAGTAACTTTTTTTTTTAGATGTTTGCACTAATTATCGATGACGTTGAACGGTGATCAATACGCCTTTCCTCATCTTCTTTATTTCACGAAGTCTCATTGGAGCAGAACAGCAGTTCCCAACCCATGAATTTTTAATAATACTCAAACAAAAGCAGTCATCTGTAAATATTTCAGAGATTGTTAAGAAGTCTTTGTAAAATGAAGGCACAGATGTCCATTCAGACGTAGCCCACTGATCCGAAGTAAAAGGACTGGATTTGATTTATAGAGCTGGCAGGGGGTGTAGTTCTTTCTTCTGCTACTAGCCGGGTACCGTTGCTCGCTCCGGAATCCTTGCATATATAGCATTAAATAAAGCCTTTATAACAAATTAATATCGGAGAATATACGATTTCCCAGCCCGTTTGGCCTTCTCCGCTTAACTCAGGTGTATTGGCGCCACACACTTCATGGTCAGTTTGCCAGATTATTCCCTATCAAAGACAATTTACAAAATTGTCTTATCGATTTCAATCGATTTCTAACGATTAGTTTGCTGTTCTAAACTTGGTATATGAACAAAACTACTATAATTTAAAATTTAATCTTTTTACTATTTTCAATCGTTAAATGAGGATAATTTCAAGTTTTCGCACTTGATCAATTAAATATTTAAATTTTAAAAAGTTATTTTGTCAGTCATTTAAAAGAAAAAATCAAAACACATTGATGATTACGAAACATGTTAGGTTTTATTACAAAACTTCATTTATAAATAACATGTTTTGTGAAAATTCTTGAATCATGTTCTAAAAGATTTCCTTGCTCCGACGTTTTAGTAATTTGTAATTTGACATTTTGCTTACAGAATGACAGACAGAATAACGCTTTTATAATATATAATAATAACAGCCGGTTACAGTCACTTCGCTCTGGAACCCTTGCATTAAAAAAACCAAACTTTATTTACAAAACTCTTTCGAAAAATTTTTTTGGTTTCCAAGATGTCGCTTTTTAAAGGGTCAAATTTTGACTTTTTCTCAATTTAAACGAAAAGTATAGAAGTTAGAAGAGACCATTATATTGAGAAAATGTTGGTATTTGAAAGTTCTATCGAACGATGTATCAGTTATTCACAAACGTTTCTGCGTTTGCGAGATACATGCAAAAAATGTGATTTTTCGCTTTAAATTTTTGGTTTGGCGCCAACCCGCAATACATCTGAGTTATCCGGATAAGCCACAACGGGCTGGGAAGTCATATATTCTCCGACGATCTCAATATTAATTTGCTAAATAAATAAAGTTTGTTTTTTTAATGCAAGGGTTCCGCAGCGAACGACGGTAACCTGCTATTATTATTATATACGGTTTTATAAAAAACGTTATTCTGTCTGTCATTCTGGAAGGAAAATGTTAAATTACAAATTACTAAAACGTCTGAGTAAGAAATCGTTTGGAAAATGATTCAAGAATTTTCACAAAACATGTTATTTATCATTAAGTTTAGTAATAAAACCTAGTATGTTTCGTTATCAAAAATGTATTTGTGTTATCAAACACAAAATATTAACATTTTAGCCATACATAAACCACCAAACACAAAGAAAGGTAAATTTACTGAAGAATTAGAGAATCTATATTTATAAAATATGAATATATTAAACAACAGCAAAACTATATAGATCTTTAGTAAATATAGATCTTTTCAAAATGAATAAGAACAATGCAACTCAGAAAGACCTAAAACTTTATGTGCAATAATGGTTTCAAAAATTGTCTTTACGGAACACAAGAAACAACTGTACAATTCATGGAAATACGAAAACAAATATAGATCATATTTTCATAAATAAGCATGATATCGAAACACCAGCAATAATATGTAAAGAACGATCTCGGATAATAAGAGTTGAAAATGAGAAAATAACAGATCCAAAATATAATCTATAAAGAACTGATCAATGAGGTTAACAAAACAAAATTCATGAAAATCTACATATATAAAAAGAAAAATTCTGACTCAGTCACTCACTGACTCATCAACGCCCACCCCAAAATCTTGGACCTAGAAAGCTGAAATTTAGCACAGAGGTTCTCTTTATGATGTAGACAAGGAATAAGGCCGGATTTTTCGAAATTCCCACGGGATAGGGAATAATCTGGCAAACTCACCATTAAGTGTTTGGCGCCAACCCGCAATACACCTGAGTTAAGCGGAGAAGTTACAACGGGCTGGAACGTTCGTATATTCTCCGATTTCGATATTAATTTGCTAAATAAATAAAGTTTTTAATGCTGTATATGCATGGGTTCCGGAGCGAAGCGACGGTACCCGGCCAGTTCTTTCCGAAAGCAGTTTTCTAAGAATAGATCTCGACAGGATACAAATATGTTTCAACAATTTTTCCACTTAATTAATTTTCAGAAACTTCACTCTCCAATTTCTTTACAGTGGCATCCTGAGATAGATGACGAGAGAGAATACCTCAAAACATTTCTTTCCTTAAATGCTTGAAAGATCTGAAACTTTTTATCAAAGCAAATTCTCGATTAACGGGGATGTGAAGCAGCACAGGGGACTGCACAAAGAAAACTTCAGGAGATGATAAAAAATATATTTAGGGATGTAATATTGTTACACCATTTCCCTTTCCGGACTACGATCAAGTGCAACAGAACAAATGGAAGCGGAGAATTTGAGATTTAGACGTATTTTGTTGAGTGTTTTTCTTGTTACTTTTCTAACAAAAGAAGGCTCATAAAATCAATGTGGCTGAATCTATGTTCCTAATAACTTTTGAACAGTTGAATTGAATGCTACATAAAAATAATTACGCTAATAAATTTTTATGCTTAAAATTTGATTTTATTAAAATTGATTTTAGAATCTACTAATGATTTTCATGAAACGAAAATGTTGTCTTTGGATTATAACAGATATCATCTTAACTGGAAACTTATGTTTTTACGAATATAAAAACGAAGAAAAATGAAAATGAAAAAAAAAAAAAAGGAGTTACGTGGAAAGTAGGTTTTAAGTTCTTCAGGAATTTCTTGGAATGCATCATTTTAACATTTTGGTTTGTATTGAACCAGTTAAGTACAATTTAACATTTAATTTACATGTTTTCCATGAAACGTTGATATGATAAATCAAACCTTAAAAAAATCACCCTTTCAGTTTTATGTCTTATTTTATTCTGTATTCTCTTAATTTTTTTCATTAATTTAGTAATTTTTATTTCTAAACTGATTGGCAGAGCACAAAATTATAATAAATCAGTCTAATCTACAACATTGATCTTCGTGGAAAAAGAAATACCTTTAAGAAGTTATTAAATTAATTAACGAGAAGATGAAACGCTTATGAATTTACTTTTTTAAGAATGAAGTTTATTTCAGTATTCATAAAATTATCAGAGTTATTCATCCCTTTTGTTGTTCAAAATGTTTATATTCTGTTTATTATCAAGATATCCATCATGTTAAAACGTTTCACAAAATAAACAAGATACTGAAAATCTCATGATCATGAAAATACATCAGTTTGTAATCAGGCAATATTTAACATTCCTTGCTTCTGTTCTTAAAATGAACAAAAACAAGATATTTTAAACAAACTTGAAAAACGATAAAAATGCACAAATTCCTTTGCTTTCACGGCCTTTAGCCACCATCGACGGCAATCTGAGACAACTGTTTCGTCCTTATTAGGAATCATCAGCTAAATTTAATCTCCATGATGAAGCTCAGAATGCGTGAAAGCCAATGGATTCTTCTCCCGCTCTCGGAAATGGGACAGCGCAAAAGCAAAAATCGCTGTGAACAGTACAGCGTAATTACCTTCGCCCGCTAAGCGCTGGGCACAAAAGGCATTTAATAAAAGGATGAGCCAAACGCATAGACGAAAAATTAATACGTAAGAAGGTTTAACGTGCATTAAATATAACACGAAAAAGTAATATGATGATTCCTAATAAGGAGGAAACAGGGGTGTCCCAGATTGCGTCGATGATGGATCGAGGATGAAAGCAAACGACTTTTTATCATTTTTCCGTTTTTCATGTTACATTTAATGCACGTTGAACTTTTTTACATAAAAACACTACCTTACATCGATAGTAAAAACAAAGAACAAGTTTCAAAAGCCTTTAAGTTTCAGAAGCTCTGTTCTAATCTATTATTCTAAAAAATCACCATCATTTACTCAGAAAATGTAATTAAGTAAACCTGGAAATACATTTCCTGTACAATTACGATGATTTAATGAACTGACATCTCCACACAACTACTTATAATTAAGATAAAATAAATCAAAATAAAGATATTTTAACATATATTATGCAAAATTACATAAAATATCTCTTTATTAAAATGTATTTGAACCTAATAAAATATCTTATTATAAAGAAGTTGCGTCATTATGGTGTTTTTTTCTTCTTTTCTTATGTTGTTTTCTTTTGTGAGATTTTATGATATATAGTAGGATTAAATTTTCGAAATTGTTGTGCTTCTCCATATGACTTACATGGTTAAAGAAATGATTCCGTTCTTTGTATCTGCATTTCTTCTCTGCTTTTTCCTTTACCATTAAACTCCATATATTAAATTAATTGCTACCTGACTGGTTAAACATTCGACATGTGACTCTGTGGGCCTGTTTCGTCTTTTGTCTTTCTCTGACATTCCATTCATTCCTTCCATCCAAAGTATTACATTCCTTTGTATGTACACGTTGGTAGAAAACAATATTACTACGTTGAAAACCAGAATTAAAAGACTGATCCGTGCTTCTGAATGACATCGTCATCAACTATCAGACCGTAGCCTGCTGTCAACTACTTTCACTTCATAACTAAACCAAAGGACAATTACAATAAAATTTGGAAAGAACAAATAAACTGATATTTGCATAAAAAAACAGTAAGAAGGGTTCGTAAACCGGAAATTTACTGGAATTTGAATAATCAATTTTGATTAATTTTTCACCCATTATACCATTTCACTGAAGTCACCTTTAATTAAAGAATGACACTATTTTTAGTGTCATTTTTAGATTTTTTTCCCTTTTGTTAAAATTCTGTACAATTTTAAATACCCAATATTCAAACTCTGGAGAAATATTGCTAATTTATTGTAATTTTTCATTTATTATGATTTGGTTTTAATATAATACTTCCTACATATATATATAAAAAGAATGTCTTTGTATATTAATTGAAGTTAAAGTATCCTACTAACAGGTCTTTACAGACCCTTGGAGCAGCTGGAAGTTAGGCTCCATCTTTTCGTGACCTAACGGGACGAAGTTAAGGTCAGGAGGTCAGCCTGACGCCCGCCCGCCTTTAACTCCCGGGAAAGAAACCCGGTACCCATTCTACAGAGGGCTGGGTAGACCCTAGGACCCGTTTGGAGGAGAAAGGAGAGTGGAAAAATTCCCGCCCTCCGCCGAGGCCGGGAATCGAATCCGCTACCTCCAACCCGCAGCAAAGCGCCTTAACCCATTCGGCTATCGGGCCCACTTATATATTAACACAAAACATATAAAATTAACTAATTAGGCTTCTGTATTAAATATATATCTTAAATTTAATTTATAAATCTGTTTTGTTTGTTTTTTTTTTTAACTTTTTATTACGTTAAGGTAAAGTTTTTACATCAAAAAGTATTTTTTCTTGATTGTGAAGCAGTAAAGGAAAGCTTGTCCCACAATATACTGTGGGACAAGATATCCTTTTAATAATCTCAAGTCGTCCATTAAGTTATTGAAAAAGTGCTGATTGTTTTATTTAGGTTCCATCTTGCTATTCATAAGTAGATTGAAGAGAGGCTAAGGGGGTGTGTACTTTAGGAAATAAAAACTTTTTGTTTCAGGCGATTGAGGAACTTTGACCCTAAACAATTTCCAAGATGATTTTTTTGGGGGGGTAAGGGGCGAGGGATTGGACATTTCGAAATAAAATTTTGTTTACAACTTAAACTTTATTTGTATTTTCTTTTGAAATTAATATTAAAATTGGTAGAACTATCAAAGTTCCGGCAGTCACATAAAGAAAATTCTGAAACCATGTAAAAATGTTGTATTATTAACATCTCACAGAAAAGTGCAGAAAATAATATTTAGGAAGAAAATAGCTATAAGACTTTAACTGAAGGGAAACAAAACTTCTTGGTTGAGTATTTGAGATTTCATAACTTTTTTTTTTTTTTATCTTGGATGAGTTATTAGATAGCTAATTTAAATTACAAAATAAATTTGAAGATGATGAAAGCGTCCACCTGGAGGACAATCTTCTTGAAGAGACTTGTCCATTGCCTGAAGAACTTGTCTAATTGCATTCTTAAACTGTAACAGCAGCGGTAGATAAGCTTTTGCAGCACCGTTGTCTCTTGGATAATTACAGGACGTGGGATTTTTGATTTAACGGCTATATCACGATTCGCACTTGTGACGGCAAAGAAACGGTGTTTAGCCGCTCTAAAGAAGGTTGTTGGTGTGCAACGATGCATCATCGGCTGCCTTGTGCCATTTGGAGACAGCGTAATAACTAAACGACCCTGTAATCTCGCGCCGTCGACAAAGCCTGCCATGTTTGCAAGACTCGCTCATTTTACAGTAATGGCAATTAGACCGTCTTTGCACAAAAGCTTGAAATCGGGTTGTTCGTTATGGAAGAACCAGTCTCCGAACACGCTTCTGCACCTCTATTAGAATTGCAAATAGTCCTTCTTTAATGCTGACGGGATTTTTTTTTTTTTTTGAGCTTTTTTTTTAGGAACGCGCCGGAATGGAATCATTCCTAATACACGAAAGTCTCACTCCCTCATCTCTCAAATACCCTCCCGCCTCCTACATATCTTCCTTAAATTTAGACGGTAAATCTAATAATAAAATCAAAAAGAGCCAATAAAAAAAAAAGTCGATGGATCATATCATATAATAAGGAATATTTGTCTAAAAATATACAATCGTATTTTTATCTTCTTTCTTTTCTAAATTAAAAATTCTAAATAAAAAAATATAAATAATCTGACTGACAGATCTTGATCCAAGTACTCGAAAGTTATCTTCAACAAATAGGAAAATACTTTTATTTTAAGATACATGAACATTCCGAACATTTAAAATGCAAAATTTCGGTTTTCAAATTTCACCACTCAATTTCAATAATTGTAGCACTTAGTAAAACCTGATCATAAAAATAATTTGCTTTATTTTGTAAAATCTCTAAAATTAACCACATCTTATCCAGCCTGAAGCAATAGATGTGAACTTTTATTCTATCGACTGATGATGGCGCCAAAACTCTAGGTCGTTTATACTATAATAAAGTTTCAATTAGAAACAATTAGAATTAACAACTGAAATCACCAGTTTAATTTTTAACTGGACAAATGTCTAAATAAACTTTTCAGATGATCAGTAAGTCTGAGAATTATAAAGTTCTCAAATTAATTTCCTATTCGTATCTGAAATGGGTATTAAAGAAAATGTCCTATTTGGGAAATTAAATAACATCACAAAACAACTGTGGTAATTCTTGAAATAAGAAAAGAAATTCTTTACATTTTTGTTTCGGAGTCTTTAGTTAAACTCATATATTTATGAATCTAACGTATTTAACTTACTGCCGTTCTCACGTAAGCTTTTAGAAATTAATTTTAAATTGTAAACTGACTGGGATGCCTTACTAACAGCTCTGAATCAGATTATGATAATCTAATGTTTGTGTAGGCGGACGAAGCGGCTTCGTTCCAAAATTCTCTCTTTTCCACGTGATTGAGCTTCTCCCGGTAAATGGTTGTTATGTAAATCCACTTGGAGAATGGCGCGGAAACAATATTTAAACGAACTGTAATGAAGGATGAGCGGAAACAAGGCTAATAGAAGCTCCACAGGGCATGCAGAACTTTCGAACGTAGCTGGAAGAATAGTGTAAACCCTGATTTACGATTCCCTCTCCAACTATTTCAGTTGTGTGAATGACAACAGCAGGTAAACCACTGCAGATGACAACCTTTCACCGAAACAATGTCTTACAAATTTATTATCCAAAATTACTAATTGCTGATTTTACATCTACAGACTACATAAAAATCAATGTATTTTTCTATATTTCTTAAACAAAACTATAAGGATGTAATATGATGATGTATTTTTAAAATTGTATTTAAGTATGGAAATTCTAAAAACTATTGCTGTTTTTGTGTCTGTTCAGGTACACCTTGAGCAATTGCCCATTACTCACTGCTTTCTTCATAATTCATGCTTTTTTATTTTAATGAAATGAGAATTACCAATTTTTTGCAAAAATGAATTTGCTGACAAATTTGAAAAGTGATTATTAAGTTATTATTTTAGTAGTAGTAGCAGAGGTTCTTGAAACTTAAAGAATTTGGTGGTAAATTAATGTGTTTAGAGGAACCAGTCCTGTAATCGATATTCCCTGTAAAATTTAATCTCGATTTTAAATTCAGTTTGTATATCACGTCGTAAGATTATTTTATGGGAAATTCTTCAATAATATTTACGTCAATTCAAGGTGCAATAAATATCTAGGATTGAGATGGGTTACAATATGAGAACATATACGAATATATTTATACTGTTTATTGAAGGTGGATTTAATTGTTTAATTGTTTAAGCCACACAGTCTGTTAGAAAATAACTTTCTGTAATTGCATCAGTTTCACAGACAAATCGGTCCAAGAGGTTTTGCCATTGATCGGGATTTTTCGGGGAGATCTCAGAAAACCACGGACAACTTCACAGGGAACTGTAAGAGTGACTTGCGAAATTAGACATACTGTCAAATTACCCGAATTTGCCCTCTATATTTATAGTCATCTGTCGTTTACAAAGTGAGTTACCTTCCAAAAAAGATTTCATTAAATAGAAATTTGCTACCGAGAGCTAATTTTCTACTTTTATTCATTTCAATTTCTAAGTTACTTAATTTTGTAATATAATAATATATTCACGTTGCAATATGAGTTGAATCAATTAAGCCCGGTAGCAGAAATCATGCAGCACGGCAGCGAGCGCTGCAGATTTATCTTGAAGGTTGCAGATTAATTTACCAACTTACATCTTACAAAGACTAAAAAAAAAAAAAAATTCATACAGAAAATGGAAAAAAATGCGACCGAGGGAAGAACAAAATCTCCAATTTTAAGATGATTGTATTTCTCTTTTCTTTTCGAATAATTGAGCATTCTATTTTCTCTACGAGATGGTGCCTTCCCGGGAACTTCCGGAATGTTGGTTAGTTCGGAGGCAGGCACTAGACCTTGGCACGTGCACGCACTAATCTCAGCGGTGAAATGGCTTCGCAGACCGAAAAAGTATTTTGTTTTTATTGTAATGAATCTATGTTGCTGAAAAATTAAAAAACATATTGTCAGTCGTTTCATCGTGGTTCAAAAGTAAAATATAAATCAATTTCAAATAAAAATGTAATAGATTTATTTCAAAACGTGACAAATTCTGATTCGGATGCACAGCAAGTAGAGGTTTCTGATGTTAATAAGCCTGGACAAAAGGTGTGTGATAAACAAAAGATTCCTGATGAACAGCTGATTCTGAATGATAAAACTGTACAAAAAATTTCGTCTAAGAGAGAGACTGAAGAAACTGAATTTGAAAATCCAAGAAAAAAAAGCAAAAATAATTGAAACATCTGATAGTGACATAAATAATAGATTTCTTGAACGGATTTTTAAGACCACGAAAAGTAAGTTATTTAGTTTATTTGCAGATGAATTTTGTGAGTTGCAGATAAATTTTGGCTTCTGAAACTGGTGCTGCAGATTGATGCAGAAAATTCTGCTACCGGGCAATTAAGTAGATCCAATGATACGACATTGTTGTCACAGGACATTCGAAATTACTGGTGTCGTAAGCAGTGCCGTGCCTGAAAATCAAACATTTTCGCCTTCATTTTGGAGAAAACTTTTTACAGTGTAAACCTTCACTTCAGAGAAATTTTTTTGAAGGTTTGAACTAACGACGACTAATAGAACGTTCAGGAACCGTCTCAGTCGTAAGAGCAGGGGTGAGCTGAAAGAACCACCCAGAATTGAACAATAATCCTCTAAGCTGCGCTATTTATTTTCCAAAATACAAACATCCATTAGTAAATAAATAAATAAGCAGATAATATTCAACAAAAGTTTAGGAATAGGGAATTTCCTAATATCTCAATATTAGGAAAATATTATATAAATAAATATATTATAAACCTATATTATTATTATATAGGTACTTGTAAATATCACAACGCTTTTTAGTGATGTTATTTTTTTTTATTAGAAATTAAATTCCGTTAAATGTTAATCATCAAACTGAATTTGTAACAATTGAAATTCTGAACGTCTTCCTGAATGCTGTTGACTTAAAGGCATTTCTAATGTAAATATTCAAATAACAAAAGAACAGCGTTCATTGTGACTGCTTTTGAGATAATTATTAGGACAGGAATTTTCTTTTTGTTTTGAAGTAAAAAGATAACGCCAAGACTTTAAAGACTCTGGAGAAAATGGTACTAGTTAAGATTTTGATGCTAAGTTCTTTATAACAACAATTTCGTGCGTTGTCATTAGAAAAGCAATAAGGCCGGAATTTAAGACGGCAACCTCGAGGAAAAGAGATACAAGTAAAAAGCGTAGAAGAAGAAAGAGAAAATAATCAAAGCAGGAAGCCATTTGGCTGGTGTCTCTCGTGGATGGCAGGGTTAAGTGGGTGCCATCCATCTCGTGGGTCTCTCGAGGGAGATGTTTGATGCACTTGACAAAGGAAAGTGTTACAGGTGGAAAGAGTGCATCTTCATTGCAGTCAGACTAAACATAAGGAGCAACCAAGAAACTTGGGAGCTTTTTTTTTGTGTGTGTTATTGCATCGACGCCACTGCGCAAAAGACAATGGCTTCCTTTTGAATGTCTTAAGTGCCAGAATGAAAGTTGGATTTCAATAGTTTAAAAGCACGTTTTTGAAATGAAAAGTAATAACGCATTTAAAATGGGAAATGTTAACTTCAATAAATAATGTAAAAAAGAAAAGAAAAACTTATCAACTCAGACCAGATAATTTATGAAAATTAAATATTTTAAACATCCTGTCACTTAGACGATACTTGGTCTCACCCTTTGATGTTTGCTGTACGTGTACAGGATATTCACGAATTTTCTTATATGGGTTTTGATATGAATTACATAGCTAGCTTTACTTGAAGGAATATAATTGAAAAATAAATCGGTAAGTACAATTCCGTATTACTAACAAACTAAAATCCAGAAAGAATTATCTGCAATCCATAAAGTAAACAAAGCAAAGTGTGAACTTTAATAATGATATTGTATAATATTGTAGATGTTTATTGACTTTACTTTATTAATATGTAAAACACAAAATGCTTAACATATTTCCACGCATTAGCAAATGGCAAATTTTAACAGAAATCAATTGATGTTTGCCATTATTACATTTCTAAACTTCGAAATCATAAATCATGAAACATTTTATGATATCAATACGCTCCTGTTTTAGTTTGATCCACTTCTGGGACATGAATTGTTATCCGAAAATAATTGGAGAAAATACAGCATTTTCCCTGTAGAGCATGTCGCATCACTTTCGTGAATAACACTTCTGATAACTTGGCTCTCTTTCTCTCTCTCTGTCTCGATGATTTTGACATTACGAAAATATGATAATGATGGTCGACATCAAAGCTACTTTACCGATGTCAGCAGTATTTGGCACCAAGGTAATGGATAAGAAAAAAAAAGTTAGAGATCGTGTAAGATCTTGGTTTTGAAGAGTATTCGGCTGGAAACCTCAAATAGGAGCGATTATTCGGAGAGATCACAGTAAATATGAGACCGATCTTCATAATATTTAACATGTAGTTAGGTGTCATCAGTATAGTAATTTAAAACACAAAAAAACAGATTAGCTTAATCTTTGAAGAATAGTCACCGAAAAACGTCCAAAAATCAAAAACGGATAAGACAAAAAAGATCCCAATAACTACTCATCGATCGTGTCTTTCAGAAAAACGCGCTGAAAAAAAAAGTTTTGGGAACCCCCTTCGCAACTTCTTTGTGAAAATGCTCTCTTAGTTTTAATTTGATAACAGATGACCTTCGTAAAACTATCTTCCATTATAGACAAAATGTGAAAATCATAACAAATATACTTTTAATATTCATTAAAATGTACAGTATGATTATAATTAAAGTACTCTCAGCTCTCTAGTTTAATCAACATATCTTAAGGAAAATTGGTATACATGCTAATTACACCACGGGGAAGCGATTTCCGATGAAAAAAAAATGTTTCGCCCCCAGATGGAAACTTGACGCTGTAAACATAGTCGGAAATGCAACACTACAATAATAAGGCTTTGTTAATCAAAGACAGCTACAAGAACCTGCTCAATATGTAAGCTCTGGCTAAGTCGATTACATGCTGGATGCGTAATTCAGCGTGATCAATTGTCGCATGAAACATTTCCGGTTGTATGTTGGCAACATGTCGCTGTACGCTTGCCTTCAGATCGTGAAGACCTGATAGATTCTGTCTTTCAGATATCCCCACAGCCAGAAATCACAGGGATTCAAGTCCGGAGGCTACGCACCCGAAAAAGCTCTGAATTTTATGCGATCGTAGCTGAAGATGTCACGAAGCAATTCCTTTACTAATTAACCATTATGTGGTGTTGCTCCATCTTAATGAAGACAGCAGTCTCTAAACAACCTTTTTCTTGCAGGACAATAATCATATGCCGAGTAAGTTGCATTCGTAATAGTACACTCACCGGTTCTGGTGGTCTCACCTCTTCAAAGGAAAACTGACCAAGACTTAGCACTGAATCCACACTATGCAGTCACATAAGTAGAATACAACGGCTGTTCATGTACAACATGTGGATTCGATGAAACCAATATGCGACAATTCTGCATATTCACCGCACCTTCTAAAGTAAAAAGCGCCTCATTCCCAGGCCATATGTCTTCAACAGCCATCCTCGCCAAAAATCGAAGAGCAAAATTAGTGCGTTTTTGCGGATCTTGCAGTTTAGTTCGTGCACTCTATGGGTCTTTTAGGGGTACCAGTGTTAAATGGACCGCAACACTTTTCGAACAGTGGATCAGTAGGTAGACAATTTTCACACGCCACTGCTCGGGCACTGGAAAGAATTTTGGGCAAGTGCTGCACGGTCTGGCACAGAAATAAGAACTTTGTCAACTTTCACAGCAATGGTTCGTAGTCCCCTTCCTGGTTCCACACCCAAATTTCTCAATTTTTTTCAAATTTCTTAATTATCATCTTTAACATGGGCCATATTTTCATGGGATTTTTAGATATGGGCCATATTTGCATGCTTTCAAACGACGACATGGTCTCAAAGCAGCCAAGCTTTAGCTGCTGTTCTGATAAAATAGCTGTCTTTCTTCCCGAAGATCATGATACCGTTAAGGTAATCCTTCGGAATGGTTTGCTTGCAATTACTGCATTTTAAAACCCAGCAAATGATTCTCGTAATTCTTTTACAACCATATATG
The DNA here is from genome assembly GCA_023159025.1 of Thereuonema tuberculata. Taxonomy (NCBI): domain Eukaryota; kingdom Metazoa; phylum Arthropoda; class Chilopoda; order Scutigeromorpha; family Scutigeridae; genus Thereuonema; species Thereuonema tuberculata. The sequence continues at coordinate 49,693,139 of JAFIDM010000179.1, forward strand.
CCACCTAATGGTGAAACTTTGAACCAACTTTTTTTTCCGTCGGAAATCGCTTTCCCATGGTCTAATTAGCATATATACAATTTTTCTCGAGATATGTTGATTAGAACACTCTACAAAGAGCTTAGTAGGGTCACTTTAATTGTAACCACTCTGTATATTGATTCTAGAGTGTAACTCTTCAATGATTTTTCACCTCCTTGTTGAATATCTTGGTTGTTTACATTGTGAGGCTTTTAACTCCTGTGGTCAGTGATTAATTCAACCAAAGCGATACACGTGAGATCTCATTCGCCGTTAATTAATTTACAACTGAAAATCCATCTGAGCTCAGGGGGTCATTCATCAAGACCAATGTTAATCAATATCACGGAATGTTATGAGACGCGAAGGTGAAAGGTCACAGAGGACTTATCGATCATTCCCCGCTGGGTTGGGAACAAAGGTCAATCGGCAGACCCAATCATCAAACACCTCCCACGTCCCTTTTTGATTAGATCAAAGCAGAAGAAAAACTGACAAAAATGCTTGTATATTTTCAAGAGCATCCCTTTCAATTCTCAAGGAAATACAGATACCAGTTACAGACCTGACTGTACTTTTATTACACTATTTAATATATAATTAAAGAGAAAAAGAAAGATTAAAAATGTGATGATACAACTAGAGTTGCCAGACTCCTCTACAAGAAATTCGTGACATGACGAGCATAAAACAAATCCATTTCTCCATTTATTTAGTTTTTTGGAATGTGTTTTTATTTTGTTTTAGAAAACTTTAGCAGTCAAGCAATTACTGTGTACATTGTAGTTTTCTATCTTATCTTGAAGCTACATTAAGAAAGCTGAGACCTTGATGAAATAGCATTGGTAGCACGTTGAAACTGTCCTGTCTGCTTACGTTTTATTTGTAATACAAAGTGTGATTTTTAAAAATTGTCGATTTAAATGTAATCTTGAAGTTGAAAAAAAATATCATTTTGGCTTTAACTTAATTACAGAAAAAAAATTTGGAAGAAAAATTTTCCTGCGTATGCTAAGGTTTATCCTTTTATATATTAAAAATTTAACCTTACAAAAATAAAGAAACAAACGGGCAACATTAGAGTTGTAATTAAACACTCGTTATCTTCACATTTTTTTAAATATTTTTCTTTTGAATTTGAGTTTTTTTTCCCGATTTACAGCAAGATTAAAATAAGTTTATTAAATATCTAACAGTACTTAAAATTAAAATATTTATTGTCTAATTAATATGTTTATCGTATATGTTGTTAAGGTAAAGTTTTATTTATTTCGAACGAATGATGCTATATATATAATTCTAGGATTACATTACTACCCATAAACTATTGGTGCATTTAAATTTTTTAATGCAATCTTATATTTTCATTATTGCCTTTGTTTAATGTCGACGGGTCCCTTGCGTAAACAATATGTCTTGATTTAAAAGCGGACTTCTTTTTAACGAAAAATCAAGAACTTTGCTGCAATTCAAGGAATATAGTTTCCGAACGTTAATAATGCAGTCATCTCACTTTCTACGATGCAACACAGACTTGACATCTAACAAAAAATCTTTGTGTATTTAATGCATTATTAATAAATACTAGAAGACTGCTCGTCCCTTCGCTCTCGAAGCATCGCATTTGTAATGAAAAAAAAAACATTTCATTTATTAAAAAAAATTACATCAAAGCAAATTAAAACCTAAATTTCAAACTAAAAATAAAAATAAATGAAAGTGTGGTAAAATTACAGTAAAGGAGATACAGATACTGACTTGTTAATTTTCCCAAATGCAAATAATATTTATATTTATAGACAAAATAACTTCTTGTATACTTTTTTACTTCACACTATTTGGAATGGTCTACTCGACTATTCTTCTTCAGGTTACATCATTGTGCATTTGTATCATACTTTTTGTATCATACTTTTATATTATTAATAAGAAATGGTGAAATTCATTGTTTGTATGATTTTAAAATATTGTAAAAAGAGGAATAATATATTCTCTTTTATACATGTTATTGTATATATAAATTACATAACCTGAAGAAGAATAGTCGAGTAGACCATTGGAAATATTGTGATGAAGTAAAGAAGTATACAAGAAGTTATTTTGTCTAATGGATTTATAATATCGATAAGATATGTTAATATTTATATTTATTTGGTAAAGTATAAAAAAGGAAAACTAAGTAAGTAATAGAAATAAGAGTTACGAAAAGAGGCCTGCACAATGACATGAAACTTTTATTATTAACAACGAGATGTCAATAACTAAATGTAGTGTGTACGTTGTTGTAATAACATTTAGTTTATTTGTAAGAAAATAATTAAGAAACAAATGATACCAATGGATTGTTAGTTTCCATTCGTTAGAAGATAATTTCTCCGCAATGAGACATCGGAGCAGGGCCGTAACTAGAAGCTGGTGAACAGGGGAGCTGCCAGGGGCGCAAGGTTTAAGAGGGCGCAAAACGGCTGGTGAGATTAACATTACACCCATCTTTTCTCTCAAAATTTATCGATTAATAAACATTTTTTGATGCAAATTGCATTCATAGTATGTTTACTGAAATTTGTAATAATTGTAATGGTGTTTTGAAAATAGAATGGTGTCTCTGCTAGGGCGCAGATATTGTTTGTGGCCAAGGACACCATTTTGCCTCGCTACGGCCACGGATCTGAGGTTCTGATCTTTGCATAACCTTATGCTTAAAGCTAAATAATAGGAGAGATGAGAAGTTTAATTTATCATACGACCATACTTCAAGTCAACGAAATGTTGTGTACGTTCAAGTTGAAGGCAGATAAAAATAAGAAGAACGTGCATCTACAGTAAGTTATCTTTCAGAATGTTCGACAGTTGTAAGTAAAATTCTGAAAGGACTAGTGAGTTATAAGTATAGAACAATTCACTACTTCTTTCAATAACAAAGCTTAAATATTTAAAGTCAACATTTTCTAAAAAATAATATATCCGTAGCCAATACGTTCGAGAGTAACTTCTAGGTGATTTAAAGAAAGGATTCAAGTTCAGTAAAGAATATATTGAATGCTAGCATTAAATGACTGATTAACTATTTAAAGAACGTGGCTCAAAATAGTTAAATGTTAACAAGAATATTTGAAGCTATTTTAAAGAAGATCAATGTAATTTTAAAAGAAGTTTAATGAACTTAAGCTTTAATTAAGCCAAACATCGATTCAATTTTTTTCATTAAGTTTAAATTTTAAAAAATACATAACGTTTAAATTCTAAAAAAATACATAAAATAGAACATTGAAATCCATTTGTAACAGTCGGAAATTTATTCACAAAAACCAATGAAATCAAGCCAAGCCTTTTTTTTATTATTTTAATTTTTAGTAATTTTACAATTCCAGTCCTACTGGATCCACTCAAAGTGATCTGTCTGTAGGTTCTGTATAATATATCTATTTTAAGTTATTACAGAATAATTATATAATTTGTTAAAAATAATTAGTTATATTACCATTCATATATTGTTATTTAGTAAATATGATAATACGCTACTATACAGTAGTGTTAATATTCGTCTATCAATATTAATGTAAATATAATAACATAAAATTGTAATTAATTATGATGTATCATTTTTGATTGCACTTAATACTAATATTTCTATGTTACTTTAGTGTTTTATTAATAACATTACAATTCAATTTAAACAGAGATACTTCTTTTCTTTTTTAAAAAGAAGAATATTTTATTCTAAAAACTAAAAAAAATTAATTTTAAATTTATTAAATAACAATAAAATTAAATAAAAATAAATAATACTTCTAAATTTCTTTAATATTATATTAAAAACATACCATCCATAAAGCAAAAAAAAAAATTTTTTTCTTATTTTTTTTTATTATTTATACTATTCAAAAGTTTTGAACATCTGTACTTACAGTATTCAATACTAAATAATTAAGAAATATTATTTTTGCTTGTAATCAATAATAATATTTCTACATTTATACATTTCTTTAATAGTACAATTGAACTACATAGAAATGCTTCTTTTCTTTTTTCAAAAAGAATATAATAAAAAAAATTTTTAAATCAAAAAATATTAGTTCTAGTTTTATTAAATAATAACATTTCTAAATTTCTTTAATATTATATTAAAAACATTCCAGAGAACAGAATTAACTTAAATTAAGGAGTATCATTTCCAACAGTTTATAGTTCTTTCATGTTACACTAAAAACATTTTAATTCAAAAATGGGTTTCTAAATAATAAGATATGTTTCTAAATGTTCCAGTTTATTTTTTCACCTATTATTTTCTGTAATATTCCATTTTTTAATACACTTATTTTATTAAATTCATTTTTTTTAAACTATCTTCTATTTGTGTAAAAAGTTTTAATATTTTGTTTTTGTTTCTTAAACCAAGTTATTTTTTGGATTTTCATAATAAAGAATCTGTATTAGGTTATTTCTAGAGTTATTTTCGGTTATTTCTAGAGTTATTTTCTACGTTACTTTTTCTATAATGTTTAAAACTCAAGTTTAAAACTAAAAATAAAATAAAGTTTAAATTCTAAAAAAATACATGCATTAAGTAATGAAATACATTTGAGGAACAGCAGTAGCGTACCAAGGGGGGGGTGGGGGGCCCACCAGACTTTTTTCTTTTTTTTTTTGGTTGTAAAAGCAAGATTTCCTTTTTTTTTTTTTTTTGGTTGTTGAAATAGATTTGTTTTTTGTTTTTTTTTTGGTTGTTGAATAATGGAACTCCCGCCCCGGGCCCCCAAAGGCGTTGGTACGCCACTGAGGAACAGTCGGAAATATGTTGCCTGGAAACTCGCGTGCGAAATTTCATTGTTGTGGTTAGAAGTGGTCATGCAACGATACTTCTGTTGCCAGGCAACCAAGTGCGAATTGTTGCGAAATTCAATTCTTTGGTGGACATACACAAGCAGGCACACAATTTTTTGTTATAATACAGAATATATATATATATTCTAAATTCACAGGACAAACTTTAAGGGGTGGTAAGGCACATTAAAACAAACATTTATTGTCAACTGTAGTATGTCCACAACTGTCGCGTTTACATTCTACGACAGGCACTAGCGCTGCTGCACTTAACGTAAATGTTAGACAAACCATCGCATGGAGAATTTTGCACCAGGAGCAATTAAACCCATTCCATTTACAGAAAATTCACGCATTGAAAGCTGAGAATTATCTTCTGTCATTGAATAGACTTCAGCCGCTGGTTTACACAGCAGAGTGCAGTGCAGTCAGATTTTTCAGCACGTGCTCTTCTTCACAGATGAAGCATTGTTTACACGTGAGGCACTGTTTAATACGCACAATGTTCAAGTATGAGTAAACGCAAATCCACACGCTACACTTCCACATGCTTACCAACAACGATTCTTTCTCAATCTTTGGACGAATTTCGTCAACGACCAAACAGCGCCCTCTACCGCTTCAATGCGACAGTTGCGCATCTATTATTTTATTTATTAGACAACAGCAAATTTTAAATGAAAGTAAATAGTGTTGAATAATGAATAATTCAAAATGACAGAACTCTAAAGTAACAAGTTTAATCTGACAAAACTACACATCTAAATACTTTATCATTTAAACCTTATAAGCACTTGCATAATAAACATGACCCTTAAGTTTATCAGCAACAAATGGACCCTTGATTAACTTTCATAATCATATACTAAAATAACTCTTGGTTATTTCAAACTATTCACAAAGCAAAATTATATTAATACTTCTTGTAAAATCATCTCAATAAATCAAGTTGCAATCCATAAACTCTATTAATAGACAATTCAAATCAATTCCTAATTGATTCCCTATCGATAAAACATGTGAATAATTTTTGTAAAATGAAACAACAAAGTTGATAACCTAAGTATTAACTATGACAATTCATCAACATTAATTTCTACACCTTCACATTTATAAATTATCGATCATAAAAGAGTTTAACATTTGATCTGGGAACGATATAACCAGTTCCAATATCTTCACTTATCGCAATAACACGTTTACTTAATTTATTGATTAACCTTTAATTTTTCTTCAGTTCCTATGCACCAAAATTCGGCGAATCGCACGCTGAATGGTTCTTGACTCTGTAAATTAACGAATAATAAAACAGTCAGTCCTACCTTAACTTGGAAGAACACTTCAAACTTCACTTATGTACAAAAAAGACAGTTCCTTTAACTTGCTGATTGGGAAGCTCAGGTAAATTCCCAACTCTTTCCCAACCACAACCAGCAACATCACCAACATTTAAGGAAACATCTAAACGGATGCTTTTCCATTGTAGAAGACTGGATCCATTATAATGAACTGCTCTTCCATTACTGCCATTCCTATGAAATAAAACAGTTCCAACAGGATATGCCCAAACTCCATCCTTTTTCTCAGAAGGAGGCGCAAATCCAAATGAAACATCTTGAACCTTGCCATAGGAGCAGATCTCTATTTCCCAATAAAATGATGGCGCCTGTTGAAGAGGTTGAGAGGCATAAACAAATATCCCTCTTGGTAATCCAGCGACACCATTACTTGGATCTCCTACAAAGACAACACCGGTCATCCATTCTGTAAAAACACAGGCTCGTAAAGGAGGAAAAGACTGGTTTGGAGACCACGTGATTTCTTTGACCCTGTCATTTGATTTGCTAGGTGGGAGAGGTGGTTTAGCACAGTCTCTGTATAGTATTCTCAGGCGTTCACAGAGTTTCAAAGGCAGCTAATCGACTACTGGGACTACATTCTTTTGCTAAAGATTTAAGTATCTCAATTGAATGGGTGGAACGAAGCACGAAGGCACAGAACTGGAGTCATGCAGATTGTGGGTCAAAACCATTCATGCTCTTGAGCGTATTTCTGGAATTACTCTACAAACTGCTCTTGCTAATGCGTTGTTTTCTATTGGGACATTTAACTGCATTTGAAATGTTGATTTTCCATTGCTAAGTACAAGAAGCTTGTGAAGTGTATCAACTATCTGCTGTGTCAGAGATAGATGCTTTACAGGTAATTTCAAATTTCTTGTCTGAAGTCTAGTCAGTGGAACATGAAGAATATCATTAGCACGAGGATAACTTCTTTCATCTGGAGGAATTTTAAGTTTCACTGTAGCAACTCCTTGTTGCTCATAAATACTTAATACTTGTCCCTTGGAATTATGAATTCCATTTCTAGTAATCAGTATTTCTGATCCAGCTTTTATAATTTCTTTGAATCCTCCTAATGCACAAAGGACCACATTCAGACGACAAGCTATATTCATCAAATGCTGAAGGTTAACCTGACCAGTTCCTAATAATTCAACTTGTTGAATTACTTCAGGCAAGAGAGATAAAGCATCGGCCAGAACATTTTCTACTGATGATGCCCATATCTGAGCAGTTGTTGCTGTTAAAAGACAATGAAGCAATGCAATTGCTTGATCTGATCCTCTCTCTTATGGATATAAAGGGACACTAGCATTTTGTCCATTGTTGATTTCTGTACGGTCTTTATCTTGAGATGAAATTCCATTTAAATTTCCTGATGCAGATCCCTGAGAAAGATCCTGTGAACCTCTCCTTTAGCATTTAAACTTTAGCATTTAAACCTTATAAGCACTTGCGTAATAAACATGACCCTTAAGTTTATCAGCAACAAATGGAACCTTGATGAACTTTCGTAATCATATACTAAAACAACTCTTGGTTATTTCATACTATTTACAAAACAAAATTATATTAATACTTCTTGTAAAATCATATCTTAGTAAATCCTCAATAAATCAAGTTGCAGTTCATAAACTCTATTAATAGACAATTCAAATCAATTCCTAATTGATTCCCTATCGATAAAACATGTGAATAATTTTTGTAAAATGAAACCACAAAGTTGATAACCTAAATATTAACTATGACAATTCATCAACATTAATTTTTACAATTTTATAGGCCCTCCTTCCAAAATTGCTAGTCTTTTACTAGCCAAACAGGGTGATTATGTAATACCAGGTTGTAAAACAACTGTCAAGGAGAGACCCATTCAATTGAAATACTTAATACTTTAGCAAAAGAATGTAGTCCCAGTAGTCGATTAGCTGCCTTTGAAACTCTGAACGCCTGAGAATGCTGTACAGAGACTGTGATAAACCACCTCTCCCACCTAGCAAATCAAATGACAGGGTCAAAGAAATCACGTGGTCTCCAAACTAGTCTTTTCCTCCTTTGCGAGCCTGTTTTTTTACAGAATGAATGACCGGTGTTGTCTTTGTAGGAGATTCTAGTAATGGTGTCGCTGGATTACCAAGAGGGATATTTGTTTATGCCTCTCAACCTATTCCTCAACAGGCCCCATCATTTTATTGGGAAAGAGATCTGCTCCTATGGCAAGGTTCAAGATGTTTCATTTGGATTCGCGCCTCCTTCTGAGAAAAAGGATGGAGTTTGGGCATATCCTGTTGGAACTGTTTTATTTCATAGGAATGGCAGTAATGGAAGAGCAGTTCATTATAATGGATCCAGTCTTCTACAATGGAAAAGCATCCGTTTAGATGTTTCCTTAAATGTTGGTGATGTTGCTGGTTGTGGTTGGGAAAGAGTTGGGAATTTACCTGAGCTTCCCAATCAGCAAGTTAAAGGAACTGTCTTTTTTGTACATAATGAACAGCGTCTGAATGCTACAGTAGAGGACGTGTCTGGTGGTTTATGGTATGGACTTAGATAATCAAGCATGAAATTTAACAGACCCTCCTTCCAAAATTGCTAGTCTTTTACTAGCCAAAATTTTACATCTAAATACTTTAGCATTTAAACCATATTAGCACTTGCATAATAAACATAACCCTTAAGTTTATCAGCAACAAATGGACCCTTGATTAACTTTCATAATCGTATACTAAAAAAACTCTTGGTTATTTCAAACTATTTACAAAGCAAAATTATATTAATACTTCTTGTAAAATCATCTCAATAAAGCAAGTTGCAATCCATAAACTCTATTAATAGACAATTCAAATCAATTCCTAATTCATTTCCTATCGATAAAACATGTGAATAATTATTGTAAAATGAAACCACAAAGTTGATAACCTAAGTATTAACTATGACAATTCATCAACATTAATTTCTACACCTTCACATTTATAAATTATCGATCATAAAAAGAGTTTAACATTTGATCTGGGAACGATATAACCAGTTCCAATATTTTCACTTATCGCAATAACACGTTTACTTAATTTATTGATTAACCTTTAATTGTTCTTCAGTTCCTATGCACCAAAATTCGGCGAATCGCACGCTGAATGGTTCTTGACTCTGTATATTAACGAATAATAAAACAGTCAGTCCTACCTTAACTTCGAAGAACACTTTCAAACTTCACGTTTGATGAATGGAACACAATTACAAACTGCAATGGTTGTAGGCCTCGTGTTCTCGATTGTGAGACCCTGTAGCATTCGTACATGAATACCGCCCTGATACGAATATTCCCTGGCTTATATGAAAGACACCTATTTTCTTTAGCCCACACGATCCGTAATCTACCACATAGAACAGGCGAAAGCTCTCTCACAATTAGCTCGAACCTAGTTCCAGCATTAGGTTTATTGTGGCTCTTTTGCATAAGCATCTATGCCTAACGTCGGCCATTCACAAAAAGATCTATAAAATTAAAAATGGTAATTACTAACTGATAATAAACACTAATAAATATAGACAAGATACCAATTTTAACATTACTGAAATAAATCTTACGGTATCCTTTTCCATCTCTTTCAACGAACGCAAAAAACAACGGGATAACATCTTACAATTTCCATTCCATCATGCATAGCCTAGCAACATAGAAACAACTTTTTGTATGCTAGCGACACCTATAGTTTAATGATTACAACAATCACAGCGCCGTAAAACTTATATGGCCATCCTTATTTCTAACTAATATTAACACATGAATAAATCTTTATATATGATAATAGATAGGGAAAAAAAATAATTAATTTACAGAAATTCACTTCAGCGGACATATATTGATTGACAAAAAATGTTTGTTTTAGTGTGCTCTACATCCCTTAAAGTTTCTCCTACGAATTTTCTCCTACGAATCACCCTGAATAATGTATTTCATATTAGCTCTTTTTAGTTTCGTAATTATTCAAAGTAGAATGATGTAATCTACATATATAAATTTGGAATCATCTCAAATCTAAACATCACAATTAAAATATATAATAACTATAGAGAAAAATTCTTGTTCCTGCTTTAAACGCCGATCACATGTTAAATACAGTTTTGTCTTTATACAGTATTTTGTGGCAAGACGTCGCAAATGCAGTTTTATCTTAAGATTTTTTTTAATTGATTCTTGTAGATAATAGTCTAATATATTTGTTCTTCGAAATAACGTTTTCTTACTTTATTTCTTTGCAAATTCAACTTTGTTAAAATGCGAAACTTAGGCAAAAGGATTTGGAAAACATTTGGGGGAAAAAAAAAAGAAAAAGATTAATATGGTTTGGAAAAAAAAAATATACATTGTTTTTTTCTTTATAAACTTCAATTGGCTTTTTATTTGTCATTTTACAATAAAAACTATCAAGCGTTGAAACTTTCTCGAAATCTAAAGCAAATATCAATTCAGCAATTTCTTTAAATAAAGATTTTCATTCATTTAAGAAAATTCAATTCACTAAGACTTATTTTCGACTTTTTTATTTGTATTAACGGAAACAAAGGAATCAATCATTTTTTTACTATAAAATAATCAATTTTCTTATATTTACTTTTATTTATCTCAAGTTGTATCAATATATTTTTCTATTTATTCAAATTTTTTTTTCCTAAAGCAATTTCATTGAATTAAATTGATTTCCCGAAGATCTAAAGAATTTTGAAAACCTCAAAGAAAATTTTTTAGATGACATTCCTTCGTTGGTGAATAAACAATCTTTTGAAGGATTTCTTTAATTTAGAATTTACGTGGTTTCATTGGATGAAGAAAGGATGAGATAGAAAGTTTCATTAAAAGTTAACTCAAAGAAAATATATTGGTTAAAAATGTATTAAGGGAATAATTATTAAAATAAAAAAATCATTACGGATATCTGATATGTGTAAGAAAAGTCACATATCACGGAGTGTGTTCTGGTCCCATAACCTTATGGAAGGAAAGTTAATGAAATAAACTAATTTAATACTTATAACGCTCCCTTACATGAGCGGTTGCAGTGTACAAGTGAAAATAGGAAAACTTCAGGCAAGATTAAACTAATTTAGTTAACTTAAGAGTAATGCGAAATTCTATGAACACACATTAAATAGGAAAATGCAAAAGATTTAATTCTTTTAATATCCAACGTAAAATATTATCTTAACGATAATATGGCTAACATTAACTTTAATTATTTGTTAAAAGTTCAATGGCTCAGTTCGTTCCAAAAATAGCTTGTAACCTCAAAGCTAAATTTAGTTCTAAAATTACTAGATTCAGATGAATTGCCGTAATCTGACATATACAATTAAATTCCCTAGCATTAATCTAATACAATCCTATCAACTTGGATCTTGCTTCTTCTGCTTCGTTGGCGGTCATCCAACTAAAAAAAGGAAAACGACTTGTACTTACAATCTTCAGTTTTATAGAACTCGTAGAATACGACGACCCAACGTAGAAAAGCACTGTAGTTAATTCCGGTTACCTAACCATGAATCCGCTAGCTTCTGAATCTTCGAACTGATGAAACATGGCGACCTATGTTCCATTTCGTGGT
>JAFIDM010000179.1:49704939-49724180 GCA_023159025.1 Thereuonema tuberculata
ATGTTCCATTTCGTGGTAGCCCTGTTGAATTCGCCGTCGTCAAGGAAACGTTAACTGCCTCTTGTTTGTGAATATTCACTTTTCACAAACGGAATTGATGAGCCAAATTCATCACGGGAATCGTTGAGTTGATTCTCACTGCAACAGGCACTGAATATAAGTATTAAACCTTAAACTTATATTCTTCATTGACTTAGCATTGAAATGAGAAAATAACTTCTCATTTGGTTCGACACGAACATTTTTACAGGCACTGATTTGTAACACTGGAAAATCACACTGTGTTTTCGTCTGCGGTTACCAAGAGAACTAACTTCGCCGTTCCTTTGAACTGGGCCGTTCCTTTGCAACAAAGCATTGCACCTTGCTTTTTTAACAATTGCATGTAAGCGTTTGCATGCAGCATTCATATTTGTTGAACGTTTGCTGCTGCAAACACACTGTTGAACTTTTTCTCCGTCGAATAAACCTAATTCACTTCAGAAGCACAATTTTGTAGTTATCTAGGCAGAATGGATTTATATAATGGGAAATTATGGTGAGTAACATAAATCACATTTAACACAATAACTAATTTCCATTACACAATCAACAATATGCCTGGTACACTGCCACACCATGAAGATGTGATTGCAGTGCCAAGCAAATTGCAGAGTGGATGCGAGGATTATCGACAAGTTTCTGGCCAATCACAGGAACCGCGCCCACGATATTGACCATCATGTATTTTAGGCCACTGGAGTGTGGTATCTGAAAATACCTCTACCTGAAAATTAAATCATTTGTTCTGCACCTGATTGGCTATCTACGCAAGCAGTTTGGTCTGTTTTGAGGCATTCCTTCATGGTGTTTTCTCTCTCAGGTAGTGTATGATAAAAGTAAATATGCAGAAACTGAGCTTGGAACTACTCCCTTACTTCGGCCGTGCGATTAGTGTGTCGCTGAAACATCGGCCTGAGCATCGGTATTCTTAGTGGACGATCCGCTCTGAACAGATTTTGTCAGGTTTCCCCTGCATTACTCCCACCATTCTTTCTTCATTATTCTCTCCGTTCTTTTCGTGGGGTTGTAAGGTCATGGTGCTCTGCTTCCTTCATTCACCAAACGGAATAGAACCCTTTCTTTTACTCGAGAGATGTGACCAGGAGAAAGCTAATAAAAGAAGTTGCTGTTTTGAAAGAATCTGTCTATATTTCATTCCTCTGTTTTTGGTGGCTATTCTGCATAGATATGGTCGATCTGAATTAATTTATGTATTTTTTATTTGCAAAAGATCATCAAGATAGAGAAAATCAACGGAAAAGCAATTTTCGTTTTCATTGAAGAGATAAAAAGGAATTAGATTTCGATTCAATAATACCAAAAAAACACAAAACTTGAATTCCAATTCATTTTATTTTATCTTATCGTGGGGGTTATTTTACCTGAACCTAGAATATGGTAATAATTTCCTGAAGAATTTAAAAAGTTTTGGGATATGGAGATGACATATTTGTAACCTGCAATCATGTAGAGGAAACGAATTTTTTGTGATTTTTGCTAAGTATACAAAGTCTAGCTTTTCATTATACAACCACGATTGATGCGTTTGATATTTGATTTCTTTGATATGTTTAAAATTCTGAGGAACAGAGAAGACGAGATTTTTATCGTTTTCCGTTGAACTAGAACATTCCTTTGTTATTCCGAACTGAAAAGCTATTAGCAAAAATCTCATAATATTAAATGCTTAAGGTTCTGATTCAAGCAATTCAGGCCGTTGCAAACCTTTTATATAAGGTTTTATATAAATTTCTATAAATTTTAAAGATTTATATAAACCTTTTCTTTTTTATATTTCTTTTACTAATGAACCTAAAATTCTAAAAAATTAAATATGAACTTCTGAAGCATATGGGTTTTTGTATTTGCTTGTTTTTAATTTTCAAAATATTCTATAATTAAGTAAATTAAAATTCAAAAACAATCAATTTTTTTGGGTGTTTTCGAGATATTACTCGGTAATTTCAACTTAAAAATACTTGACGAAAATACTGAATTGATAAGAAGTTTCAATATTCTTCTTCATTTCCTCTTAATATTTAATAAATGAAGTATATTAGACTCCATACTACTTCTTCATTTTATTTGGCAATATTTCGCAAAAATTATTAACATTTTTGCTTTCTTGTGGTTCAGATTTAAATGAAAGATATCCATTTTCTGAACTGTTAACAATTTTCGACTGGCAAATCAAAAGATCAACGTTAATGCATTTGAAGAAAACAATGCAATCATCTTACAATAGGAACAATTAACGTATGATCATTGTACGTAACAAGAACTGCTTAGTGGACAGTAACAATGGTATCGTATGCTAGTATGATTGATGCTTGAACATTACATATCAAGCGGATTCCAAGTTGTAAGTGAGAGAAGATGAACATAAAAAAAAATGGCGAAGATAATAGAAGATAGGAATATCTATCACGAATGAAAGTTAAGTCTGAATCACTGTATATATCCAGAGGACATGAATATTTATGATTAATGACAAAGCGCTAGAATGTATATATTAATAAGGCAAATACTGAAAAAAATAATATTTGATGAAATTATCTGGAATATTTAGGTATTTTTGATTATATATACTATATTTATATTTTGTGTGTTTTTGGTCTTGTGTATTGATATTTTGTTTATATATTTTTTAGTTGAATAATTTTGGCATGAGAGATTGTTATTTAAAGTTTTATTTTCACAATTAGATTTAGAAATTTTTAATGTTATACAGTATAAACATTTAAAGAAAGAAATTATAATTAGAATAATAAGTAAAAAATAATTTGGCAACCTTAAATTTTATTGTAATGAATGATATTTATAATAACTTTCTTTTTGTATTTGATTTTCTTTTTGTATTTCTGTGATATATTGATTTTTATATAATTATATAATTGAATCTAATTTAAGTATAATTTGTATAATTGCGTAATTATATAATTTTTATATGATTTTATATGATTAATACTTTTTAAATTACAAATATAAATTATTTATACTTTCAGCACCTGCATCACAGGATTTCATTTTGAAAACCTAGCAGGACTGTAATTTTAAATTTAGAAATAAATAAATAAATAAAAAAAATAAATAAATCATATTTATGTATGCTTTCTTTCAGCACAGATAGGAAACGTTTTAAGTGTTTAAACTCAACAGGGATTCGACTGCCGGCATATTGAAAGTTGCATTATGATGTTCCACAGATCACCCAACGTATAAGGATCAGATGAACGTGTTGGTAAACGGAGTTTGTTATATATCATTTTGGAGAATACAGGTAAGTGAAGATTCTTTTGATGTAACACAGGACATTCTCGAAAAACACAAACACGGATGTTATCGTTAGTAATAACTGTTAGGAGATTCTAGGATACCGATAACCAGTAATAGAAAGTTCATCGCTAGTGATCAATGCTTAGTGACTTTTTGATTGAAAGAATAAAGCGAATATTTATGTTATACATAATAAACACAAGGTGATATTAAAGCCATTAATATACAGGAACTGTGTTTAAGAAAAGTGAATTAACGATATGCAATTTTACGTTTTAAATAAAGAAGGCCAATTTCAGTAAGGAAAAATTTATGTAATCCTGAAGGACAATTTTACCTTGTTGAATTAAATTAGATTACATTTAAATATGTGTTTGCATTTATTAATCTGTTGCTATCCCTGTATCAGCTCTGCTTCAAGGATTTGGGAAAGGGTATAAAAAAAAATATATACATCCCACACATATGGTTATGTTCCAGTTTCACCTTCAACTGCACACACATATGGTTATGTTCCAGTTTCACCTTCAACTGCGCACACATAGGGTTATGGGTCCAGTTTCGCCTTCAACTGCGCAGATATAGGAATTCGCAACATCAAAGATTAATCGGTAGACTATCATATTTAACTACAGAAAGGATGGTCGGTTACATTCTGAAATTTAGCGGTACCAATTATGCAAGTTGGAAAATGCATATTCGCACTCAATTGCAAAAGGACGGTCTTTGGGACGTGGCGAATACCCCACTAAATGAATTAAAGGAGATGGATGATAAGCCAATCAAATATAAACTTTTAAACAAAGCCCAAAAAGCGGTCGGCATAATTCATCAGTCTATTGAGGAAAAGTATCGTATGCTGTTGCAGGAAATTTGTGATCCACACAAATTATTAAATGAGATTGATGCAAAGTATAATATTATTGATCACCTCAAAGTAACAGACCTCAAAAGGGACTTATTCACCATGAGTAAAATGAAAGATGATGAGAATTTGCCTGACACCATACTGAAAATAAAGCTCCTAGTGGGAGAAATCACAGGAAAAGGAGGTACAATGCCTGATCATGAAGTGAGTTGGCTAATATTGTCTGGTCTGCTAATATTGTCAGGCAGAATGTTAATGGAACGAGTAGAAGAACACACCGCCACCTACAGGAATAACCACCCACTCGTTTCCGACTGGGCAGGACACTGCATCACAGAGGGGCACAATCCTGAACCAATTGTTACTATATTATTCAGAATAACAGACAATCACAGAAGATACATCATTGAAGCCTATACAATTCAAATGTTCCAATGTATTAATAAGGACAGAGGTTATGTGGTAAATATTTTCAGGATATGATTAGGGGAAAGGAAAACAAATTTCAATAATTAAATAATGTATCATTGCCAAATTGAATCAAGTTAACTTGTTTATTTTTATTCTGTACTTTATTTTTACTTAATGTAAGTGAAACACTTAATGTATCAATGCAAAATTGAACTTAATGTATAATTACTGATCTTTCTTTGTTGTGAAAAATGTAGACGAACAGGTTTCATGCAAATTGTTTATCTTTATTATATATTATAAAAGCGTTATTCTGTCTGTCATAAGACTTTACGTTTTTCCAATTTTGTGACCAAACTATAAGAGATAGATTGGTGATGTAAATGGATAAAATGTAGATCTTTTCAAGACAAACAAAATGATACAAAAATCTTTAGAAAAAGTTTTTGGTTTCCAAGATGGCGTCTTTTAAAGGATTAAATTTTGACTTTTTCTCAATTTAAACGAAAAGTATAAAAGATGGAAGAGAACATTATATTGAGAAAATGGTGGTATTTGAAAGTTCTATCGAACGATGTATCACTTATTCATAAACGCTTCAGCGTTTACAAGATACATGCAAAAACGTGAATTTTCGGTGTGTGACGCCGACCCGCAATACATGCGAGTTATTCGGAGAAGCCACAACGGGCTGGGAAATTATATATTCTCCGACGATCGCAACATTAATTTGCTAAATAAATAAAGTTTGTTTTTTGAATGCTATATATGCAAGGGTTCCGGAGCGAAGTGACGGTACCCGGCTATTATTATTATATATTATAAAATTTTATATTATAAATATGTTATTCTGTCTATCATTCTGTAAGCAAAATGTTAAATTACAAATTACTAAAATGTTACTAAAATAGAGAATTTATTCATAAAAAATGAAAATATATTAAACAACTGCCAGACTACTAATTGGCGACGTAAATATAGATCTTTTCAATATGAATAAAAGCAATGCTATTCAGAAATACCTAAAAGTTACATGCAATAATGGTTTCAAAAATTCTTTACGGAACAAGAAACAACTGTACCATTCATGGAAATACGAAAACAAATATAGATCATATTTTCATAAATAAACATGATATCAAAACACCAGGAATAATATGTAAAGAACGAATCGGATAAGAGTTGAAAATGAGAAAATAACAGATCCAAATATAATCTATAAAGAACTAATCAATGATGTTAACAAAACAAAATTCATGAAAATCTACATATAGTATAAAAAGAAAAGTCCTGACTCACTCACTGACTGACTCATCATCGCCCACCCCAACCCCTTGGATCGAGAAAGCTGAAATTTTGCACAGAGGTTTCCTTTATGATGTAGACAAGGAATAAGGCCGGATTTTTCGAAATTCTTACGGGATAGGGAATAATCTGGCAAACTGACGATGAAGTGTATGGCGGCAACCCCAGGTGTGTGGCGACAAGCCGCAATACACCTGAGTTCAGTGGAGAAGGCCACAACGGGCTGGGAAGTCGTATATTCTCCGATCTCAATATTAATTTGCTAAATAAATAGTTTTTTTTTTAATGCTATAGATGCAAGGGAACGAAGCGACGGTACCCAGCTAGTTCTGCAATAATAACAAAAGAACTTAATGTATCATTACTGATTTTTCTTTGTTGTCAGAAAATGTAGACAGACTTATTGTAGATATAATTCAAAAAAAGAAAGGCTTGAGAAAGCAAAACTGATAATATTTTTTGCGAAATATTGCCAAATAAAATGAAGAAGTATTATAGAGTCATCTAAAAAGCTGTATACAGGAAACAGCAGAAGAAACAATAGGATATAGAGAAGGTAAGAGTAATAAGAAACCTTGGGTCACAGGGAAAATGTTGGAGAAGATGGAGGAAAGGAGAAAATGGAAAAACATCAACACAGAAGAAGGTAAAAGAAATTACAAGAAACTAAACAACGAACTAAGAAGAGTAACTGATAAAGCGAAGGAAGACTGGATGAAACAGAAATGTGAAGAAGTGGAGGATCTAGAGAGGAAAGATATGAAGGAAGATATGATTTAATGTATCGCGAAGTAAAATGTTTGGATTTCACAAATAAGAATAAGAAGTCCATCTGGTTGATAGAAGACGAAATCGGCAATGAAATAACCGACAAACAAGGAATTTTGAACAGATGGAAGAAGTATGTAGAAGAATTATATGAGACAGGGAATCGTCCAGATTACTTAGCTATAGAAGATGAAACAGCTGTATCAGAAGACGAAAAAGGATGTTGTATTCTAAGGGAAGAAGTTGAGCTAGCGATTAGGGAAATGAAGAATGGGAAAGCAACAGGAGTTGATGGAATACACATTGAGTTAGTTAAATGCTTGGGTGAAGACAAGAAGCAAATACTATCATTATGCAATGAAATATATGAGAAAGGTGAATGGCCTGATGATTTCACGGAAGCAGTATTGCTGCCAATACCGAAGAAAAATAATGCAAAGAAGTGCAATGAGTTCAGGACTATCAGCCTAATATCGCACTCAGCGAAGATTCTTCTGCGAATACTGAACAGACGTTTATATTGTAAGGTGGAAGGAGTTGGAAGAAGAGCAATTTGGTTTTAGGAAAGGAAAAGGTACGAGAGATGCAATTGGACTGCTGCGAACAATCGGCGAAAGATATCTAGAAAAAAATAAACACGTATATGCAGTATTTGTGGACCTGGAAAAGGCTTTTGACAGAGTGGATTGGAATAAACTTATGTAAATCTTGAAGAAAATTGGTGTGGATTGGAAAGAGAGAAGGCTAATAACTAATCTTTATATGAAACAACGAGTCAAAGTCAGGATAGGAGAAAAATTGTCAGCGGGAAGTGGAATAGGGAGAGGGGTGCGACAAGGATGCCCTCTATCACCGCTGTTCAACATCTACTTAGAGGAGTTAGTGAAGAATTGTTTTCAGAACATGGGAGGGGTGACAGTAGGAGGAAGAAGAATAAAGTGCATAAGATTTGCTGATGATATGGCATTGTTAGCAGAAGAGGAGATGATACTAAGGGATATGCTACTGCAGCTGAATGACAACTGTGAACAATATGGAATGAAGATAAATGTAAACAAGACAAAGACTATGGTTATCGGAAGAAAGACAAAGAAGATAAACGTAAGTATTCGGAATGAGACATTGGAACAAGTGAACAACTTTAAATACTTAGGGTGTACTATAAGTGGTGATATGAACTGCTGCCAAGAAGTCAAGAGGAGGATAGCAATAGCAAAGGAGGCTTTTAATAGGAAAAGGAGCATCTTCTGCGGACCTCTGGAAAAAGAACTAAGGAAGAGACTAGTGAAGTGCTTTGTGTGGAGTGTGGCATTGTATGGGGCAGAAACATGGACATTACGACGCAGTGAAGAGAAACGACTAGAAGCATTTGAAATGTGGATATGGAGAAGAATGGAGCGTGTGAAATGGACAGACAAAATAAGAAATGAAGCTGTGCTAGAAAGAGTGGGTGAAGAAAGAATAATGCTGAAACTGATCAGGAAGAGAAAAAGAAACTGGTTGGGTCACTGGCTGGGCAGCGTTCTGACACAGCGCAAAGGCTGCACCGGACGTCCAGTTACAGTGACAGCTGAATCTTACTCAAACGAGACGAATGTTCAAGCAAGTAGATTTTACCTATAAGATACAGACCGCACAACATCTGAGAATGGCGACAAGGATGCGAGAATCGTTTACTGTGCGACTATGTTAGCGATGGCTTACGATGATGAAGCGTGGAACAGCCTTACTTATCCATCTCATTCACCTGATCTTACACCACCGGACGCTTATATTTGAGGCATGCTGAAGGACGCCATTTTCCGAAAGAACCCACCGGCAACCATTGGTGGCTTACATCAAGAGATTGTGAGATGCGTCAGAGGAATGACTCGACGTCTCTTCATGAATATGTTTGAGAATCTCCATGAGCATTACTGCCTGCAACGAAACGGACATCATATCGAATACGTGCTATGCCTCAGAAAACGTGGAAATTGACTTCCATGTAGCGCAAGCTTCCTCTACTTTTTTTGTATTTTTACCTAAACCATTTTTCCACACAATTTTGTACATATTGTCAAATATTTTTTTTATTAATTTTGAAAGCTTTTAGAAAAATTAAAATGATAGAAAAAGCGTTTTCTTAAAAAATGCCTTCTTCAAAAGAGCCTGTTTGTCTGTAGATATTAAGCTATTTCGGAAATTTCTTAATAAACATTATTAATATTACATTAAAAGAAGTTAAAAGAATATTGGTGTAAGGCAGTCGTACAATTGAATCCAATTGTAAATAGAGATATTCGTTAACGTGAAGAACTACATCTTTAACTGGAAAGCAGAGAAATCTATTTTTAGAGATAATTACTGCTGCAGTTTAGCTGTAAACATTCATTATCTTTTCATTGCACACGGATGTAAAATTATTAAATCTTAAATGAATTCGTAACTAAAATTAATTTATAGATTTTAATTTACAGTCATGTAAATAGAAACATTAGAATCCAGAATGTCCACTATATTATTAATAAGTGATGTTACAACTGCAACTATAATTTTGGTGATTAAATAATAATTAATATGAATTGAACGGAAGAATTAATATTAGAAGGATATTTTTCGATTAATGTCAATTGTTTTTATCGAACTTTTACATCTACCGCTGAAATTTTACTACTAAAAAATTATTAGTAACCCCCCCCCCCCAATGATTTTATTAAAAGTTGGAAATCCAGACCATCAATATGTAAATCTCTTTCAAGTGTCGATATTACGAAAAATACTCAATAAATAGAAATTAATTTTTGAAATTTTATGTTTAGAAATATCATGTAAGCGGGCCATGGGGAGACGATACCTGGCGGCATTGCAGACCAGACTTATTATCATATTTTTTTATTTGTTTATTTAGTTAAAAGGTATAATTATCATCTTTCTGGTCGGATCTTAATAGTCATTAGGGGTCACTCGCACAGGGGCAAAAAAAGCTAACGACTGCAAACAACAACTTTTAGATGATTCGAAATTGGTCGCTTCGTTTGAGTAAAAGTTCATTAAGAAGCGTAAAATCTAGAAGATGTTTATTGTCTTGTCAAAAAAAAGATGAGATTCCATATTTGGTCATTTTTGATGAATTGATCATGTCGGCTATTTATTGTGACATCTGGTGGCGATTTTTAAACTAAGTGAATTTGATAACTCAAAAGAAAATAAGCAATGTTCGAAATTTTCATTAGAAATTTAACCGACCCCCAAATCGTCATTATTATTAGTAATTTTTAATTCTGTCTTATTTACAATGCCCTTATTAAATATCAGTTATTTGTAAGTTTTGTTTCTATTGTTGAATTTTCCAGGAGTGGAAAGGTTTTGATTCATGGGTCTGATGAGTCAAGGGTCGAACTATTCCGGGTGAATGGACGGTGCAGGATCAGACGGATCTGCACAACATGCTTTGATCCTTACATCGCAGATTACTTACTTAGAAAGACAGGTGGTGCAGGTGTCATGGTCTGAGCGGTGTTCTCGTGGGATACTCTGGGACCGCTGATCCGGGTCAAGAATTCCCTTGATGCAACTGGATATTTGTCCATTGTTGCAGATAAAACGCACTTCTTGTTCTCTCGAGGAGACGATTGTGTGTTCCAATAGGATTATGGGTCATGTCATGCCCCACGAAGTGTGCGCGAATGGTTCGTCGAGCACGAGGAGGAATTCCAATTCATGTTCTGTCCATCTTGTTCGCCTGATCTGAATCCCATTGAACATCTTTGGGATCATAAAGACAGAGGGATTCGCCGATTACAAAGACAGGGGGATTCGCCGTTTTAATACATTCCAAGAACTGACGCACAGCTATAGAAGACTCTGCCGACAGCATACATTAAATACTTCGTATAGATAGGACATTTCGGTGAACTCGCAGCAACCAGCACGCACTAGTAGTGGCATGGGGAGACACTAAAAAGATGTGAGGATGTCGTTCCTGTCACGTCATTTCCGGTAGATTCGTTTTCCATCTCACCCCACCCCCCCTTCTTCGTAAACGCATTTTTTTGTCTATTTGATGTACTTGAAGTAAAAATATGTTTTCAAGGCATGTTATGCTGAATTTCGAAACT
Organism: Thereuonema tuberculata; assembly: GCA_023159025.1. Taxonomy (NCBI): domain Eukaryota; kingdom Metazoa; phylum Arthropoda; class Chilopoda; order Scutigeromorpha; family Scutigeridae; genus Thereuonema; species Thereuonema tuberculata. The sequence goes on from JAFIDM010000179.1 coordinate 49,715,710, forward strand.
TTAAAAGGCGCACTTAAAGTTCCTCAAGTATTTTTGTCTCTCATAGAATTAGGTAAGCCATAAATTGGAATAAAAAAAACTACTTTAATTTAAGATAAAATGTTTATTACATTAAGTAGCGAACGATGTTTGAAAGTTTTTGTAAAAGCAAGACATCTCGAAATGATCACTGCACAAGAATTTCTCCATTCTCAATAAATCCTTCAGAGCGATCTTGTTCTGCCACTGTTCCCAACTACAAATACAATAAAAATTGAGTCCCCGACGGAAAGTTTTTTTTGCAAGTGACTGCTTTCATGATTCAAATACAACAGAAGCTCGATTAGACATCAACTAACTGCAAAATACACACTATCCATTCGGGTGATTCTTCGGGGAACGAAAACAGCGAAATATCTGTTAGGCTATATTAGCTCAGAACCCGAGTGTGTCGAGGTGTAGTTCCTTCCCAAGTTCCTATTGGCAGCACTGATTGCAGCTACGCCATACCTTCAGCTACCTTCCTGAGTCCATACCTGCTGTATTGGTTGCAAAACGGCAAAACACCCGCTATTAGACCTAGTTTTTAGTCCAATAAAGTCATCTCAAAAAGTATTAATCAGCAATTTTTTGAATTTACATTTCACTCCGTCTTAAAATAAGAACGTTGAAAGTGATGCATTGTGGGAAAGCGGCCAAAGAGTTATAAATAAAGATATCATAAGGATATCAAATCCTTTTGAGCCTAACGGAACACAGGATAAGGAAAATGACATTTTTTTATTAATGTGTATTTTTGGTTGGGTTTTCTTTCGGGAGCGAGATCGGGATCCTTAACCTTTTGCACCTTCTGGGCTTGTCATCGGAGGACTTGGCTGGCTGACGAGTCCTAAAGAGGACGAAACGGCCATACCAGTCTCTCGCCGATGACAGCTCGGGTTGCGAATCCTTTTACTTTCTCTAGTACCTTCACATTGGCTGAATTATTAGGCACATTAAATTACTTGATTCTTGCTATCAAAAAATTAAATGATAAAAAAAAAAAAATTAAATAAATAAATAAAAAAAACAATCTATTCAATCAAATTGAACAGTCGTAAAATTTTATTATATTAAATGCGTTATTAAAATTTAACTCGTATTTAATTTTTAATCGGAATAAAATGCGGAATTTTACTCAAAGTTATTCAACACCTGCTCTAAATATGAAAAATTTAAGAACCGGACAAAATATTATGTTCTGTAAGTCTTTTAAAATTCAGACCTTTTGAAAACTTTACTAAAGCTACAATCCAAGTGGGAAGAACCAGTCTTATATATCAGAAGTACAGGACAGTAGATATTTGGTTTACAATTAAGAAAAAAAGTTTAGAACAAAAAAAGATTTAAAATTACATTTGAATGTTTACAGTGAAATGTATTTGAATCTGTACATTCGGTTTGTATCGTGACAACTGAAAATCGTATATACTAGGATACTGAAATTTTTAAGATAGTTTCAAATAGTACAAGCATGGGCGGATTTAGGTCTTGATATCTGGGGGTGCGAGCTCACCGGAAGGTATGAGGTATTTGTATACCAAATTCAAACACCAAAACCCAATTTAAATGTTCCATTTTTAGGCCTAAATTAATAATTAATAAAATTATTATAACAGAAAACATTTTTATTTATCTGTAAAAAAAATTACCATCCCAAAAATCTGGGGGTGCGGCGCACCCCCTAGCACCCCCGTAAAACCGCCCATGAGTACAAGAAACATCGTATGAATTTTGGTATATCTTTTAATACATAATAGCTTAACGTAATATTTAAAAAAGGAAACTGTCAAAGTTTATTACAGTTAAAACGCTCAAAATCTTATAAAGCTAAAAATATTAATGGCAGATAAATGGAATCATTTGTCCCTATTGATTTTGTAGAAACTGACCCACAGGGATCGAAAACTCACACGAGCTCTTTCACGATAAGCAGAGACAACACGTGGAAATAATTAAAATATAAAATTAATGGGCTTTGATAAAACTAACATTGGATCTTATTATTCAATATTCGAAAATTATTACGTCAACTATATTTTTAGTTTTCTCTTTCCATTATTTCAATAAACAGTGAATTCCAAACGAATGTATATGGAATGGAATAGATTCTTCACAAATCAGTTGAGATGACGAATTCCAATTCAATGAATTAACAAACTAAATAAAGCTAATGAAATTAGGGCTTCCAGTTTATTTATGAAAAACCAACAACAGTGATATGATAGCAATTCAAATGAAGCAACAATTAGCCATGTGAAATATTAAAGGCTTAGGCAATTATACATTCATTTAATCAATTCTGACGTTTTCCAATTATATTCAAGAATCTTTAATTACGTAGCAGAATGCAATTAGATTGCGTGAATTAATCTATTAATCACACCATTGGTTGATTAATACCAATCTAATAAATTACTTTGATTTTAAAATACAATCGTTATTAGTGGCTTTTTCCCATCGAAATCCTTTGAATACAGAATTAGGTGGAACAATCGCAATTGGCGCAGAAATACGAAAACAACATGGCGTCTTTGCTAATGATGGCGCTAGGACAATGGCAGTTTCATGGGCTGTTGCTGTGAGATAAGAAATGAAAATTTGAAATCTTTCATTGATTACAAGAAATAAAGTTTGTTTTAAAGGATAATATACATCTTTATAAATTTGATTCTAAAGGATCCTTAAAGATTTTTATCGTATTATAGCTAATTAGAATGTGTGTAAATATAGAAATATAACACTTTTTAATTAAAATACATATAGAGAAACGTTAATCTAGAATATTTAAAAAAAATTTTCATATGGTTCAAATTTTCAAACAGGTAAATAAATTAAGCAGAGATTATTTTCTTCAGTAATTGCTAAATAATTACTCAGATCTTATTTACAATTTTGAATTCAATCGTTTAAAGCAAAGTTCCTTCAAATGTTTTTATAAGATTTCATTTGTTTGGCAAGATTGTTCATTCTTCAATCTTCAAAAATCAACATACCACACATTTCAATTTTCTATTTACCGAGACGTTGAATAAAAAACATTCAAAATGATATATTTAGGCTTTTATTAAAGTAGATTCTAGTTAAAATTTCTTAATTTATAATTACAGTAATTATTAACAAATTCATTTGGAATACTAACATTTATCCAAAATACTATAAAAAATTTTTTTCATATTTTTGTAAAACAGACAATTAAAGAGTTAAAACCACTTCTTTAAATTATATCGAAAATGTGAATCTGTACGAACATTAGAACAGTAGGAATTCACAGGTCGGTTTTGACTATCAGTGGTAATTACAGAATCTCGAATGTTGAGCTTGTTTATTTTATATTACTTGAACACCTTAGTGAATTTCTAATTCTGTAGTTTAAGATCCACTCTTTTAGACTGTCTTCTTGAGTGAACAGAAGGAAATCGAAAATTAAAAGATTAAATTAATAACATCTTTTAATGGACCCTTGAGTCTGGTAACGTAATCTCTCGACGGCTGTTTCGCCGATGTTAGGGGCAATCATCAGAGCATTTAGAAACGTCCCTGACACGGGGGTTAAGTGACGATTAAGATCTGTTTCGCTCTCCTATCTTGTAGTTTGTTTCACTTTACGTGTAATAAATGAATATCTTCAATAACAAAGAAATGTGGTAAATAAGAAATATATCATTCAAATTCTGAATTGTTACTAATACATTAAAAAGCAAAAATTAAAAACAAAACAAAATACTAAAAATTGCTAAAGGTTTTAAAAGGATGTAAAAAAGTGCAATATACAAAAGTACGGCACACCTTCAATTTTTTCTCGATAAGCAATTCAGAATGATAAGTTGATGTCCAGATTTTAATGTACTGATACACCTTGTAAAGAAAGTATAAACTCACCCAAGTATTTCAAATAACTTTTCATTACATGATTTGTTTACTTCCAATTTTTTTTCTTAGTCTATTTAAAAGAAATTAATTAATGTACCATTTAAATATCTCAAACATTTTGAAGTTTTAAATTAGAAAATAAAATCAATTTTCAACTTTAAAGAAAATATAAACTCGCTACGAAATGTTTTGATTTTGAAACCTGCAAAGTGGTTGGAATATCCCAAATTTGCATAAAGATAACTAAAAGTGGCTAAAATACGTAATTCATTCATTTTCGTAGCAACATATGCCATTACTTTATCATGCCTCGTGGAAATTCATTCACTGACAAAGAAATACGAAAAATTCATTTTCTCCTTGGTCAAAAAAACTCAACAAGGCAAATTGCCTCAGAATTAAATCGTTCACAGACTGTTATTCAAAATGTCATCAAGAAAGGTGATGGAATCACAAAAAGACCAGGTAGACCTCCAAAACTCACAGGTCGGAACCATCGGTGAACTCAAGATCTTGCTGCGTCTGATGGGATGTCCACACGTGAAATTGCTCGTGTGTTGCCAAAGACTGTATCTCACCAAACTGTCTGGAAAAGCTTAACATCAAATAATCACACTAAGTTTGTAAAACTGGACACCAAACTCAAGCTCTATGCCACTCATCGTTCTAGCCGACTTCACTGTGCTAAGAAAACAGTGAAATGGCATCAAAGGTAGAACGAAATAGTTTTTTTCTGATGAAAAACGTTTCTGTCTTGACGGCCCTGACGGATATTCAGCATACTGGCATGATGTACGCACTCCGTCGAAGATAAGATTAAGCAGACAACAAGGTGAGGGTGGAGTGATGGTGTGGGCAGCATTTAGGGCAGGAGATAAGGTAGATATAGTGTTTGCGAAAGGCAAGATGGACTCTAAAAAATATCAGAACCTTATGTACGACCATTTAATACCATTTGGACACCTTCTAGGAGGGCCGAATTGGCAATATCAACAAGACAATGCTTCTATAATGCGTCAAAATCAATCAAAGCGTGGTTTAAAAAAGAGAAAATTGATGCATTCCATGGCCCTCCCGTTAACCTGACCTAAGTCCAATTGAAAATGTTGGATGGCAAACATTGTATATGGCCAAATCAAACAGTATCATCACTTGAATGATCTGAAAGTTGCAATTTGAAATGCTTGGGACCAGATAAAGATGTTCGATTTGAAAAAATGAATGGGGACAATGCCTGACAGAATGATAGAAATTATAGAGAAGAAAGGAGGACCAACACGTTATTAATTTCAATAATTTTCGAAATATTATGTTTTGAGTTTATATTTTCTTTTCAGTTGAAAAGTAAATTTTATTTTTTAATTTAAAAACTACTCAAAATGTTTGAGATGTTTAAATGGTACATGAATTTATTGTTTTTAAATAGACTATGAAAAAAAAAGGGAAGTAAACAAATCCTGTAATAAAAAGTTATTTGAAATACTTGGGTGAGTTTATACTTTCTTTACTTAATTTTACAGTTTAATAATAAAAGTACAGTCGGACCTCTATTTAACGAACCTCTATTTTGCGAATTTCTTTATTTTGCGAACTTTTCTTTGGAACCAAGAACATTTTGCTAATTTCTTCGTAAAATAACCTCCAAATAGCGAAGTGCATTTTCTATTTATTATCTATCTTTTTTTCCTCTTTGAAATGTTTTTATTATTAATATTCCCTTAGAGGAAATGAAAGAAATGTGGATACAGCTGAGGGAAAAAGAAGAAATTAACGATGATGTGCTGATTGATGATTATCTTTCACTTGATTTTGAAGTTGAGACCTCGGAAACACTAACTGAATCGGATATTTTGTCAGTGTGAAAAATAAAAACAATACAGCTATGAATTGCGATGAAGATGAAGATGATGAAAATGGAAATGATCATGATGCAGAAATAAAAAAAAACCTTCGTATGATGAAATGCTAAAATCATTTGAAACAATTTGAAGAAAATACTGAAGGGGTTTTTGGTGCTTTGCAAAGATGCGAGACATACTAAGAGCGAAAACACTTTTTCAAAAAAAAAAAAAACTAAGACAATATTTATAGACTTTATTAGTAAAATTTAAGTACGCATATGATAATGTATGCTTTATGTCATTAAAATTATTACTTTTTTTAATAATATTGAATAATAAAAGGTGAATCTCTATTTAACGAATTTTCCATATAACGAACTTTTTTTCGGGATTTAGCGACTTCGTTAAATAGAGGTCCGCCTGTAAATCAGCAATAAAAGGAACTTTATTGATAAAAAAAATGTAAGCCCGAAATTGTTAATAAAAAACAAGAAATATCCAGGATCAATAATTTCATGAACTATCATATTATTACAACAGATTATATTTTTAACTAGAAAACAATATATTTTTGTTTGCTTTTTTTTGTCTTATTATAAGTTTAACAAAATCTAATACGTTTACATGTTGATCTATTCCTATGTTTTTTCTTAATAAATGTTTATTAAAAATGTTTTTAACAATAACTCATATTATTTTTTTGAAATTGTGATGTAACATGTATTATGTGGCATTTCAATTGCATAATCTGTAATAATTACTTCCATTTTTTTACTCACATTATGTACACATTGCTTTATTATAGTAATACGAAATATTATATTCCAAAAAACATTAGATATTTTGAAAGTGCTTCAAAGAAGAAGCGAAACAATATTACGTAAATATTTTAATCTATAACTAAGAGATATGGATTAGTTTAGATACAATTAGAAACATGGTTTTCTTTAATAACGGATATTAATACTTTTTTTTTCTTTTAGTCACAATCACCCTGAAGAAGGTGTTGAAGAGGGGCGTCCGCAAAGGAGACCGAAAGGCTCCACATGCTAAGTATTTTATTAAATGTTTTTAAAATTCATTTGTGCGTTGTTTTTAATACAATAACTCTTTTTCACACATGTTAAAAATTTTAGGATGAACATTTTGTTAGGGAAGTTTTTAATCTGGTATGACACTGTGGCTTTATTTCTTTCCAATCTCTTTATTCCTTTTAATAATTCTTTATGCTCCATTTCCATATGTAATTGGTTATTAATATCTTGTAAAAATTTCTTCCTTTTTTTAATTTTAACCAGCCCTTCTTATTAGATACTAACGAACCATCTAATAAAGTTTTAAAATGGTTTTTCTTTTCCTTTGTTTCCAGGTAAGTCCTCAAAATTTACAAAATCTCTTTTGTAATTATTTTCTTTTATTACTGACCACAATTCTTTTCCTGTTTTAATATTTCTAAAAACTTTATACAAATTTCAACAAACATTTCTTTTTTCTGCCAATATTTTCTTTTAAATTGTGTATATACTTTGTATATACTTTCTTAATATTCAGGTTATTTTCTTTTCTAATTTTTTTAAATTATTAAATACTTTTTGCTTCTATTCTTTATATTTATTATCAAATTCATTCGGAATTCTTTTTTCCTGAGGAAAAAAGCCACTCGTAAAAGTTTGCAAATAAAAAAATTATCTTAAATATGCATACCATATTTCAAGAAGATCCGTGCAGCGTTTTAAAAGTTATTAAGGGAACACCCACACACTGACTGATTTTAATGTTTCTTAGGAATATATCTAAAAAAAATAAAACTACGTTTTCAAATAATTCTTTGAATAGCAACTTATATAAAACTCCAACCATGGAGTTGTTATTAAAAGAATTATATGATGTCTTAAGGAGTTTATTTATTTATTAAAACTACGTTTTGTTTTTAACGACTTTCAAAAGCCAATAAAGATTTGACGCAATAAATTTAAAGAAAGTAGATGTCTGATTTTCTCAGGAACTTCTTGTTGATTTTTCCAACGTCATCAGTTCAGACTCTTTCAATTCGTGTGGAGTTTCACTGTGGAACTGTTGCTTTGTTATCAAGACAGTCTTGTTACTTATAAAACTTCTTTTATATCTTAAATCACTAATGTTTATGTCAGCAATGTTTGCTCTTTAACCCCAGCGCCACCGCGTGAGCAGTTTCAGCTATTAGTGGATTCCAAAAACTTGACTAATTAACGGAGTTTTCAAAGTTGGTTGACCGCGGTTACTAAAAACCCTCACCCTTTCACAGCCACAGCATTAAATGTAGTCGGAAAAGTTCCATTCTGATTCGCCAAAGTAACGACATATTAGTGGCAACACACTAGCCATTAACAACTTTGTAAATGGGTACGTGTTGCAAAACGTAATTTAGATCCATTTCTCATAATCCAAATCCTGCACTTGGACTTCTAATGAAGTAGTTGAAAATTATATGAAGCAAAACTAGAAAACTTGTAACAACATTAAAATATGTTGAAATGTTAAAGAGATAAATAAGAAATCTTATTTAAATCCTACAGGACACTAAAGTTATTTAACATGAACTTAAGACTCAAATCTTTAATAAATTTTTAGTTTACACTGCCGATCAAATTCAGCTAGTATCGATCTACTGAGATTTGAGTAATAACCAGAGTAATAACCCCCCCTCCTCCAACCCCCCCCCCCCTGTACATTCTTTTTAATCCCCCCCCAAAAAAAATT
>JAFIDM010000179.1:49724280-49775570 GCA_023159025.1 Thereuonema tuberculata
AAAAAAAAAAAAAATTTCAATGGCGCAGTCTGCGCCGTGTATCCCCGGCGTGGTCACCCGTGTAATAACGACTCAAGAGTGCCCAAAATATATCAAGTTGTTCCTTTTCGTGGATGGGACACCGATCTCTTTATTCGAATAGATTATTTCTGAGATTTCCACTTAGTTCTGCAGTTACTTTTCACTTAGTTCTGAGCCTACTGAGTGATCACTATTGTGTTGTGTGGAATTTTCATTCAAGTTCTGTGTACTCTGTGGGCCCAGTGATCCACTGGTATAAGCGCTGGACTACGGCCTGGAAATGTCGGGTTTCCAGCAGTGTCTGTGATTTTTTCTTCCTCCGAACTGGCTCTAGGGTTCACCTACACTTATGTAACCTGAAACCAGTGTTTATTTCCAGAGGTAAAAGGCGGGAGAGCATTGAGCTGATTACCCAATCTCAACTAGTCCCAATAGTTATTGAAACATCGGAAATTATACCTTCGGCGCTCCTTGAGTCAACTTAGGTATTTTTTGGAAGACACTTAGCCACCTACTGTGCACTCACTTATCTCACTTGTGATTTCCTATAATAACCACAGTTGAATTCAGGCTAAGTTAGAGATGAAAAAGACCGAACCAATGATCAGGGCTTCGAATTGACTTTGTTCAAAAGTATTGCGATGAATTGCCCAGTGTTATGTCTATGGAAGATACAATTTTTTTCAGTCTTTCACAACTGTCTATCGATTTGCTTAATATTCATGAACATTCATTATGAATGGATGACGTAGGTTATCCATTGACGAATACTGACGATAATGCTGGGAGATGATGATACCAAGATCATTTCAGTAGGACGATCATCTTGTCTTATATTTACATATTAAAGCTTCTATTTCGTTGCCCTGTCCCTTTTTATTCTTTTATTCGTATCACAGCCATAAAACAACATTCTTCGGTAAATCACAACTACATATAAAAAACAAAATATAAAATTTAAATTTAAAATGGGAAAGAAAATGTTGAAGCTTTTTGAAAGCCTACTTTTTAAAACCCTTTCAAGATTTTAACAACTTCTGAAACTTATCAGGAAGGCTTTCAGAAAGAAAAAAAACCCAGCTTTTATCAATCTCAGCCACAAGCACAAATCTATCACTAAACCACAGTGCGATGCTTTGTCGTAGAAGACGTCTCTATTGACATCAACAAACACTTCATTCTGCCAACAGTAAAAGCGAAACGAACATTGAGATTTCATGAAACATCAATCTAAGTTTTGATAATTTTCCCAACAATTTCAAAGACATTCCAGTTTAGGTATCTTCTAGTTTTCTAGATATATTTTCGAAATAAACATAACTTGACTGTCCGTCTGTTTGCCAAGATAATTTATCCTTTACTGCTTATGTTAGGAATCTGAAACTTTGTAAAGATTTACCTATATAGAATTTCATCACAGTGAAGGCAGATCTATAAATAAGATAAAATAATTACGGATCAAAAAATAAATAAGTAAAAACAATGATTTCAAAAAAAAAAATCACTATTTTACAAAAATTGGAAATTTCACAAATTTCTGTTTGCTTCTTTTTATGTCTGAATATTTGAAGGATCTAAAAGGAAAGTTCATGCTATGTAATAAAGACACACATCTAAAGCAAATAAGGAATATGAATTCCCAGAAAAGCGAGAAATCTTTTAAATGATATTGATTATTATTATTAACATTTTACATTCAGTAATCTGTTTAAAATTTTAATAATTGATAATGCTGTAAAATGATAGACTACTCATCTTTCTTTCAATGACTGGTTGTCATTTCCTGCCATTATTTAAAAAAAATTAAAATAAAAAGGGTTACATCTAATTCTCTCTGCAATCATTTTCAAAACGGTAATAATATTTACAATCACTTCGGAGGAAGATGTATCAAAGGTAATGGTATTTAATTTGCATTAATAATACGAATGCATTAGCTAATATTCGAAAATATTTTATCATTTCCCTACAAACTATTTTTTTAAATGGTAGCTTGCTTAAGTTTGAGTGTTTGAGTAATGCATTCCTTATTAATTTAAACAAAAGTAGTGGAAGACGTGTCGTGTGCGAAGGAGAAACAGTCAAATTCACCTCCTTGATTAGTGGGCGCTAGTTTACGCACGAAATTGAATCGAATAAGATCTTAAACAAGATTCTAACATTAATAATCTAAGATAGTAAGTGTACATCTAGGTGATTTAATGGATTTTATTTAATGAGCTTAAGAAATTTTGCATGATTGTAACTTTTACGGATAATAACAAATTCCCACTTCGCTGAGGCTGAATCCTCTACACCTATTATAAATATATTGTTTTTAATGTACTGAAATATTTCATACTTTTTAAAGCAGTAATTTGTATGTTGATAGTTTTTTATTTCTTCTAAAATAAAATACAAAAAAAAAACAACAGCAGCAATAAACACTTTGCAAGAATAAGAAAAGAACCAATTAAATGACGCCATTCCTGAAGTATCCAATATTGGACAGACGGGGCAGTTGTGACTTAAAATGACCACTTGGTGGAGTCCATAAAGGCGCTTTCAAATGTCGCCAAACGATCGTTCTCTCCTTTCTCCATGTTTACGACCTGACCGTTGTGACCTCTCTTACAACAATCATCACACCTTCAATTCTGCCTGGATTTAGAAGCAGACGACAACGTCTCGATCCCATAAAGATTTCTCTCTCCTTCCCATCTAAATATTTACAGAGTCTAACCAATAAATTGAAAGGAACTCCGAGATCAAGGAAATTTTGTCAATAAAGCCCTGCTTTCCAATATCCGTGAAAAGTTAGGTTTTTACTGAAGAAAAAGCAAATGCTTTGCCTTCATCGAACGAAGACGTAGGAGACACAAATGAAAATTTAATTTTTACAAGCTACAATGTGCAAAATTTCAACCGATTTAAACGAAATTCGGCTGAAATTAAACATAAAAATAATGTGTTTTTTGAATGAAACAACTCTTTCTGAAACTTAGAATGATGGATATCACAACATTCTTAGTGTCATAAAACTCAACAAATAAACAAAAAATTAGACCAGTGATTGTCAAACAGTGCGGCGCAAGAGGTAACTAAGTCTGCCGCGAATATTATAAAAATCTTTTCGTACAGAGGTTTATTTCATCCATGGTCAATTATTAGCATGCTTAATTTAAAAATAAGATGATAAATAGTAAGTATTTAAAATGAGGTAAATAAAAGCGTTCTGTAGTTTAAGTTATTTTATTCTTGGTTTAAAGTGTATCAATATATTTTTATTTTGTACACGAAGTTTGCACCAGAAAAACTACGTTTATGTTTTACTATACACCACGAACCAAAAAGTTTGAGAGCCACTGAATTAGGCTTTTGTAAATTCGATAAGTAACAATTTTGACTGCTGTTTGTAACATAGCAATAACACTAAATTAAAGTGAATAAATGTTATAGCGAACATGAAAAACAATAAAACAACATTTACATTAAATGAAGCAAATAAAGAAACTAGCTATTATTTTCTTGTAGGCTACTTGGACTCGAAAGAATATTTAAGGCTAAATTAAATAACTCCCACGCATAGAACATTGTAAATCCTTTACTACTTCTTCTTTACTCAATAATTATAACATTTCAGTCAAGATCTCTTTCCCAGATTAGTAGTAGATTATGCCTGAGGAAGGTCGCCAATGGTGAAACTAAAATATTGTAAAGAGGAAGAAGTACAGGATTTAGAATATTTACTGGTTTCTTTTTATCTGTATTTTGACCATCGTGCCATATTCAAGGGTGCTCTTTATATTGATGAAAAACTTTCATTGATATGTTTCATTTAGAGCAATTACTTTATTCAAACTTATTTATATTTTTTAGAAATTTATTACCATTTACAGTAGTATGGATGACCTTATATAATATATTTTAATAATATCCACGGATACTTTTCTTTTTAAATTAATTATTTTATAATTTAATCCTAATAAAATTATATTTTCTTTACATTTTTAGTTTTCATTATGTATTATTACTGTCAACTCTTCCTATACATCCTATTACAATCACTTATGTACAGAATAGCTTAAGTAAACTTTAATTACTCTACCTGAATTGGAACTTTCCCTATCTTGTTAATAAAGAGTATTCATATCGTCGCACTTACCTAAAAAGAAAATAGTCAAAAAAAAAAAAAAGCTATCAGATATAGTAAAGAAACAAACAACAAATTCAGATTTACACAATTTTCATGAATAACAACGTATGATATATAATTAAGAAGCAACAATATTCAACTTATAGGAAAAATATGAAATTCATTATCACTGAACTGTTTTTTCGGATTTTATAATAATCTAAATTAAATAAATATATCATTTTTTTTTATGTTAACATTTACTGTACTTTGAATTTATTAAACTTCAAAAATTTTAAAAATGATAAAAATATGCAAACAAATATAGAAAGCATACATCTGTTTATTAATAAACATAATTAAGAAGAACAGAACTACAGCAGGAAAAAAAACTAATCTTCATGGACTCACGTTTTGTTACAGAAATTAAATTGAAATCAGAAGGACAGGAATAACTTCAAAAATATTAGCTAAAGAATTGTTCATTAGCTAATATATGAGCTACAGCTGATTTGAACAAAAAAAAAAGGTCTTGCCTAAATCTCCGTCCTTTTGCATATTTGTGTAAACACATTTAACGAAGAGTTACAAGTGAATAAATAATTTGGCAAATGGTAAAAAGAAGGAAAACCATTCATTGAAAGACGCTTGGATTTTTTGGAAAATGCCAGAACTGATAAATTAGAATGATAAAATATTTGAATGGCAATCAATAGTATTTGTACCCTGTTTTAGAGTTTTCAAAGTGGCTACTATAGATTATATATGTTGATATCCTATTCGGCAAATCCAAATGTTTTGCAAACGAACATTCATACTTACCACATACTTCTCAATTACTGAAATACCAAATACTTCGCAAGTACTGAAATAGTAAAGCATTTAAGTTTTGCTCACCAACCTTCTCCGTGATGGTATGAATATATTGCAACAAACAATAATATTAGTAACAAATACTTGCTATTATCCGGTGAGCAATGGGATCCGAAGTAGGTTCCATTAATGTGTTTCGGATTAGTTATGCTTTATTTAAAAATATCTAAATAACACCTCCATAAGCGTCAGAGTTCAACAAAACAAAGGGAAAAAATTGTAATTAAAAAAGTTAGTGAAATCTTAATAAACAAAATAATAAATAAAACAATCTGTTCTAGAGTTTTTATATTTTAGAACACCACAAACACTTTTCTTTGAATAAAAGTTTAAAGTGTGTGAGACGATTAATTGTCATTAAAAATTTTGATTAAAAAGTTTTAAAAAACTTAAAAATAAATACGGAGCTTTCGCGCTCCTCATTTACAAATGTTGATCAGGGACTATCGCACAGGAGCCCGAAAGCTCCATGTTTTAAGTACATTTTTAACTTTTGTTAAGCTTTTTAATCAAACTTTTGTGTGTTGTATTTCGAATAACAAACACTTGTACTTGTTCCTTACAACTATAACTGAGACAAAGACAGAGCTAAATAATAATACATAGACAGAATGTGACTAAATGACCAGTGTTTGGTTTTTTTACATAACATTTTCAGAAATCGATATATCACTAGTTTAGTTGGTTGTCAGGCGATCTGGGAATTTGAAATTACTCTAGCCAAATTCTGTATAATTAATATCAATGATTAATTATGCTGATTATGGATTGCTGAATTAATGATAAATCAACCTTTGTATTTAATATTTTGTAATCGCATGAAAAGTACATTTTAATTATCTATTGGAAGCGAAGAGTCGACTTGGAAAACTTAGAAAGGATCTAAAGATAGAAATGGATTTAAAAAGATAACCTGAAGTCTCAATCTTGTGAAATACAAAGAAGATTCTTTCTTTTTATGGTCTTTTACTATTTTTTTTAATATATTGATTCATTGATGAAAAGACTATATAAGTATTCAGTTACATGAATTGATTTTGTTTTCTAACAGGATATTTGAAGACTTTTTTTTTTTTTGTGTTCAGTTGGATTTAATCCTCTTAGTAGATCTAGAAAAACAACGAATTAAATATCACAAAACTGTGGCTCAGTGTTGTTGGAATCTATCAGATGTTAACATCGGAAATAGCAAGTATTTGCAGTGAAATCATAGATAGTGCAGCCAGCAAAGCAAGATAACAGAAGTAAGATCGGCGGGCGATAACGAGTGAGTAGGAATACGATTCCGACAGTAAGTCGTTTAGCAATAGGGTGTCCTTCAAATGATCCCAGCCTGAAAATACGGCTACAGCAGAGCTTAGCAACAAATCGTGCTTCTGCAGATATACTTTTGAATTGAAGAGCTTATGGGTAAGTGAGATGATGAGATTTTTAATGCAGGATTCTTAGAGAAATGATGGTTGACAGGTTGTCCACCAACAAGTCATGTAGGTCCAATGAGCTGCGGTATTTCGTGTAGAAGACATGGAGTCATATTAGGAATTGTTAGCAATTCAAGTAGTGGAACAAGACGCTCGTCCATCTAATAGTACTATCCGTTGTATATTGTACAACGTCAACTTATTTAAAATATTTAAAATATTGAATCTAAGACTAAGAGGGTCTGTCAGGTCCATCTTTAATCCCACTTTTGTTTAGACAAGTTCACTTTTGGAGTTTGTTACTGTGATATACAATAAAACTAAATACTTCGAATTCTAATAGTTTATCTTTATGGAGTTGATATCTTTAAATTTTTATAAACGTAAATCAATGCTAAATATCGTTTTACATAACTCTAAATTGCTGAAGCTGGAAAAAATATCGACTGCTATTATCAGTCCCTCAGTTTACATAACCAAAATAGGAAGTAATCATTTTCCATGTTAAAAATTCATGCGTTGGGAATATTGCATTGACAAACATTTTCAAATATTTATAAAAACTCAATTGACGAATCAAATATTACAAAGTATAGGTAAAATATCAGTAGAAAACAATTAGTTTAACTCCTGCAAACACAAAACTAAGCAACAACAATAACATTTTTTAATATTAACAATCACTTATACATAAATTTTGCAAATATACCCAATCGTCGTAACATTATATATATATACAAAAATAAAGAGTGAGCAAAAATGATTTGAACCATTTCAAAAATTCCCTGTAACATCGCTGTTGTAGTTATGATGCGACGAATGGTGCAGTTGGATAGAACACATGTTCAAGTTTTTTTTTTTTTTTTTTTTTAATATCTCAGAATTGGTGAAATACGACCTATATTAGTCACACGGCAACTGTAAATCCGGTATGCACAATCCTGGCAAACGTGAGAGCAGTGATCATTGGCTGTTGCGCCGTGGAACAAACGACTGCCGCTACCGCTCGCCATATGGTATTGTTGACAACAGGACGTTCACTTGTGAGGAAAAAGGTATTTTAGAATATCACGAGCCAGATCGGTGACGGTGGTATAGCTCTGCTTTTCGCACCAAATTTCAGAAAGACCCATCTTCCAAGAACTCCATTCGTAAATGGTATGATCAATTTAAGCGAAGAGGGTGCGTTTGTAAGGGCAAGTCGAGTAGCTAACCGACAGTCCCTGAGGAAAATGTGTACCGCATTCGGGACTTGTATCGTCGTAGCCCTAAAAAATCAACGCGCAGAAGAAGTGCAGAACTGGACATCCCACAGACGACTGTGTGGCACATGCTGCGGAAACGCCTACACATGCGTCTATATCGCCTACAGAGTCTGCAGCATTTAACACCGAACGACCACCGTCATCGCGAGGCATTCTGTTAGGTGATGTTACAACGATGTGAAGTTGAGAACTTTGCGACCACCATAATCTTCAGTGACGAGGCCAGCTTTCATGTCAGTGGAACAGGGAAACGGCGCAATGTGCGAATTTGGGGAACGGAGAAATCCCACGCTTACATGGAGCATGTGCGAGATTCCCCGAAAGTGAATGTTTTCTGTGATATTTCGTCACATTTTTCTTTGCAGACAGTCTCTAATTACCTTGACATGTTAACGGAATGGTTGTTATCACAGTTGGAAAACGACACCGATAACTTCATTCTGCAATCAGACGAAATGTTTACCTTCTTTCTTAACCGGGGATTAAAGGCGGTCGTCGTGGGGCTGACCGATCTCAACTTTGTCCCATTTGTTTCGAAACGCCGGGAGCTTTATCTCCCGCAATCCGTTGGATCTAGTAAGGCCTCTTTTGAGATCCTTTATATTTAACTTTAAATATAAAGTTATATTTCCTTTATCATCATCATCATGATGTGCGATCTTCGTATATACGAAGTTACGCGGTCTACGGAACCTAGTGACCCCCGAAGGGCGAACCCCTAGGAGAAGCCGTAGATAAACTAGGGGGTGATACTGGGGGTGGTTTCTCGTTGCCTTCCCCCAGGACGCCATTAAGGAATGACGTCCGACCAGAGAGAAAGTGAAGAAGAGGCTGGACAACACAGGAAAGGAAATTGAAACAGCCATGCCCCTGCCGGGATTCGAACCCAGGAACTGGCGCACTGGACGCCACGGCTGGCCACCGCCGAGACCGCACGACCACGCCAGCACGGCCATATTTCCTTTATATTTAACTTTATTAATCAGGAAAATGAGAGCAATTGTTTTGCAATTGGAAAGCTTTTAACTTTTCTCTGTGATTTATAACAATAAATAACCATTCAATAGTGGAAGTGAATTGGAATGAAAATTTTGAACATTTGGAATCCGTCAATAAATTAAATTTTACATTTCATAACAACCTAAATTTTAGACCTCATCATTTTCGAAAGCCATTAAATCCGTAATAATTTTGATGCATACAGAAATCATTCATGAAAATGGTGACTTTGACAAAAAATGGAACTTATAGTTTATAAAATAAACTAATTGATAGCAGGCACTCGATAAAGTAATCCTACTCTGAAATTAAGCTATTAGCTTCCCAGGGTAGTTAGATGTTTTATTCCCATCACAAATTAAAGTATAAGCAGGTTTCCTTTATAATAAATAATTAAGGAAAGTTATAGCAACTTATAAAACTTTGAGAAGTACCACGAAGGAAGCATCCAATTTGTAAAACTTTCTAAGTGCCATTTGAATGAAGAGAATTGGAATTGGTTCAAATTAACAGTGGAAAACATAAATTCTTATTGAACAATAATACCATTTCTAATGTCCTTTGACGCCTGTACACTTGACTAAAAAAGTTTAAAAAATTTAAAAAGATATATAAAATTTAACATTAAAATAATTAAAACATTAAAAGTTAAAAATTATTACAATTTCATGACCGGGTGTCCTTCCCGAGAGGGAAATTTTTCAAATTTTTCAAAAGACATTTGAAAAATTTCCCCCTCGGGAAGGAAACCCGGTCATGTAATTGTAATAATTTTTAACTTTTAATTATTTTAATAAGTGTTAAATTTTATGTAATTTTTTTTAAACTTTTTTAGTCAAGTGTACAGGCGTCAAAGGACATTAGAAATAATTCACAGTATACGTAAAAAACTTTGTATATTAATAGTATCATTGTTGTTATATTATTAGTATTACGTTGATCCCGCCTTCGGCTGCTTTCGATGCATTTTGATAATGACATGGCTTGGAGTTGAGCTTAATCTTGTTGTTGTCTTAAGATTAAGACAAGCTCAAGACTACTGCAGCTCAGGATTCTGCAACTGTTGCTCCAAATCCCCGATGGGGACCTGACTGGCTCAGAAAAGGTTTGAATTGCTTGCAGGCACTTGTAGAAAACGAGTGCAGTGTGTGGATCTGCGTTATCCTATTATATAATTTCTCCTGACAGGCGAGACATAAAGGGTTAAACAACGGGTTTCAGGATGTCGTTGTATTGATACTTTTAAAGTTCATCGAATCACTATGAGAGGGGATCTGCTGTAAATAAGAAATGGCGCTCCATACTACTACACCAGCTGTAATGACTTGTGTGCCTCTCGACAATATTGAGAGCTACCAAGTCGTCCATACACGGAGGTGATCATCTGCTGCAAAGCAGAAGCGGGACTCATCACTAACGTAGTACGAAATTATTCGAGAGCAGAGCGTCTCTCTCGAGCACATCACCATTCTAGCAACTCTCCGGTGCTGGGATGTTAAGTCAGGTTCTCCTAAGGGACGACGAAAACGAAGCTCAGCTTCTGCAATTCTAACAATGGTGCGGTTACTGTACACAGGATGCCACATGTCTCTGGATGAGGGAAGCTCTCAAAGCAGTTGCTTCATAACAAACCGATGGTTTCTAATGGTGGTATTGTGGGGCCTAACCGTCGACACCTTTCCACAGAAGCATCACTACGGCGAGCAATTCGTCTGCATATCGAGCAGTTCCTCGAAGTCCAGCTCTTAGATCTTCGAGGCATTACTGATGGTAAACTGCAGAGACGTCGCGGTACGGGATGCGGTGTGTACACCTTCAAGGGGAGCCTGCTGTGTCCCATTTTTTTTTTTTATAATAATTGCTCCATAAATCTATTGATTATAATTTATAAGATTATTATTATATTCTTTTTTTTTAAAATAAGCATATCTATTGTTACGTTTAAGTCTTTTATTTTAATTCTTGGGAGGGGGGGGGGTGCAATACATCACGCGACGGCTCTAGTAAGCTAATATGAACGCAGCAGTTGCACGAAGCAGGCTGTGTCTAGTAAGATCCTGAGGAATGAAACTTTCTTCTAGGGTACTTTACGTAATCAACAGTAAAGCATATGTAAATGAAGGTCAAATGCAATGGGACATTGTAACACAACTTTCACCCTTCCCATTATTAACAACTTCAAAGACCTAAGTTGACAAGAGCGACATCTACAAAAAAATCTGGAAATGATGACTTACATTATAATCCCATAATGGACGATTCCAACGACGAAGGGGAAGGGGAGGTGGGAGACAAGAGATGATTAATGGGGATTCGGCACGTCAAATCAAGTTCGTCTTCTCATTGGTTAGAATTTATGTGATGTGATCGGAGACGACGACGTGCTTCCATCTTGGCTCCCACGCGGCATCTCTCATTTCCGTGACCGGCAGGGGTCGTCTCCCTTCTGAAAGGGCGAATCACTGCCATTACTTTCCTCTATCGGTTTTCTATCCTTTTTCGTATCGAAAAATTGAGATAATTTCCAAAACTTTACTTCTTTCAGAGACCAATTTATGAAAATCAATTTTACCCTGATAGTAAAAATAGGAAGAAATTACTAAATACAGTAGATGGTTTACGTTCGCTGTCATTAAGGAGAAATGTGATTGAAACCAGTGTTTCGTAACGACAGAGAGCGCCACCCTCACCTAAAGTGCCCGGAAGACAAGTCTCTTTTAAACGTTTGTGACGCTTTTAATGTTTATTCATTATTGAGAATTAACAGAAATCCTTAATTAAAAATCAAATAGAATCTATTTTTTTTCATATAATTATCTTAAATATTCTTCGACCCCATTATTATTCAACAGTTAATATTTCAGCTACTTTGTCACGAAATCAAGATAAATATTATTAAAATTAAAAAGAAAAACAGATTAAATTTCATCTCATTCTCAATTGCTGTTTTTAAAGAAATATTAAGAAAGTTAAAGCGTACACTATTAAAATTTAACTCATTGTGTAATTATAAGTAAACAAGATAGGGATAGGGATTAGTAAACCAATCACAATGCTTCGCAACGGCTTCTGATTAATTTATGTTGAATTATTGCTTTAATTTCCTTATTATTATAAATGTGATTGCTGCGAATGCAAAAGGTGCAATTGTTGCAATTATTGTGATTGTTGTGATAGTTGCTGAGCTATATTATACATGTGATTGTTGTGATTGACAGACGGAGAAAGCGGGATTATAAGGCTTCCTATCAGAAGCCTAAAATTTTGTTCAGTTTTTTTTTTGTGTGTGTGTGTGGGTGGGGTGGGGTGGGGGGGGGCTTTTTTTTTAAACTGTGTTTGACTCAGCATCAAAAGATTTTCATGAAGAATATTATAGCGCAAGAAGCAAGATTATTGATTACGGTGAACGTGACAAACTGGATTTCGACGCTCGCCTTTCACCTTACGAAAGAAAATCGTAGATATAGGGCTGGGTGAACCTAGGACTCGTTCTCAGAAGGTAATATATCCAGCAAAAGAAAAAAATCAGAATTTCCTTCGGGAATTTGAACCCTTCAGCCCTTAATGCAGGTGAAATGATATTAAACTTGTAAGTATATTATTATTATTATTTCAATTAATATTAATAAAATCTCTTCAAGGAAAAAAAAAGTAACAGTTTTGTTACAATTGCGTGAAGATGTTATTAGTTTTGATGACAGTCATTTGTTTTGGTCTTGCTAAATTATTTCTCTACTAACAAATTAACTAAGAGACAAATCAATGTGTCAAAAACACTCAAGATGAAAGACTTTATTTATGACCTTCCTAAAATACTGTCAGCAGGGGTTCGTAATTATCAGGCAAATTTATGTTATTAACTTTCTCTTGGAATTAGAAACTTTGAATGACTTTCTAAAAGATAAAAGGAAAATTAGGAAAGAAAAGACGATAAAAGAATAAAAGAAAAAAAAATACGATCTGCGGAAAAGGGATTTCGAAAAAAAAATAAGATAAAAATATATAAAGTGATGTTTTTGTAACTATTTGTATCAGCTTGAAAACATTAGGTTGAAAACCTATATTATTGATTTATTTTAAGAGAATTAATGAAAATAAACATAAGATCTGCTTTTCGTTCTATTTATAGATATTTGATGACTTTTTCAGTAAATGTTGTTTTTGCTTTGCTGAATGTTGGGGTGTGTTTTTTAAGAAGGAAGTGGTTTTATCATTCTCATTAATGGAATCTAATTGCAAGCCCAAGTTTCAGTTGAAATAAAAATAAATAAATAGATATTCAGAACTATAAATTACAATTTGGATTATACAGGGTTATTCATTATTCCTTGACATATTTCAGAGCCTCGCAGCTCGGCGAGAAAAAAAGGATGTTTGTCTGCTGAGATATCAATCGAAAGACAACCTCACTTATTTTTTATTTATTTTTAAATGTTGCATGCGTTCAACTTGCGTGACGCAGCAGACATCTGGGCCTGTAATCTATTTGTGACCACACGCGTGCAGTGTATCAATGTTGACGGTTGTAATTGCATTAGTGATAAAATGTCGCAGTTCAGTGAGATCAGTGGTTAGTTATTTTTATTTATTTCTCGAGAAGATAACCAGGAGATCGAGGCGATTGTCTGGCTGCCAGAATTGCTAGATCTTCAGCATAACCCAGTGGACAAACTAGTTCGCGCTTAGTTGGCTTATGTGGAGTCCGTAGGTACGACTCTGTCACCCTCACCACTCCTTCCACCGTCTCGTGCACAGACAGTCTTCACCTTGGAATCTCACGTAGCACCTCTTTATGCTGTGGGGCCTCCTTTCTGAACTCACTTCTAAATCTTCTTTGCGCAGTCACCATTGAACTCGTTTTCGCGTATTTCAAGGCGCAAAACTTCTTCTCATGTTGCGAAACTGCCAATTCGGTCGCACCTGCACCCTAGAGTAGCCGATGGAACTAGGATGCAGCGTTCTGCTAGGAAAAAAAACCAACTTGGCGAGTTTGTGTTTCATTTGATATCTCGGAGGCAAACATCATTTTCTTTCGCCGCAGAGCTGCGAGCCTCTGAAATGAGTCAAGGAATTAAGAATAACCCTGTATAATCAGAGAAGCACAAGTGTACGTAACTCGGAAGCAAACACGTGGTTCCAATGCAGAGG
The DNA here is from genome assembly GCA_023159025.1 of Thereuonema tuberculata. Classification (NCBI taxonomy): domain Eukaryota; kingdom Metazoa; phylum Arthropoda; class Chilopoda; order Scutigeromorpha; family Scutigeridae; genus Thereuonema; species Thereuonema tuberculata. The sequence continues at coordinate 49,738,122 of JAFIDM010000179.1, forward strand.
GTACGTACACTAACTTGCGTTAGAATCGAGGGTACGCAAGTTCGGGATCTGATGAATTTGTTTTTAATGTTGTTGTTTTTTTAATTTCTTCTTGGTTAAAGTTACTGCGAAGTTTGGATAGTTATTTTTTGGTTTAAAAATTTCGCAATTCATTGGAAAATTATTAGAATTTTAATAAAATTTTGGAATTCACTAAGAAAATGTCTTTCATTCATATGATAAATGATATAAATAAAATAATTCAGTCTCTTTAAGAAAATGTATATAATGGTTATATTATAAGTAGTTAACTAATAATATATAATTCTAAATAATTTTGGCTTCTTATTAATTGTATATTATCACAATTAACTATTACATTATGATTTCTATGTGAATATACAGTATTCTGATATTTCATTGATGGATGAACATTAATTTTCTTTTTTTGTTTTGTTTTGATTATAATGACTTTCGTTTTTTTAATAATCATGTTGTAATCATGATTGTACATAATAAGATTTGTAAAATGAGCGTATAGTTGGTCTTGTGAAATTACTAGGTCTGTTATCTAATATCAAAATTAGTGGTTATATTTATTTTATTTTAAGATTAATCTGACTTAAGTAAAGATGAATCGTTTGTGGACGGACAAAAGATTGATATAATATTACTTAGATAAAAACAAATTAAATGTAAATATCTTTACATAATCACACAATGAGTGGCATTTTTAGTTTACGAAGAAAGAACTGGTTTGATAAACTTTATATTTTCAACTTTTTTAACTTAAGGAGTGTTGATCCTATTGTAACGTTGTTCCCTGAACAAAATACAGAGGAAAGACCTAAACTATTACAAGGAATCTGTGTTTTTCATTGAGTTTAAGATATTTTCGATTCAAAATGGAGTATTTTTAGCATCTGCCGAAATAACAGACATTAATACATGAAATTCTTACAGAATAGGATTTTCAAGATTTAGACGCCATTTTGGATCACTGTGGCTTAACCTGTTGCTTTTCTTTTGTCTTTATTTTACCACATCATTTTGTTAGAAGATTGAACGTTTCTCCAACGTTCCAGAAAAAGGCAGCGGTAACGAACTGTTGTAATAAATATACTGAAGCATCAATTGAGACTATGCACTAATAAAAATTAAAAGATAGAAACAGTTTTCCATTCTTATTGTGTCTGTGTCCAACAGTGCGGAACAGTACTTGTCTTACTGCTGAAGAGTGCGGTATTCACGAAACAATATGTTCTAAAGACTTACAATGTTAGTAGAAGGTTTAGGAGCAGGGATGACGAACCGGTGGTTCATTGGATGATGAGATTAGTGAATTGATTGTATCCTTGGTGATAATAATAAACAAAAGTAAGTTTGCTTATGCATGAAGTAATAACCAAAAACCAATTTGTATCAATATAATTTCTTAGGAAATAAAAATCTATAATAGAAATCCAAGTTCAATGAAACCAAGAAGCAAGGACCGCATTCATTTCATAATTGTTCAATACTGTTTCTATAGTAGTTTGATTTTTGTTTCTATTAAGTCACCAAATCATGCAAAAAATGCTATTAATATGTTTTCTACAGAGTTATATGGCACCTCTGAATTCATACCTGGTAGACGAATGTACAAGATTGACCACCCCTGGTTTAGGATCAATGTTAATAGTATCCTATAAATTGGGCTGTATATAAGGCCAAAAGATAGAAAGACATGAGCCAAATAATGGCGAAACTACGTTGACATCCACTTCAAAAAACTACGATGAAAAATAAAAGTATTAAGTTCGCTTTCCTGAAATACATTCTTCTCTTCTCAGTTGATCTTCTTCTGTCTTCTCAATTTTCGATATCTTCCAACACTTTTTTTTTATTCCTTTTTTTTCCTTTTCCTTTTTGTTCACTTTCCACCTTCTTATCATGTTGTTATTCGAAAATGACAAAAAACAGTTACATCCTGTTTTTTTAATGTTAAAATGCAAACTTCGAACGTCCTTTAGAGAGGGAGCCACGTGCACTGAACAGGAAGAGCGTTTGGATTTCAGCTGCAGTTAAATTTATAACAACTTAACTGCGAGGAATGCAATCGTTTGTATCCACAATATGAAGCGAATTCTCCGAATACTAATCAAAATATTTTATCGCTGTCAGATTGATGCGTAAACTTTGATTCCCACGGAAGAAATCAAATCATTCGAACTGTTTCTTGCAATCACGTGACAGCCACCGAATACGTAATGGTAGAAATCAGCTTTCACGGCGCTTTCCATCAGGCTTTGATTCCACATAAAACCGCAAGAGGGCATTAATATTCTAAAACAGTTGCCGATGTTTCGTCGGACATCGACTCTATCCTGGTGGGATTTTGAATGCGGTACGAATAACAGATGAATGGTGCTACATTTCTCAACTTCTGTAAAAGCACATGTCAAAGAACATTAGCTTGATGTATGATGTAGGTTTGCAGAGTGAAAAGTAAACTCTCGATCCCTTGATTTAATTACGAATCGTTACCACTTTGAGACACGGTTTTGACTTGACGTTTGTCTTTCCTTTAGGCTCAGGATTTGACATAAGAAAAAGGTCATCCAAGTAACTATATTTGTCCAAAATCCACATATAAAAGCTTTCGTATGATTAAATATTCACCTTTCAGATTTAGCACTACAACATGTAATTTGTCAGCTCTATTGAGGTGTTAAGAAGATACTGTTACTACGAAAGGAATATCTTTACATTCTGCTCTGATTAGTGGAGTTTCTACTACTTAAGTCGAACGACTCCTTTGTTGTATCAATCGAGGGCAGCAACCGCTTCCCACAATCAGCTTTGTGTCATGTTTACTTCGTCAGTTGTTAGGAATCTTATGACACAAAGGATCAATAATCCTATCGCTTCTTTTCCAGACGTGGTCTCATCACTAATAGAATTTAATTTGTAATAGCCCTCAAGTTTCAGTTGAAGTTCTGACAAAAATGGTGACTGTTGCATTAATTTATCTCTGTTCCTATTCGCTCGCCATTACGTCACTACTCCGCTGGGTAATTGTATGGTGCTTAGGAGACAATAAATTCTATTGGGGTAATACATTCTTATAATCAACGCAACTATTTTACAAACAAATAATACGATTTTGGTACGCTTTGAACGCAAAAAATCTCCAATGACATTCGTTAGTTTCCTGTTTGCGATTCCCTAAAATTCATGAAAATTTGGTAATATACACTCTTACATACAGATATTTTCACAAGTTGCTCAACAATTTAAAATAAGATTCTTTAACAAGCTTATTTTAATAAGTAAAAACTTGTTAACTTTCATTCAAAAATAGTAGTTAAAGAAATAACAATAACAATGCAAGATTGTCCTCTATAAAAGTTGTACTCTGTTGAAGATGATCTTGCATGTTCAAAACCTGCTTTAACAATTTTATTCTGACCATTTTCTTAAAGATAACAAGTGACAATTATGAACTTCATGCAGATTTATATAAAGATTATTATAATAAAACAACGATCAAAAATCAGATCATTTTCCAAACTGATAAAGTGGTTTTGAGATTGATAGGTTTTTTTTCCGATAGCAACTAGCGTTTGTATCTCACGTTCGATCGGTGTGGTTTCGCCTCAAGAAGATTAATTAGGAATCTCAGAATCTACGAAATGGCTGCGAAGAACGAAGGCAGATAAAGCCTTTGCAAATCCCTTGAGTCCATTAATTCTTATCCAAGGCGAAACCAAAGCTACAAACTTGAACTGTATCACTTTCAGCGTCTCTTTAGATTTACCCATCAAAAGTTGATATTTTTACTTCTGCAACAAATACTTCCATTACAAAACCTTCCTTAAGCCTCTGAGAGTGTTTTTGAATAGAAGTACAGATTATTAACAAACTTTTCTACATAACAAGATTATAATTAACGTATTTTGAATTTAATTAACGTATTTAGGTATAAAATACCAGCAACTGGAAAGATAAAAACCTATGGTTAAATCTTTACTTCGATTTATTTTAGAACACACCAAAGAATGCGTTTGATGTTTGACCTTATTCTTAATATTGTATTTTTTTATCAACGTAATTTTCTCCAATAAAACACAGAATGTGTAATTTTGCATATTTTCATGGAATTTCAAAATATTAGAGATTTGGAATATAAAACCCATAAATACGAAATTTTCTATGACAATTCTAACCTCATTCAAAGAATTATCAATGTGCCTAAATATCTGTCCTATTCTTAATTCTTCAATTTGTAATATCAATTTTAATGTTTTAGTTACGAAGCGTATATTTTTTTTCTATTTGATTGGAGAATTAAGTCTATGTTGTTTCCTTTCAAGATGCAATTAGAAGAATCAAGAAGAACCAAACTTGTATAGATGTTCATTTATAGTTTAGAAAATCAAGCCACTAGTTGTAGTGATGAAAATATGGAGAATATTATTATTGTTATTAAATTTAAAATGAAAGTTTGTATTTTTATTTCCAAATCAGTTAACTATCTGCGATGTCTACTCAAAATTATTTAAAATAATTAACATGTATGTATGTTTAAAGAGGAATAATGCAATAACCTTTTATTTGAAATAAATTGATTTTTGGAAGGACGTAATTGACAGAAAATAAAGATATTTTCGAGTTATAGAAATACTGCGAACAGACAACGACTATTTTATATAATCTTGTCCTTCATGAAAATATTAGCTGAGAGAATAAACAACAAAAACATTTCACGAATTCTGAAGCACTTTTTTCAAATGATGAGGTGAAATAAGTTATTTATGAAACAGTGAGAAATTATTTCTCTCATGTCTTGTGGACCAAAATAGTTAACATTGTTAGTCTATAAATGATTGAATTTCTTTAAATAAATGTAAATAAATACGCTACCGAAATTATCCGTAGTTAAATGGCAACTAAATAACAAGCGATTCAATTACTAACTTTAATAATTCGCCCATCAATACTGGAATTTAATTTATGACTTTATTTTGGTATTCACAAGCATAATTGAAATGATCATAAATTTTTATTTTGAGCATCAAATCCCAGATGCGCATCATTTGCACGAATGACTTTGGAATCAGTAAATAAATAAAAAAGAGAAGAATTTTCAAATTTCAGTGTTGAAATTCAAAAACAGAAGCGCACGAGTCCAATGTATGGCAAAGCGCTGACTCACTTGGGTGTTTATTTTTTTGTATTTGTCCCTTCCCACCAAAAAAAACATAGTGTAGGTGGCTCCTGTAGTGGACTTTGATTCAATGATACTTGGCGCCATAGTTCGTAGAAATGGAGGCTGAAGCGAATATTGTCCTATATTTCGAAGACCTTATATATAGAATTGTTATTATTTCTAATATTATATATGGAATAAGGAGCCATTTCCCTTGGAAAGAGTGTTCATTCAGTCTGTTCGTTTGTATGATCTTAATGAACCGCTGGAAGGTTCTTCTTGAAACTTTGCATACACATTTAAGGATGTGAGACGATCACATTTAATCAGTGGAGTTTTGTCAAGAAATTAGCGTGAAAATGTCACAAAAGCTCCTACAAAAAAGTCATTAGAATTGAAAGATTGGATTTCTGGACTGCTAATGGATTAGTGAAGCGTAAAATACAGCCACTCCTAATCAAATGTCAACCTCTCCTCCTTGTGGTGCAGTCTGGATCTTAACGAAAGAGGCTCTGACGACCGAGTATTGGCGGTATAACCAGAATATCTGAATAGAGGAAATGCTATTCATTGGCAAGTTCAGAGGCCATAAGGTAGCAGCCCTATCACTGAACTTACCCTGCGATAGAGTGGTGATCTATCCAGGGGAATTTAATATTACTCGAAAAACTCAGAAGATGAATAACAGGACAGATATAAATGGAAATGAACCGGCTAATGGAACTGGACATCTCTTTGGGAAACTGAAATTTGCAACTTGGAATGTACGTGGTATCGCAAATAAAATGGAGGAATTAAACATAGAATTAAAGATTAGAAATATAGACATAGCTGTAATAACGGAGACAAAAAAGAAAAACAAAGGATCATTAATGTTTAGAGACTATATTATGATTTATTCTGGTGTTGATGAAGATAGATGGGCCTCATCTAGAGTTGCAGTATGGATCAAAAAAGTTTGGAAAAATAAAATTTTAGACTACCAGTGGATACCAGATAGAATTATAATAATCAGGATAAAAATTATGAACAAAATTTTTAACATTTTGGGAATATATGCTCCAGTACAGGGCAAGGATGAAGAATCAGAAGAATTTTATGAAAATTTACAAAGTTGTCTCGACAAAATAAATAAAGATGAAGCAATAATTTAGATGGGAGATTTTAATGCCAGAGTAGGTAATCAACCAATTGCAAAATGTATAGGAACAGAAGGAGAACCAACAAGTAATTATAATGGAGAAATGTTAAAAGATTTCTGTGTTTTTAATAATTTAAAAATCAGTAATACTTTTTTCAAACATAAAGAGATACATAAATATACATGGGAAGCCAGAGGAGTTAAGTCTATCATAGATTATATTATTATAAATCAAAAACTCAATAATAACATTAAAGATACGAGAGTATATCGTGGAAGTGAAATAGATAGTGATCATATGTTAGTGGAAAGCAGATTTGAAATTAAATACAAATCCATTTATAAAAAGAAAACAGAAAATAAGGTAATTTCTAAGAAACTCACAATTTACCTCCTTGAACAAGAAAGTATTAGAAATTTATACAGAAATAGACTGAAAGACAAGATAACAGAATCTACAAACAATATAGAAACAGATTGGAAAAATATCAAAGAAGGAGTATTACATGCAGCAGAGGAAAGTTTAGGTTATAAATCACATAAAAACAAGAAATGGATTAGAACTTGGAACGAAGATCTACAGGAAAAGATTTGGAAAAAAAAGCAAGCTTTTAAAATTTATCTACAAAATAAAAACACAAACAATTATGTAGAATATAAAAAATTGCGAGCGGAAGTTAGGAAACTATCAAGGAAAACACGTAGAGAAGATTGGGATAAATTTGTTAAATCTTTAGAACATGACATCACAGGACCCCAAAGAATAGGCTTCAAAATTTTCAGGCAACTACAATGTACAGAAAATGATAAATTAAGAATGAATTTAATACCAGAAGAAAAATGGAAAAAACATTACAAGTCACTCTGGAATGAAGAAGATCAGGTAGAAGTTGAGAATGATTTTCAGAAATTTAATAATACAACGGAAGACTCAGATGGAATAACAATAGATGAATTAGAAAATGCCTTAAAAAACTCAAAGAAGAGGAAAAGTCCGGGATCAGGTGGGATATATATAGAATTATTTAAATATGGAGATGGAAAATTAAAACAAATAATTACTCAATCTTTTTAATGAGATCTGGAAAAAACAACAAATACCAACGGAATGGGAAACTGGAATAGTAATTAGTATACATAAAAAAGGACCAAAGGATAATTGTCAAAATTATAGAGGAATAACATTACTACAGACAGCATAAAAATTATTTACGAACATTATAAAAAATAAATTAACCCAGTTTACAGATACTTATTTAGAAGAAGAACAGTGTGGATTTAGGAAAGGAAGAGGATGTACAGACGCTATATTCACATTACAGCAATTACTTGAAAAAAGAAGAGAATTTAATTTGCCAATCTACCTACTTTTCATTGATTACGAGAAAGCTTAGGATAACCTAAACAGAAATTTACTATGGAAAATTATGGAAGAAGATAAAATTCCGACGAAATTAATTGATGTAATTAGAAGTATATATAGAGAAACAAAAATTAATATAAAATTCATGAACGGAAAAATATCAGAACCTTTAACTATAAATAAAGGAGTGAGACAAGGATGTGGACTTTCCCCAATACTTTTCAACATATATATAAATAGAATTCTAAAAGAATGGAAATCAATATATAAAAATGGTATCCAGATCACAAAAGATAAAAAATTGAAGACATTACTGTATGCTGACGATCAAGTTTTGATTGCAAATTCAGAAGATGAACTTCAAATTGGAGCAAATCATTTAAATACTATCTCAAAAAATTATAAAATGAAAATTTCGGAATTAAAAACAAAATCCATGGCAATGTGTGGAAAACAAATACAAAGAGTGAAAATTGTAATTAATGGAAAAATAATAGAACAAGTATCAGAGTTTAAATATTTAGGAAACATAATTTCATGTTATAACGATGAGGCAAGCCTGATATCAAACATACAGACATACAACAGAATTAATGGAATAATTAGAAGAAGATTTGGAAAACAAATGACGAAAGAAACACTACTAAGATTACATAACATTACAGCCAAAGCAGCAGTTAAATATGGGAGTGAAACCTGGATATTGAAACAAAGAAACAAACAAAGATTGGAAACTGCACAAATGAAATTTTTGAGACCTTTATTAGGATTTACTCGTCTCGACAAAAAGAAAAATAATGATATTCGAGACCAACTTAAAACTCCAAGTTTAATTCAAGAAATTCAAAATTACCAAAAAATTGGCTTCACCATGTAGAAAGGACGTCTAACGATAAGATTCCAAATTTAATTTTGAAATATAAGCCCAAAGGAAAAAGAGACAGAGGACGACCAAAAATAAGATGGAAAGACCAAAATCATCTTCAGAGCTAGGAACAGACAATCATTGTCTATACCTAAGATGTTCAAGACAAGATTGGATTTCTGTTGATATCTTAAAAACAAAGGATATCATCCGCTTACTAATCTTATTAATGTCTGCGCGAGCTGTAACGTGTTATTATATAAAGCTGCAATAAGTTATTAATATAAAGACAACTTATCCATCTTAGTAAGAAAATAATAATCTTCAATGTTATTCAGAAGCTATTGTACAATACTTGAAACCTTTTTATTTTGTTTGTTATTTTTAGTTTGAGAGATCCTATTTTCACGATTTTAAAAAGAATAAAGAAAGACAACTTAAAGAAACGTGTTTTTTTCTGATTACATATCTTATGGTTTCATTTCTAAAAACTTGAATCCTTAAGTTATAAATAATAAGCAGTAGATAAAACCCCCTTCCTGGTAAATCGTATGTTTAGTAAAGGACATAAGACTCTACTTCTTCGGATTACTTAAGAAAAACGTTACAGAATTGTATTGGAAAACTTCTATTGTTAAATAATGGTGTTGATATATCTGATTGAAAAGAACAACTGTGAAGAGTTATTTGAAAGCAGTGAAAAGAACGAACAACAAAATATTAGCAGAAATGTCGAATGGAAATTAATGCAGTTTTTCAACGAAAACAATTACATTGCATTATAATGTTACGATTTCTTAATTTTATTTCTTTTGTCATTTAATAATATTGAATTCAGTTGTTTTTTTTTTTTTTAATTTTTTTGTCTAATTCTGTAGGACTCTTTTTCCAATTATGTATCACAATCATCAACATCATACATTTAAAAATTCTATTTAAAATAAACTTTCAATTGTAATTATTCCAAGAAGTAACAATACAGAAGCTTTTTTTAATCTTATTCTAATCATGAAAGCAAAAAAGAAAGAAAAACTACTCTTGTGAAATCCTTTCAAATCGTCACCACTTAGGTCACAGAAGTTGAAATAAATCAGTAAATGGGGGGAAGACTGCTTTCACCAATCATTGAAAATGCGAAATGATTTATTTATGAAGCTCTTCCATTCACTGGCATTTGGAGATTTCAATAATTTATTGAATTCACTTCTCAGTTGTGTTGTTGAACGCGTACTATTTTTCGCGGAAGATTACATTAAAAACAAAACCGAGTAAAAGGAAGGCTTCAATCCAACAGTTAATTTTCGATAACATTAAAAGGACCAACACTTAAAGGAGCTGAATCCAGGATTCTTACATTAAACTCCCACGTTACAACACCTTTAGAACAGAAATTGCTACAATGCGGTTTGTGTAATTAATTTTACTGTATTTACTATCAATTTTAGATTTCGTTTTCGTTTCTACGCTAAATCGGCTAGAACGATTTTCTTAATATTTACTATGATTCTTATTTATCTTTCCACTTACGATTTGTTTACGATTATTTTACCTTGATTTCTCCTATGACGAACAAAAGCAAATCCTAATGACTTTTGATGTTAAGGACACCTGATGAGCTGAGTCACTCTGCAATATATAGTGACCTGAGCGTAAAACTAGTAATGAGTCCATATCTCCCTGTCTGAACTCTTATAAAGTTTTTGTTTTTTTCGCTCAGATAATTACTAATGTAATTCTTAATAATACAAATTAAAACGATCACAAAGTATTTAATCGTGTATAAATAGCTGCTTAGAATGTTCCTGCTCTTTTAACTTGACGTAAGATGTTGCATTGCGTTTGCATTCTAGGAAATAAGGAAAGTCCAGACCTCTTCAATTTCTTATACTTATGATATCGCTATGAGATTTTTCAATAACGTTTCAGAAATAAAATAATCAATTTACGACTGTAAATCAATGGTCAATGAATTCATCAATTTATTAGCTAGTGTAAATAACTGACACTAAATTTGATACCAAATATAATTGTATCGTAATGAATATAATGTAATGATATTGTAACGAATATAATATGATATAGAAATGGGAAGACAAATGGAACCTTCACAAATCTAAACTAAAAACAATGATACACATTAAAAATAAAGAAAAAGAAAATTTATGCGCTGGGATCTGCCAGCCTCAATGAATTTCTAATGCGCATTTTAAGGAATAAACAGCGCCTAAAAATGCATAAACACATTAAAATTCGAGACCAATGTTCTTTACCGACATCTCCAGCCTGTTTCACGCTAACTTGGCGATCATCAGTTGAGAGTATTCAGAAAAATAACCACATTGCCCATTGCCATGTCAATTCACCTCCATTATGAGACCTGCTTGTTTATTCTGACTACTCTCAACTGATGATCGCCAAGTTAGCGTGAAACATTCTGTCTTGAGATGTCAATGATGAACATTGGTCTCAAATTTTAATAATATGATATACAACACTTCATTTCGGTACTTTCTTATATAATGTTTTACACTTCATTTCTGAATTTACAATTTTTTTAAATTGATATTTATATCTTTTTTTTTCATTTCTGTTTCACATTCGAATGCCACTACTGAAGCGAAACGAATTATCTGCCTTCGCCCCTTAAAATGAAAAGTCTTTTAATACTTAACATTTATAAATTTTTGATAGATGATTCTCAGCGAAATCAAGATATTCAAGAAAAATTCATTGTCTGAAACATCATAGATCAGTACCAATCACAACATATGAATGGACAGTCATTGTCCGTGCTATGTTTTTATCAAGAGATTATACAGAAGAGGAAGACTTTGGAACAGTAGATACAGTTTAGTTAAAAAAAATAAACATAAGAATCATGCAAATACTTATTTTAAATCGTCTACCTGTTTCAGCAGTTCTTATTATTGTCATCCTCAGAATCTCTTCAGGTTCTTCCTCGTGAATAATTCATTGAAAACAAAGGTTATGATTTTTCTTTTATTGTAAAGTAGAAAAGTAGTAGTAAAAAATAGTGATCAAATGACGTCTGGAAATAGAATAAGCTTAGATTCTAAACCGTAAAAGATAATGATATGATAAGTAAATTTATAACTACTTCCTGACTAGACTAAACTAAAAGCAATTAAACATAGACTATAATGCACCTTTACACATATACTATATTAACAATTAAAATTAAAACAAGGCGACGTTTCAAAGTTCCAGTATTCGAACTTTTTCGTCAGGCAAAGAAAACAAAAATGGATACAAAAAAATGTTGACCCGTCCAAAATTTTCGTTTTCATTTTTCTTTTCTTTGTTAGACTTAAAAAAATCGAATACTGGAACTTTGAAACGTCGCCATGTTTTAATTTTCATTGTTAATATATGTGTAAAGGTGCATCATGATCTCTTAAGTTTGATTAGTTTTTACCTGCACGTTAAAACAGTTTAATTAAACTGAAAGCACTTAAAAGTCATCATTTTATATAGGTTTATTCAAAAGAACGAAAACTATACAGTTTAAGAAACAGAAATAATCCAATTTTCAGAAACTCAAGATCAATCTTATATGTTTATCTTTAAATCATATAGATTTAAACTCTCGTATGAGAATAAATAAATTATAATATGGAAAAGGTTTTACACAATTCCTTTTTTTAGATATCTCAGAAAGAGGTGGGAAAGGAAGAAGATGGAATGAATGTTTTGTTATCATGATTACAAATGCTTGGTTAGGGTTTAAATGACGCCACTTGGAAAACACAGAATCCAATTAGAGGAAAGTTTTTAATTAGAGTAACGAAGAAAATTTGCACTAAAGTTTTTTTACAAGCAGTTTAATTTGTAGTCACTTGTTGTCGTCATGCACAGATAAGCAACGAGCCAAGTCAAACATTAAATAAAACCACCATTAATCATAGGTCGTCTGTTTACTTTTTTATCTACATCAGGCTAAAACATTACCATTAAAAGAGTGAAAAAAGTAATGAAAAAAAAATATTAATTTTGTGAAAACAAAGTAGGCTTCATGAAACCAAATAGAAACATGTTCAGCATAACTCTTCAAACATAATACAAAATGGATTAGAAATCAGATAAATAGCAGTAATTCTAAAGCATTGGTGAAAAGAAAATGTCATGGGTTTTATAATATATTACATTGGTTTTGCTACAGAACTAAAATTGAGGAATTAGGGATTCAACCTCTGTACAATATACCGACATAAGGACATCAGGATTGATGAAATATTTATCTTGAAATTTTAATGTTATTGTTAGGCAATTAAATGTGAGATCCTATTAAAACATAAATAATGAATTACGGACTAAGAAAACATCAAATTTTGTCTGTAAATTTGTCTCACTTCTCAAAAATAATTGATTTTAGGAAGTTGATTGATATAACTGAATCCCGGTTAATCTTAGTATAAATTGGACTCAGGTGTTTAGAGACAAAATATCATTAGTGCTTTCATTAAAACTCAACCATAAACCAACAATGAAGTATCTGTGAGGCTGAAAAGTTAATTATGTGAATTGATGATTTTCTATATGTTTTAAAATCATTTAGTGATTGGTAAAAGTTCTTAATTTAAAAAAGTTATCATCTATGTAGGCTCTTTCGATGTGAATATTCCAAAGTTGAACCACTAAATAGTAAGTTTCATTATTTTTTAGTATTACTGGAAATTTTCAAGAATAGTTATGATTTTATGATTTATTATTACTTTTGGGACATTTATATTTTAGTATGAAAGCTAACAGTATATATTTATTCTTCTAAATCAACATTTGAATTGACAAAAATACATAGAAATTTGATGTTAAATTTTACTATAAATTGCTGTTCTTCGAAAGTGATTTCACACTAACGACGCAACAGAAATAACTATGAATTCAAGAATAGGAAACAAATAAAGATGAGCACCAAATGGACTTCCAAATCAAAGTTTAACTTTTCGTTCTCTTTAGGTTTCAACTCAGTTTAAGCTTTTTAATATTTTAATATTTAATTTTAATAGTATTAATATTAATATTTTAATATTAATATTCTAATATTGAGAGTTTACTCAAACGATCTGTTAAATTTCTGTTTGAATTTTCTTCTATATAACTTTTCTGTTTGGTTTTTAATATTGCGCAACCTGAAAAACTAAGATTTCCAACGATAAATTTTTAATGGCGTCGATATTTACAAACGAAGACAGAAGACCAACGGACCTGCCAATTAAGGACTTTCAATTGTATAATTTACTTACCATCTTAATTAAAAAGTATAATAAAAAGGAGTTAAAAAGTAAATGGCTTAAGTATTTAACTCTTTTTGTTTTCAGTAAGTTCATCATCTCTCAAGTTCTTATTATCTTATTTTCCTTCACTCGGAGTAGGAAATACTCCATGAGTACTTTCATCCATTGAGGATCTATTTTACAAACCCAACAATTTTCGAATATATGTCCGTGCCATAGACAATAGAGGAAGAGAAGGAGAAGATGCAGACAAATACAGGAAAAAAAGGAACATCCATGCCGACGCCGGGATTCGAACCCAGGTTTCGATACGTCTGCCACGTGGGAGGCCTCCGCCTAATCCACTAGGCCAACCCGGAAGGCATCTTTTACTATTCCACACACGTTAATACACAGCATCATAACTTAAGTATCTGTTGAATCTACACTTTCTTGATAGTTTTTAAAATGCAAATAAACCATTTGTTAAAAATATTTAGCAGAACGATAGGATTTGCCGCTGTGACTACCACATAACATCATCACTGTTGCATAAATATAAAGAGGAAAAATGACACGAATTTCATTCAGTAAAAATCTCATAAGCCGTTGGATAGCGATATCATTAGAACCAGTAACCACAGAGGAGATGAACACGAATTTAATACGAAAGGAGTCTGACGTTGATAGTGTGATTATGTCAGGTATACAGTGATTTTGATTTTGATGTCCTTTCAGTCGAGATAAAAAAAATAAATAATTTGTACTCTGGATAGAAGGCTACCAGTGTTGGAACTGGAACTTTTCAAATGATCATTTTTGTTTTTATTATTAATGCTTTCTTGCATTTTTAATCATAACAAAGAATAGATGAGAATATTATTTGTATAAATTAATAAATGAACTCTTAGATTGAACCACGTGACTTCGTTTTCACAGTTGTTTTCCTTATTCGCACTAATTTCTATGAAGAGCAGATGGTTGTAGCGCTTTAAAAGGTTTCTACATATCTGCAGATAATTCAGATTTATTTTGATTAATAGAGCATATTATATAATATGTCACCATATGATGATTTTGCAATTCCAGCATCAGTAATTTCTTTATTAACAAAAAACTACAACGACGATATTTCGTACGCCTAACCGGCCTTCTTTTTCAAGCCTTTTAACATCACGGGAAGAAAGAACCATCTCCCTCCTTCACAAAACCAAAAAATGTCGGCCTACGAAATACCGTCATTGTAGTTATGGAGTTTTTTGTTATTAAAGAAGTTATTTAAGATGTTAACCAGCATCAGTATTTTTCTTAGAAATTCCAAATTTTAAAAAAAAAAGTAATTTTTAAAATAAATACTAAAGTACAATAAAACATTGATATTTGTTTTACGAATTTCGTATAATTTTAACATCAACTTTGATACCATAGCATTTTATTTCTTCATATAATAACTTTGTATTAACTTTCTCTCGGATTTTAAAAGTAATTAACAGGCCTCCATTAATAAATCCTGAAAAGCCAAATAATTTGTATCTGTGAATATAAATGTAAAACCTCAAATACTTTCTTCTTTTTAAAAGTCCTTCTCGCCTTGAATGTCAGCTAAGCTGTTGTCGTTCGAACCTGAAGACTGATATTAGGGAAGGGGCTCCTAGTGGAAGCACCATTAGTGAAATTCGTAATCCTAATGGACCCGAAATGCAAATACTCAGGAGGTTCGTTGGGGCATTTGGGAACCGAGTTTATTCATTTGTTTATGGCGTTGTGGGAACATATTCTGAGAAATTTACTTCGTTTTCCGTTATTACCTAAGTAGAGAAAGAAACAGAAATTTATACCATTGCACCAGCAGTCAAATACCAACTGAAAACATCAAGAAGGAAATTGACGTTTCAGATTTAGAATGGCTTTACCTTTAAATCCAAACTTGTCTCTCTTCGTCAGTTTCAAACAACCAATTACGAAAGTTTAATTTTGTTTGCAGAAAGTTGGAACAACGCTAATTCAACCAAATTAATACATATAAAATTCAGTATTTCGTAGTTGTTTATCTTTCCTATTCTCATGTTTACGAAAATCTAAATTACTTGATAGATGAGTCATCTAATTTCTTTCCCTTTTGTGATATTATTGTTGTTAGACAAATTTTATATAAGTTATTTTGTATAATAATCTTGTGATATTATTGAATGAGCTTTTATTTTTGTGGTTACAATCATCATGAGATTTAATTTTAATTTATCGATGGTAATTTTTTTTATGTTTGTTTCGTATTTGCTATAAAGACCTTTTTATTATGAATTCTTAAATACAAAGGCAGGCTTTGTGTTTTTTGTACAATGTTAAATGAAGAATAAAAGAAACAAAGTCTTATGATGTGCGTCCGTCCGTTATTACATAACTTATAGAATTTATTTACGCAATATAGTAGATTTAATATTGCAATACTTAATGGTTCTGTATTGTTATGTTCACACACATAAAGACAAACCAACAAACACTGATCTTCTTATAGTTTTAATTTCAGAGTTTTCAGAAAACTTGACTTTGTTTGTTTGTCTTTATGTTGACTTGACTTAGTCAAGTGAATAAAAATTACTTTTACAACTTTTTCAAGAGATACTTCGACGTCAATCCACATCTACTTTTCTTTTTTTCTTCTTGATTCTTTATTATTAATCCTAAAGTTTCTAAGTAGTTACATTCTTCTGCTTAGAGCATTACTGTAAAGGTTATTGTATCACGAACTATCTAGAGAATTCCGAACTTTTATCTTATGTTTTCTCTAACTTTTAAACTTAAAAAAGTTAGAACCGATGATCTACACGGCCAATCTCCGACAGATACTCTACATTGATACTGACAATTATTCTGTTTAATACATAATTTCTCCTTTTGTAAGTGTGGATATCCACTTCCAAAGATGAACGACTTTTAAAGAAATAGAACGGAATTTCGAATTTCCAAGTGACAATCTTTGAAAATGATAAATAGACTCACAAATCAAACGCTACAGGAAATTCTTTAGATCAGATATCTATTTCGTTTAATTTTGAGAAACTTGGGACTTCATAATAAAACTGCTTTAATGTTGGACGTGTTTTTTTAAAAAGCCTTGTACATCTGATTCCTATGGCTTCTTCTTTTTGTCATATGCTCTTTTTTCGATACTCACTTGTGACAACTTCGCAAATATAGAAATTAAAATATAATAGTTCAACTATCTCTACCTGATTTAGATAAACTTTAGGATGTATTTAAGAGAATGAAAGGAAGAACCTTCTGGAGGAATATGAAAGTTCTAGATACCAAATAACGACCAATATTCATCGTCATTAAAATGCAATAATGACGGTCTTTCTGAAATGAGTAATTTTTGCCTCATTTTAGAAAGATACAATTCTAAGCAAACGCATAATATTTAATGGCAGCTCTATTAATTTTGCTTCAAATCATCGCCATGGATGAGAAAGCTGGAACAAGAATCCATCATTCCAAGACTTTAAATCCTTAAATCAATAATTAATTGTCTTTTGGAAAGCTGCTTTGAAAGATTTACAAGATTCGCTAAGGATTTGAATAATCCATTCAGAGTCATACGACATGAAGATAAAACTTTTTTTAAATCTTATTTACTACTATCTTATAAAGAATCATTTATAAATTAATCATTTAGAACTTTATAACAGGGTTTATTATTATAACACAATATATCTACAGTATAACGCCGTCATATCATTTACCTACCAAATACAGAAGGGCACTTTCAAGTAATTTCTTTCTTCGAATCATCAGATGAACACGACCTCAAAAGTATTACTAGGATAAAATATGTTTTAGTTTGCAATAAAAATTTTAGATACACAAAAATATCTACTTCAATCATTATTCTCACTAAATCTGAAAAAAAAATCTTTAATAAAATTTCTTATTTCGTATAAACTGCCTTCCTAATTTTTAAACTAAAATAGAATAATGTTTTAATGTTTTTAATTAGGGGCTACTACATGAGATTCTGTTATTCCTTAAAGTTAAAGTAGTTTAAAACGTTAATCTCCAGTTACAGCTTAGAGATAAGGGGATTAACATAAATATCTAATAGTGAAAGCTTTTGTTAAGATCTTTCAACTGTATTATCTATAATTAAAGTTAATGAATATCAGTGTTAGTTAAAGAATGCTAACTTTCCAGGTTTCATATAAATTATAGGTTTATGTGATTTGATAAGAGTAATTATTACCGTAGAAGAAGGAAATAGTACCTGTAAACCATTTCTACAAAGAGCCCATTCCTAAAATTTGAACATTACTTGGCGTTCATGTAAAGATAGGAAGATAAAATCACAGATAAAAGCAGTAGAAAAGGGTTCAGCTTTTCTGTTAGCAACCAACTCCCATATGAGGAAATGGATGTGGCTATGAAGCATGAAGTAATAATCATAAAAGTTCTGGGAAGGTTAATTTCACAGGACTAAATGATAGAGTAAACTGTAGGTAAAGACTTAGAACCGGAAGTAGAGATGAGACATGAATTTTTAAATTCTGTTGTTCCAACAGACTTATTAGAGAGTCCGCAGTGACTCTCGAGGGATCTATTTCATTACACTGACAATGACTTCTAATATCTTAAACAAATTCCCTTTGCGAATCGTATTTAAATATAAAATACCTTAAATCCTGCAAGTCTGAGATTAGCTCTCCTCGCGATCAGCTTTAACATCAAACCATCTCTAAAGTAACAAAACCAAAAAAACAACCCAATGTCGTAGATACTCGTGGATATTAATATGCAATCAGTCTCACGTGGTTTCATATTTCACTGAAACTGCAACTGCTTTCAAATTCAGGTCTAAAATGGGGTAAAAATGGTTCTTGCTCCACTTGGTTTAATTCTCATCACAAAATTTCTTAATAAATTTCATCCACAGCCTCAACCCTTTCCATTGAATTGCGGGAAATGGGTTTTGGTTTTAACTGTTGCTGCTTTAAAAAGTGGCACTTTTGGTTTATTGACGCTAGAATGGAAGCCCGAGAGTGCTTTATAGCATCGTTTGAGGAACCCCCCTCCATCTCTGAAATGGACTCGACAACCAGTCGATAGCCTTGCTTGCAAACCATATTTAATAACATGCTTATGAAAACGTTCTCCTTTTCTGTATTGGAATCTGGTCCAATAGTCAGCATTTCTACACAAGAGAACGGAAAGGAGTTTTCGGAAATAGACCAGTACTCGTTATCAAAAGAATAAATAACAACTTTAAGGTTCTTAGATTCAGTTAATATTAAAGTTTTCAGAACGGTCTGTAAACATTTAATAAAAAGATAAAAACGAAAAATAATAAACAAATTCTAAAATATAATCAAATACAAAATTAATACAAAGTTTTGCAAAAGAAACTAACAAGATATAGTGGGCGTGCCAACTTTTAAATGGTAATAGGACACAAAATATTGATAAAAATGTTGTTCATTCAAGAGTTTTATTGGGTTTTTTTGGTCTAAAGCTGCACACTTTCTGATTCGAGTTTTACCCAAATCACTTAGATTCTTCATTATTATTCCCTTGATCTTCTACGAAAGTTCCAACTTGACGATGAGAAAGGATATGAAAAAGAACTACAATACATAATACGAGGCGGCAGCTTCACTTCGTTAGTGGATTCAACGCCTACGAAACATAATTAAATCTGCTCATTTTCACATATGAGCAATCTTGTTTCGGAAATACTTCTTGACGGGCAGTGTATTTTTCTGATTTCGTTCGTGATCAACGTAATCTGGGAGTAGGAAAACCGTTGTTGCTATTCAACCAATTTGTTGGTTGTTTGCTGAAATCAACCCGGATGGGACTAATTTCCCCAGGTAGTTTAGCTAAAATCGACTCGTTTAATTAAAGCTGTTGGCTGCAGAAATCCTTTTGCAGTGGTTACAGTTAGTTTTAGGCAACTATAAAGAGAATGAATGGATCGAACCATTAGTCAATAGCAGTAATTAATAAAGTGGCTACATCCAACTCCCTCTGATACTTTGGCCGTAATTACAGTCAGATACCCGATATATATTATATTATTATTTGTTTTTGCAGAAGGGGGAAATACCTAAATAAAAATTAGTCTACTCTTCTTTTAAATTCTCTTTTTTTTGTAGTTCATTGTTTCTCCCTCCCTCAAATAATAACTTGTCAACCACTGAATTCTTGAAACTTGGCCAGCATATTTACGGACAAAAAGCGATCTAATTTTTGCATTTGAAAGGTTTTACCTTCCAGAAATTTGCTCGCGAACATAATAAGAATTTGCACAAATAAGCGAGACACGGATGTCTAATCCTTCATAGTAATCCACTTGTAATCTTTGTGCTAATCCTTCTTGAATGATAGTTTTAGTTAGTATTTCAAGATACTAACTAAAGCGATCAGTCAACAAGGATTAGCACAAAGATTACAAGTTTTAGCACAAGATGTAGTTACTTTGTAAAAGTAGAAAATTCATTTCGTTTTGAAGTAATGGAATTTCCATTTCCAATGAAACCTTTTCCTTTCCTTTCTTTTAATTGCAATAAAGAAGAACCAGTTGAACTAAAGGGTTTAGAAACTTTGCTTAAGAAGTCACTTGAAAGTGATCACATTCGAATGCATCAATTTCATTGTCACAGAATTTCTAAACGATATTATATATTTGATCTAATTTTTTTTTTCATATTAATGACCTAATCAAACATTTAGAATAAAAATTGTAAAATATAAAGTCAAAAAGTATTTCCGTTCGATTATAAACCTTCAAAATTAATCAACCTCGGAAGCTGAAACTTTAGTGACTGATTAGGCTGTTTAATTGTTTAGGAACGATTTTGTTATAATACTAACTCTAAGGATCAGAACTCATCCATTACAAAACCCTTGATTTTATATCTTTTTGATTAATGTATCTGCTTATCAGTTAAAATTTTAATGAATAGACTAAGCAATGTAATGAGAATTGAGCTATTAAATAGAAGGCTAATGGTTAATAGAACTTCAGCGAAAACATTTTCTAGGCGACAGACTCAATGTGTTTTACTCCTTAAAGAGATCATTATTCTTTCTTTTCCGTAAGTTCTGGCGTATCAACAGTTTTGTATAGAGCATTAGAGACAATTCTTTGTATTCATGCTACGATCCAAGTATTTAGACTCTACATTGCTGAATGTAGGGGAGAATGTAGGATTTTCAATCGCTAGTGAATTGAATCAGTTTGTGGTGGAGTGGATGGTAAATGTGGCAGTGGGAAAAGAAAATAGAGAGAACAGATAGATGACAATAAAAATTTACTGATAGACCGACTGTTGATATGTTCAGTGGTTCCTAAGTTTTCTCGTATTCAATCCTAAGAGAAAAAAATGGATTACCAAATCCTAACATCGTGTTTATAAAGCACGAGTATAATGTGCTTTGGTCAATGTATGTTTATTTTAAAGAATTAAAAAAAAATCAATATTGTCAAAAAATAAAGGAAAATGTTTCATTATTAAGCTATTATCCCATTATTTTTGTAAAGAGCTATTTATAAACTTCGTTAGTTTGCTAACAAATAAAATCATTCCTTTAGATTTTGGGAAAAATTATAGACTTGATAACTTACGGCTGTGGTTGCCAAATGCACGATATTTTTCGTAATATTTACTAATTAGTTGAAAGACTGTCTTGATAGGTCGAGACTTATTTACTTACTCGGCAATAAGACTAATTACACGCGCTTATTATATCATTAATTTCTCATTACATCTTTCTTTTCCACCAACGATATAAAACTTTACAACGACAAACAAATAATCGTTTTAACCGATATGGAAAAAAACAACAGCAACAACGCAATCAACGTTACGACTAATTTTTAGATGAAAAAAAACACCCGTGTCGTTTTTCATTAAATCTGAGCAGAGAGATTTGGAACAAAATTATAAATCAACGCAGAAAGGCTTTAATTAGCGTTATTTGCACAAAAGTCTTCTGGTATAAACAAAACAGTAAGGAACAAAAAATTAATTAAGCTCGAGTGGTATCACGTTACTTTTAATTAATGATTCAGTTTCTTTTTAAAACCAAGAACAAGATGATACGAAAAAGGACAAGAAGAAACAAAACTTACTTAGAATTATTAGAAGTTTCATTTATTTATTTATTTGCAGGCAATGAGCAGGTGATGGTTATATGTTTTTTGGGGGGAGTGGCAGGTCAAATGTTTGTGTCGATTAATAGAAGTCATCGTCCAAATGGGGCAAAGAGTTTTTACGACGTCTTTCACATCGTCGTCTCTTGTAAAATGTTTCTCCTGCTAGATGTGAACACTGTATTTATACACTGAATGTATAAATTGTAATGTACTATATCGGAAGCGCAGTGGTGCCTCAAAGTATAAAATAAACAAAGAAAAATTCAGCAATGAAATATTAGTATGAAAACCCATGTGCCTGCATTGTACTTTGAGGCACCACTGCGCTTCCGATATATCATTCATATCAGCCTCAGTAGCGAGACCTTCTTGTTTACAGTGACTTCTCCTGGCTGATGATCGCCAACGAGCGTGAAACAGCTGTTCCAGGATGTCACTTGTGAATAATTTGGTCTCATCCATTTTGTAATGTAATACTTTTAAACTTTTACTTTTCTGAAAATGGTAATCACTTAAGTTATTGAAGCAATTTCCTTCTATCAATGCACGCGTAGATAACAGCCGAGTTCTAAGCAGGTAACATATTTTATTAGACATAATAGAAAGGATTGTCTCGATTGCATTTTTTTTTTTAATTTTGTCAGCTTCAAGAACAAATTTATCAATAGATAGCTACACAGCAGAAGAGTAAATATGAAAGTCCAGATGTATTTTGTCTATAAACGTTCATGTAAAGTTTCAAGAAGATTCAGTCACTGGTCAATTAAGGTCTACCTTCATATCAAATCACACTGTTTAAAGTGCTTTCGACTGTGTTGTTAAGCTTTTTCTACAGAGAGAAAAAACAAGCTAAATAAAAAGAGAAGGAAAGTACAATTTCCTTTAAGTAAATAAAAAGAAAGTAAGAAGTAGATGACGTAAGCTTTTCTAAAGATGGCTGCCAAGTTTCAGCTCTCAAAGTTCCCTAGAGCCGTAATCCACCAACAGACATTTGCGGTAATTTACACGATAATGTTGAAGGATCAGAAGCTCATTTTTGAATCAGAAGCTCATTCTCTAATGGGGGTTTAATTCTGTTCTGAGAAACAACTCATTAGCCTCTAAAAAGGATCATTATTATTGATATCAAATGGTTGTCTTTCACTATAAACATGGTGTTTTGGACCCATATTGGCCCATTAAATCCTAGCATCTATCCAAAGCCAATTGCTAGATTAATTGTTTATGAATCAATAACTTAATTATCACTTGTTCGATTCTGAGACCCCGAGAGAATTACAGCAACAAATGGCATTAATAGAACCATTACAAAGGGTTGTCGCATTTACGATTTTTGGCTGAAAATCAGCGAATTTTAAACTAGGCCAAAAATTCGATGAAAATAAATAGATTACTCAAAATTTGCTGTGTTTTAGATTATATATTGATTTTTTTTGAGCAAGAAATTCTTGATAGGAAGTAAAATCTACTTAAATTTAAATATATTTTACTTTTCTTTCTCTTAAAAACTGTTAAACCATACAAACGAAAGCCTTCATGAAAATCTTCCTGTTTTGCCTTTGATTAATTGTTCAAATCTTCAATATGTTTTAACGAACAGCGTTATTTATATATACAATTTCTAGGTAGGAATCCACAAGCAAAACCCCCAAAACTAGGATTGGATATAGACATAAACAGAGCAGAAATACATTGTCTAATAATTGAAAATATATATAATAAATTAAAAAATCAAAATTTAAAAACTAACAGAACTAAAAATTGTTTTCTCTATCTGTGGATCTATCATTTAATAGTTCAGCATCATGCCTTTGTCATCTATCTTCTTAAAACAAGAATATGAATAAAACAGTCTATCTTGTGTTCCAGGTATGAAACTTCCAAAAATAGTTCAGTGAATCGTTAATGTGTGCGTTTTTATGCTTATATTTCTTGTTGTAGCATGCACGTAAAATTTTGCTGTTTGGAAAAACATCTTTTGGTTATTCAGTTACTCATTAATACAGCACCGAAAGCTCTGTAATTTAAGAATGTCTGAAAGAATGACGCTGAGTCTGCTAAGGTTACTAGATTATGCACAAGTAAAGCTTAAGAAGCCTAGGAATCCGTATCTTATGAAACGTTTCAGTTTATTGGGGGAAAAAATGGCCTGTAATTTGAGAAATCTGAAAAAAACGTTTTTCTTCAAAGAATGTTCTAAGTTATAATCATTTAACAGAACTAATTCATCAAAGTAACACTTACAATTCTTTCTAACTAGTTTTTTACTCACTTTCCCAGCTTAATTTATTGACAGACACCTTATGTTAAATAATAAATTAAGTTTACATAGAATTTTGAGATAATTTAAGTGACCCAGACAGAATTTCCAGAAATCGGCTGTTTTAACTCCTAAGTTCTGAAATCCAATTTTGTTGTTTTTGAATCTGTGAATAATCTCCGCTGTTCGTCATTAATCATTTCGTATGATAGATGATGCAATAGATTTGTTCTGAGTTTTCCAAGGATCATGACACTCCCATATCATGACATATATGTTAAGACAAGGAAAGTGACTAGAAAAAAATCTACATTGGATGACAACTAATTGATGGCAAACCAATGAAATTATCAATTAAGTTTATATATTAAAAAGAACAGTTAATATCAGAAGGTCACTCAAATACAGCTTCTTAGCCTTTGCCGTAGCTTTTCAACTCGGGACACGAATGTCAATCGGGACATTTCACAAAGTGACAACTAGATGTAGAAATGACCTCAAATGGAGGCTATTTAAACACATTTAAGCTGTGGCCAATAAATAAGCGGCCTTATCTCGTGGCCCATAAACAGATGCAATTTCGTGGGTTTTCAGAGTAAACAACAACTTATCAGGAGAAAACAGGAAACTCTATTATCGTTGGGATCCCATCAAGAGGAACTCGGCAAACACAGCCACACACCCGGAAATATCGTGGCGTCAAAATTGTCGCAGCCGTCATTGTTGTCATCCAGTACAATACTTACATTATACATACAAAATAATTTGCTAATTTTTTAAAAAATAAAGTTTAGTTCCCGTTTCAACTTTTTAATAAAAATCGTTTTTTTTTTTAATATAAAAAAATATAGTTGATGAAAATAACAACAATGCAAAAATAACTGAGAAAGTAGAAAATAAGTTATTTGCAGTTCAGAATTGATGACAAAAGTTTAACCGCGGAAAAGAAATACAAACAGTTTTACGGAGAAGCGATTTGATGTCATTGCAATTGACTCCCTACACTTTTTAATGCTTTTTTTTTGTTTGGTCTCTTACTTATATTCCGACTTTCATCGAAATGAATACTGATTTCACTTTAACTATTAGATGTCTCAGCATTTTAAGTTTCCGAGAAATGGAGGGTGGTAATTGCTTTTCACATCGAGATCACTTAAAATAACACAACTGATATGAGGAAATCAATGAAGCTTTGAAAGTCGTTATAAAGAGAGAAAACAGAAGATTAGGGAAACTCCTTGTGCTCTGTGTTATCATCATCAGTCTCTTGAAATGATCTTCTCTGATGCCGATGAATTCCAGAATTTGGCAACACCATTCCTGAGAGAACAAGAAGTTCAAAAAATACTTAATTATCGATATAAATTCCATAAACAGTCTCAAAAATCCATAACTTCAAAACCCATATACGATAGTTTTCCCCTTTTTATTTTATTTTAACCTGATGAAGAATATTCGAGAAGATGTTCGAAATATCGTATATGGATTTTGAGACTGTTTATAGAATAAGAAGTTGTTGACGCTAGTAAATATGATTCACTATATTTCAACAACTGTGAGAGGGTATTGAGTTTGAGGACATCAGCAGAGTCTTCAAACAGTTGTAAGTTATAATACTTCTGTTAAAAGGGTTATCAGAAGAAATGGGTCTGTTTTTCTTGGAATCAAAAACAGAAACTAGAGAAGTTCCCGAAAAAAATCTAGATCCTATTTTTCTTCAAATATTTGGACTTGTGGAGAGATATTGCGGGGTGGTGACAGTAAAACGATTCAAATCCTACAGGCATGCTCTGTAGCATTAGGATTCGGAGACCTCGTTGGCCAAACTATGCAGTAGTGCATCCCTCGAGAGAGGGATAGTGAGAGGGATAGAGAGAATAGTGTATCCCTCGTCCTGTCCAAATTAGATGACACCAGGAATCGTTCTGCAAAGCAAATCTGACCATCTGTGAATAGTACAAACGACATGAAGTCTTGACGATTTCGTGTTCTCTTCTCGAATGGAGGTGAGAAACATGCTGACTGCTGGTCGCTTATCGTAAAGATCTCTTTCGTGAAGCCTTCTCAGCAGTGGAAGTAGCTACAGCAGATTCCTGAAGTCTCAGCAAAGGCAGATCGCAGATGTGTCGAGGAAGCAGTGCAGGTTTCTCCGGGCAGATAATCGAAGGTATTGGTCATCAATGGAAGACCTAAGGCTTCGTTTGCTGGACGTTCGAAAACCTGACTGCGTATTTTGAATTGGTTCCACAGAACAAAATGGATCGAATTCAGCCATCTTGTTACTTTCACGAGTTTGGTTTGCTTCTAGTTTTTCGTTAGCTCTCCACCTAAGTTCATCTATAAAAGATCCTCGAAGCCATTACAAAACATTTCCTACCTTGTAACTCCTTTCTTCATAATGCGAACACTTCGCAAGAAGCTCCTTTAATGTTGCTGCTCATTTACGTAAATCCATGACCACGCCACTCATTTACATACAATACCCTAACTCTGCTTACTTTACATGCAATATATCCGGGTTTCATACATTTTCAACTCGTTTTTATCACATCATCGTGATTTTCTCTTCATATTTAATTGAAATTAGAGTATTTTTTTTTAATTTTTTGCTTTTAGAAATAAAAAGAATTCAATCATGTTTAATTGAACACCAAAAAAAGTAGTTCTTTCAAAACATTCGACGAGAAACAATGATGCTTCGAAATGTGCCTTTAATCTTATCACTATTGCATCCTTTACAATGATCTAATAGAAAGAAGACATGTAAGATTATATGGTAAGAAGTATTCAATATATGTTATTTTTCCAAACAAAATTGTTGTTATATTATTGTTTTTGATGTTATTGAAGTATACAGATAAACAGAAGGATGAATGAAGATTTACTTTTCTTGCGTGAAAATACATAAGATTTTATTTTAGATAAAATAAAACGGTCTACTTGAATTAATCTGTCTGTTTTTCGAACGAGTTTTCTTTCCGAATTCCTTAGTGTTTTAAAAAAAAGTAAAAGAATAGATAATGGGAATAATATTTGAAATAAAATTAGTTTTCTTTATACTTTTCTATGTTCGCATATTTTTTTATCCTTATATTTTTTTTGTAAGTGAATAAGAAATCTGAAATCTTTCAATGTTAACCATCTTCTTCTTTTCCACTCTATTTTCCTTTCTTTGATCCGTCAAGAAAGGCTTTCAACCTTTGTGACTGCAGTGTAAGTCAGTCAGCCGAAGAGCGTCGAAAACAGGCGACTGTAGCCGAGTTCCCATGACAACGCCAACACTCCATCCCAAAAAGCTATTGCCTGCGTCATCAGTGGGAAGTTGCGACGCCTTCTGGGGTCTCACAAGGCCCCTTTCATATCTCTGCTGACAAGAGTCCCAGTAAAGCTCACAGACAGGACATTTTGATTTACAAGAAATGGATTAAAAACTCTTGATCAAATGGGTTTCTTATCTAGAAATTAAGTGATTAAATTACTAGTATAAGTATTTAAAAAGTTAATTAATGTAAGACAATAATAAAGCATTTTAAAATAGTTGAACAACTAAGAATAAAAGCTGAACAGTTAATAAGAAATACGTAACTGTATCTGCTTTATAATACTGACAGAAGAAATTAGATTTACTGACAGAAGAAACATTAGCAAGACTAGTTATCAAAGTGTCTTTAAGCTGAGGAGATTAGCAACGTCAAAGCATTGAGGGAAAAAATGTTAGAAGAAAATAGCTTTTAAAAGGCAATTTTAAGTCGAAATTTTACATATGCAATCAAAACTCAAAGGAAGCTGAAACTTTTGACATAAGTACAGGTAGTTGTTACGAAGAAGATCCATATTGATCTTGGTACATATCCGACCAACATGTACCGCATCAACAGCGAACAACTACTATAATATGTTGTTAATAAAGGCGCATCAATGAACGACAACTCAACAATTATTTAAATATCTGAAATTTTTAAAAGATAAAAAATAAATATTATTGTTAATTTGATAGAAATAATACTCGCATGGGTTGAAACTACCATCTCCGAAATCGTGATTTATTTACAATTATTGTGTTTTTATTACAAGAGGATTGAGACTGATCTAATGTTGTTGAATGTACATTAAATAAGTATGCTGTTTAATAAATAAACAGTTATTAAACCGTTATCCGTAAATGTTGAAAGGCTCAAAGTTACAAAGAATTTGTTATTTTGAAAATTATTTAGTTTTGGAAAAATCATTAATACACCTACAAAAACTTTTGTTAATCAGACAATTATAAGCTTTTATGGTGTTTCTCAAAACAACTCTAAATTAAAAGAATCCTTTGTCTGAATGATTGTATTAAAAGAAAACATTAATCATAATAATATCATATTCTGATATCGAAACTTATCTTTAAAACAAAATTAAAGTTACTGAAGGAATTGTTTAACATAAAAAACATAAAAAGGAAAAGTTATTATTTTGAAACATATGATGATATAGTGAGTATGATCTAAAGAGTGATTTGTAACATTCTCAGAAATTAAAGTGTCTTAAAAGACTCGTAATGTGTTTCAGTGGACCTACCATTAAGTTTATCCTCTTTACTGTTTATTCCTGAATTAATAAATAACACTTTATCCTGATTTCAGACCACATATAAACAATTGAATGATAACCAGTAAAATATCGATAAAATACAATTTATCACCAAAGGGAATCACATATCTTGCAATTTATAGTCAACATAATAATATTGAGAACTGTTCATATTAGGAGGCTGAAATTTTAATGATAAAAGTCTAGAGAATATGATGATAGTTTATCATTTCATGTAATTTGAATTTAAATCATATGTTACTGATCTGAGGAGAAAAAAAATCAATATTTATTGTTATCAGTCCAGTTACGAGATAGTAATTTTTTTTAATAGTAAACTTGAAGAATACTGTGGATTTTTCGATAAGACTAACAGTTAGCTAGGAAGGAAGGTAAATTGGAAACAAAAACTTTTGTAGGGGGCGATTATCCAGTGTTCAGATGGCTAAGGGAGTGAAAGAAGTACACCACATTTATCCTATTTCAACCTATATATATCTCACGCCGAGGTGTAAAACTAATAACCAGATTACTCGATCACTACTGGAAAATAATATACATAGTTCTCAAATTCCTATCTATGAAAAATACGAACCCGTATACGCATTTAAAAACAAAATGAAATAAATAAAAATTTATGCTTTTTTCCCCCCTTTTTTTTTTTACTGGGAATATAATTTGAATTAATTATCAAGAATAAAATCACTCGGATGCCAAGTTTTCTTTCAGCTTCTGTTGAATTAAGTAGCGCAATATTTTCTAATTACTGTAAAAAAAAAAAAAAAAAAAAAAAAAAAAAAAAACAGAAATTGCGCTAGAAATGTACTGTTCGTTTTTGTTTACGAGAGCCTTCAACGCTTTTGCGCATGCGTCAAGTCTCCTGCGATTTCTTCAGAATAGGTGTGAGGAGAAACAAAGATGGGATGTTTACTTTTTATAGTGTTAGTTTATTAGTAGCTGCGTTCTATTTGCGTTTTTCGGGAAAGAATTATGGAAAGAATACAAACTATTGCAAAAATGCTCCTCGTTATTTTTTTCTTAAAAGCGAAAATGTCCAAAAGAATTTCTTAGGAAAATACCCATCTCAGCGTATCACCCCTTTGCGGAGTAAAATCGTCCCGCAGTGGCATCTCTGCCATTCATAAACGCACAGTAGTCATGAGAAACTTTGCACAGACTTTTTAATATCACTACCATTAGTATGCACAGGAGCTTTACCTTCTCCACTGTCTATCTCCAAAATAGAATATGCTCTTAATGTAGTAATCTTTTAATTTCTGCTTCTCGTTATAACATTGTATTTAAATATTCTGCTTAGGAAAGACCAAATCCTCGTCTATTGCATTAAAAATAGCGCCAACGAAATATCAATACACAAGGCATTATGGAAACAACAGCTGTTGCCAATTGAAAATGTCTGCTTTTTTTTTTCTCTCTATATGAATGTTTTGTTTAATTCCGTAGTTCTATTTTTGGACTCGAATTAGGCTTAATCCTGGTAAGCCAATCGATAGATAAAACTATACAGTTCAGTTTAGAAATAGGAAAAAAAAGTTGCAATTCAAGCTTGAAGCAATAATAATTATTAAATTAAAAGCAGACGGAAACGAAGTTGTCTGCAGTGAAGCCCTGCCTGGCGGTGCTTTTCATGATATAATCGCATATAAATAATAATTGTTGTCTTTTTATTTTATGCAAATGTATATATTACGGATATCATCAATTATTTCTCGAGAGATAATTAATGAATTTGAATCGAGTTAATTACAGAATGTGACATCACATAAAATGCTTACAGTGAAGAGAAACAAAGATTCAAAGTGATGTGACATTCGTACTAAGTAATTTCAAAATTAGGATTACTGCAGATCTGACATCAGGATCTCACGTTTCAATTATTCACAAACCTGTCGTTCACATAACGTCAGATCAAAGGACTCTCTCATAATGTTGTCTTGTTGTTTTTATATCATAACATCTGCCTAATGAGAAATCTTAGTATTAAAGTATTTAAATCCGCAATTAGTTCCCTAAAACCAATTTTCAATGCTTTTCTTTAGGAACTTTTCTCACCATCACCCACAAATTTCTCAATAAGAACCCTCCTGACAAAATTTTGAATATAAAAGTAGCATCGTCTCTTGTTCGAAACAATGCACGCCATATTTCAAGAAAGTTTATTCACCAGTTTAAAAAGTGTTTGGGGGGGAGACATAAAATGATTTTAGGAACTTTCTCTAGGAAAATAGATTAATCATTTAAACAAGTCAAGATATTTAATAAACAAATACAAAAAGCCCAGCAGACAATGTTTTAACATACTGGATAAAATAGTTTCTCTGTGTCATCATGACCTATCCGAAGTCCATTACATAAATTTTTCTTGCAATTCCAGGCAATTTGAGGCTCTTAAATGCAACAAACCTATTATTATGAGCGTATTTACGTCTTTCCCTGTCAGGGACGGGATTTTATCTGGTGTAAAAGCATTCATTGACTCAGAAAATACCATTAATTTCACTTACCAACTGTGATGTCTCTATAAAACGATTCTTGTTTTGAAGTAGTTCTTGATTTTTATGTTATTGCTCAACCAATTCACGATTTTACAACTTGAATTAATTAAATTGTGGAATGAGACTCACTCACACGATGCGTGACAAAGCCATTACCATAATATTAGCTTGAATAACTTTATTAGCATACACAGCACATCTACTTCAACTGGAACGTCTGTGATAAGTTTTTTTCGTTTTTTTCATATTTCAAAATGCGCAAATAATGATTTTATGTTTTCACTGTATTGAAAATAAAACTGAAAATCAAGCAGTTGATTATAAACACGATTCGTGTAATCATGGGAATCTTAATTTCTTCTCATTGGTTTGTCTGTACAACTCCACTCCTATTGGTCCGATTTTATGAAATTTAGTACATAGCAACATAACCATTCCTTAAATTTATCAATCACTCCTTAAATTTCGGCGAGATCAGACGAAACTTAAGTCCCTTCGTCTAATTTGTAATCAAAAACTTAGAGGCTAATTAGTAGATTATTTATGAAAATTAAAGACTTTGAGGTATAAAACAAAAACGAACACGACTAAAAAAAGCTCACTGATCTCTTATTGAAAATTGTGATACCGGTAATCCAAGACAGCCTAGTTCACGTTTTCAGACACTAAATGCGCCCAATATAACTATTAAAATAATGTTAACAAAAGACAATAAAAAAAATACTAGTGTAGAATGTACAAAATGTATATTTTTTGGTTAAGTTTTTGAGCAAACTAACAATGTTTTAGTCTCACAGGAACAATTTTAAAGTCAGTACAATCTTATTAGAAACAAAACAATTTACTATTCTAAAGTTTTATTGTCGTCGACTATAGTTGATAAACTGTAATATTAACTTTCATAAGATAACCATAATTAAGATCGCTTTGCTATTTTATTATAATGAGATCATCATGATTTTAAATTATCGCAGTGACCTAATCGAAAGAAAGCATTTGTAAAAGTCTTTTTTATTATTACAGAATAAAGATAAACAATTTTGTAATGATATAAAGATAAATATTTACAAGAAACCTTATTCAATTTGGCAATGATACATTATTTAATTTAATTATTGAAATTTATATTTTGAAAATTATATATATATTGAAAATTATATTTTCAGGATATGATCAGGGGAAAGGAAAACAAATTTCAATAATTAAATTAAATAATGTATCATTGCCAAATTGAATCAGGTTTCTTGTAAATATTTATCTTTATATCATTACAAAATTTGTAAAAGTCATTAATAGCCATGCTATAATGATACGTCTGGGACGGACTAAAACGTAACAAGTAAAAGTGAAGAAAATCATCGAGAAATATTAATACTTAAGAACGTCATCGTATCTATATTGTACATGTGTACGTGTCCATAATGCAAGATTGGCAATTTATTTTTGTTCTCGAAGATCAAAACTGAATATATTGGGATTTCTAGTTCTATCTAGAGTTTTGATCAATACAATTACGGGAAACTATCTGTAAACCATCTTTATTATTTAGCTTTATGTAATAATATATAGTCAGAATTATTACTTATATATTATTAACCATTGAAATAAAAACACGTAGATTTATATTGCCAAAAAAATTAAAATTACTAAACTAGGCAGAAAACGTCAAAATCTAGAGAGTAATAAAATCAACGCAATTAACTCTAAAATTAGTCAATCTCCTTTGAAGAGAGCTAATGAGAACATTGTGGGGGACTCATTTAAATTCACAAATATTCCAAGTTATTCGACTTCAATAGAATTGAAAATTGTTGAGTTACTCTTTAAGACTAATTTCAATCGATTTCGTTATAAATCTTCCGTTATCACCCAAGCTTAGCTTCCAGGAATGGAAACAAAAATTAAACTCGGAATTAATTTCGAGAGATTCATTCCTTGATTGGAAGGAAAGCATCACTTCGTCGGAAAAATACTTCTATATGAAAGTTTTTCCAACTGTCTATTGAAAGCTAATCAAATACATCATTCTGTTTTTAAAGTATACTCTCCGATTCAAGGTATGCAATTCTTAAAACAGGCATCCCATTGAATTAGCAAAATAAGGCTAAGAAGTCTACAGGTGTACGTTTTAATAGCATTCACCTGTAGAGAACTTAATAGAGTTGGGCTCTATGAAAAACGGAAAGCGCAGGTCTGGTTTACTAAGTGATCAATGAGAGACAAAGTGACTTAAGAAAATGAAGATGATTCCGAATTAGACTCTTCAATTATTCACTGTATGTATTTCAATATTTAATTGCATTCACAGACAAATTCGGTTAATTATTAGAGAATATTTTAATAACTAATATAATTCCTTCTTTAGCATCGTTTTCTTTCCTTTTCTTGTTTCTAATTAGTGTATGGAAGTCATTTGCTTCTTCGATTTTTGCTTTTAAAGAAACGCTCTCACTTAAACGTTGCAAACATAAGTTTCATATACATACGTTTGTCTAAATATTACAAACATCAAAGTTATTATTATAAAGAACTTTCAAGAATCAAGCAGATTATTTGGTATTTTATTTCTTTTTGTAAAAAGAAAAAAAATTGGAATTATAGAGAAGCACCTTTTCACTGTAAAAAGTCTTAGGTTTTCCTTTAAACTTTTGTTAACTTTAACTAACATGAGAACATCACTAATCAGTTTAATTGATTTTTAAAATTTATTGTTAATAAATTACATAATCAATTCCATCGTCTTCTAAAGACGAAGTAATGAACTGAAATGCAATATGTAACATTGATCTTAACTTTGAACCTTCAGGAATTTTAGCAATGCATTTTATTTTATTGTAGGGATTCTGCAACAATGATGAAAACTAATTATTCTTGTAGGTGCATTTGTTTTGTACGTTTTGTCTCATTTACAAATCAATTTAAAAGCCTTATTTAATTTTACAATTAA
This sequence comes from Thereuonema tuberculata, assembly GCA_023159025.1. NCBI lineage: Eukaryota > Metazoa > Arthropoda > Chilopoda > Scutigeromorpha > Scutigeridae > Thereuonema > Thereuonema tuberculata. Next base: position 49,772,339 of record JAFIDM010000179.1, read on the forward strand.
TGTAATGGCCTAAATTCCTGATCTGTCAAAAACTAACTGGACCAGCTCATTAATTTACTTTCAATTTCAGAACAAAAGACGACAGTCGGACGTTAAATTAATCTAAACGACCAACGAAATTTACTCCAATGATTATTTAATTTATCAAGATAATAAATTATTTATCTTTTAAGTTTTCAAAACAACGAAAAAGCAAGCGGAAATTCTATACAATCATGTAAACTATATTTATTGAATTTTATTGAATTTTGTTTGTTTTTATATCAATAATTGGAATTGCAAATCCCCTAATATTAAAATCTACTGAACTGTTGGTTGAATTTCATTATATTCATAATCTTTCTTAATACTAATAAATACATAAAGGAATAATAATTAATATTTTTTTATTTTATTTACCTCAATGCTCTTTTTTCTTTTCGACGGGATCCCAAAATTGTAATCAATACCTATTGTTGTAAATATTTTTATAGGCAGTAAACTATTATAATTATTATTATTATTATTAATAAATAAACCGAAAGTGTTGCCATTATGTATGGGCTTCAAGAACTGAGTTCAACTTGGGAGGATTGTTTCTCCGCAGTTCGGGCCCTAAGTAACCTTCGCTGTTAATGGGCGACTGGACTCCCAATCACCAATTTGATCCATCCTTTAATTCTGTATTCTGGGATCCTATAACTCCTTAGCCACTCACATTTGTTGATGGGTTGTTTTACCTGTAATAGGTACTTCAAAATCTCTGCAGAAAACTTAAAAGTCGTCTTCATTTAATTTTAGACATTACTATATGAGGAATAAAAAGGAATTTTTAATTTATGAAAACGGAGTAAAAAGGAAATATTATTCTAAGTTTAACTAAGAGGTCGTCTTTTTGTAATATAAATTTTCATGTCCTTTTATCTCTTTTGCATTTTAATAGATAAATATTTGGTTCCTAAAGTCATCAAACAATTGTGACATCAAAATTTAAAAATCCCTCTTTAATATTTGCAGAACTCTTTAATTTTTATCCACTCATAATCAGAAGATTTCAATGCAATTTCAAGTGTTCTTTTATGCAAATAGTTCTTCATAAATGTTAAACAAGTTGCACGAGTTCGGTCACAGCCTTGCTTTTGACGACAGGTCTTGAAGCAGATTTTAATAATAAATGAACGAGAACTCAACTGAGAAAAGGAGATACCAATTCAGAAAATAAAGCCAAGCTTTGAATTAATTGTTTGCACAAAGATCGAGGATCTGAAAGAACTTAGAAGCATACTTAAATTTTGTTTTTTGTTTTTTTTTCCTTTAGTTTTTAGTTGATTTTGAACTTCTTGAAAATAATACACACGAAAAGACTTTTTACCGCCCGAATACAAACACTACCTTCAAATTTTCCATTTTCTGAAACAAACAAATTAAATCCACATTATTTACTTAATTTACCTAAATCAACTTATTTTAATTGAAATTGAATTACTATTCATTGTTAGACATTAATAGAAAATTCATTGTTTCGCCTCTGGTGTTTTTTTTTTACAGGAAGTTTTGTCATCTTTAAGCACGGATCTACCCAGAAAGATTGAAATATTTTTCTTCTGTGCCTAACAATAGTTTTCTCTTTTCCGTAAATATTCAAGCCATGTTTCAAGATTAATTCACAGATTCAAAATTTTTAAAAAGGAAAGACACACATTATGATTCCTTAGGAAAGTAAGCTGAAAATCAATATTCCTTAGAGTGATTTTTAATGATATTCGAATAAAATTATAAACTTCATAACAGCAAAATTTAAAGTGCATGATATATACTATATAAATAAGAATGTATAAATAAAAGAAAGAAAAGCATAAAAACGCATTTAATTGAAGATTCTCTTGAGTTATTTTTTTGGAATTTTCGTATCGGGAATTCAAGAACAGACTGTTTCTAGTTTCCTGTCTTTCGTAGTTGGATTCACCCAGTCCTCACAGCTCAGTGGAATCAAAATAAACGTAAACAAAGGACAGACAAACTAAACAATGACCAGTGAATTAAAAAAGAAACATCAAATTTTACGTTTCTTTTGAATCCACTGAGCTATGAATCCAACTGGACAAATCCAACTGACGAAATCTAGGAAGCTAGAAACAGTCTGTCTTGGATTCCCGGTACAAAAATTCCAAAAACAGCTCAGTGAATCTTTATTTAAGAACGTTTTTAAGCTCATGTTTTCTTTTTATAAACTTCATGTTTATTATTTTGCCAAATATCTTGAAATCGAATAAAATTTTATTGCTAGACTCATTTTACTGTCAGCAATTAGAAATAATCCGATCAATAAATCAAGATAATGAATCCTGACAATCAAATTAACCCTTTCTGCTAATAAGAGTCACTCTTGACCCATAGTATTAATTTTAATGCACCATTTGATTGCCAGCAGTAAATAACTCATTTCTTTATTGCATTTTGTTAATTTTATGACTTTTACTCATATCAATTAGTTTAAAAATTATAACGTAGCTGATTAATATACAGTTAAATAGATTAGGCTTAAGAAATATTATACAGACTTAATATTTATAGTTTTATTTTAGCAATCCCGTGAAACTTCAATATTAGTAATATTTATAATTCAATATTAATAATTTCTTCAACATTCGGAAAGGCATTAGAATTAAATATTTTCAAATTTGTTATTGCAGATTGTTCTTATTGTTGATTTAATTATAATTACAAGTCACCCACTGTTGATCATTAGCGGTCCCACTTATAGTTAACATAGGGAACCGCTCTTGCTTTTGTGTTGTCTGTCTGTCACACTATAAGTCACACTGTATGTCACACTCTGTAGCGGCCAAACGGTTAGAGATGTTAGAATGAAACCTTCACCATTGTGTTCAGCATCAAAAAGTAGGTGACAACTTTAAAAAAATCAGACTTGTAGGACCACTTCCTAACCCCCCAAATTAACGTTTTACATAGCAGTATTAGTAAGGGGTCGTCCATTAATTATGTGAGGTCAAAAGGGGGAGGTGGGGTCCGGAAAAATCTTACCAAATCTCACCAAAGGGGAGGGTGGGGGTCAACGAAAATCTCACGTTAACTTGTTCATTCAGAGAATATACGTATTATATTAGATTACAGCATTTTGTAATATTGACTTTTTGAGCTTTTTTAATTTTTTGACTTTTTGAAATATCACATGAGGGAGGGGGAGGGGCACACCATATCTCACAAAATCTCACCAAGAGGGAGGGGGGGT
>JAFIDM010000179.1:49783821-49804483 GCA_023159025.1 Thereuonema tuberculata
TTCTTCGATTTAGAGTTGATTTACTTTAATATTTTGTTCTAAAATTTCTTGGGTTTATTTTCTTATTGTTTTTAGTACTACAAGTTACACGTGTTAATAATAACCAGTACAATATCGCAATAGATCGTTAAAAAATATTTTAATATCATTTTACGTTTCGAAAAATATTTATTTTAAGTCTCTGTTAAATTTAATGGAGAAATTTTCATAATTTCTGTATATAAATCATCATGGCGCTCAAGCGTCGAGCCCGGCCACTGGAGCAGAGCCCGTCCCGAACGGCCCTAGAACCCCCGGCGAATAGGAGGGTCGCGTCGGTGAGCGGAAAAGGGTCGGGCGCTGGCCCGCCTGGAGCCACCGCCGCGCCTATGCAGATCTTGGTGGTAGTAGCAAATACTCGAGTGAGAACCTTGAGGACTGATGTGAAGAAATATTTGTTTTGTTTTGTTTTTTTAAAACAAAGGAGTTAATTTGTTAGACATATTGATCATTTATGTGAACTTTTGGGTTTCCGTTATCGCAGATATTGACAATATAATTTCAAAATGATTATTTTTTAGTTATAAATTTTTATTTAGGGGTAAAACACAAATCTATGGTGTTAAAAAAAAGGGGAATTTATCTTTCTATGCATTTTCAGTCATTTTCATTATAAAAATTTCTGGAAAAAGGAGAACTTGTAAATACACAGGTAGTACAAATGCCGTCATGTCCCAAAGATTTAGCTTCGCAATGTGGCCACTAGGTGGAGTGTTGCTACACTTGAATCGCTATTGCTTTTACTAAAGATCGAAAAAAAAGCAGCAAAATCATTTCAATATTTACATCTGTTATTACAATACTAGATAGTGCCCATCGCTTCGCCCTGGAAGCTTTGCATATGTGAAGAAAAATAGCATTTTATTTATTCAAAAAACACTAGGCCATCTCCCGTGTACACGGGCTTGTTTTTCTATATCACATAGATTTGGTTAAGTAAGAATATTATATTTACAATATTGCAACGTTTCGGCAATTATAGTTTTAATTGTCATTTTCTAATTACAAATAAATAGACGGATCGGAAATAAATAAACAATCTTGAGATTCAAAAAACAGGTTGAATACATTCATTATTTAATGGGGCGAATGGAAAGGACACGTAAGTCAAAAAAACAAAATAAAGTGAGTTGTAGTCCCGGTGGCCTAATGTATAAGACGTCTGACTTCGGATCAGAAGGTTGCAGGTTCGATTCCCGTCGTTTCATTGTAAAAATTACTTATATTTTCCATTCTCACAGGAAATTGCGTCGGACAGAGAAATAAAAGATTTTACTAATATAGATTAAAATCTATAACTTTAATCTAAAAATAAAAATAAATTAAAGTTTAAATTCTAAAAAATACATTCAATGAATATTGAAATCTATTTGTAACAGTCGGAAATTTATTTACAAAAAGAAATTACATCTAATAAACTAAAACCTAAGGCTTAAAACTAAAAATAAAGTTAAGTTTAAATTGTGAACAAATTCATGCATTAGAATATTGCAATCCATTGGTAACAGTCGGAAATTTGTTGCCAGGCAACGCACATGCGAATTGTTGCGAAATTCGGTTGTTGATAGACATACGCAGTCACGCACGCACACAGCTTTTTTAATAATACAAAAGATGTATTTCTGATTTTTCCATCCCCACTTTTAATGTCATTCTTCCACTATATTCGACGTTTATCAGTTAAACATTTCAAAGTTTTAAAACTTAGTCCGTGGAACTTTTCTTTTAATTGTTTTGGATTTGGTAGAAGAACACTGAAGAAAGTTAAAATTGCATAAGAAACATAATATTCAAATTCCAAAAGTAATGGAGTAGAAACAATTTAAATTCTTTTCTCGAAAGCTAATAGGGTTTAATGAAACAAAAATTTAACAACGTACAAATATGTAGCGCATCTGAATTTCTTCAGTTTTTTGGGGTTTTTTTTTTGGAACTTTCTGGAAACTTTGCTGAATTTTGTATTAAAAGTAACAGCGTGGCTTTTGATGAAGCATTTCCACAAGATCGCAACCACAAGAAATCTTCCATGATAAAACTTATAAATTTTTTGTGTATTTCCTAATTTCCCGTTTCCATTAGTGTTTGTAATAATCTTATAACTTTTGAACGAATAAATGAATCTCCTTGAAACGTAAACCTTTGAACTCTAAAATTTAAGGACATCGAAATTTGGAATTCAAAATTGTTTCGTCCAGAATTTTGCAAGCGTTGAAGAAAAACAACGAATTTCTACGTAATACTAATAAGGCTTATTAATGCAATATTACATGCGCGAGCTTTCATCTGAATGACGGGTTTTGGTGGATTTAATTCAATTTCAAATGAAAAATTTCAAGATAGTGTTTGTATGTATTCCACCGATATTATCAATACATTTCACAATTGCTTTACCTTTGTATTGTTTCTCACTGATTAAAAAACATTTTTTTTTTTTTTTTTTTTTTTTGTAAAATCACCGTTTCAAGGAACTAGACTTTAAATTCTTTCAGGGGCACTTAAGCAGAAGAATGTAAGACTTGTGTTGTCAGTCTCTTCTCTTATCGATTGCGCTTCCTGTCAATCCGCATTTCTCAAAACCTATTCCGCTATTTCCACTTTATGTTGAAACTCAGACACCGTAATGTTTATCAAACAGTATTAGAGGTAACCTACGCTCATGATTTGTGACGTTGTTGAAACGCCGACTTCACTTCCCATCCACGGAAGAAAAGGATCTGCGATCGAAAAATTTAATATTTAAAGGCTGAGAGTGTGGAAGATCTAGACACTGTTTTCTCTTGTATTCCTTTACTTTCTTTTGCTTTTTATTTATTCTTATGCTTCGCAAAAAATATCTTTGAACCCAAGCAATTCAAAGTAAGATCATTTACAGCGTTTGAAGAGTCTTATCTACAAATACTGCTTAATTCTTTAGTGAGATTTTTAGCACTAAGAAGTAAATGCACGACTGTTCTTAATATATTGTTCATTCTTCTGCGATCATGTGATTACACCACTATTTTTATCAGGGTACTTATTGCTTCAAAGTATCCACTATGAATTTGCTCTTATAGCCATCTTTGTTGTGACATCTAACCATCTTTGTTTTGTTTTTTTAACATATACGGATCCTTGCATAATCTACAAGAATTGTTACTTTTATTACTTTGATTACTTGAATTCTATATCTATTTATCCTATTAAATTGAAACTTTATATTAAGTAAACCAACTTTCCACTAATATCTATTTTAAGATTGTGAAAACTTGACGTACAGAAAGTAAGGAGACAGATTTGAAAACTAATCACTGCACATTGTCGTATGGCATACTATACCTGAACAAATATTACTGAAGAAAGTTTGTATATCAATCACATTGCTTAAGTTTCTTGTTTAAATTATTTTGATTGCATTGAGAGAATTTGATTTTCAATTAACTGAAAGGAAAACAAGTCAACGATGTCAAAATATTAATGTTGAAGTTATTAAGTATAAGCTAATACTTTTCAAATGAGAAAATGAAGCAGCTCGTCATCCTTTCTTCTTGCTAAGCATTTCTATTAAGTGGTTGGGACTCAGGGGAGTGAAGCCCATTTTCGAGGCACCGCTATCTCCCGTTTCCCTCTGATGCATCTCAGCAGTGGAGGAAGATAATGGAAATCAAGATAGATGGACGAAAAGTAAGAGATCGAATCATTATTCAAAGGCTCCAAGATAACAACTTCAAAAACAAAGAATAATTGGAAAGTATAACAATTCTAAAAAGACCCAGCTGTTTAGAATTCAAGAATTCGAAAAAGTAAACTGAAATTCTTTCAGGTTGTGTCACCTTTTTGGGAAAATTTTTGAAATCAAAATGTTCATGCCGTAGCCTTTAAAAAAAGGAAAATTGCGGTCTAGTCATATTTCTATGAATAATTAATTAGTGGAGGCTTACTTTTAATAATAATTATCACAATGCCTTGTTGAAAAAAAATTAAAGTTTGTGTAAATCATGGAAGACTATCTCCTCTCATTTAATAACTCTTGGCGCTCTTCAGACTTTTAGCCATAACCTTTTTTATTATTTTATTGTAAATTATAAATAATTCGTTTTAAACGAAAAAGTTTGCAGTTTTGTGTTTTTTGTTAATAAACCAATTTCTTAATTTTCTCTCAAGTTTATTTGTCCTTACACGTACTGCCTTCACACGATAGATTTCCCTCTTAACTTTCAGATAAAAATAGTTTGCTTTATTTATTAATTTTTTTTTAATCTGCAAAATCTAAAAAAAAAAATACACTGCTGGTCGTTTAAAGTGCAACACCTGAAAGGACGCATCCGATCAACATAGATCATGATAGTACATGTTAATGATTACTGGCGCAGTACAGATTCTCTTCCTCTCCATGCCTGGCCCTGTAGCAGAAGTTATTGCCGCCCATCAGGGCTACACGAGACACTGATTTATTTACGTTCTGCAAGGCGCACTGATCTGCAATTGTAATCATTTCACCGATGTACCATTTATCTGTAAAATCAATGCGCCTGTGATAGCTCTTGTCTTTCGTAGTGTTGAACGTTTAATGGTCAGCACTGTAGATTTTAGAAAAAAAAAGAGAGCAGAAATTAAGTAAAACAGACAACGAGGATTGAGTCTTATAATTTCTTATATGAATATCACTTCCCTCATTTATTCTGTAATGAGAAGTCATTAGTTAACTAAACATTGACAGAAAACCAATAGGGACAGAAGCATTACAATTAATCGTAAAATCGAACTTGCCAGCAAAGCCTTTGATAGAAATAATTCTAAAATGATAAACTGTCAATGTATATTTAAAAAATACATTAAAAGAGATTTGATTAGTGGTTTAATTAGTAGAGAGCTGAGATATTGAAAAGGAAACCAATAGAGATATTACAAGACTACACAAAGAAGTTCGAAAGGTATAAGTTAGCAATTATAAGATATAACCGATGTATCTGGGTTGCAGAAGTGGGTAATATCATAGTGGAAATGCAGAGACAGTAGCAAGAAGAAATATTCATTTACGGTCAACCAAAATTCTAAAGCGGAGAAAACATTCAAGGAAATTCTACAAAGAAGGTGAGTGGATGATCAAATTTAAAATTTATTAGAATGGAGGGAAAAACTTTCGACCGAAAGAATTAGAAAAAAGATTCTGCAGTAGACCGAAAATGGATCCTGATATATCCTTATCATCATCTATTCACAGATTCCATATTAATATTGAAGGGAATCTCATATAGTAAAAAACTTCAATTGAATTAATAAATAAACAAATAAAGTCGAATACAGTTTCTTCAAGAAAAGCCTTACTATCTTTCTTTAATAATAACTGAAGGAGAATATTATTTTCTTTTTTTTTCCTCATTAATTTCGTTGCGAGGATCCAACTATCCGCCTCAAAGACAATCTCTGAATTAGACTCCTAATATCTCAGATAACGACTGCAGCGAAGAGAGACACAGAAAAAAGTAATTTTGTATCCGAAGAAAGATAGTGGAAAGACGGCGAAGGCTGCTCATTATCTGAAACAAATTTGGCGCTGAACAAAATAAAAGCCAATATATTTGGCGTCTGGTACGAGTAGCTGTTCTCTGATGAATCTTTTATCCAAGCACTGTTCAACAATCAAAGGCTGTAAAAGAGAAACCTTTTTCACAACTGCAAAGGACAGATACTGTGTGAATGACTTCGTTACGGCCCCAATCCATCGAAAAACACTTTTCCAATGACGTAATTGGCAAAAGCACTGATCAGTTAGGTCCTGAAGTTGTCTGAAATCATCTTCGCTGCAGGTAGAAGATACCATCACTAGTTTCCATATTTAAAATCTAAAGAAAGACAAGAAATTACTGCACAAACTTGAAATCCAATTCGTTCAACATTTCAAGTTTCTACTGTTTGTATTCAAGATGTAATTTAAAACCAAGCAAAAAAAGCTTCTTTTTTTGTAAAAAATAACTATGAAAATGTATAGAAAAAATGGCGGCAAGCCTAGATTAAGAATTATTAGAAATATTAGATCACTTATAGGCTTTTAATAAATGTTAATTGCATTAAGTTTATAAACACAAAATCTATTAAAAGCTTTTAAGAATCTTTTTCAAATGTTCCAAAAACTTATCGTTTTTGGAGAAGATTCCTTGAATAATAAAGAACACTTTCAGTTATTTGAAACTAATAATGGATACTTCATGAGAAATCGTCGAATTTTCTGGAACGATACATTGGGAATTCCAAGAAAGACAGAATCTACAATCATTTTTATGGGATTTTATTTGAAGCAAACATTTGGAACAAAACTCCACTAAGACAGTGTTTTTCATGGATTGTCAAAATTTCGATGTGGCGACATGTGATGTATTATTTCGCGCTGTTTTTCACCAGTGATGAAATTCACCAAAAATTTACAACTTAAAAAAGATTATTTTTCACTTACTTCAATTAAAAATCTAAGTTACTAAAGTTTTCCAAATGCTTTTTAGAAGCATAGGTATCAGAGGAATTTCCCGATTCACTCTTGTACGACTTGAGGGTCTGCAACCTACGGCCCTCAACGGAAATTATCCGAACTCAGTCTCCAAACAAAACATAAGATCCCCGACCCGCGTTTCTTTCTAAAAAATAACAGCAAATCTTCTCACAAAGGAAATTTATGAAGAATAAATAATCCTGTATTACAAATACCTAATTGATATCCATTTAAATAACGGTCTGTATCATATAGCTTGTCGCCTAATCTTGAGAGGCAAACAGCATAAAATCTCTCACTAATTTGTGCCATTTCTGCATTATCGACGTAAATAAAATAAATAGTATTGATATTTATGTTCTATTATTACTATCTTCATCATTATTCATACTAATCTTGCTTTTGCCAATTTCGTTTATTGTATTTTCTGTCGTAATACAGTCTTCGTCAAAACAAACAGTAATAAATGACAGAAACCAGGAGTGAGAGCAGTAGAATATAATTAAACATCAGCTTTATATAGTACAGGAATTCCGTAATTTAGTTAAGTGTGATAAAATGACGCCAACACACATAATTAAGTTAAAAATAAACATATATACAATATATTACCTGAGGATGCTACACGACTTCATTCGCTAGTGAAACCGGTCGTTTTTTAATTGTACATTTTTAAACTTAATTAAGTGTGTTGGTATGTATTTATGTATTATGTATTTATTAACATGTTAATAAATTTTCAGTCAACCATAACTTAGTATTATCCATCCAACATGTATAAAATGTGTTCTAAATGTTAGCCGTTACGGCCGACACTGAGTTCATACCATTCTTGCAAATGTCTACCTTGAGATGACTCGGCCTGGAAAGTTTTCATTAAAAAAAGCTTGCACGCCACAGCTGTATGACAGGTAAGCACCTGTTCGCAAAGACGGCAGAAATTCTCCTTTGTTGTTACGGTTTGTGAACGTTTGAATCAGCAAAACTACTCTGAATCAGCAAAACTATCTGTCCGAAGGATGGCATTAAGAATCACACTGTCGCTTGAGGGTGTTTCCGAAAGGTAACGCTCGATCATAAATGGAAGGCTGGTTCCATCTTATCGTCCTAGTCCGTTTAACGATTGTAATATTTGACTAAAAATATCTGTTCTATGTTCAGAACCATTTTTGTCGCAACTGATACAATACTTATTATCAGTTACTATACAGTTTCTATTCAAATAGACAGTGACATTGGACACGCCTATTCCGCATGGGGATGTGGAATGCTTCACTACTGTTTGTTGTGCCTAATGTATGTATGTAGTGTATGTATGTAGTGGAGGTGGGTGGCAGAAGCCAAGCACTGCGACCAGAGGTCTATTGTACTATCCCACGGAAGTATGGACAGACGGAGAGAAAGACTGAGAAAGTATGGTGGAAGAAGTGCAGGGGAAACGGGAGAACCCAGCGCGGATCGTCCACCATCACGAAACCCACATGAGAACCGAAGTAGGGACTCAGAGGTGAGAGGCCGATGTCTTAGCAACAACGCCAACCGCGCGGCCTGTTTTGCCCAATACTGTATAGGGAACTATTTTCCATAGTTTATTACTTTTTATATAGTTATTCATTCTATATAAATGCAATAAGTTATAAACATAAATACTTTTAAATATAATTGCTGTTTTGGTGTTTTTCCATTCGCATATTAGGCTAAAATAATTCTACTTTCTGAAAAAAAATCTATTTGTTTTTAGGAATTTTCTTAATTATTTTTGAGAGTTAGTTTTAAGACTTTCTGTTGATAATTTATTAATTTATTAGTTTTAGATTTTTTATGTTGATATTCTGATCGAAAATGGTTCTGCATAGTTTAGATTCGATTCGAAATAAAATTAACATATGTTTAATTGGTAGAATATGTGTTTTTGATGGTGGGAAATAAACATCATGTGAACCTACTGTTATTGGTAATTCCTAGATATCCTACTTAATTTAGGGAGACAGAATAGTTTTGGCCTTTATTGAAGGCAATCATGTATCAAAATAGTGGACAATGAAGCTTAATGTTTTTTGTAAGTATTTGTAAGAATATACTTGCATTTTGTTTCGTTAATGAGTAAGTTGTAACCATTTACCCCAATGTTTTGTATTACTGAATCTTTTTTCAGTTTAGTATATCTTTATTCATATTTTTAATTACGAGAAGCAGAACAGAGTATATTTTTTACCTAGAATGAAATGTAAGTGAAAACAAATGATATTCGTTGTTCGTAATATGGTTTTCATTTATTTAACTATTGTCAGAAACTTCTGTATGAGTTTGTACTTCGTAGTTATTTGATAAAGTACTATTTTACCTGGGAGAAGTTTATGTTTGATTTCGAAGTTATTTATCTGTTCATTATTTGTGAAGTTCTTTTATTCCTTTTAGACTTTCTAATCTCGCTTTGGTTTTTGCATCTTTAAAAGTCTCTTAATTACAGTAAGGTGTGACTCATTTCATTGTTTGTACCTTGAGGTCGTGGCGTGAATAACATCATAATAATTAATGGCGGCCAAAGGGAAATGTCCAGTGTGCAAAACAAGGAAAGAAAAAGATATCTACAAAATTAAAACAAGGGAGAGGAATCGATTTACACTGGACCAAGAGAGAGTACAACTAAGAACTTTCGTAAATTTAAGAGTGTGTTACTGCATTCCAATCATTGTGGCATTTCGAAGAACAAAACTACAGCAACATAAGTCGTTATTAAAGTAAAAACCATCATTTCAAAGACTAGCTTTAGACACAGTTTTTATTAAATTTAAAAGATGCATTAAAATAAAAAAAAACAAACAACTATTTTCAATTACGAAAGAAAATTATGCAAATTAGAATGATCTATCAATGAATTTTTTTTTAATACAAAGTTTTTTAGTTCACAAAGCTGATAACTTTTTGCAATAAAATATTATCAATTTCGAGTTTTTATTGCGTAATAATATGCAGATGAATTACTGTATGTAATGTTTAAATAAAATACAAAACAAATTTCAATTTATTAATTTTATAAATTAAAAATGACCTTTTTTTTAAAAAAAAATGAAACAATTTTCATTTTTAATTTATAAGAACAAAAATTGAATTGTAAATATAAAAACTTTATAACAGCAAAATTTTACGTGCGTAATACAAACATAACAAGAAGAATAAGGATAACAATATTTTTAGTGTTACATAATATTTCCTATTAATCTAGGTCTGCCATCATTTTTTTTATCTAAATTATCAGAATTGAACTTTGATTTCAAGGTATCTAATGCTTTCTTTTAACTGGAAATCTCGTAATTAGAGTCCTGAAATTTAAGTTTAACTTTTACCAGTAATTACAACAGGAACGACCAACAAATTGAAAAAAAAATGCTTTTTAAAAAACTCATTTCGATTAATTGTTACATCAATGCCCAAGTGCACCAAACTTCAATTAACTTTGACGGCTGCACAGTGGACATAGCTAAAATTAGTGGGGGGTGCTGCTAAAAAGGCTAAAAAATGTTAGCCTTTGTTTTAAAATTGTGTGAAAGGAAACAAACATGAATAAAAAGAAAATTTATTCAGAAACTTGATAAATTTCTTTTTATACATGTTTGTTTCCTTTCACACAATTTTAAAACAGAGGCTAAAATTTTTCTGGAGCAGCACCCCCCCACTAATTTTAGCTACGTCCACAATGCAGCCGTCAAAGTTAATTGACGTTTGGTGCACTTGGCCATAAATCTTTCGAAGCACAGTATCTCCCTGATGCTATACAAGTCTAAATATGTCCTATAGGGGAAAAAAAAATCATTTAAAAACTTCATCAGGTCTTATTTAATGAATCGGAATAAAGAGTTTACTATCAATAATCTGTTAACATCATGGAAAGTATCAATGTTAATTCAGCACAAATGTTTCTGATCTTAGCTTTCGTTCTCGAAAGCAAATGTACCATAATTTGATTAAATGAACGAATAATAAGCTTTTTTTTACCGTATGTTCTCTTTTCTTTTATATAATTTTTATACATTAATGCTAACATAAACATTTGGCTGAATAAATCTTGATAGTTTATACAATTATTGCAAGTGATGTTCAGCGTAGAATTCAATTACTATTTTTTATATTGCACTTATAAAATCTTCTTATCGATATCCCTATTAGTTAAGTAAAAAAAAAAACTAGAAAAAAATTCTGATTAAATGAATATAAAAACACGACAAAGTTAATTTTTGAGGAAATACAATTTTGATTACACTGAATTTGTTGTTCATGTAGATCACGTTACTACTGGGTCTGGTGAGTCTGTAGAATCAAATCCTACAGTTTCAGTAACTTTTTTAACAGAAAAGGGATGGAAGTGATTCAGAAATCGAAATTGTGATGCATGAATGTTTTGTTTTGTTAGAATTCGATCGCTTTTCCCAATCTTTTATCTCGCTCTGAATATTCAACCCATTTCGACTTACCATCAGGGAAACTTTTATTTCTAGAATTTGATAGCAATGATATTTTTGGATTCTTAAAGCAACATAAACGATAAGAAAAGTAGCAATACAATTTCCGAGAGCATTCGTATTACGAACAACTTAAATACAACACCAGAGCACTTCCAATTTATCACCTTTTCCAAAAGCCATAAAAGTTTTTTTTTTTTTTTGTCGCTTATTCCTGCACAACATTGCGGCTGATTTGGAATTCCGCCTTCGGAGAGACTCCCACAATGCACCAGGAGAACGAGGGAAAGAAGATGAAGAGAGAGGGGAAAAAAACCTTTCCCCCTATTAACGACCTTTGAAGGGGGGAAAAAAAGCAAGGATCTCTGATTTCACCAGCCGTCCTCCGCCTCATTCCAAGAGATCTTTCTAGAACCTGCTGTTCTTCTTCTGTCTTATATTTCCAATCATCGACAAAGTTCTTTTAACTTCTTGCGAACTAATTATTAATTAAGTTACACAAACTGAAAGAATGTTTATTAACGGAGTTTCCTTAAATTATTGTTTTATTTTTATTTTTTAAAGTGAGGCAAACAACAAAGAAAACAAACTGTGTATAAAATTATTAATTTCTGGACTGAAAATTAATTAAATCAAAAGCAATAATTTAAGGGTGCCTTTATAGTGAGTACAATCTAAGTCCCCCAAATCCTATTTAATTTAATTTAGCTAATTTCAAATGGATCGCATCAACAGAAATATATTGTTTGTAGTCAATGAGAAGTAATTAATTTTCTTCTAATGTTTTTTAGGTTATTTTTGTAATCTTTCTAAAAATGATCTTTACTTCTGATCTGTTAATCTGCAGATGCAGAAGTTTTCAAGCACCAATCGTAAATGATCTCCTGTCCATAAATAAACATGCAAACGTTCAAGATCTATTCATCCGTTTAAAAGTTCTTGGAAGAAGCGGCAGATAAAGAAACGCAGACAGACAATACACTAATTTCCTGAGCCTCATTCAGGGAATTAAGCTAATCTAAATCACGTCGTTGTTGGATTATAATGATTAGATCATCACCCATCCAATTTGTTAGATGAAAAAAAAGCGATTATTTACTAATTAAATGAAGTGACTTACATTACATAAGAGCTTTAAATTTCTTGACATTATTTATATAATATTAGAGGGTAAGATATTCACTCCAGACAAGAGACGTAATATGTGAAGATTTCCATTTAAGTTGGCATTAGATAATTCGAGCTAACGCAGATGTATGCAAACATTGCGAAGTGTTTGACATTGACTGATCGTGATGGCGAATGCACAGTATCTGATGGTTCTCCTCCATGTTTTCTCTGGGTTGTAAAATTGATTCATTGTACGAACTTTTCACCTCCTCCTTCCATGAGGATTTCTGCACAACATCTAACATCTAAACACAAATAAGTTATTTTCTTAAAGGTATACTCACGACGGAAGAAACGTTTGAAAGCCTTTGGGCAAATTTCAAGAGAATTGTTCTTCTACTAAAATCAATGCTTTATGTAATAACTAAACTTTTATTTTTCAAATTGCTGATGGAAAGAAAATAAACTGCTAAAAAAACTAATTTAAATCCAAAATACGAACTGATCGGGAACAGTAGTAATATAAACGGATTATTCTATTATACTATACAATATATTATTTATCAATTACACTATTTAATAGTGTTTTATATGTAATGCTTCTTTTTTTAAATAGAGACACTGTTGGGCTTAGATTTATTATAGGATTACATCTGTATAACATTAAAATTCAAGAGCTGTAATTGGTTACATATTAAATCGCCTTTTAAATCGCCTAATCAATAGTTTTACTTATAACAAATAAATATTAAAATTAAATAAAATAATTTCTTTCTGTCTGTACGATAAATAAAAAGTAGCCAGTTCTTTATGCTTCATCGACATCCCTTTCCCACTGTTATACTCAATTCTACAGCTTTTACGACAAAACTCCTTCCTTACATGACTCAACGATATGAGTGAGATGGACCACAATCGTTGTCTTCTAATCCCTTCCAAACTCCTGAACTAAACCTCCGTCAAACATTATTAAAAGGACTGAAAATTTAAATATATAAAACGAAAACAAATGTGTATATGTTTGCAAACAACAAATCTTTGTAAATGCTGTAAATGTTTACACTTATGTTTTAATTTGTTTTCATTGAATTTTTGAGTATCTTTTTTGTTGTGAAAAGTGTCTTCGAGTAAAGATCTATTCGTTCACAACTTTATACCAGTAGGCAAATACGATCAAATCTGAAGAGTCTTACAGTTATCAAATCAGGATTTTTACAAAAGAAATTTACCTTTATTTAAATATCTCATCACTACAACTAATTGTCTTTAAGTTTTTCATTAAAACACGAAGATGTATCATTTTTGTCGACTGTTTAATCAGCAGACTCAGAGTACAATGAAACAAAACTAAGCTGGTCATTCATTGTTATTGAAGCCTTCCGGTCAGATTGTCTTCAGCCACGACCAAGCTAATTTTTTCGAATGAGTTATTCTATTCTGCTGTAGAAGCAAATCACTCCCATCGCAGCAGCTACTAAGAAAGTAATAGATAATTTGCTGAAATGGCCTTCAGCTAAACAGAATGAATCTTAGGTGATCTTTTATTCTGTCGTTAAGAAATGAACGAAGAGAATCTAGTGATGTTTTCCTATTTTTGCTTATTCGAGGATCACAATTAATCTGTTCGCGAGGTAAAAGAAATCAATCTCCAAATGCAATTGCGGAGTTAATAGAATTCGTTTCAGCAACCGGACGCTAGCGTTCGCCATTTCATATCAGGCGAAAACATCCTTCTTTGTTCTATTGTCGCAATATCTTGTTACAAATATTTTAAAGATCACTCAAATAAGCATTAAGCTGCCGGAACACCTATATTTTTTAAGTACTGCGTAAAACAATACCAATATTGTTGAAAATGAATCTCTTTCTTCTTTAATTTGCTTTTACAGATTCTTATCAGATAAAGTTTCTGATAATGATAAAGATGACTTGTGTGCAATACGGAACAATAGCAAGAGTTTCACGAACATCTATTATCTGTTAATATTTTTTAACCAAACAGTTTTAGGTGTATCATAAATTAAAAGAGACACAACGCATTCACTTCAGGATTTTTTAAAATTTTTAAGTATATATATAAGTAAGCTGGTGTCCAGTAGATAAATATGAAAACGCTATCCGCATTTCCTACTATTAAAATAAAAAAAAAATCAGTGAAACAGAAATATTAAAGATGATACAATATCACAATTATTCTCATAGATTGTGTTTTAGATTTATGCTGGCATTATGATGGAGTTTTTTTTTCAATTCCCTGTGTATATTTCAAAGGCTAGAAATTCGGATGTTGCAGAAAGATCTAGCTCATTGCGATCAACCAAAGCCGTAGGCGTATTTAATGGAGGGGTCGAAGGTTCCTATCCTCTCCTCCCAAGAAATTTTGAAGATATTTTTTTTGGTTGTTGGAGGCCGCTTTTCTAATTTGGCCCATCCCGAAATAAAATCCTACACCCTCCCCCTCTTTCGATCACAGTTACGGTTCACTTTTTTTTTAATTGAATTCCTGTTTTCTAATTTCGATTTGGGTAAAAATTTCTTTTTAAAATTTATTTAAGTTCGATTTTTAAATAAACAAACCGTATAATACTTCTATGTACCTTTCTTAACTATGACAGGACATTCTTCCCATCACTATATCATTAATCAAGTCTCAAAATGGCGTAATTTTCTTACTTTTTCGTTTAGGTTATCTATGACTCCCTGTAGCACCCGGGAAAATGCGAAACGAGTGGATGAACGGAACGCAAGTCAAGGGCAGTCAACAGAGAGGGTGGAACAGGAACTCGGGGAATCAGTATTCCCTCGCGACTCTAACGAAATCCCTCCACCGATTTAATATTCGTGTGTTAGGTTGTCGCTGGAACTCCCTCACACGGATAGCATTCCTAGTGCGCAGGCGCAAACTATTCTCCCAGGGACACACTTCATTGTCAGCCACTACATAAAGTGGAAAGGGAAAAAAAAAAGTCAAAAGTGCAACACTGGCAACGCGTTTGTTATGAGTGACTGATTTCTCTCTAAATATTCCCAGTCAGGGACGTAGTGCTCAATCTGTGAATATATAAAATCCTCAAACGAAAAAATACAACTTTAAAATGGAAGAGTTTTATTGATTAGAATAGTTACAGAGATACTAAATATTTGTAGTCAACATCATCATCATCTTTTTTCTCTAATTCATCTTCTAATTGTTACGATCATCTTTTCTTCCATCTGTTCTTCCTTTTGACTTAGACTCTTCTGGAGTTTTTTTTCCTTCTTTCATTCCTTCCTCCTCAAGTTTACAGTTTTCTGTCCATCAACATTTCTTTAAAAATGACAAAAACGAAATTTTCATGTGATTCCTACTTTGTCCAACAGAGCAATGAACAGATGTTTTATTATTAAAACACATACATTTACGTTTGCTAAAACATCAACAAAGATTGACTGAACTGATAGAGGATCTTTAAACATTCACAGTTTGTCATGGGAAGGTTAAGATGCAGTGGATTAGTTTTAAAGTTATGATCTTTTAAATCTAAGACTCCAGGTTTCTAAAATTTTCTTTCTCTCCTTTTTTTCTTTATTTCGTTTTCACTTATTTCTGTCTTAAAATTGAGGAAGTTTTAATCAACAACTTGGATGGAATTTAAACGAGGGAATTTTCACATTAGTAAATGTCTGTTGATTACGAATTCAAGTACTTAAGAAGAATAGAAGAAAGTCATTCTTTTAGGTCACAAAAATAATCAATTGCCAACCGAATTTACAACTGTGTTGATATATATTTTAGGCGTTTTATTTCATTGCACAAGAAAATTCATTGAGGCTGTCACATGAATTTTCTATATATTATTTTTAATGTATAAAAAATCACTCGGACGCCGCATCCAAAATATAAAACGAAAGGGGAAAGGGGCAACGGGTAGTTGGATAAGAATACACAAAATAATCGCAAGTATCAAAGCCTAACAACTTGCTGAAATAATTTATGGATTTTTCTCGGGATTCAGATATGTGAGGAGAAGGTGAGAGTGGAGAAGGTTCACGAACCCAACATAAGGAACGGGAGAGCTCGGAAGGGTTAATAACAAAGGTCAACGAATTCACAAGTTTCCTGCAACCATTCTTTACAGTAATTTCCCTTTCAAAAGAATTCATTCGTTTCTTCTTATTAAGGAAACAGAATAAATAAACAAATAAATAGAGCTCAAAAGCATTCAAATTACTTTCAAGAATATTTCTAAATAGTTTTGTAGAAAATAGAATTTTCAAATTTACTAAGTAAGTCTCTGAATTCACTTCAGCAGTTAAGCACAATAGAAATCTATTAGTTGCCATTCAAGATAACCAAGCAATAGTTTGCCATACGACTATTATACCTGTACCTCAGTTCGAATCATACAACTGTTTTAGATGTTTACATTCGATTGTTTTCATGGTCCAATTTAAGTGAGTTTAAATAAATGGATTAGGTTGGCCAAAAACGTCGTTCGGATTTTTTACATAAGTTGGCTCTAGTAGCGCTTAGATGTCTTTAACGTTATTTTGTTAGATTCTATTGTGACAGTTGTCATATCAGCGTGCATTTAAAACAAAGGTGAATTTTGTGTCCCGAATTTAATATTGAAGATCGAAGACAATAAGCACGCAAGACGTTTCTTTTATGACCTGGCAAAAACTGTTATAGCTTAACTGGGAAGTTCTGATTCATTCGCCATATTCACCAAACATTGCACCTTCGGATTTCTATCTATTTAGGGTTTTACAAAATTCTCCTAACGAAAAAAATTCAATTCCCTGGAAGACACCAAAGACACCTGGAATAGTTCTTTGCTCAAAAAGATAAAACGTTTTGGAAAAATGGAATCATTAATTCTTCCTGAAACATGGCAGAAGGTAGTGAAACAAACCGTTGAAAACGTTGTTTAATAAAATTACTGGTGAAAATGAAAAATGTGTCTTTTATTTTTACTCAAAACCCAAATGAACTTTTTGGCCAACCCAATACAATGAACAACAATTTAATCGGCAAATGGTCTGCAACTGCAAAGTCTTAGTTGAATGAAACTGAATGGGGTTGAAATTGATTAAATTGAAATATATTTAAGTCATTCATTTGAATTTCGTATCTTTCAAATAGTTTAGAAAGTATAAGTGTGGTATCAGTGATCATGTCACTAACACAAACAATTATTGCCACTGACAGATTAAAACAAATTTCTAATTTCACTACAATTCTCTCTCTCTCTCTCTGGTGTAACTGTCTTCACGACAAGTTTCAATTGGACGTTCTCCATTTTCTTCTATCCTGTGCATCTTCCTTGCATCTTCTGTTGTTCATATTTTCTTCCCCTTTTAACATCATCTAGCATTCCAATCCTTCTTCTTCCTCTTCCTCTCTTTCCTTCCACTTTTCCCTCTATTATTCTTTGTTGTAGACAATTTCTTCGTAGCACATGTCCTAACAAGGTGCTTTTCTCTTACGTATGGTTTCTAACAATTTCCTTTTTTCACATATTCTTGTTAAAACGTCCTCATTCCTTACTCTATCCGACCATTTCACTTTTAACATTCTTCTCCAGAGCCACATTTCAAAACTTTCTAGAAATCTCTCTTCCTTCTTTTTAATAGTCCATGATTCACTATCATATAACACCACACTCCAAACAAAACATTTAGCAAACCTTTTACTTAATTCTATTGAAATGCCTTGTGCTGTTAACAATGCTTTTACCTTTTCAAATGCTCCTTTACCCATTGCTATTCTACTTCTTATTTCTTCAGTACAACTTCCATCCCATCTCACCAGACTTCCCAAATATTTAAAAGCCTTTACTTGCTGTATAATCTTTACCTCTAAGGAGATATTAACACTACCTTCTTGCCTGCTTATTCTCATCACCTTGGTTTTTCTCACATTTAAGTTCATTCCAAAGTCTTTCCCAACTTTTACTATACTGTCCATCATTTTCTGTAACTCTTCTACTGATTCTGCCAACACTGCTTGATCATCTGCGTATTTAATGGTTTTCAATCTCTCTCCTCCTATCACAACACCTATTGCTTCATCTAAAGCTTTCGCAGTGAGTTGTTCTGCGTATACATTAAAAAGCACTGGTGAAAGACAACACCGTTGTCTAACTCCTCTTCCAATACCCATCTCTTCAGTTTCATCATCTCCTACTTTTACAGCCAATGCCTGCCTACAATACATCTCCTTTATTAGTCTTCTATCCTTCCAATCAATGCCAATTTCTTTTAAAATTCTCAGTAGTACATACCAATTAACCTTATTGAATGCCTTTTCCCAATCAAGAAAACAAACAAATAAGTCTTTATTCACTTCTAACATTCTTTCTCCCATCATTCTCAAACATCCTATGGTATCTCTAGTTCCTTTTCCTTTTCTAAAACCGAATTGATCTTCTCCCAAATTTTCCTCAATCTTCCTTTCAATTCTTTTCAATATAATCCTTGTTATTGCTTTTGTAGCATGGCATATAAAACTAACTGTCCTGTAATCTTTACAATCTTTGGCATTACATTTCTTTGGTAACGGA
This sequence comes from Thereuonema tuberculata, assembly GCA_023159025.1. Classification (NCBI taxonomy): domain Eukaryota; kingdom Metazoa; phylum Arthropoda; class Chilopoda; order Scutigeromorpha; family Scutigeridae; genus Thereuonema; species Thereuonema tuberculata. The sequence goes on from JAFIDM010000179.1 coordinate 49,802,439, forward strand.
ACCAAAATAGTTTTAAGCAGTTCTTCAGGCCAAATATTGATCAACTTTGTCAATCTACTTATTGCAGCTTTTTCCAAGTTCTTTAGTGCCTCAGATAGTATTCTGTCGCATCCCATCGCTTTCCTTTCCTTGAGGTCTTTTATTGCCTTTTTCCCTTCCTCCATCAATATCTTTGGTCCTCTATCTATTTCTTCACATTCCCTTTCATCTTCCAGATCTATTTCAGAATGTCCAGCTTTACTATCATATAATACTTCCACATACTCCTTCCATATATTTTGTGTTCTTCAACACTTGTTGTTATGTTCCCATATTTATTTAACATACCTTGCTTACTTATTTTCTTTGTCTCCTTCTTTGTCAATTCTTTAACTGTTTTGTACATTTCTTCCAGTCTTCCTTATTTTTCTAAAATTTCCACCTCTTCACAATGTTTCTCCATCCATTGCTTTCTTTCACTACAATTAAGCATTGGAATTAGTTTGAGATTTTTGTAGACCTTTCATAGGTAACTAATAGTGATAATAACGCTAATAATTATTTGTTGGTTCAATTCTAATAGAAGAAAGATTACATGAAGCTAGCAAGTAAAAGACTGTCTAAAACAAACAATTTGTAAGTAATTAAACTTACAAGAAAAGCTTCTAAAAACAATAACCGATTGATTTCACCAAACTCAAATTTGATCGATAAATTTATCACACTATAAATTTTAGATTTTTATCAAATTCTATCCAATTTTCAAGATTTTTCGAAAAGATTATTTCGTAAGAAATTGCCAAAAAAAATCAATTTTATAAAAGAAAACTTCAGCAATCAATTTTATGGTTTGTTTAAAAAAAAAGGCATTAAAATAAAACGTCCCAGAATTTGAAACGTTTATGGACTTTTTATTTTTTACAATTCTCTTAATTTCCAAATTGAAGCAATTGATATTTTTCTTGATGAAGTCTTTGTTAAATAAAAAAAAAAGTGAGTCAGAAAATATCAGTGTAATAAGTTGCTTTCCCTTTTTGTTTTTAGTATCATAGCAAAGAAAAAGTTTTGGTAAAATGCCAAAGAACAAGTTTCCCTCCTGAAATACTACAAACAAATTCTAGGTAACTCTGAATTTAAAAAAAAAAATACTGAATAATCATTTGATTTAAGGTTCCTTTCGACTCTATTCCATATTGATTAAAACTAGAATTAAAATATTATCTTTTTTTTTTTAGTTAATTGTATGACAAACAAACGATACTACATCTTTGATTATTTGTGTCTAAGGACTCAAACCATTGTAATAAAATTAGGAAAAAAAAACTTGAAAATTATTTGATGTCGTTGATGTATTTACTTTTTTTATTTATTGAACAATTAATGTCTATGTCATATGATCAACAACAAAAAATTACAAGTGATTCAAATTAAAGTATCCCTATTGCACAGAGGATTCACTCATCAGTCGCGTATTCCAATAAGATGGCCACCACGTCCACCAGCTCTTAACCCTTGTTAATTTTGGCTTTAGGTTACCTCAAAAGCATGCTTTATCGGCAGGTTTTTCACCTGGCAGGTTTGAAGGACAGAATCTACAGGTAATTGCGTTCTGATGGCGAACTTGCTATCACTCGTATCAGGTTTTGGTCCTGCAGTACTGCCAACACATTGAACATTGCCTCTAACCATCTTTGACGGTTCCCTGTCGGTGCTGTAACCACTTTTACATAAAGTACGAAATGAATAAAAATCACTCGATAACACTTGGTATGACGTTATTTACGGTTCATTTTCCGTTCACACACCCCCACCCAGTTCATACTACTATAACTGGTATCCTCAGACAGTGTCATATTTCGCTCTGTCTGACATTTGTTGAACTATTTCTTTTTTTCTTGATGAAATCTTTTCCCCGTGATCTGCAATGTCTACAGTCTGGCATTGTTTCGTCCACTGGTTCTATGTCCAGATTGCTCTGCGGGATACTTTCATTTGAATTATCTTGTATGTACCGATTTTATTAGAATATTAACTATTAAACATATCAAAGCCAACAAGGAGATTTA
>JAFIDM010000179.1:49804493-49825206 GCA_023159025.1 Thereuonema tuberculata
TTTTTTTCCATTTCGATGAAGCAGAACTCATTGCATGAATCCTCACCGGTGGTAAATAGTGGCGCCATTGATTGAAGCAGTGTGGTGCGAAGCGACACCAAGCGGTCCTTTTTTTTTTTTTCTTTATCGATTCCTGCCTTAGCTGCATCCTCAGGCGAGAGGGCGGAACTGCCAAACAAAAGCAAGGATTACCAAATCGCAGGTGTTATTCTCATAGAAGAGGGTAAGGTGGAGAATATTCTTCCCTGTTGGAGATTGGCCGACCCATTCCGAGCCAGTCCGTCCCTTCGATCCATTGCACTCATTTTGTGGAGGGTGTATTTGCTGACGACTCCATCCCCATCACGCCCCGCGAATCAGCATTACCATATTAATATCGCCGTCGAAGCGAGCGCCAGCACTTACAATGCCGAATTATTTTTTATTTCTTCAGGAAAAAAAAAGAAAGAAAAGGAACAAGAAATTATAATGGTAGAGACAGAGCAAAGCTCATTTTTTTTAGGGTTTCCAAAATGAGGTTTGAAATAAAGATGAAGTGTGAGCAAAACCGAGACAGGTGGATGTAAGTGGGTCTCAGGTGTTGGGAAGCTACCTATCAATGAATTCATTCTTCAGGAGGTTAAAGAAGTTCACGACTCATCTCAGTCTTAATTAGCTAATCGTCTTCAAGCATCTTGCTACGACAACTTCATCAACTCACCGAAGAGATTAGAACAGAAGACCCACAGCTCATTCTATCCCGTTAATACATCGAAGGTGATAATAATAAAAACCTCAAATAGAACTAAAAAGTTAAAAAAAAAGCATCGTAAAATGATAAAATGCAGAACGAAAATAAGAAGAAGATGAAGCCTACTTTTCATTATAAAATAACTGATAAGTTCTAAAAGTCTTTGAAATCGGCTTTCCTCAAAATTTCGCGTTTTAATCTAAGAACTTTAAGAGAAACTTTAAGACGTGAATGTCATCAAATCAGTCTGTGGGTTGTGTGTGAGTGAGTATCAATTCTGAATGGCAGGATGGATCTTCTTGTCAATTGGTTCTCACATTTACGGACAAGAGACGATGTATCTTTCTATTTGATTAGTGTGTCCCTTGCCTAGAAATTAGCACACGAAGATGATAAAAATTCCCCCAAAAATGAATTAGAACTAAACTATATATTACTGTATCGATATTTTTAAAAATGATTTTAAACCAATGTAGGTTAATCCATAAATTTGCACGTGCTTTTATTCACTAAAATTAACTGCATTTAGATAATGCGGATATCAAGAACTTTTTCAGAAAAAAATCTCTACTATTTGACTTCTATTATAATTTCAACGTAATATGGAGACATACTGTGTGCTATTTTCAAAATTTTAAAAAAACAAAGAAAAAAAACCCTATTCCATAATTTTGTACAGGCAATATTTCGAACTCCTTACCGGACGTTCTTTCTCAAGCCATTTCATGGGAAAAGAAAACTTTCTCCTTTCCAATTCAAACATAAAATAAAATAAATTAACATTCAAGAATTCTAACAAAACAATAAAAAACGTGCAATGATGCATCCAAATACCCTGCACAGTATTTAAAGAAAGTAAACTTGAAGTTCTTTCAAAAACTCCTTTATTTTTTGTGCTTATTAATTCCTGAAAGCAATACAATGGAAAAGTATCCTCGTAATAATGACGTTTAATACTGGTATTTCCGTCACCACCGAGATAGAAGGCCTCGGCGCCGATTTCTGTGACGTCACTAGCAGTAGGGAAGCGCCACCATTGCTGTTAGGAGTGTATGCATATGGTTTCGTAGCGCGCCCAATTTAATTGAGTATTTGAATCGTTTCGTTTGTATATATCATATAATCTATTACAAGCAAGATGGTATAAACTTGCTGTTTGCCAAATTGTCGTGGAAATTATCCTGGTACGCCTAAAGTTCAAGTGTTTTCTTTTCCAAAGGACAACGAACGCCGAAAAAAATGGCTGCTGTCAATTCATCAGGAAAGTTTTATTCGCATAAAATATTCAAAGGTAAGTTCACGTTTTGTGTTTTTACTTCAGCTTGTTTTATTATTTGATTTTCAGTGTTATTTTTGTTGAAGTAAAGATCGATGCATTGTTTCCTACCGATCACAATGAGTTAACGAGTTCTGATATGTTAGTACTTTTACAAATTCCTAGTCATTGTACGGTTATCCAATAGGCCTATTCAAAAAAAAAATATTTAGTTTAAACTAATGTTAAATTAAAATTTTCATTTTTGATGACGGTTTGAAAATTCATTTAATAGTCTTTCAAGTTGTATAATTCTGAAAGACATTTCTAAAATAATTAAAACGTAATGTTCAAGTAGTTGATAAAATATTACTTTGCGATATCAATATATTAAAAATTTTGGTTAAACTTCAGTTTAGGGAACAGCTTTGGAACTATTTTTTTTGTTTTTCGGACTGGCGTGGTTATTTATCAATCCATACATCCTGCAGCTAAGTAAACCTAACTTGGCTAACCTAAGCCAAATTTGAAGGGTTATATCTTGCATCTAAGCAAACCTAACTTGGCTAACCTAAGCCAAATTTGAAGGGTTATATCCTGCAGCTTAGCAAACCTAACTTGGCTAACCTAAGCCAAATTTGTAGGGTTATATCCTGCAGCTAAGCCAACCTAACTTGGCTAACCTAAGCCTAATTGTTTTTGGTTGAATCTCTCCGCTGAAATAAACAAATGAGACATACTAAAAAAACACACGCGGTGTGTTCTTCCGCACCCAATCACAACGTGCTCCCTAAACTGAAGTCTAGCCAAAATTTTGATATATCTGGAGAAATATAGTTTTTTAAGTAATTTTACGTAGAAACACATTGGTATTTAATGAAGTTATAAAATATGATTATTAGTTTTTTTGTTTTGAAATCTTAATTTACTTATTGATAATGAAGATGTTAATTTAAAAAGAACTCTTATTATATAGTGTTTGATTTAGGAAATTTAAAAGTTTCTTAGCTGGTTAACATAATAAAATCCACGTAACGTTATTAAAATGTCTCAAAACTAATAAGTGGTGATTTGTTAAAAGTACTATAACTATTATTTTTGTTGTCATTGTACGTCTGTGAATTACATTTCCAAGAAGCAGATATTCAGAGAGATATTGAATACTTTCATGATAAAAAAGGTGTGACTATTAAAGTTGTTCTGGATCGCCCAAAGCTTCGAGATGGTGTTATTCCTTCACAGTTTCCAAACTCCCCCAAATACTTATCATCTACATCATCGTCAAATAGAAGTAGCCCAGATGAAAGACAACAGAGAACTGAAATTAATAACTTAAAACGTGCTTTAGAAGAAAGTGTTGAGTCGAAGAAACAGTATGATAAAGAGAGGACATTTTCAACATTTGTTGAATGTGTAAATTGCATTAAAAATGCAAAATTCTCTGATGACTGGACTGTTGTTTATAAAAATCAAACAGTTCTTTTTTCTGTATATTGATACAATACCTATACCTTAAATCAAAGCATCTATTGTAATTTCAGAACACTTAAAATGCAGGATTTTTATTGAACAGGTGGAGTTAAACAAAATTGGTAAGGAAACATTTCCCCAAACTATTAATAATATTAATACAGTATCTAACATTCTAGATAGTTTCAATGTAATATTAAAACCAAATAGTAAAGCTTCCTTTAGAAATGTAATTGAAACTTCTCTTTCATTATTAAAGAAAATTGAAGATGATGATGAGCAAAAAACAGTACCTTTCATTATTGAACAACTTTCATTATCCCTTTGTGCAAAATACCAAAGAAGATATTCTTCACACACTTTTTAGTATTTTGTATTCGATTTCCCCATATGCACATAAATTTTTCAGAAGCTCCAGCAATATTATTATGCCTCATCCTAGAACAAATCAAAAAATCTGCTCTTCATTTAAAATGAATCCATTAAGTGAACAATCCAAAGAAAATTTCTTATTATACATTAAAGAAAAAGCTAACAGTCTAAATCCAAATGATTTTATTGTAAATCTAATGATAGATGAGATACATTTAAAGCCTTATATAGACTTTAAAGGTGGTTCAATTATTGGTATGGCATATAACTCTGAAAACGCTGCAAACACTGCATATGTTTTTATGATACAAAGTTTTTTGTCATCAATGAAGGAAGTTGTTCATATTTTCTATTTTGTTCTATCAAAAATGATCTAAAAGATTCGGGGAGAAAAAAGAGAAAACTTGAAACTTTATTAGGAAAATAATAATGAAGAATCCTATTAAATATTTTGGCATTCATAGAATTACCTCAAAATGTTTTTACTTCTTAAAACAGATGACACATATCCTTAAACCCATTTATTATGTTAAGCAATATTTCGATTTGTAATGGGTTCATATCTTTATCAAGCCCTCCAAAATGAATCGAATACCACAGGAATGTATATAGCAATAAGATGAATATCAAGGGAATGATTTTTCTCTTATTGTTAAATACATTCCTGTGATATTTTCGATTCGTATTTTAAAGGGCTTGATAAACATTTGAAAACATTACAAATCGAAATATTGCCTAATATATTAACGAGATGTAAGTGCCATATGTTTTACTATTTGTATTTATAAATCAAGTTTTTTTAATGTATTTCTGTTTACCAAATGACTTGTACTTTTTAATTGAATTCAAAAACATTTTGTTTAAATATTGATGATGAATAGTTCTATTGCAAACTACGGTTGTAATATGTTAAAATTAAAAGATTTCATAAAAAAGAATGTAATGGTTAAAAAGGGTGAAAATAAAATAATAACGATATAAAATGGGAATGAAAATAAAATAATAACGATATAAAATGGGAATGAAAATTATATTTATTTTTATTTCTTGTATATTTTCAATATATTATTCTTTTTATGTAATACAAATTCAATATATATTTTATGAATGCAATTATGTAATTTTTATTGTTTAGAAATAAATATTTATTTTTAGATAAAAAGTTTTCATTTTGGATTTATTTCATTAATACTTTACTTAAATATGTTTGTCATGTCGAATCTGTGAAACATTAATTATTTTCATTAGAAATGTATTTAGTTAAAGTGATTCAGAAAAACGTCGATTTTCAACTTTTAAATCCAAAATATGGTTTAGAATAAAGTATTAAAATGTAACTTGAAAAAAAAAAATCTTTTTTTGTAAAAAATTCAATTCATTTATTTATTTTTTAATATTTTCTTGCAATAACCGCTAAAGTAAAGTTATACCTACACCGGATTTTCGATTGAATAAACATCGCTTTTGTGTACCATTCCCTACTAGCAATGACGTCACAAATCGGTGCCGAGGCCTTCTATCTCGGTGGTGACGGTATTTCCCAAATTTTATTAATAGATAACTTCATTCTTTGTAGCAAGTTTAGATACTTTCGGATAAGCATTAGTTGTGTTTAATTGTGATTCAGGGCATATCTCATCTTATAATCAACATAAATATAAATAAATAATCTAGATACTTAGCATCTGCATTACCAAACTAAGGGGCGGATTATTGGGACTAAAGATCTAAAAGTGCAGATAAACAATTTTTTAAGACAGCAACTTGTACATGAGAGGAAGATCCATAGAAAGCCTGGAAGGTTTCCAAGACGTAAATCAAAATGTCTAAAAAGAAGTGAATGCTGAGGATTTTCACTTTTCGAAATCTTATTTTCCTTATGGAGACATCCTTGAACTTTGTAGAAGTGCTTTGACAAAGAAGTTGCGAATAAGTCAATTGCAGTTTTTCTATTATGGAATTCCAGCAAAACCACACGTTCGTAAAACAGTCTAATTCAATAAAACCAGAAACGGATTTGTAGGGGTTGGTCTTGGGCCAAACAAACTGAAGAAAATAAAAGTACGATGAAAAACAATGAGTAACTCCAAAATGTAAATAAGAAAAAAACTGTAAAACTGAGCCACCTTTGCGATCAACCTCAAATAAATTAAGCGTTTTCATATATATAGATATACACTCATACTATATATACTCATGCGAAAAATGCAGCACCATGAAGGGAACATGAAATGAAGCAAAACTTACAGGAAATGTAAAGGAGAGTATGATATGCAAATGATAAAAATTTGGGAATGAAGGCGCAAGCCTAGACTCAGCAGTGCCCTTTGAGCTGCCATATAAGAGCGAGTAAGTAGAGGACTGTTGTGGATCCAGACAGGTATTTTTCACCGTGAGTGAGCTGTACACGTGCCTACTGGAGTCAGTATGCCTCGTCGACGTCAAAGGCCGCCTTATAAGCAAGCTACGGCGTTTGAACGGAGAATGATCGGCTTGCGTGAAGGATAATTTTCATATCGCAAAATAGCTGCTAGTATGCCACGACAGCGAAGCGCATGTGGAAGCAGTGGACTGACGAGTATAGGACGAGTAGAAAATCCAGAAATGTACCACAAATGTACGTGATGATAGATCCCTCTCCGCATGGCAGTGACGGACCTTTCAGCTTCTTCTCGAGTGTTAGGACAACGTTGGAACAGTGCAACAGGTCTGACATTATTTGGTTCACGGTTGGACAGCGTGTTGCTGCTCAGAGGACTGTGTGCTACATTCCTTTGTGGAGGATTCACTTGGGCCTGAATCATCGATGCCTCAGGCTACAAAGGCTTCACGAACAAACCCACTGGCGCGCAGATTGGCACCATGTCGTGTTTTTGGACGAGTCTCGCTTCAACTTGGATTGCAAGGATGGCCTCATTATACGATAACAAGATGAACACCATCTTCCAGACTGCACGAGTGATGGTTTGGGAAGCGATTTGGTATCATAGAGCGATCTCGGCTGCTACTAATTGTGGGCACTCTCAACCACTATAAATTGTGGAGGCTGAAGTCATACCCTTTCTTCAGCACACTCCTGGAGACATATTCCAACAAGACAACGCCCGACCACTTGTTGTCAGAAATGTCCATGCCGTCTTCAAAGCAAGGCAGATACCTCTTCTTCCCTGGCCTGCATGTTCGCCCGATATGTCACGTATTGAATATGACTGGGATATAGTCACTCGGCAACTAGCCCTTCATTGTCATGCAGAGCCAGTACCAATGAACTGTGGACTCGGATAGAAGCAGCCTAACGATACTCTTAAGAACACATTCAAGGCCTGAGTGATTCGATGCCAAGACTTACAGCAGCTCTTATCGTAGCTCGTGGAGGCTTTACATTCTGATTTTTTGCAAATACCATTGTTGCATTACTCAGATATTTTAATCGTATGTTTGCATCACTATTAGTAATGTGTGTAAAAAATTTACTTCCATTCTGATGGTACCTTCTTGATGTAGCAATTTTCAGAAACATGAGTGTATAAATATAAATGAATATATATGTATACAGTGTCATTGTTTCCATTCAATGCTTTCTCTGAGATTCACGTGCGAATTTCTCATTACAAGACATGTAATGAGTAATGATCATAAATGATCATAAAATTATGTAGGTACAAGGACAATGAAATACAAACATCAGTTAGGCTATGCAGAGCCTCAAATTTTATTTCAGGGAGTTGTAATATAAAATATCTAATCGCATCTCCAACAAGTATATGAATTACTATAAAATTGTCCGTGATAAAGTATAAAACTTCCAGGGATTCGAAAGTAAAAAAAAAAAAAATTGCAAAATACCTGGTCGAAGGGGTTTGAACAAAAATCATCCTATTCCCTGTTACAGGCAGATTCTAGGCTATGTGGGTAAATGGCTTCAGAATTAGACTTCTCTAAATCTTTGTAACATTTTACGTGGGAGGTGAAGGCAGCTTTCGTTGCCTGTCGTTAGTATCGATTTGCAGCCACTTTTCCTCTGATGATTCCCCAGAGGCAGTGGACGCGATGTGGTCAAAGTGGGACTGCGTCGAGACTGTAACAGGTTACAGATAAGTGTTTACAAGTTTCGCCACATACAAGCCCCCGCCCTCAAACTTCTGAATAATGGAAGAGAGAGAATCGTTCGCTATTTCTATGACCCACGCCTGGACCACGAGTAAGGTACCCCAAGAGAACAAACACTGAGACCACCTCTAAACTAAACGCAAAGATCCCGTAAATAATGTAAAACATCAACTCATATTGATGGTATTCACTTCATTTCCTCTTTAGCTTCCGGCTTTAACGTGAATTCTGTAAAAAGAGGTTCACTAATATATTAAAATAATAATCTTTACATTTACTAAATTATGTAAATCTTAGTAATATTCCCTAAGAGCAATTACATTTCAAAAACTAATTTTTTTGCATTATTTTTTTTTGAGTGAAGAGTTTTTCTCTCTTTTATGTTATACTTCTTCCAGGCACAGTCATTTGATGAAAGCTATGCCTCTGAACTTGAGTTCAAATCCTGGAGCCGACATCAAAGCATTTTCATTAAACGCGAAATGTGTCAACAGTGGCGCCATCTATAATAAACAGAATAAACACCTTTATTCCTCAGATACCGGAATGTCTCTTTGGTCTATTTGCATTCTGATATACCTCTAATTAATCACATTCCCGTGGGTTGAACAAAGCTAAACCTACGAGAATAGAAGCGAGATAATAAAGATGTCTCCTTCAAGTCGAACGCAGTAATGCAATTCTCATGTTAATCCATTTCTTGACTTTCTTCTACGGTTGGTTTGTAAATAGCTTCAGTTGCGGATCTCTACGTTCGGGAATTGTTGATTGTGAAGATCTATTACGTAATGTCAGCAATGAAGAAGGAGCTGCAATCAAGAAACATCAACTCAAAGGAGTACACAAAACTCAACTTGAAATTTTTGTAAGAAGCTTATTTAAGCTATTTCTCGCTAGTATAGCATATTTTTTTCTTTGCTTTTCTTTTATTATAAAGTCGTAAAAATAATTCATTTTTTTCCATTAATTAATTAAATTGGCAAATAAGTACAATTATTGTCATCACTAGCAGCAAAGCCTGTCGGACGACAGGCATAAAAAAATCTGAAAAATCATTTTATTATCAACTATCAAATATAAAGTAAATGTAATCTAAATACAGTGCTAACGTGTGAACGAAGCTTCTAGGGCAGAAATGGTTTTGAGTTTCAAAATCAGCGTAAAAAACTCAGTAAGTATGCCAAATTTCATTAAAATCGGTGCAGTGGTAACAAAATTATTTGGTTTTGAACGTGTTTTGTTAGAATTTCAGGTAAAATTTCATGGAAACAACATGGAATGACAAAATGAACTAATATTTCATCCAATTTGAGTACCCTTGATTCAATGGTACCATTGAGAACCTTGGATCTATCTTCATAGCTCAATTATATGGAGTTACAGACAGACGGACAGACAGACAGACAGAAATTAGCAAATTATATAAGTTGATATGAAAACAACAAATAAAGGCGGATTACGAAACGAGAAAATTGTTAAACATTACCAAAAAAAAAAACCAGTTTGTATATTGTCAGAAAGTCCACATCTTAGTCCTTAATTATTTATGATAAATTTAGAGAAGATTCCTCCGCTGCTTCCAACCCTGTTTCGGGAGGACAGATAACATTATAATTTTATGATCATTACTTTTCTTATGAAAGTAGGATAAAAAGAGATTTTGTAAAACTCCAAAACTATAAAGATTCTACAGAAAAGCTAAAAATTACTTAAAACTGAACTTTGTGACAAAGAATAGAAAATAAATAAAAAAAAAAGTCGGCAAAGATTTTATACAATCCCACACATTTTGGGTTGATTATTGATGTTTTTGATGTCAAATTTATAAATTTCTGCTAAAAAGAATGTAATCTGATAATAAAAGTGAAAAATGTCTTCAGAAATACATTCAAATACACCCTATCAAATGTAATAAGAAATTCATTTCATTCATCGTAATATACAACTGATATTCACACAACACAGTAATCACTATGAAAAACATACTTGTGATTATTGCGTATTCTAGATATCTTTGCGAATCCATGTTTATTTATAGCTTGATTCAAATCAGCCTACCCTGTTAGAAACATAATAAAAAAATCCAAAACAAAAAATTGAGCTAGTAAAATTTTCTTCTAAAATATTAACCGAATGAAGTTATATTTTTAATTTCTTAAATTACAGCTGCTTTTTTTGTGTTTTTTTTTTTTGATATTGTACAAAGTTATCTGTTAATAATTCAGAAGAATGTCTTTAATGCTCTATTGATGAATAATTTAGATACTGTAAATCTAAAACGCTTTACATTTAAAACAGAAACATGATTTATAAGTTAGGGATAACGAAAGATCTGACAGCATTTCTTGCTTTTTATTTTTCACTTTCTCTTCATTGCCAACACTATCGGAATCATTCCACATCACAACCAATTCCAAACTTAATGGAATATCAAACACTCTGAGTACATAATATTTTTATTCAATCAACACTGCTTCAATATTTCAAACAGAATTCGTTATTTGCAAAAGCCTTTCGGTATGAATATATTATTAAAAGTGAAAGGTCAAACGGGTCATTAAAATTAAGTCTTAAATAAGTTTGCCTGCAGTGTGATTTTTCAAACCGAATTAATTTCATGTAATTTTAAATGACTCGCTATTGATATGTCAGTTATGTTTTAAAGAGAAAGAATAAAACAGGATGTTTCAATGATTCCGAATGGAAAAGTAGTTTATGTTTGCATTGGACCAAATGTAATTCTGTCTTATTGTTACCATTTCCATGTTTAACAAACAAGCATTCGAAACGTTGAAGTTAATATTATACTTCAGGGATTGACATTGTAATAAAAATTACAGTGAAACCTCCACTAACGGACACTCCCGAAAAGCGGACACCCCCCAATAGCGGACAATTTTGCAATCCCCAGTCCCTTAATATAGACGTTTCCATGTATTGACCTCCGATTAGCGGACACTCCCAATAACGGACAATATTCTACAGAAAATGAACGATCTTGTGTTGCTTTTCAAAAGCAATAGAATCAGGCTACAGTAATACGTAGCGTCCAGAGGAAATTTTGAAATTATGGATCATGAACTCCAACGAAAACTCCAAACACATCAAAGTTCGGAAACGGAGAAAAGTGCGATCGACTCTATTGTCTTCGATTAGTTTTGTGCTGCACGAGCAAAAAACATTCCCATTAGTGGGCCATTATTGCAAGAAAAGGCGTTGGAAGCAAAGGGGACTCTGAAGGCCTTGCAAAGTTAAACGATTTAAATATTTATATTGAGAAACATGTTTTGAATGCAAAAAAGAAATGTCAAACTGTTAACTGATAACTTTAGTTAATAAAATTAATTTTCTAATCCGTTTGTCTTATTTAAAATAATGACAAAATTAATACTGTAATTAATTTTATTATTTTAAGTAAGACTAATGGTTAGCATTCATTTAAAAAGGAAAATAGTAAACAGTTTGCAATTGTTCATATTTCCTCATAGGGCAATGTTAATTGTAGAAATTTAAGATTGTACGTAATTTGTCATTAAATGACATGCTATAAGCTAAAAATTGAAAAAAAGATAGTCCTCCCCAATAGCGGACACCTCCCAATAACGGACGAAACTTCCGGTCCCGTGACTGTCCGCTATTCGGAAGTTTCACTGTATATTAAAGGGCATTTCTCTCATTTAAATAAACATTTAAAGAATTTTCTAGTTTTCATGATTGTCAATCACCTTTTAGTAATAACTCTACTTAACTATATTATAAACATTAAGCATTAATTTTTACGTCATTTAATAAATAATATTAATATTATTAATATATTATTATTATATTTTTGTTGTTAATTCTTATCTATTCGATTAAAAAAAAAGCTAAGCTACCTAATATAAAATTTTGAAAACTTAGCACTGAGCGGTCTATTTGATAAAAAAAAAAAATCACTGGAAAACGAAATATCGATGTAGGTTTTATACTATTTTAGTATTATTAAAAGTATTTGTATTACGTAATTGTATTAAACTACTGTAGTATATACGCCTAGTCAACAATTACTGGATAACAGTGTGACGGCTTTTAGTTGAGATAGAGTATTCACATAAAGAATGAGTATTTGCCCGTCATTTATAATTTCTTCATTCCTGTCGAGAAATGTCTCTAACGACTCTTCAGTTCATCGCTGAGGGTGAGCTTCTGCATCTAATGCTCGTCTGGCCTGCGCTTGTAGTAGGCTAAAAAAATGAACATTGAAATTTAAGTTTAATCTATTAGGCTAAAATTAATGAGTTAGTTTTCTTTTCTCTGGCTTTTCTCTCATTGCATCACACATACAGAAGGAGTGATAGGGGTTATTTAACAATAATTTGAATGTAGTCCCTGTGGCCTAATGGATATGACGTCTGAATTCGGATCAGAAGCTTGCAGGTTCGATTCCCGTCTCGAACGTTTTATTGTAGAAATTATTTCCATTTTTACAGGAAATGAAAATTATTTTTCAAACAAAGAGAAAGTGTGTTTTACGGAGGTGTGTTGCGCACAGACAGATCTGGAAAACTAGTGTAAGAGATAGTATACCTAAAAGCAGAACCTATTATTAGGAATTTGTCCTTAACGGGGCCATAACTTTTGTATTCGAAAATAAGTACGTAAAAATATTATTATTGTTTTATTATTTAATAAATATTAATCGTACCTGTGAAGTTCTTTAGAGCAGGTTAACATGGTGACATAGTGATGTTTCTTTGATTAAATTATGTGGTTTCTCCAAAAACAAAAACCAAAAAGAAAGAAAACGGAAGTGCTGCAGTAAGAAATTCACTGACAATTCTTGCAAGTGACAGCCTGTTAAATGTAAATAGTTAAATATCGTATTAAGATCGTTGTATCAGTGCTTCATAAATTATATCAGCATTAATAGTCTTCGTTATTATTTGGAGATTAAAACAAGGCATGAGGATTTCTTATTATTTCAACGAAGATGCTAAAGTTAGAGTATACAGTGAACTGACGTTAATTAAATGAGATCAAATTCCTTCTCCAAATTGGTAATGGGCCTTGATTTTATTCAATTTAAAGAGTGGGAAAACAGACTTGTCAGATGTTCTTAAAGAACTATTACAGTGTTTCTTAATTATGACCTTTCTATGTAAATCTCTGGTCTACATCAAATGAAATGAAGTTTTGACAATTTAAAACTGTAGATAGGAAATTTGATGATCACTTTTTATTTAAGATACTGCGTGTTTACGTCAAAACTGCTAAAATTGACTTGTCGGATTGATTTGTGCTGTCTTTTAAGATACAAAAACTAAATACAAGTTTTCATGAAGAGCGTTATTAATGTTTGATACATTCAAAGCAGGTTTACAAAAGCCCCCCCCCCCCAAGTAAAATATTAAGTATTGACTACTTGTAAATAACATGATCATTGGATGTAGATGACTACGAGGTATTGCATCTGTAATATTATATCGGAGAGCGAAAACAATTTATGTAATTCTCACACACATACGTTTCTGTAAAATTTCTAGTATCTAAGAGTGAGGGAAATTTGAAAGGGCCACTATCTCTGCTTTTTCTCCGAATGGGTGTAAATCAGGTGTTTCTCTCGTTCGTAGCTAATGGCAGTAAGTCAGATATTAGAACAATGTGTGAAGAGCAGGTGGGGGCGTAACTTATTCCCACAGCGGAATCACAGCGATGTAGTGAGAGAGAAAAAAAATCGATTACTGAGATAGAACGAAAGAACAACGCGGAAGGACAGAAAATAGATCTCTTTCATCCTTTTTCCATTTTGGGATTGCAGAGACCGCCAAGCTGATTACCTCTGGAAGGTTATTTCCGCGTTCGATGAAGTGAAACCCTATTACTAATCATTTAAGTGGTCCAAGCCAACATAAAATGTCTTTGTAAAATAGGAAAACTTAAAGCCAAAAGCTTCAGAAGTGATCCTATTAATTACAATATATCAAAATTCCATTAGGATCATTAGAAAACTCCAGCTCTTTTGATAGACCCTATCTATACGTATAAGGGCCCAGAGGAACATTTAAAAAAAGAAAGACCATTGCTATCCAACTATCATTATATGTGATCTAAGGATTTTAAGACAAAATAAGTCTTTCCTAATGTAACTGAATTCATCTTTCTCATAAAACAAAAAGTTAAAAGGCTTAGAAAACCAAAGGGTCGTAGAAGATAATGCCCTGGAGTTTCTGGACCCAAGGTTGCTATGGTCAGCATAATGCATATCCATTTAACACTGTATCCAACATTACAGGGTTGGATGAACCCTGGGAATTGTCCGAAGGGGAAAAAAATAGGAAAAACTGATCTGGTGTCATTTACCTTGGCAAGAAATTGTACAAAACCTAACCATATGAAATTTTGTAAGATTGTTGTCAATTTAGTTGTAATGTCCATTATACAATGAAAAGTTACTGAAATAATTGAACCCTGCTTTCATTATTATTGCTGTTTTTTCCTCTCTTTTTTTAATATCGTATAAACAAAATTTAATTAAAGGCTTCTGACCTGGCAGATCTTGGAACAGCTGTTTCATCTTTTTATGTTCTCATCATTCTCAACGTTCGAAAGCATTTATAGCATTGAATTCCAAGTTTACTTCGTTTGTTCGATCTCCGTAAAAATATCTCTTGTGCAAAACTCACCTGAAATAAAGTAATTACTATTTCTTTCTTATCTTTATTTTCAACTCCAAGGGAAACAAGAAAAAAAAATATAGCAAATTCTTTCTCAAAGATCAAAGACAAATTCATATAAACAAATACACTGCTGGTCATTAAAAGTACAACACCAGAAAGAATGCCGATCGATCCGAAGAAATTTCGAGAAATTGGTGCTCGTGTTGAACGAAACACGGCCACAGTGATTCAATATAGACTCGGTAGGTCGAGGAGAGACGAACTCACCGACGTGAAGGATCCCAAGGGTCCCGTCACACCATCGAACAAGAGGAGAAACATCTTGTGCATATAGCTATTACTGATCGTTCAGCTGCAGCATAAACCCTAACTCACGAATTAGGGTGTGTTGCACAGCAACCAGTCTCCGCATGTACGGTTCGACGACGTCTGCAGCATCAAAGAAATTTTGCAAGGCGCCCATTGCTTCGGCTACCTTTGACTGTACAGGCGTCTGCAGCTGCAATGGTGCCTAGAATGTCGCTCATGGAGGGACAAATGGCGTGATATCATTCTTTCCGACGAATCCCGCTTCTGTCTGGAGCACCATGATGGTCGCATCCGTGTCTGGCGGCGAAAGACTGAATGAGTCCTGCATTAAACATCGCCATACCGGTCCGGCACATGGCTTTATGGAATGGGATGCCTTTGGATTCCAGACCCCCTCGTGCTAGTACGCATTCTCGGTACCACTCTTGAGTAGCCACCATTACATCTCTGAGGTGTTGGAGCTGTCTGGTGCTGTTGTCCCTTAATTAATCATTAATATTGAATTGAGCGATGTCTAATGATTTTTTTTCCATTGTCCCATCCCGCCATCTAGTGATAAGAATAAGTAATAACTTTTATTAAAAAAAACTGCCCGAAGATAATGTTTTTAATTGAAGCCTGCATTTTAAAATTAATAAAGCGTTTTTTTTCTAAGTAAAAATAGGAAATTAAAAATGCATATTGAAAAACTTTGCAAAGTTACTTTTTTTTATTATTGATTAGCTTAGGAAAAAATTATGAAATTAAAGTTAATGAAACATAAGTATCTTCGTATTGAAAAAAGCGAAACATATATATAATTAATTATAAATAAAAACAAATATTGAAATAATATTCCTTAATGAATAAGTTTTGTGTAAATCTAACCGTGTGTTGTCTTTTGTATAGAGTGGGCAACAAGTCCGTCAGTAAACTGGATTTGAAATGATTTGATGTATCTATTATGGATCCAAAACATCTGCACGCACTCCTCCACGGTCTCTGCATACACGGATGCGTCTCCAGCTCCCTACATCATTTCCCGTAGCATTTATGGAGTCACAGTCGGGAAGACATTGCGCACAGAAATCTTCAATTCAGCGGTTGGAAACGTATCATATCACAAACATAAAGTTTATGGGACTTCCTACTTAATGATTCCCCACAGAGAATTGTCTGGCGTGGTGAGATCTGACTTTCGTGGTGGCCATGGCAAAGGTGAAGGAAAGTTCTCGGATCAATCCACCTGTTTGGAAAAAGCTAATCAAGGCGCAATCGCACTCTCATGGCGAAATGAGCTGGTACTTCGTCGTTTTGAAACCTCACAGTGTCAGCTGTATCTTTCAAAAGGTGTTCAGGCAGCAACCGTTCGTCATCATAACCGTTCGTCTGATTCATTGGGCCATTGAAAAAATACGATCCAAGAAGATGTTCTTTTGTTACCCCTCCCCCCGCCCAAATCGTAATGTGCGGTGGATTTTCTTCGAGTTCTTGAAGACATTCTGGATTTTTTGTTCCGATCTTTCGAACTTCGCTAGATAGCACTAAACAGAACTATTCGTTGATCTCTTGTTGGGAAATGTTAAAGTAGCAGGTTGCATGCTTCTTCGCGCCATATTAAATCCACATCTAATAGCTCATTCACTGACAAAGATCGAAAAGGTTTCACTTTCAAATCCTTTCACATGTGGTCTCTTATGGTTGATGGGGGAATATCCAATTCGGCAGCACGCTTGCGAGTCGACATCACGGGAAATCGCGTTACGGGAGATTTTCTACAACAGCACAAGTTTCCAAATGTGTTAACAATCTTCTAGTTCGAATTGAATCCTTCACCGGGTTCTGACGTATATGTCGTTCCGTTCCTTTGCTAATAATGCTCTCTTGGATGGTGGCGATTCCGAAATCGCAGCTGAAAATTGGTAATAATTTGTGAAAGTGTTTGTCCCGTAATCGGTCGTTCGTGAATCCAAACCGCAGTCATTAAACGCTCTTCTACCTAAATCAGCCATACTTTCCGTCACTGCTTGCGTCTTTGATTGTTGCCGTTATTCGATTGTATACGAGTGTGCGATTGTTTCATTGTTGCTTCCATTGTTCGCTGATTAACGATTTCCAGAAACGTTATATATACGACTGTCTTTAAAAGAATACAATTAAATCCAGAGGTATACGTCCTTCTCGCCCACTCTATACTTTCGTATTTGCCTTTGACATTTATCTTTATGAACCTAATTTTATATAAATCTAAAATAAAAGAATCTTTAAAGTAGTAGTATTTTGTTTGCTGCAGGCTTTGAAATTTATCTTCTACCGCACAATTAAACAAGATTAAGAAATCAAGACAGACTCGATTTAATACGAAGATTTATAAACAAGTGAATATAATTTTGTGCTAAAGCATAAATTTAAGGGCGACCCATAATAATAATAATAAAAAAAATAATAATTAAAAAAGGAAGTATATTAATGTAAAAAAATAAAAAAGAAGTTAGGAAAATTAGAAAAAAAATCACGCTGACAATGAGGAAAAAAAGATTAGTCTCCTCAGTCTAAAACTAAAATAAGACAGTGGAAAATAATCAAAGAATGTCATGAGAGAGAAAGAAAGAGTATCAGAAATCCGGAAATATGTGTCAACATCCATTTAGTTATACCACATCGATACACTCTTGCCTGAAGATGCATAAATGATAACTAACTTATATTGATTTTTCACACAGCGATTAATTAAACTAATAAATAAAATATTCTTGTTAAAATTCCTTTTCTTAATATTCTTTATTTTATTTACAAAAAATCTAATAGCAAAGAAAGAAATACATTAAATTGGATGTCATTTATAATCACGATCTCACCCTTTTAATGTGTTAGTCCACTTTTTTAGACGCTTTTCTTATTTTAATTGCGCATAAAAAATTCTTAGAGGCTGCCGGAGGGTAGCACAAGAATTTTATTTATTTTATTTTTAATGTATATTTTGTTTTTAGTTTTGTCTTTCTGGAGGTGCCATTCCCACGCCTACTTACAAACTTGTTTGTTTTTGTTTTTTTTAACGAAGATCTTGCCCTACCAACTTAAACTGTTTGCTCAACTTTTTGTATCTTCCAAATAAAAAAATAAAACTTCCTCTCTGTAATATGAGTAAATTCTGGTGCTATGGTTATAACTTGTAATCCTCGTCTCCTATTTCTCTCTGAAAACACAGATTCACAATGATACACATGGCAGGAATAAATATTCTCTTTATGCGCCGCCAACAACATCAGGGTCTCAACCACCAACCAACTCTTCAAGTTGAAAGCCAAGACCACAAGCCAACTGGAAAAATCTCTTTTCTTATTATCACTTATTTTTTCTCACAAGCCTGAATATAAACATCCTCTATTTTTTTTCCTTTTTTTTGTTAAAAGTTAAGAAAAAAAATTGAAGTTTTTAACAGTTTTCAGGTTATGTCCCGAGGACTTGGATGTTATTCAGAAAGTTCTAATTTCTATCAGGAAGCTTTTTTGGTTAAATTCAGGAAATAAACCAGGACATGTTTCGCGATTATAATGAAATCTTCCACACATCATCATCATTATATATTATCATCATTATATATTATTTCTCAAAGGGTTTTTTTTGTCGGAACGCTATGTTTCCTTTACTACTTCATCAAAATCAATGATTGAGGCATCATTTTGAAGATTACGTTCCCCGCTAATGACGAAAAATAAACAAATTATTTAAAATTGATGTTTTCGTTAAAAAACTTTATTTTTAAAAACTTTTTATACAAATGTAGACACGCTTTAACAGAAGCGCCTTATTTTTCGAAAGTGAAAATATTGCTTTAGCGTTGTAACCTTCAAATCTTTCCTTTTTTGAATAAAAATGCACTTGAAATGATATTTCATCGTTTATTTAATAACAACAGATAAAAAAAAACCAAAGATTTATATTTTAATAAAAATAAACGATTTATTACAATAGAAACATAAAAATTAGTCAACTTCTCATATATTATTTTATATATTATTTCTCAAAGGGTTTTTTTTGTCGGAATGCCATATTTCCTTTACTACTTCATCAAAATCAATGATTGAGGCATTATTTTGAAGTACGTTCCCCGCTAATGACGAAAAATAAACAAATTGTTTAAAATTAATGTTTTCCTTAAAAAACTTTATTTTTAAAAACTTTTTATAAAAATGTAGACACGCTTTAACAGAAGCGCCTTATTTTTCGAAAGCGAAAATATTGCTTTAGCGTTATAACCTTCAAATATTTCCTTTTTTTGAATAAAAATGCACTTTAAATGATATTTCATCGTTTCTTTAATAACAACAGATAAAAAAACAAACAAAGATTTATATTTTAATAAAAATAAACGATTTATAACAATAGAAACATAAAAATTAGTCAACTTCTCATATATTATTTCTCAAAGGTGTTTTTTTTTATTTCCCTTAATACTTCATCGAAATCAATGATTGAGATATTTTCAAGATTACGTTCACCGCTAATGATGAAAAATAAACAGATTGTTTAAAATTAATGTTTTCGTTAAAAAAATTTATTTTAAAAATCTTTTTTGTAAAAATGTAGAAGGCAATCTATTGACAATCTGTTCATTTATTTATTTCCACATTACCATTCGGTGACTGATCAAGATACCATGCGAATTATTCGCACGGGTCAACTTTTTTATAAAACTTGAGAAGACGCCATCTATTGACAATGTGTTTAACTAACATGCACACAAGCTGTTGGATTTGTTTATTATTTCTCAAAGGTGGTTTTTTGTTGCGAATTATTCGCACGGGTCAACTAGTAATGATTTTATAACAAATGAAGAAAAAAATATGAAAAAGATGCTTTTGAGATTTTAAAAAAAATATCAAATATATTAATTTACTTTATTTAATTCAATTCGTAGTTTTTTTTTGTAATTTATTTAATAAACTTTGATAATAATTTTTTAATTTATTTCTATATATATATATATATAGAATCTTACAAATGTGTTTTAAATATCATAACAGAATTCAAATAAGTTCAACTCTATTTTTCAGAAACTGTAAAATCAATTACTTTTGAATCTACGACTTAGTCCAATTATATTTTTTATCTAAAAGATAAAAATAATTTAAGAAAATATGCAATCCCGAAATTCTAATTTTTGCTATTGAATATTTCGTTATGTAGTAATCGATATTAATAATATACTAAATTGTCATCCAAAATAACCTATATTTCTCTAATGCCATATATTTTATTGTATTTTGTACATAACCGTAAATTACGTAAAACAGTCTCAAAGGCATGTATAGAGCTCATAGAGTTAAGTTTTTATTTTGTGTACTATATCAACAAGTACATTATTTTAATGAAATAAATAAATAAATACTTCAATGTTCTTTATTTTACGTTTGTGAGTGGAGTCATCTAATAATATGTCATAATAACTTTAAGTTTTTTTGTATAAAATTCTACGATTGTAGAAGACTTGAGATTGTTAATCAGTTACGAAAACGTTTTATGAAAAACACATGTTACAATTGACTTTTTTTGCAGAGAAACATCTTGAAACACTCAATTACATTCTTATTTTCATGCTTTTTTCGTATCACAGACCGTTGATATCTGTAATATAAACATTTTAAAAACAAAATAAAATATGAATAGATTTAATCAATGGAATTCTAATTTTCTGAATCAAAAATCTCAGTTTTTTTTTTCAATTCTAATTTAAATTAAGATCTTTTATTATAAATAATGTCAATTATGAAATTCTTTTATTATATAATAATCAACATTTGCAGTGTTTTGAAATTCCACCTTTAAGAC
>JAFIDM010000179.1:49850206-49865434 GCA_023159025.1 Thereuonema tuberculata
TATGGATGGATGGATGGATGGATTTATCGATTTTTCCGGTATTAGCTTATTAATTTCCTGATCGATTTCAAGGCAAGTGTTCTTATGACGTGATGAGTAAGACTGCATATCTAAGGAGGCAGCGTTTGATTTTCCGGGGGAGGGGATAAATTTTATTATTGTTATTATAATTTTTTTGTTCTTTTTTGTTTCTTCATTTTTTTAAATTTTTTTCCCCTTTGCTTTCTGTTTTCTTCTTCTTTCTTTAATATATTTTTTTTTCTTCCTTTTATGTTAGAAATGTAAGGTGGAAAAGTAATGTACGAATAGAAATAAATACATAAATAATATATTAGTCTCCTTAACTTTTTTTATTAGAAGTATTTTAATGTGTTAAATATAAAATAAGATATATAAATATGGAACTTTAAATTTTAAATTTTAAACTTTAAATTTTAGCTTTTTTATTTTAATCTTCTCTTTTTTTCTTTGCTTTACTAACACGCTTTTATCCTGTTATTTTATTAATAAAATTAATATTTGAACCATTAAAATTGATGGATAAGAATTCTAAAAGTATTCCTTTATAATTTAATAGTGTATAAATAAATGTTTCTGATAACCAAGTTTTATAAATTCCATCGATTGAAGTATTTATCCTAATAATTCTTTAATGGTCATAGTTTCTTTTTAATTTTTTTAATTAAAATTATTTTAGTTCTAATTTCATTTAGAAAAATTAATTTTTTATGTTCATGCTGTCAACATAATACTTAAACAAATTCCTTATTTTTCGGAATATTTATTGCACAGTTCCAGCAATTGCACAATTAGTTACATTTATGAAAACGGTTGATGTGTTTGCAGGGAAATCTCAGAAAAGCTCCTTGATAAGGTCTGTGAAGTTTAGCCCTACCGCCAAATCACACATTCAGTAAAAAGAACAACGTGGTTCATTTGTGAAGGGTTTAATCCAGAAAAAACGATGTCCTGAAAAAGAATTTAGATATTTAAATTAAACTTCAACAAAAAAAAAAAAGTTAAGAAGAATATTATTTATTTACTTATTTATTTATAATCCTATATTTCTTTTCCACCTAATATAACTGGGGAAAAAAGAAAAACCTGTATTATATTGAAGAAAGAAGGAAAAAAAAATCAAGGGAAAAAAATGAAAAAAAGAACTTAAATAACTAAATAAATAATTAAATAAATAAATAAATAAATAATAACAGTAAATAATTTGTACCCCCCCCCCCCCCAAATCGAACGCTGGCTCCTTGATTCTCCACCACGATCATTTTTACTCATCACGCCATAAGAAAATTTACTTTGAATCGAACAGGAAGTTAATAAACTAATACTCGAATGAAAACAATATCAAATATCTCGAAAACGCTTGAAAATTAGAAGCCACATATACTTTTGAATATATATGTGCACTTTCATCTCTGTGTACTTTTATCTCACCAAAAAGCCATTGATTTTTGCGATATTCTCGCTGTGTTTTTTGCTTGTGAGAAAAATACGATTCCTATCTAATGACACAGATCCAGTGATTATTGTTAGTCAATGAAGATAAACAATCCAAATTAATAATGTTACTGTGATACTACTACATCGTGGTAGTTAGGACTAATTAGTTTTTGAAGTACATGAAATGACGATAAACAAACTATAATACCTTTATTTACCATAGAAGTTAAGTTTTGAAAATCTCATAGCATCGGATACAGAAAGGGTAATAAAATATAAAAAAAAATACAACACCAATGTAAACAAACAAAGTGTAGAAAACGCCTAATATAAAAAGATGTAAATATATTCATTTATATATTCTGACATACGTAAAAAAGTTATTAGTAAAAAAAAAATTAAATTGGGAAAGTATATGTGCAACGCAACAAACTGTGTTGCCAATCGACTGGATCACTCACACTGGCTTGATCGTAAAATAGGGTATAAAATAGCCCAGCATAGTTAAAACTCATGTATTCATAATAAACAACACAAGAGAATGGGTTTCTAAAACGAGATTCGTAAATTACCATCTAATTTACAAAAAAAATTTATAAAAAAAAGTTAGGGAAAAAAAATATAAAAGAGACACGTTTCTCCAAATTTTCTTTTCATTATTCCGTAGAAGTAATCAGATATTCAATTAAATCTGAAAAGCAGCTTAAGGATCTCTTCTCTTGGGAGGAAAAAAAGTTGTTTTGATTTGTGAGATTATGTCATGGGTATCGCTTTAGGTGAATAATCCATACAAAAGCTTTTACTCACTCTCCAATCAATAGATACCCAAGAACCTCTCCTTTACATTATTAAAAAATCTACGCGGACCCCTTAAGCATATTGATTTTGCTCCAAAGGTTGTGTCATATTTATTAAAAAAGGAAAATTTTCCTGTATTTACAAAAAGAACGGTAAACATGACTGCAAAGAAAAATTAAATTGAAAATGTGCATTTTATTGTTATTAATTTCTTTTAATAAATATTATTAAAAGAAATTAATAACAAAAAATGCAAGTTTTCAATTTAATTTTTTAAATTAAGTTATTTTTATAAATAAAATTTTCTAAAAAAAAATGTTTTCTTCGAAATGAATTTAGTTCACAAAGTCTTTTCTGTAATTTTTAATGTACATGTAACTAGTTTTATATATTAAAAAAAAAAAGAAATATGTTGTAGATTAAAGAATATTTATCTTACAAAAAGATAAATATATAATTAAAAAAAAAAATATTCTTTGAGTTACAACACAGTTGGATAGTTTTGCTATTTTTTTCTAAAAATTAAGCTTCCAAATGGATGGTCTTTCGATTTAAAATTTCAATTCTAAAATTGTTCTAATTCTGCTTCTCTCCGATATACAGTACATTGAGGGGCGGAAGAAACTTTACATTACATTTTCATAATCTATCCTTAGTAACAATGCAATGGATAGTAACTACAATGCAATTTTAAAAAAAAATACTCCATCACTCTTACTTTATAGCCTAAAACTTCTTTTGCTTATATCATACTCGTCCGTAATAGATTGTCTCGAAATAAATGATTGCTACTTTCCACAAATGAAGTTAGGAAAGACACTGAGGTGTAATTTGGTTAATCCTTCTTAAAGAGTTAATCCTTTGATTTGTAGTTACCAATAAACTAAATAACCATATTTTTTTCTTCTAATATTCTTGAACTGGATCAGTGTTTATAACAGTAACAGAATCCTTATACAGAAACAGCTGTATCTTACAAAAGCATATCTATTATATGGTTTTGATGTCTTTCGTAACGCCTTGTTAGCATAAATAGTAACACTTATACCTTAAAAAGACACAATCATATACTTCTTCACCATCAAATAACTTCCAATATTTCTGTTTTTTTTTTTATCAAAAACCTTCATCGGGAAACATTACATGAAATTAGAAGAGAAACTATCGTTCTCCTTCTTAATAACTAACAAATCCGTTGTATTTTCACGTTTTTGATTGTTTATGTATTTTCACGTTCATGATTGTTTATTTCAAATTTTGTTAGATATTAAGAAGGAGAACGATGGTTTCTCTTCTTATTTTATGTAATGTTTCCCGATGAAGGCTTTTGATAAAAAAAGCTGAAATATTGGAAGTTATTTGATGATGAAGAATATGTTGTTGTGTCTTTTTAAGGTATAACAAGTCCTTTAGAAGTATCTGTAGAAGATTTTAGTTAATAGTAACATTTGTTTTTCATTGTCTTGGGTTATTGTTATTTTGTGAAGTCATTTATAAAGGTTTCTGTTTCTCTTGTGGATAAATAATTATGGAGTTATATTACAAATAAAGTTTTTTTTTTCCTCATGCTTTCAATCATAATGAAACATTTCATATTAATTTAAGAGAAAACTGTTTCGTATTTCTTAACTCATTATTAACCGATAATTTGATTTCATATAGAATGGTAGTAAGATTTCAGAAATTTATCACCCAAAAATTTCACTACAATAGTTAACATTGATTGTTAATTTCAAATTTTAGTAATTTTTAAAGTGCTTTAAGGAGTTTAGATTCGACAAATACATCCATAATATTACTTTAAACCTTAAAAATGAAAAGCTGTCATTTCCCATAATTCAAATGTTTAGCTTAATTAGCTTTCAGGGATTGTTTATATATATCTACACTGTCCGGCCACTTTATTAGGTACACCTAGTAACGTGTTGGGCTACCTTTAGCCCTCAAAACTGCCTGAATTCGTCAAGGCATGGATTCCACAAGATGCTGAAAACGTCGCTGAGGTACTGTACCATATAGACATGAGTGTGTCACTCAGTTCCTGTATGTGTAGGCCTGGAGCGAATAGCCCGTTCTAGCTCATCCCACAAATTTTCAATTGGGCTGAGATCCAATGACTGAGCGGGCCTCTGCAGCAAGGAAAAGTCATCGTCATTTCCTCAAACCATCCCATAGTGATGCGGCTTTGTGCGCCGGCGCATTATCCTGTGGAAGTAGCCATCATGAGGATAAATTGTTAATATGTACGGTTGCACTTGTTCAGCTACAATGCTTAGGTACGCTCTAGCATTCTGACGTGCCTCCAGAGGTATCAATGGACCCAACGAGTGTCAGGAAAACATCCTCCAAACCACATGACACTGCCCCCACTGCTCGTATCATTTGTGCGCACAGCAGGGGTGTACCTAATAAAGTGGCCGGACAGTGTATATCTTTTACCACAGAGCAAACTAAACAAAATATAAGATTGCTTTTTTATTATTCTGTTCTTTTATTTTTAGTTATTCTTTTAGACCATGCAGATGGAAAGAGAAGATTCTCAGATACAGCAAATATTGGTTTTAGCGAAGCTCCTGAGAGATAAATGTAGGATTTATTTAAGTCCTTACTCTGTAAAATTACGCCTATTTAATCAAAGCTTTTAACTCAATGTTTGGAAACTGATCAGAAAAAGATTTCCACTAAAACACTAATGTTATGTAAATATAACATTTCTAGGAGATTAAAGAGAGAAATTTTCAAAGAAATGCTTAGTTAAAAAGAATAATCAGCTCAATTTAGTTCTTTGAACTGAATGGTCCTTATTTTTACGATCTGAATGAGCTTAGAAAACGAGCCCTTATTCTCACCATTGTCCAGATCCCGGGTTCATTGTTAGAAAAACATACTTTTATGTAAAGTACTGAACTGATCTGGAAAGAAATCAAATAAAAACGATAAACGTACAAAAATTAATGCTACTAACAAATACTTAATATTGATAAAAAAGATTAAATTTATAAATGCTGGAGGTTTTTTTTTAGATAACTTAAAGCGGGCTAAGTTTAGAAAGCTTCCTTAATTTCTCAGTCCATGATATCTTTAAACCTGCAAAAGTTACGATTATGTACACAGGTAATTTGTAGCTTGTTAACAATCTATATTTTAGCTTGTTTTTATTTTAAACCTGAAAGTTTTGTAAATAATCATCATCTGTTTTTTGAAGAAAAGATAAAATTCTGTTTTGTCTGTATAGCTAATATTTTACAAATGGAATCGTTCATTAAAAAGAAGTTTTAAAGAAAAGAATCAACGTGGGCTTCGATGAATAGAGCTCTGAGAACAAATTCAAAGGAAATTAGCAATTCAACGTCAAAATAGCTTAGGAAATGTTGTTTGTTTTTTATTATTTAAGTCTCGTCTGCGAATGATAGAAATAGAATATATAAAGATTTCAGAATATTTAATACAAATACAATCCATATGTCAACAAATGTTATTCATTAGATACCGTTCTCGACGGCAGCTCTTTTCAATACTTTATTTCTCTCCTAAAGGGGCTTCACCTGTAACCTTCATTGATATTAAATTAGAATATTAGCCATTTACTAAAAATCCCCGCCAGACTGCATACACTGTTCATCGTCTGCTTCAGTCGAGAACTGAAAGCTACAGGAGGATGCGAAACATCATTAGTTAGTCATTCCTCTTTCAATTTTCATATTGACAATTTGTTGACGTTTCTATTCCTCTATATAAATTTGTAATCTGTTTGTGGATTTGTATAAAGGAAATAGTAGAAGATCGTTATTAGAAATTTATTAAATGAAGTTTACTAAGGAACATTTCTATGTGGGCTGTTACTAAAATATTATAGATTACTGTTCAGTTTACATACTCTCCTTTAATAATATAGTAGATAACCGTCCACTTTAACCAGTATTTATTCTATACATTATGAATATTTGGGTAACAGACTTTGATATTTAATTCCAAAACAGAACAAATGATTTACAGTTGTTCCAAACAGAGATTTCAGTCCAATTCTAAAAGATACTGTTATTTTAAAATATTCAATACATAGAATTTCATTTTTAAATACTTATGTTTTAGAATTGGCCTGACATCTCTTGTTTGGAACAACTTTAGAGGATTAGTTCTTTTTTGGACTTAAATAAAGTCTGTTTGCCAATTTTTTCTAAATTGAGTGCCGGAATTAGGTCCGAAAGAAATAAGATCATCCGCTCTGCTGAGCCATTGTGATCATCAAATCCATGCCAGCCATCGTCCTAGAGTTATCGATTGTGTCAAGAGGCTGTTGGGGAACTTACTGACCAATCTATTTGAAGCAGAGAGCGAGTTCTGAAACCTCAACTTATAGAATAAATCAATTTACACTTAATTAATAAGAAGTAGCTGAAAGAACTGAACCCCGTTTTCCTTAAAACAATCAATGCTCACATTTCTTTATTTTGTTTTTATTTTTGAAGGGAAAACAATACAAAAGTTTTCTCGTATATCTAAATTCTAATAATTCCACAGTACAAACAATATCTTCACATTTTCCGTTTTCTGCAAATTAATTACATCGTAATTATAAGTTCTTAAAAATTCAAACTACATTTGTCACATCAAAACACGCGCAGATGACAATAGATGAATAAATGTCTTAATAAGCTTTGTTTGACATCCATGGGAATAAACTTAAATAAAGGGAATTTACTAATTTCTCATTATCAAATCTGATAAATATTAGATTTCAGATTAATAATCAACATGTTTTCAAAAGAATCTTTACTGGGGTTGTCCCTTTTTTTGATGAAGTACTAAAAGGAAACCATTCGAAATAAAATCAATAAATACAACAGTTTATCAAATAACAGGTCTACATTTCAATATCACAAAAGTGGTAAAACGATTGACTGCTGTCTAGAGGAGCCGGATTTAATCCCAAGGGCGGGTCGGAGATTTTCCTATGTTGAATCTACGTTCCACCAAATACCTTACAGACAATATCGGACACTGAGCGATTAACAGCAAGACGAAGACCTACAGCGCTCCTAGCGGCAGGTCCTGAATGAACGAAACCTCGTATCTGCATAATCCCGGTATGGCTGGAAGAGTGTGTGCTGTTTTGGCTGCAGTAATTACGAGATTCAGAAGAACTCCAGGGCTTTTTGTATCATTTTAATATCATTAAGAATCTAAAAAATACAAATTCTATTGGTTTCGACAATATTTCTAAAAAGGTAATAAAGAATAACAAAGAAAATCTTTCTTTCTTTATGTTGAACTTGTTAACAATATATTTTTGAAATAAATATTTATCCTAAATTATGGAAGATTGCATATATTGTACCTATCTATAAAGGATGAAATCATGAGGAAAATTCAAACTATAGACCAATATCTATTCTTTCTAACATTTCCAAAATAATAGAAAGTTATCTAACTAAACACATATACAATTTTATAAAGAAATCGAATATACTAGATAAAAAGCAAGATGCGCATCAGAAGATTAAAAGTACAAATGATCTTTTAATTAATTTAAAGAATACTATAAATAAAAATCTAAATAATAGCCAAGTAACTTATATAGCTTATATTGATTTCAGTAAAACGTTTGACAGTATCAATTAAAATATCCTATTAAATAAACTAAACAACTATGGCATTAGAGGCGATCTCTACAATCTAATAAAGAATTATCTTAGAAATTTAAAATTAAAAAAAATAATTATGTAAGTAAAATTTATAATATCAAGCGCGGTGTTCCTCCAGGGTCAAATTTAGGAACTTTACTTTTTATTTTATACATAAATTCTGTTTCTAATTCCATAAAATTGTTCTATGTATATTTATGCAGATGATATATTACTTCTTAGTAGTGATCAAAATCAATATCGTGCTTAAATTATTATTAATGTTACTAGTTGAGATATTACTAGTTCATATATCAATAAATTGTGATTGTACATCCATTGATTATGTAAATAATTATAAATATCTGGGTATTTATATTGATGATAGTTACAACTGGAATACACATTATAATTATATTACAAAAAGATTACGTAAATAATAAAACATATATGTAAAGTAAGAAATAAGTATTACTTTAAACTAAAACGTATTATTTTCAAATTCTGGTAGATTTTCTTTTAAATTACGGATTACAATGTTGGTGTTTTTTTAACAAAACAACAATTATATATAAGTAAGTTAATCTACAAAAATTTTTGATAAGATTTATAATAAGTATAAACATCAAACAACAGAAAATAAATTAAAAATAAGAATTAAATATAAAATTTTAAATATTGAAGAAAAATTTATCTATAAGAGTACAGTTGACTCGCGATAATCCGACAGTTACGGGACCGAGGGGGTGTCGGATTATCAAAAATGTCGGATTACCAAAGGTTGATTTTTTTAAACTGGATTTTGATTTCTAAGGCAAAAAAATTTAAGTAATGTATATAGAGTACGTACTACAGTATGTATATTGTTACAATACATATTGAGTATATATTTTACGGCCTTTGAGGATATAAAAAAAAACTCATTAGGCATAGTTTTACACAAATGAATACGTATGTATGTAATACTAATTTATTTCTGTATTTATGTCTTAAAAAAATAAAATTACAGTTTATAATGTAAAACATAATTTATGGCTTAAAATAAAAAATAAAAATACGTACATATGTATTTACGGCTTAAAAAAAAATCTGTAATCGTTTTTTGTTTCTTCTTATGTAAAGAGTATGTCATGGCTTTTTCTTGAATGTTTTAACATTAAACTGTTGTCGTAGTCGAGTTCCCTCTCCTCACACCAACGTATCAAAGTGTTTGCAGCCGACATAACTTCATCGCAAGTGATTGTCCGTGACCGCCTCAATCGGGTCGGTTTTCGAACCAACCTGCGTCGGACTACCGAGCGCGTCGGACTGTCAAATGTCGGATTATCGCGAGTCAACTGTACTTTAAACAATTTTTATAAATTTTCTTTAATTTTTTTATAATTCCAATAGTTTAACAAGGTTTGATTGGCTACAAGCATTTGATTTTTCAAAAATTAAAAGTAATTTTGGTTTAAGAACAAATGAATTTATTCAAAACTTTTTCGTCAGTTGAACTGGAAAAACTACGATAGCAATGCCGGTAGTATTAAAGTAATAAAAAAATCAATTAATTTCTGATGTTATACACAATAAAATTAAAAGAATTTTCTAATTTAATCTAAATTAATTAAATTAATCTTTTGGACACATTAAATTTCCAGCACCTATAATACAGGAGGAGTAATTTTATAATTAGGCTTCATCTAATAGGACTGGTTAACATAAAAAAAATAATGAAAAAGGAAAGTATATTTCCGCCTTATCCTTATTGTGCACCGATCTTAAAGGTAATTTTGGATTTAATTATCTTTTAACAAGACGGCTTACACAAGATTGTGTAGAAAATTTATTCTTTTATTTTTATAAAATATTTACATTACACGATGAAATATTATACTTATATTTCTTATTTTTATTCATTTACTAAATTCCTATTCCTCTTGTTCTGTTTAGGTCAATATATATAAATATGAACTTCTTTATGTACTATTTAGCAGCATGCGTAAGCATGTATTGAAATTTTAATTTGCCAGGACTTGCCACTAGGTGGCTATGCTGGCAAGTTGTCTCCTATGTTAATATGGAGAAAGGCAGAAGTGTTCTGTATTGTCTATATGGGATTTGGTTAGTGGATACGGGTTTCTTTCCCCTAGGTTAAAGACAGAAGCCGACCTCTAATTTAATCCTGTTGGTCAAGCGCCTTAAGGTCTCTAGTGGAATACTTTAAATTTTTATTCTGCTTAAATTTCGTTTCCCTTTGTCAACTTTTCTCTTCTCCTTCCTCACTTGATGTTTGAAACTTTTTGCTAACTTGATCTTTGTTAATTTTTGCTTTTTCCATTCTTCACAGTTTTTGATACCATCTAAACTACTTTTATTCAATTTTCAGAATTCTCAATTTTTCTTTGTCAAGAAACAACTGTTTTTTTGTTTTGTTTTGTTTTTCATTTTTTCCATCAACTTTCTTTTTGCTCACATTCACAGTCAGCTGTATCTTGTATCCGTATTAGCGCCAGTGACAATGGAAAATTCTGGAAAACCTTCAAACTTAAAGATTTACAAATAATTAAAATTTTTTACTTAAGTAAAAGAAAATAGTAGTAAACTACGTCATTTATACAAGAAATTCAGTTAAACTTTTAGGATTTTATTAAAAATTTCAATAAAGTTTAAAAGTTAGATTAGGACATAAGTTAAGGGTTCAGTTACATAATTCAAAAGTTAATTCATGATTATTTATCTGGATTCGAAAACTGTCCTTTTCTGTTCTGTGATCAATTCTAATTTCGAAGAGCTACTTTTCTTGCATTTTGTTAGTTATGATTTTCTAGGGGAATTTTTTATCTCTTCAACGAGCAAATTTCACAACAAGTTCCAATGAGCAAAAATTTCAAATGCAAAAATTACAAAGTCCTTAAAAATGCATCGCAAATTTCAATTCGTCAGGTTTAAAAGGGACGTACGACGTATGTAGTCTTATTGATTTTGAAAGGTCTCATTAAGAAGTCACTAAAAAGAAAGAAATAAATATTCATCTGTTTCTTTTTTGACAGCAGAAGAACGATAATCAGGAACTTGAAATTAATATTTCACAGTTTTTGGAGAAATTTGAAAAAAAAAAGTAAGACAGGATTTTATCTTTATGGCAAATTTCCCTCATTTTCTATTCTTTCGACCTCTCCTTAAGAGTAAAAATGAAAAAAGCAAAAAAAAGAGGAAAGGAAAAAAATATTTTTGCAAATGAATTTCACTTCAATTTTAAATCAAATTCTGAGAATGTAAAAAACAAGAAAAAAAAAAAGAAAAGAAAAGGCATTAGGCCGTTTTTCCATGTGAAAAGCTTTCAATTTCTTGGTGAATCTGAACTATCAAAAATCTCCAAGAGCTGATTTGGTGGACTGGTCGAATGCTTCATTGCGTTTTGGAAGACATTCAAGTTTTTCGTAAAAGGACCCTAGTCATCACTTTTCCCCCTACGAATTCATTAGTGGAAGAGTCCACGCATCATCAACAGAATGGTCGAATGGAATCAAAGGGAGTGGGGGAGAGAGCTTTAATAAAAGACCCTTTGTCGTTCACAGAGAAGAGAATGAAGATCATATATCTTGCAAACAAAGGGGAGAATTCTGAATGGAGTTCTTTTATGAGTTCATAATTGAAGGGTAATAAAAAACCTTGGGGAATACGAATACCCACGGATAGGTAAACGACGATATTCCAATTCTACTTTTAATTTGATCAACAGCCAACATTGTTGGAAGTGAATACGCCTCAGAAAACTTCAATTTACTTTGGATGAAATAACTTCTATCTCTCTTTAAAAATAATCCCTCAAATCATGCCGATTTAATAAATTCAAAAGTAAACCGTTTGTAGGAGAAAAAGGCTCCAGCGATCCATGACGATGGCAATACAACATTCAAAATTCATCGTTAGATTAGTTAAGGGTAAAAAAAAAAAAATCAATGTTTATTGTAAAGTTAAAACTGTATTCTAAAATTGAGAAAACGTTAAATAACTTTTTATTTTCCTAAAACACTAAAATCATGCTTTCTATTGATTTTGTTACGTAATAGACCTTGAGTTATTGAACAACTGCCCAAAAAAGTAGATGACAATAATTGACGAAATCGCCTGAATCATGAAATTTTCATGAGACATCAACACTTTCTAAGGTGGCATTTGTTACAGATGAGGAATTTTGACCCATAATAAGGACCTTTGTAACACAAATCGTTGTTGTATGTTTTCGAAATTTAAATACATTCCGTCAAATACAGAAGTTAAAACAGTTTAACAATACAAGAAAATCAAAGTTAATTAAACAAGGAAGCTGAAATTTACAACAGAATTAAGAAATCCATCAGTTACTGGCATGTAGACAACAAATTTCTGACGTAAAGTTGCAAAGAAACCCAATATTAATTATAATATAAAAGATATATAAAAAAACTGGTTTATTATATAACTATTTAATTACAATAATTAAATAAAATTAACAAATTACAACTTTTCAAAAAGGGTAAACATAATCCAATGGCTTGAGAAAACTAACAGAAAAATTAATAGTAATCATTAAATACTTGTTTGTAACTAAATGCTTGTTCCTAAAACCAAAAATGTAAGAGGAAATTTGCAATAAAGAAAAGGAAAAATTCAACTACTAGCCTTCGGCCTTAGAAGTAGTGCCTATTAAAACGCATGGGAAAAACAACAATCAGAATAACAGTCAAAGATGAAATGATATACTAGTCCAAAACATACGGAGATAAAGAACACCACAAAAAGTCTTCGGAAGATGATTTCTTTAAACTAATCGATTCTCTTCATAAATAATAGTAATAGTAGATACTGCATCACTTGCGAATGTTTTTAACTTATAAAACGACAAATGCGGATCATTGCAAATTACAATGTTCCTTCTTCATTTAATACACAACTGCCTCATTCATTAGTATCAGTTATTACTATAGATTAGGACTCCGGGCATTTTATGTTTAGTAGCATGACTAATTAATGTAGTTTATGATAACAATTAGATCATGATTAGTCCCATGTATCTAGTTTATTTGTATCTACAAATAGGATACATATAATATGAATAATAGCTACTCGAAAACCTACCACAAGAAAATAAAGAAGATTTTTTTGTTTCACGATAATACTGAAAATACAACATTTTAAATTGCAGATTTGATATATAATGTGTAACTGTAATAATGTATTACATTTATACATTTATAAATATAAGAGGTACCTACTAGTATAAAAATAAAACAGATTTAAAATTCACATTCCCTTTAAAATGTCAGCGCTCTTTGTTTGAGGTAAGCTACCCATAAATACACATTATGATCAAAAAAATATACCTTCTGCAACAGTGAACTGAAGCCTAGATGTCACGACGACGTCAAGTACAGGTAAAAAAAAAGGAGGCAGGGAGTCATGTATTGTTAATTGATACAAAGTAACAGCAGAATGAATTGACCAGCAGAGCTCAGTGACTTTGAACAGGGACTGGTCATTGACTGCCATTTGAGTAATAAGTTTGTCAGGGAAATTTCAACCCTTCTAAAGTTGCCGAAATCGATTGTTGCCGACGTGATTGTGAAGTGGAAAAGGGAAGGCGCAACCACTACAAACCGCGACCAGTTAAGCCACGTACCGACAGATCGGGACCATCAAGTGTTGAAGAAAGTGGCTCGTACAAAGCAATGATCGCTGACTTACACATGTAGAACTAACATGTGTAGTGCCAACAGTGAAGTTTGGCGGAGATGGCATTGTGGTGTGGGGATGTTTTTCATGGACTCGGCCTCTTGCATCACTGCACGCAATGTAACTGCGGAAGGGTATATGAACATTTTTAATAATTACATACTGCCTACAGTATAGAACCACTTCGGTGATGACCATTGCCTCCATCAGCATGACAACTCTCCGTGTCTGTGAGGAAATGGTTTGTAGACAATAAGGTTCCGGAAATGGACTGACCCGACTAGAGGTCTGACCTGAACCCCATCGAACACTAACGGGAGGAATTAGAACGTCGACTTAGTTCTAGACCCAACAATCCCACATCTCGATTCAGCTCTTCAGAATGGGCTGCCATTCCTCCAGAAACATTCAGGCATCTGGTGGAATGTCTTCCTGGTAGAGTGATGGCTGTGATAAAGGTGAAAGGCTGACCCACCCCTTACTAATGTCTATAACTGGGAAGCGTTGTCCGGGGAAAATCTGACTACAGTTTCGGTAGGTGTCGGGATATTTTTGATCATATTGTGTAAATAAGATATTTTATAGCCCAACAACAGAATCACAATCACATTAGTTCAAAACTATTTATCATTAGAAAGCTGAAACTTTAATTAGATTGTCGTTTCATAAATTACATCCATTCGTTAAGAGCTTAGGACCGTACATAATCATCACACAACGTAAAAGCTCCTTTATAATCAGTAACTAACTAAAAATTAAAAAAGGCAACATCTGCAAGAATTAAAGTAATTTAAGACATGAGCAGACGTCACAGGCTTTAGTAATGTAGCACTAATAAAGGCCATCAAAGCTCCGTAGTTGACATTATACTAAGCCGCTAAAGATACCTTTACGCCGACGACAGCCTTTCCAACAGTTAACAGTCTGAGAATCATCTGATTTAAAAGAAGCTGGTCTGTCTTAGCTGTAGCTCTCGTTTCATCGTCACCCCAGTACCATCGCACTCATTTGTCGCAATGGATCCAAGAAGAATCGAGAACTGGCAGCAAGTATTAAGAAGATCATGTAAGATTTCGGAGCGACATGATGGCCATTAGCGTCGCACTGCATTGCGTGACAGGGTCCTTACTGCAATACATCTGCAAAGGCACTGCTAACAAATAAACATCGATTATCTCCCATTCGGTGTGATAAATAACTTTTTAGAGACTTATTTCGTTGCGAGCTTACCGCCCTGCACTGCTTTCATCTTCTCGTCTGTCCACATACAAATACGTCTTCAGCGGAATCTTAGATAGAACTGGAACGAACAGAGATTAGTATTTAGTGAGGAATGACTTATGACTTATGTGTTCGCCACTAGGGTGAAAGTAGCTTTGTACGACAACGTCACACAGGACCATTACCTGGTATGATAGTTATGTTCATTAGTCGAACGTTTTATGAGAGCTAGTCATCATAAGGCTGTCCAATTTGTTCACAAGCATTGAATCTTTTATCAAGAAGATAATGCGCATCCCCTCACATCCCGCATTAATCGGCAGTAACTACATGGGCAAAATGCTTTGGTCAGCTTACAGATCTTTCACTTATTGAACATGTCTGGGACAACTGAAATATCAAATATCTACACCACAATCTTCTGTAAAAA
>JAFIDM010000179.1:49865444-49891005 GCA_023159025.1 Thereuonema tuberculata
AAGGATAAATTGGAGTGATTTATTTTACTGTTAAACATTTTTAATACGGAACGATTCTTTTTATTAACTTCCCCTAACCCCGTAACTAACTTATTCTGGTTTATTAACTTATACCCCTTAATTTCTGATGTCTTCATTTGTTCTGGGAATTTTCTGTATCTTCAAACAATCAGTGAAATCAGAAAGAAAAACCAACAGTATCGTATTTCTTTCGTTCCTTGAACTCACTTCAAAGCTTAATGAACTCCAGGGAAGACAAAATCTTGTTAGCTTACAAAAACAAATTTGTGCGAGTACTTCCTTTCAGTCGAAGAAGGGTCGATTTTCAAAGTTAGAATTCGATTTCTTCTTCATTGTTATTTTCTTAGGAAACAGAAAAAAGCCTTTTATATGAAGACTTAACAACTGACTGAATTTGTAATGCAAGTAAGTTAAGAAACCCCAAAAGAGAAATTTAAGATTGAGAGAAAAAGCAATACGAATATCTCAAATTATTGATAATAATTAATAATTAAAACAATGTTAATTATTTTACATGTTCGCACATAATCGTCATCTTCAATTTTATATATCCGTAGACGACAGTAAGAAGTATAGGAGTTAGTAATCATCTATCGAAAGAAATAAAGACAATGTACCTGAATGTCCATCTTAACATCATGAAGAAACATGGTATTAATTCACAGATTTGGCTGAAAATCTGGAACTCATTGGAAGAACTAAAATAAAAAAGGGCGGTCTCCTGTTCCACTGCCCTTTTGAAAGCCATGCCACTTCATTATCAAAGCATTACAGAATTTACATCAGATTAGGCAAAGACAGAAATTTTAAATCCATACTTCTTCTTTAAATCACATCGTAACATATTGAAAAACTTCATCTACACTTCATTTTATAAAATGAAGTGTAGATGAAGTTTTTCAAAGACAGAAATTGCTAAAAGTTGGAAACCATTATTATCTCATAACAACCAAATGTCGTACAATCATTATTATTATTATTATTATTATTATTATTATTATAGATTATTATTATTTCAAATCCCATGATCTCAAAAAAAAGGCAAAAAACACTTCAAAATATTTAATAGATGAAATAAATAAAAGTTTTTTTTTTTAGAAAAATCATACATTAAAATAACATTAAATAAGAAGGACAAGCAAATAATTTGTAAATATCTACAAAAGTAATTCAGTCAAAACTGTAATAATAATTTATGATTCATATTCCATTCATTGAACAAACCATTATTTTTCTGAAAGTATTGAATGATGAAACCAACTTGAATTTTGGGTGGATTTTTTTTTAGTTTATTTTTTCTTATTTTCGTTTTACAAATTCATTTAAGTTTGTCATTAGTCATTGTAATTAACGCTTTTTTTTTTTTTTTGCTGTTTTTCTAAAATGGCCTCTTTGGCATTTCCAGTCAATCAAAATTATGAAATTTATTTCCAGGCTCTATTTTGCTGCCTCCCAAAGCGTAAACCACAATCGATAACTAGTTTTTGGTCATCGTTCGTATGTGGGTGCCCCTGAGGTAGTCGCATCCTCCCAACAAGAAAAGACTAAAACTAATGGAATGGCAGTGCAAGACCTTCCAATGATCTCTGGATCAATAGAAAGACCTGGTCAGGAAGGGCAGCTTTTCCCACGGGG
This sequence comes from Thereuonema tuberculata, assembly GCA_023159025.1. Lineage (NCBI taxonomy): Eukaryota > Metazoa > Arthropoda > Chilopoda > Scutigeromorpha > Scutigeridae > Thereuonema > Thereuonema tuberculata. Next base: position 49,867,101 of record JAFIDM010000179.1, read on the forward strand.
CCACTGAAGTCCGTTTCATAACATTCCCAATACTTTCAATAGAGCAGCAAAAACGCCATCACGTTGTCGAACTGTTCAATTCCAAACTTTCACAATGCAGTCAAGTATTTAGCTAAAATTGATCATTTCCAGTCAATTTCCTTTTACAAATGAGTTTAAACAAACGAATCCAACCATTTGATTTGAAAGCAACCGATTTATTGCAGCATTGCATAATATCCTGAGGCTATCAACTGTTTTCAATGACGCATAGTTCGATTGAAGATCAGAATTCCTATTTTGATAACCACACAAACATCTTATGTTGCAATTTTCTTTTTGCAATGTTTTAAATCGTCATTCCAAAATAAGTTTCGTAATTAAGATGAAAAATTAAGTAGCTTTTTTTTAACCTTTTTTTGATCTACAAAAATTTTAGAAATATTATTCTAATGTTCGGAGTTTCTTGTTTTTTAATAAAGCTTTACTAAAAACAAACTTGACTTATATGTTGCATAAAGGATTATGTCTACCAATTACCTTCCATTTTTATATAATACCTTTTTTATTATATCATGAAGTTTTTTTATAGTCTCTTTTATGGAATTGGAAAGTTATTGTTGTTCAATATCAATTTTTATGCACTAATGCACGTGATATCATTCCATCAGAAGGGACATTAAAAAGTCATTTTTCGTAATTTACTGATTACAAAAACATTAAATGTTTATTGTTATTACAGTTACATAGAATTTATTACAGAAGGGCAATGAGGTACGCGATAATCCACACCAAGTACTTCTGAAAGGAAGGTAAAGTAAATATTAATGACGTCATAAAAAAAGCTTTCTCAAGGTTAATTTAATTCTCAAGGTAAATTACCTAATACACTATAAAGTTTTTCTACATAATAGAGTCCTGGATAGAAAATATCTCTAACAAGGGTATCGAACAACGTTAGTATTTAAAAATCCTGTAACTACAAATTCTGAAGACGTTTTAATCAACCTTCTGAGAATCTATTCTTCAAAAAGAAAGGAGTTCCATTAGGAACAGTCAACTCCTGCTCTCTTCTTTAAGGGTAGAGTATTTTATTTTTTTCACAATAACTTCATAAATAAACATAAGTTTAAACTTTCAATAAATAAATTCCTCATAGGTCTAACATTCTTTGCTTTTTTTGCCATTTCTTTGTTAAAGTTTCATGTCTACAATATCATAGATTGACATCCACACTGATATAACAGCAATCATTACAGTACCCTGCTGTGGAAAAAGAATGCCAGTAAAAATTGGATTATTTTTTACGCTCTTATTCTAGAAAATGAATAAAAAGAGTATTTATATATAATCCATTTGTATATTACTAATACTACAGCCTTGTTTGGGATTACTGTTGGTCAAGAGTGGGAATTTGTTTTTTTCTCTATAAAGGCCAATCATAAAAAAAAAATCGATGTAATATACTGGGATAGTAAAGTTGTTTTTTTCTTTTGGTTGGATTAAAAAAAAACGAACGATCAAAAATATGAGGTTTATACAATTGTTGCGGAATATTAAAAAAAAAAGTAAAGCCAAGAAAAAAACGTTTTTTTATTATTCTCTTCTTGACGAAAGTAACTCAATTACGAAGTAAAGTCGGTAACAGAAGTAAAGACGTTACACAATGTGACACCAAAAAGTAATATTTCTAGATATATATTTATTTATTAACGAAGAGGTGAAATTATTTATCTTTTTTGTTTATATTTAATTAACAATAATAATGTTGGCTTAGGAAATTAAAAATTTATCTAATTTTTCTATTAAAATCCAGTAAATCTAGTATTATATAATAGAATTAATCTAGACAGAAAATAAGATAATTTCTAACGATTATAATTTTATGAAAATTTAAACAAAAAATATTTTTTGTAGGATAATAAATGTTAAAAATGTTATTTCGTTAAGGTTTGTTTTAAAAATTAGTTTGTAAGATTTACCTGAGAAAACAATTCCTGAAGAAGCAAAAGATGGATGAAAAACTATCTTTTTTTTAACAGAAGACTAAAAATCATTAAAGCTATTCGTTAATGTCTATGTTAATCCACTGAATTAAGAGAATGATTCAGTGGATTCGTAATCCTCAAAAATAATAATATTATTCACAAATATTAAATGATATGCCAAACTGTTATATTTAAATATAATAATTAAATTCTAAAAGTTTTGGTCATTAGAAAATAAAAGTCAAGTAAATGTGATCATTTTGTCATCATGAATGACCTTTAGAGACAGATATCAGGTAAAAATCACTGTGAAATCATCTGAATCATAATAATACAAAAAATACTTCAATTACTGTAAAATATACGTAAGAGTGTTAGAATAGTAACAAATTATTTTAATTATAAAACCTTTTGCTGTAATCCAAGAATATAAATGATAACTTCGAGAAAAATCTATATCAATCAGAGGAAGGTTAGCTACGAGTATTCAGAAAGATTAAATTGTTACAATTAAAGTAGTCTGCTAAGGCTATTGAGTGATGGTCCTCAAGTGAGATTTATCTAAAAAATATTATTCTGATGTATATCCTTTTTCTAGATGTTTTTCTTTAAAGATTTGGTAAAATTGTTTGATCCACAAAAGCATTTTTATTTTAATCATAATGGTTTCGTCACAGTAGAGAATTCAATTCATCAAAGGAAATTCTGTGCATTTCCTCTGTCTGTCAAGTTGGGAAATATTTTGATAGAAGGGATTTGATGAATTGATTCCATTGAATATGCTTTGCTTAGCTATTAGCAGTGTTTTTTATTGAAACTACTGTTTTGAAAAGCTTTTAAACAAAAAATAAACAAAAATTAAAAGAAAAAAATGTAAATAAAATAAGGCGTTGTTAAATAAATTCCAGAATTATGATCGTGTTTTCAGATTGCCGGAATCTAATTACAAAGAATAGTAAATAAAGAACACATCAAAATCACCTACTCCTAATAGTTATATTTTAAAATACACATTCGATTAATAGCAGATTAAAATTCCTACCTTCTTCAGAATGTGAAATAAATTGAATCATTCACTTACCTAAAAAAAAAATAAAGAAAAAAAAATATTCTTAATGAATCAACAAATAAATTCTTTCATTAAATAAAGTTATATAATGTAGAATGAATTAAAAAATCTTAATATTATTCTAGACAGCTTCTACTTAAAATTGAAAGCTAAATTATGTTTAAAAGTTTAAAAACTAATTAAAAAAAAAATATTTCTACTAATATATTTAGCCTTTAGTTACAATGAGAATCATTGAGGGAAAGGGGTAAAAGATATATATATATTTATTTATTTTCTTTGTATACACTGTCCGGCCCCTTTTTTAGGTACACCCCTATTGTGCCCATGAATGTCTGGACTCGACGTGTCTCACAACAATTCTTCAAGCCGGTGGGGGCAGTGTTATGGTGTGGGGGATGTTTTCCTGACACACGTTGGGTCCATCTGTACCTCTGGAGGCACGTCAGGATGCTAGAGTACCTAAACATCGTAACTGACCAAATACAACCGAACATGTTAACAGTTTTTCGTTTTGCAGATGGCTACTTCCAGCAGGATAATGCGCCGGTGCACAAAGCCCGTATCACTATGGGATGGTTTGAGGAACATGACGATGACTTTTCCTTCTTGCAGTGGCCCGCTCAGTCCCCGAATCTCAGCCCGATTGAAAATTTCTGAGATGAGCTGGAACGGGCTGTTCGCTCCAGGCCTACACCTTCATCAAATCTTCAGGAACTGCGTGACACAAATGTCTGCATGGTACATCATACCTCAAGAATGTTTTTAGCATCTTGTGGAATCCATGCCTCGACGAATTTAGGCTGTTTTGAGGGCTAAAAGAGGCCCACACGCTAGTGGTAGGTGTACCTAATAAAGTGGCTTGAAAGATATCTAGAAAAATATATATAAAAAAAAAGGGAAATCACCCATCATGCACCAATGAAAACAAAAGCAAAACAAATCATGCTTATCAACGAAGTGGAGTCTGAGACGGCCGTTTCATCAATGTTGTGAATCCTCAGCCAGACTTACCACTTCGATGACAAGCTTCGAAGGCATCAAGAATACACGGAACATATACTCGCCCCGAATGTCGGCTCCGACACAAACAACAAGAAAAGAAAAATACCTAGTATTTAATACCTGCTATTTATATATTCGATTTGTTTATAAACTTTATAAATGTTTGTTATTTATATATCTTAATGTACGAGCAACTAAAACTAACCATTTGAAAAAAGAAAAAGATAATAACTTCCTTTGAAGAACTCACCTTGGAAGAACTGCACTTTTGAGATTAACAATTTTTGTTTTTATGTTTTAAGCTGTATTTTCAATGAGTGTCTAAAATGTCTTTGAATTAAAGGCTCTGTAGTTCTAAGTTCTGACAACTGCTGAAAGTGAGAATATGATCTTATTTTTGAGTTAATTATTAATAATGTTCTTGCAGCAAGGAATGTTTTCTAAACAATCTCCAATTAGGATTTCCAAGTTTGTTCTTACAAAAGTTTTCTTAAGATCTATTTGTTTTTGTTTTTTTATTGACTCCATGACATTCAAGAGCTGAAGGTCCAGAATCGATATTGAGTTGACAATATTATTTTCAAGGCTCCTTCCCAGTATTAAGAGTTTAACTACCTATTACAGCAATAATTGCAACAGAGGGATGTTCACTTTTTTAAAAAATAATTTAGTAAATGTAAGTCTAAAGTTCAATGAAAATATTGAGTTCAGCGGTAATTAGATTTTTACGCATTTTTTAACTTAAGTTTTAAAATATTTGCTAAATGAACTCATTATTGTTTTATGCTATTCTTTTACATCTTATCCTTGAATATCTGAGACCTTCCGAATATTTATGAAAGGAACTGAGATAACGTTTATTTCCTGGCGTATTCCTTAATTCTTCTAAAATTCGCGGGTTTTCTTTTAGATTTTTCACTTTTAAAAAGGTAATGCTCACAAGACGTTAGGCTTAAAATCTGGAAGGCACTCATGCAAACAATTAACAAATACATGAGGCAAATTTCCGAAAATTCAGTTGTCCGTAAGGCTACCAGATCACATGATAACGCAGAGGATGAGGCTGTGTTTTCGTTCTCTAGCCGTACTTTTTGATCTCTGTACAACGGTTTGTTTTCTTTACCATGAGGCATTTTTATGATTAACTTGTGGATAATTTTGAAATATAAATTTTTATTTAAAACAGGGTATTTCATCGAAGATATAAATTTTTTAAGCTTTTGAAATCTATTTTCAAGAGACTTTTTTACTTTTCACTTATATTCCTTCATTCGAGTACTTTAATCTATCATCAACTTCAAGAGGAAAAATGTTTGATTTTCAACTTTAAACTTAATCAGAAAAGAAAAAAAAAAAAACAATGAAAGAAACAGGAAAAAAAAAGCCTGAAATTCCTTCAAGAATGTGGGTCGCTTCTTCTTTTATTTCTGTTTGTGGAAAAAGGAATTCTTTCACAAAGTTTTACTCCAATGAATCTGAATTGAGTTCTTTGGGTGAATTAAAAGAACATTGTTTTGGTGGAACTCTGATGTTTCTCGTTTCAAAAACTCGTCGTCGAAATGGGTGCGACTGGTGTTTCGAATATTAGATCCTACAAAGAGAATGGACGTAATCTCAAAGCAATAATGTTTTCGTCGCTTTCTCAGAGACACACAAGAAGAGAAGAGAAAAAAAAATAGAAGAAAATCGTAGAAACTTAAAGAGAAAGAAGACATTTTTGTTATTTCTTTAAAAAAAATTCCCTACATTCACTGGTCACCAACAGACTATCACCAGTGCTATTGGTCTTCCATATTTGGTCAAAACCATTTTTGTAGGAAGAAGAAATATAACAAACAACCAATAAGATATGTGAACATCATATGAAGAATTCTTAGAAAATGATATGTCTGTACGATATTATCGGCACGTAGTCGTAATTAATTACTAATGTTTAATATAATAAATTGCAAAACATTTGCAAGAACTACATTAATTTTAGTATAAATCAATTGTTAAAAATTACTTAATTAGAAAAAGACAGTCTTTAAAAATAAGAAAGTTACTAAAAGACTACAAAATCTTCTTGCCTTATATTGAAGGGAATACTTGATATTTTGTTCTTTTGATTATCTTTTTAAATTCTTAAAAACAATTTAAAATAAAAGTTTCCCTGCTTTTGTAAATAACAATAGCTGCCAAAAAAGTAGAATCTTCACGTTTATGATTTTATTAAAGTTAATTAAATCATTCTTGTTTATAGAAGCTGTCTAAATCTGATGAATTTCTGCTATTTCAAAGCATGCGCAGGTGACAATGGTTCACCAAAACGATTAATATTCATTGTTGGCTTCATTATGATGAATTTTCGTTAGGTTCATGTGCAAACTTTTACACTGCATATCTACAAGAAAAGAATTTAAATAGCTACAACATTACTCTCACAGGTATGTTTAGTCCATAAAAAAAGCTTAGAAAAATAAAATACGTGCATGCTAAGGTCCAAAAAAAGCCTGCACGAAAACTTCGGCTGTTTGAAAGCTAACACATGCGTTCTACCTATTTTTATAGGTATCACTTTCCTAGCAACAAACTAGGATAAAAAATAAATTTAGGAATTTTTTAAAAATCTTCATACAGTTGCCAAAGCTTTTCCATAATAGAAGGATATTCGCAGAATCATTCCATCTCATGGTGGGAACTTAGGTTCCCTGTCTAATATACGTCTATTTACGAAACATTTACATGTGGAACAACTGGCCTTTCAGACATAATAAATACGTTCCAGCTTGATACATCATTGTAGCATTTTCTGTTTGCCAATATTGTTCGGAAGTGGTTCGCTGCGACTTCAGATTTAAAAAAAAATTGAATCTCCCTCAGTCCAGTTCCGGAGTTTCATGTTATAAAATAATTGTTCGGATCATCCAGTCCGCAAAATTGCAGAACTGCAGGAAATAATTTTGTCGACGTTGTATCCTCTGGCAATTCAAAGACTCTAAGACAATTCTGGCAGCAGTTCTGGCGATATCCAGAATAAGTCTAATTTCTGTGGATCACTAATAGTTCGTACTTTCTATATAAAGCCACAACAATGAATAATGATAACTAGTTGCAATCCGTGAGATATTCACGGAAGTAAAACAAATAGCACATTTTTGAAATACCGTGAAAGGCCATCGTTATACGATTCTTAATACGATTTTTTTTTAATACCACATGCTTTCCTGGAACTTTCGGCGACAAAAGTTAACCTCCTGCCCTAAAATAATAGGCTCCTCCAAATTGAGCCTATGAGAGAGCGCCCTACAATGCCTTACAGGGGCGTAGGAATTATTTCACCAACATTAATTAAATAAACTAATTTTTCTTTTTGAAATAAAATTAAAAATACACTTTAAAATAGTCTCTCTCCGATTCTCCCCGCTTTCTCCAGTTTGATGACAAATTTACATCCTTTTTTGCCTATTAATAGTATGATTAAAACCTTTATTACGTCATTTTAATTGACCGTCTAATAACCAGAGATCATTCAGAAATGTAAGACAGACTTAAGTCTGTCTTAAGTCTGGGTCTATAACAATGCATAATAATTTTAGGAATCCATTGTCATTAGCGCTGTTTTATAATAAATTGGATTGAATGAAGTTTTTATTTGTATTCTACATTTATTATAATTTAACAACCACTTTTCCTTTGTACTGTTTTTTATGACTTCACCTAAAAGACAAAGAAAAAAATAAGTAAAAAAAAAAGAATATTTAAAGACAATAAATTATGAGTGCTTTAAGGAACTTTGTTTTCTTTTTTCCCCAAAATGTCTTCGAACCCATTGAAAACTTGCACCAAAATTATTTTCAATTGAAAAAAAATTCTGAGAGTTTTGACATTTCCAATTAAGAATTATTAGATTGTCAATAACATATATTTATTCTAATTCCACTCATTTGGTCAACAGAATTCTCAACTATTATTATGGGGAATTAATTATCCTAATTTACAAATCAATAGTAATATTGCCTATGATATTTACGTCGTTAATTCAAAACATGTTTCTAAATGGACCTAACTTTGCCTCAGTTACATAATCGTCTCTCGTAATCCTCTAACAAAGGGCAGTAAAACTCTCCATCAAATGATTTGCGCTAGGAGCTGTTACACCAGCGTTCAATAGACCGCAAGCGTATTAAACATGGCTATCGAAAATCGGGAAACAAAAATATTGATTTTGATAGTGATTACTGGCACGGAAAAGCAATTAATATTCAATAGGCTCAACTGTACTTCATTAGCGGCTTGCTCAGTCCATTTTACATAGTGGCTGATTTTTCTGAAATCTATACATCGATAATTACCTCATCATTTCATGGAATGGGACAATGTGGTGTTTGGATTCCACAGGAAAAGTCAACACGTCTAATAACAAATCGTTTACACCAACAACAAAGGATTTCAGAATATGATAATTACACCAATGAATACCAGGACCTTCAAAATACAGTAAAAAACTAACAACCTTTTCAAGAAAAGTGAAGTTCAAAAAATCATGGGAACTCTATACTTTTCCCATCTCGAATCGGTGAATTGTTCTTCTTGAAGTTTGAAATGCAAATATTTGGACTTTAGATGACTTTTGTATTTCGTATAGATTCCTGAAAAGGGAATTTTCATATTCTTTTGTCATTTTCATAACAAATCCTGTAGAATTGTGTAAATTACTAATTTTGATGCTATTTTGTATTTTTGCTGCTGTAGAAAAGCAGCAAAATCGCCACAGTTAATTCTAACAATGCATATAAACCCATTTAATAATTACTGAATCTTTGCTTCTAGTTCGACTTGATTAAAATTTACGGGATTTAGTTAGTTAGTTTATTTACTGGAGGAGAAAATTAATCATTTTTATCGAAAGGAAACTTTTGAAAGTTCACTGTAAAAAAATTTTTAAGATTGTTTTTTTTTTATTATTATTATTTTTATGGCTTAAGAATAACAAAAGTGAAAAGAAACATTTTAAAGAAATCAAGCTTTTTAAGTTTTTACAAACAATTTCAAATCTGAATATCTAAAGATATAGAATTATCATTATCTGTTGTTTCTTTTTTAAAAAGATGAATCCATTTCTTACAACCGATGTAATATGTATCCCCGCGTTAGCGTCACTCCCCTTTTTTTTAACACTCTTTTACCATTCGTAATTTAATCTTCCCTCTCACTTCACTTCATTTGCAAATAGTAACTAATTGAACTTTCTAGTCTTTTTTTATTAATTAATAGTATTTAATTGCAAAGAAGCTGCTAATTCAGTATTTCCTCAATTAATTTACTTGCTGTAGTATCAATTTTATGCTTATTAAAATACTTATTTTAAAATCTATTCAAAATGAAACTGTGTGTGTTTGGCTTTTCTATCTTAGCTTTTTTAGGTTTCCATGACACTTTCGCCAGGCAGCGACTGAACATGGCGCAGTTGTGAGCTTCACTGTAAAACAATGCAGAGGCCAAATTATGACTTTGGAGCGCCTTATCGCAATTTCAGTTTTCAGTTGTCCTTCACTGCATGACCGAAAGGATTTACTTTCTGTTGGGTTCAGGAAGACAAGGTGAAATCGCCCCCCCCCCCCCCGCCTCCCACAATTTCAATTTTTCGGAATGACCCTCATTTCGAAGATTGTTCTCAACAATCGGCAGTCATTTCCAACCATTTTGTGTTCATCCACAGTCCCACGAAAAAAAATCCAACTAACTTTAGAAATTTCTTAAAAAAAAACTACATAAAAGAACAGGGTCTTTCATGAATAGGATGTTAACTTAATGCTTCCGAATTGTTTCATTGGTAAGTAACTTAACTTGCATAGTTAGGGAATCCGCATAAATATGATCTGCGTTAACTTACTATAAGGAAAACGAAAGTTATCACAGCACAATTAAAGACACTAATAGCAATAGAGTGACGTACAAAAAAGGTAGTTGCGGCGCAGTTTTAACTGCAGAGAAAGTAGTCACGTGATCACGAAAGTCCCAAGAACAGCTGGAATATTTGAGGATTGCTTTGAAATCACTGAAGAAAGAACTGTTTACGTTTCATAACCTACTAATTGGCTATAATAATATAGATGTTTCTTTCTATTAGATCTATGCATTTTAATTAATGCTTTTCGATATTACTGGTGACCTAATAGAAAGAAAGGCTACGTCAATGTCCTTATTACTTATCCAACAAGAAATTTAAAAAAAAGGAATACAATCAAACTTTGAAATGTCGTTTAATAGCTACGGTTAATGTTTATTGTGTTGTCGTGTGTAATAACATTCTTCGAGTTTATGTTTCAGATGATAAAAGACTAGAGAATATAAAAATTATCATTGATAGAGAAAATTATCATTAATTAACATAGGGTTACTATATTCCTTCATTTCTTTAGAGAACAAAATTTCAGAATGTAATTGTTTTTATTCTTCGGAAGTCGTCAGCACATCCTGTTCTAATTCGCTTCTAACTTACATCTGCCTTAAAAGAGTTATTTAACATCTCCTTCCGGATATAAGGAAAGGTGATTTTCACGAAAAAGATCTGATTATCGGAATCCAGAAGAAATAGGAAAAGAAAAGTAGAGAAGAAAGAAGTGTGAGGAAAAGAACGGGATGGAAAGAATGAATCAATGGTTCGCAGCCTTCAGCGGAGGCCAGAGGAAGAATGATGAATCGGACGGAGAATGAGTATTATGGGCAGTTCGCCAACACGGTGTCGGTTGAAAGAGATTTCTCAGCTGCGGGGAAACTCGCAACAGCGACGAAAAAGAACTTGCTAAACGCCTCCGCAGAATGAGAACACGGTCTAGGATTTTACTCCTTTCAGTATCTACGAAGGTATTTGTTAATTTTGCTCCTCATAAACAAAAAGTTCTAGAAAGAGCTTATAAATGAAGAAGCAAAGTAAAGCTCTCACAGCCAAGTTGAATATTTATAGAATGTGGTAAATGTGGTATCTTCATGGTGTAATGCTGGTTTTTAAGACTTACTGTTATTTAAAGATGATCGACAAAAATCTTGTTTTGAGGTGAAATATTGGTCTCTTTTACAACATTGTTGTTGTTTGTTTTCTAGCTATTAGTGAAATCACAGTGTGTTTAAAAAGGAGGATGGGTAGATAGAGGGACAACAAGTAAAAAGCAATAAGAAAGATTCTTTCTCATTAATGAAGGCAATCAAAGAAGCGTTGAACTGGTTTACAATCTGTTAATTTGACGAAACTAATGATGTACAACAAATATTTAGAAAAAAATATTTATTTCTTTGATCCTAGAAAGAATTGAGAAATCCTGATTAAAATGTTAAAATATATAAAATACAACTAGAAATCTATCTTTTATGAAATCGTTCGTACCGAGTGCGCTTAATCCTTGTCAATAGCTCTCTTTAGGATATTAATTTTATTCTATTGTTTACTCTATTTATTAAAACGCTAATGCTCTCATTCATCAAATTCAATCTAATGAAATCTTCAATATTTCATGTTTCCTCTGAGTACTTTTCAATTAGACTTAATTAAAACGTGAGTCGTAAATAACATATTAAATCACATTCACATTCTGGATTGCAATTGTCGAAATAATACGAGCTTAGGATATTTATTAGTGCGTTACAAGGAAAAAGCAAATGTACATTGGAAAATTAAATTGCCATTTCAATATTAAGTTTAGTTGTAAAGCTTTTAGAGAACAAAATACTTCGTCTCATTTTCTTTCGTTTAAGTATTTTAATTATATGTTTAATAACAACATTTAGGACAGAAAAGCAATAAAAGTGGGAGCAAAATTGTATTTCTGCGAACCTAAATCCCTCTTCCTATTGCAGAATGGGCTCCCAAAACATCTTCGAAACTCCAAATAATAATTCTGTTTTAAGTTGTCTCTTAAAAGCAGAAGTTAACCATTGATTACTAGTTCAGAGGGAACTTACAAAAATCCAAAAAGACCTTTAGAAATCTAAAATATTATTTAAAAAATTAAATATAAATACAGTAAAATAAAACAAAGAACGCACATAACTAAACAAAACACAAATTCACTGAGCTATTTTTTTGTGCTGGGAATCGGAGACAGTACTGTTTCAAGACTAATTGGCCTCTCATCTACACAAAACAATAATTATTCACCCTTTTTCTTATTCTTGATTTTGTTTTGATGTTTTTGTAATTCAGGAGTCATTGATTTGTATCTTTGTCTGTTTTGTATATTTTTCCATTTCACTGAGCTAGGTGTGCTGGGCGGATTGGACTGATGAGAGGCCAATTAGCCTTGAAACAGTACTGTCTCCGATTCCCAGCACAATATCAAAAAATAGCTCAGAGAATTTGTGTTTTGTTTATTTTACTGTATAATGTTCTAACACACGTTAAATTTCCTGTTCAAATATAAATGTTGTTATATGTGACTATAAGACATTGATTCTCCATTGCATCTTATCATGTATTAAATTTGTAACTAAGTTTGTAAGTTGTTGTTAACTCGTATCTCTCAATTTCGAAGATATTTTTAAGTAACAGAAGTAAATGAAAACAGTCCCTCTGGGGAAAAATGTAATATAAATAAGAATAATTAGTGTATATACGTTAGGCGTCTATTATATAAAAAGATTATAAATCAATCAATTTTAAAGACCAATGAGTAAATCTCGAAGATAAAAGACGATAATCATGAAATATCTCTGTCGCGCGTCTAACGTGATAAATGTATTTCCCAAAGGTCAACCACCTTGAGATTTGTGAATAGTATTTGTTAATAATATTTCAATAATAAAGTTTGATATTCAGTCATCCCAAGTCAATTTTAGTTTTAGCTGAAAAGCCCAAAATTTTCAGCAGTTATCCAATTCACAACTTTGAGGCCCTGTCCCATTTCTAAGTTCCGCCCCTAAAGTCCGTGAACAGATGTCGACTTTGTTGTTACTTATTTGTAGTTATACCAATGCCCTAAAAGTTATACAAAGTTTGTGGCAAAAGTTGTAAAAACAACGTGAGTATAAGGGTTTGAAGTTAGGAAAAACGTCAAAAAGTTAAAATTTCTATCGGCCGTCGTTTTGAAACGGTACAATACCAGCCAAAACATTTACGGCAGTTATACGTCACAACTTTTTGGTCATGCCCCACTTCTAAGGCCCGTCCCATAAATACCCACGAACAAATTTCGAATTTTTTGATACTCATTTGTCGTTCAACCACTGTCCTAAAAGCTCTGAAAAGCTTGCCGCAAAAACTCTAAAAACAACGTGACTATAAGGTTTTGAAGATAAGAAAAATCGTCAAAAAGTGGAAAAGTGTCGCTTATTAAACAACTTGGTCTCACTTCTTCATGTATATATATCTTATTTCCATTTTTCGATTTTTACTATTATACAGTGTATATTAATACGCCGGGTGATTCATAAAGTACTGGAAAGTACTGGTGGTTTTCACCGCCCCATATCTTTTAAACTACTGCTCATAAAAATCTGAAAGTTTTCACATAAAATTGTCCAACATATAAGATATATATTTTCATGTTATGATTTATCATTATATATTATTTCTCAAAGGGTTTTTTTTGTCGGAACGCTATGTTTCCTTTACTACTTCATCAAAATCAATGATTGAGGCATCATTTTGAAGATTAGGTTCCCCGCTAATGACGAAAAATAAACAAATTGTTTAAAATTAATGTTTTCCTTAAAAAACTTTATTTTTAAAAACTTTTTATACAAATGTAGACACGCTTTAACAGAAGCGCCTTATTTTTCGAAAGTGAAAATATTGCTTTAGCGTTGTAACCTTCAAATCTTTCCTTTTTTGAATAAAAATGCACTTTAAATGATATTTCATCGTTTATTTAATAACAACAGATAAAAAAAAAACAAAGATTTATATTTTAATAAAAATAAACGATTTATTACAATAGAAACATAAAAATTAGTCAACTTCTCATATATTATTTTATATATTATTTCTCAAAGGGTTTTTTTTGTCGGAACGCCATATTTCCTTTACTACTTCATCAAAATCAATGATTGAGGCATTATTTTGAAGTACGTTCCCCGCTAATGACGAAAAATAAACAAATTGTTTAAAATTAATGTTTTCCTTAAAAAACTTTATTTTTAAAAACTTTTTATACAAATGTAGACACGCTTTAACAGAAGCGCCTTATTTTTCGAAAGCGAAAATATTGCTTTAGCGTTATAACCTTCAAATATTTCCTTTTTTTGAATAAAAATGCACTTTAAATGATATTTCATCGTTTCTTTAATAACAACAGATAAAAAAACAAACAAAGATTTATATTTTAATAAAAATAAACGATTTATAACAATAGAAACATAAAAATTAGTCAACTTCTCATATATTATTTCTCAAAGGTGTTTTTTTTATTTCCCTTAATACTTCATCGAAATCAATGATTGAGATATTTTCAAGATTACGTTCACCGCTAATGATGAAAAATAAACAGATTGTTTAAAATTAATGTTTTCGTTAAAAAAATTTATTTTAAAAATCTTTTTTTAAAAATGTAGAAGGCAATCTATTGACAATCTGTTCATTTATTTATTTCCACATTACCATTCGGTGACTGATCAAGATACCATGCGAATTATTCGCACGGGTCAACTTTTTTATAAAACTTGAGAAGACGCCATCTATTGACAATGTGTTTAACTAACATGCACACAAGCTGTTGGATTTGTTTATTATTTCTCAAAGGTGGTTTTTTGTTGCGAATTATTCGCACGGGTCAACTAGTTCATTATTATTGAAATTCATTTTATTTGCATTCAAACACTCCCAATATATCGTTTATTTAAATAACTGTTGTGATGTTGTTTAAACTCTAAAGTCTGGATCCAATATTCAAATGATACGGAAATCTAATTAGGAAAATTTAACCTAAACACTTTTGTCATTAATTCCTTTGTTTAATTTAAAAAAAAAAATTATTTTTTTGAAAATGCATTCTGACAAATGACTTTTTTGGAAGACAGTCGAATAATTTTTTTGGATAATAATTTCGATGTATTGAGGGTGTTTGAACGCAAATAAAATGAATTTCAATAATAATAAATAAATAATAATATGAAATAAAACTATAATAAAATAAAATAAAACTAAATAAAACTATATTTAAAATTAATGTTTGAAGTTGCCCTCAAGGCTTCCTTGATATTCATTAAACGTTAATTTTAAATATAGTTTATTTTTTTAGTTTGTGTGTTTGCCTTTTTTCTTTATTCAGTTAATAATTTCAGCACACGTTAAGTTTTGTTTAAGACATTTTACTTCGCTAAGAATATATTATACCGGGTGATTCATAAAGTACTGGAAAGTACTGGTGGTTTTCACCGCCCCATATCTTTTAAACTACTACTATATATATTGTGGCAAGAAGAATTCGAATGGCATATATGTTCGTAATCTACGACCCCTATCACAAGGCTCATCCGTTCAGGTAGGAGAGATCTGTTCTGAAATGTGAAGAAAGTGCTTATTAAGCATTAATAAAATGTTTACTGATACAATCACAAATATTATTTATATTGAAAAGCGAACTTCGAAGTAAGTAGGATTTGAATAGATCAATTTTAAGATCAGCAACGGCTATAAATCAAATATATCGCCAAAGGTGTTGAAAAAATTCAAGCAAGTATTTTTTTTATACAAATATTAACATTAAAGACTTAACGCAACTATTTTTATTCCTTAGGCGGATCCTTCTATTGACCACCCTCAGCTATTTTATAAATTTAAACATCAGGAAATAGTTCATATTTAAGTTACATCTATTTCAATTTGTTTTCTCAGTTTGAACGTTCATATATCTTTATAATCCGAACTGCTGTTTCAACCCTTATTTTGTTAGTAACTCTTCCGTCAATGCTTTAAAGATATGGAAACTAAGTTCGAGTTGTTTAGTTTCGAAAGCTAATCCCTAAAACTGTTTTAATTAGGAATTCAGTAACACCTAATGTAAATAATGTTGTGATGGAAGGAGACATAACATATTACACATTAACAAGTGAATATAATTTTGTGCTAAAGCGTAAATTTAAGGGCGACTCATAATAATGAAAAAAAATTAAAAATAATAATAATAATAATAATAATATTTTTTTTTATTATTATTATGATGATTCTAAATACAAAAGTTACAGTCCCGTTAGGAATGACAAATTCCTATCAACAGGTTCTGATATAGGTACACTACAAATATTTAATTAATTTTGAATACATTGTTAAAAAATATCAAATTACTTACATAGTATTGTTTTTACAAGTGATTTTTGTCAAGTAGACCGCTAGGTGATAATTTTCAAAAATTTTAAATTAGGCAGTAACATGATTTAAAAGTTAAAATAATTTTCTGATTTAACTCTAGATATAATTATTACATATGTATATTAAAGTTACCTACGTTTAGCTTATTTTTGTCAAGTACAGTAAGAACTAGTAACAATAAATATTAAGGACATTGGTAGTAAATTGAACAAAATACTTAAATGAGATATTACAAACAGGATTTACAATTACAAAGAAAACAATTGAAACAAAAGAAATTCATAATAATTACATTCTATCAGCCACTTTTTTAATAGTTTCTTAACATACGATATTCTTCTATTTTTTATATATATAATAATAATAATAATAATAAATAATAATGTAATAATAATAGAGAGTTTTTGCCATAACGTGATTTATATACGGGAAAAGCAAATGTCACGTGAACCAATACGGTAACCACAATAGCGGGCTCTGTCATGAAGAGAGTTTTTGCCCAAACGTGTCAGAGGACACGGTAAGCTAATAAACAAGATGGAAGACATACTTCAGATTGCTGCATTTGGAGGCATTGACGATGATTTGTTTGAGGATCTAGTGTTACACAATATCCTGAGAGAAAGAATCATTCAGGTTCGAGAAGAGGAAAATCCAAGGTTGAGTTTAACTGAAATGAATGATGAGGATTGTCGATTGTATTTCCGTTTCGAAAAAAAACGATATACAGCGAATATATACAGTGAATCTTATTCCACAAACTCTTATCGTCATATGGATTTGTCCCAATTACTTCGCGCAAGAGTATCAAGTCGTCATTCATGTTAAATCTAATTCTCTCAGGTTTATCGGAACTCATGTTTCCTACCGTAAAGCGATACGCTATTCGAGAAAAGTTAACGTATCACATTACCGGTATTTCCTCTACGGGACAGTGACGCATGCACAGAATACCAGTCATGTGACTTTAGCGCTACCGTGTAAAATAGCGAGCTGGGCAAAAACTCTCTAATAAAAAAGGAAATACGTTAACGTAAGGAAAAATAAAAAAAACTGGAAAATAAGAAAAAAACAAAAAACAATCGATATATGGATTCGAACCGACAACCTTCAGTATATGAGTGCGAGACCTTACCCATCAAGCTATAGCTCATAACTGAAATGAGATGGTTGCATTTCTAATATTTAAACTAACAGCGAAAATCCAATGAAAACAATGCCAAATATCCCGAACACGGGGAGGGGGCGTTAGCCCCTGGAAATACCCATTCCTACGGTCTTTGAGCCTCTGAACACGATGGTGAAGTCCGTTTGCCGATCCGACCTTACGTTCGGAAGTTGTCAGGGGTGGACAGACACGGACGGACGGACAGGACAAATGGAATAGCTACCAATTTTGGTCACTATCACAACAACTCCCAAAAAGGGTCGCTACAAATTACAAATCTATTTACAAAGACTACCGGATTCGCTGAAGATGTTATACGCCAATACCTACTTTAGTTAATGCCTAAATCCAGTTACCTGTAATCATATCGCATGTGAGAGGCACAGATGATAGTGGATTAATAACAAGCATTTTTGTTGCGTTGTTGGACATCAATAGAAATTGATTGTAATGGCTTTTTTTTTTCACCTCCAGGCAAAAACTTCTTTAAAGGCACCTACACTCAGAAATTTTCAAATGCAGAAGTTATATTTTCTCTTGATCTTAAATTATTCATGACAAGTCCATGGATTCTCTAGTTCTACAGAGTTCTTACGGGGAGAGGCCAAATATACACAAAACAAAATAACATCTTGGGTTTCCAGTATCGCAATTTACAAAAACAGATAAGTGAACTCTTAGTATTGTGAGTTTTTACTCTTATTTTTCTTTCTAAAATAACACAGACGGTGAATTTATGAGACTCACTGTATCTAGACTGAATAAAATTCCAGAAGAAATAAAAAAATACAGAGAGAGACAAAGCCATGAAATCCTTACAAAGCCTTTCGTATGAATGCAAAGCGAAACTCGTTTGGAAGGAAGGTATCCATCGACAGTTATCATTGAAATTATTAATTAAAAAAACTATTCAAAAAATTAGAACAAGAAAATTCGTACTATTTTCACAAAATATTGATGATTGCTTCCAGAAATCTACCAAATATTTCGGTGAAGATTAAAAGGTAATTTTGGCAGAGTCTGATTAAGTACAATATATAACAATCTCCATAACTTACTGACACCACTTTTACTTGATCTGCACGGCTTTTACATTTTATGAATAGAAGGATAATCACGTGATGCCTAGATAATTTGTATGCACTGTGGGGGTGGAGGTAGCTTTTCAAATGTCGGAAGAACAAAGTCAAATCAAAACAATGAAAGTAGCGGAAGCCCATTGTTATGTGAGGACGTTCTCGTTCTGCCTTTTTAATTAGTGGAACCAGGACTCCCTCGATCAATGCCTGGGCCCATCTTCAATCAACTCTTCTAGCCTTGTAAGTGTCCCACTGTTCTTTTCAACGTAATATAGTTTACTGGAATACACTTGTAATAAGAGCAACTCCAAATTCCTTCATTACTTAAAAATAATAAAAATCTAAGCTTTAAGAATTATAAATGAACAAGATAGAAATTGGAAGATTTTAATTTTCTGAGGAAATCAAAGTCTTAGAAATTTCAGTCTAGAAATTACAGTTCTCGTGTCAATTGTTTGTACGAATTTAATCATTCAGCTTTCGATATCACTATTGCTGAATATTACTTATTTGTGTAAATATTTTGCAAATGAGTGTTTTTGTAATAGACTCGAAGTGGAATTTTTATTGAAATTAATCTTAATTCAAAATAATAGATAGATTGAATGTATAAATGATATATCATCAGTAAATGAATTTTCAAGATTTATTTTTTATCGTATCAAATACTATAAAGCGATCAATTCTTGTAAATTTTATCTTGAAAACTGGCCTAAGGATTTTGATGACATGGAGTGAATCTATCGTTTTTGGATGCGAGAAAGCGATTTAGCTAGGTCTCCACTTCGAAAAAACTCATTTACTGTTAAATGATTGACCAGGGACCTGGGTACCAGGTTATTGTCTACAGTGTTCTTCCTTTATTTTCGTTGCATTTTATTCTGAGAGTTATTATGTAAAACAAAATAATAATTTTATTTTTACCTATAATAAAACCATAATTTTACTTAATAATAAATTTTAAAACTTTTTCCTTTCAACGTCGCGTGTATTCACTGTGGAGCTGTCCATTTCTCCGAAAGGGGGGTTAAATAACCATGTGATTGTCTACAGTGTTCTTTATTTTCGTTTTATTTGCAAAGCTGGGTCTTTTAGGTACTTGTATTTGTTAACAAGGTTATATTGCAATCGTGCAAGATCTTATAGCTGCTAAGCAATGGTAACTTGTATTAAAAAATATCTATTCATATAACAAAATATTTCATTTTCGGTATAAATTTTTCATGTGCGAACATACTTGAAGAGATCTCAATATTTAGTCGTTTTATGTAATTTCAACAACATTAGGCCTATCTTATTTCTTTTCCTATGTAACGTATCCGAATGGTAAACGTCAGTAGTTCCTTCATTTGTGTAGATGGTTTCTGCAGTTCAACCTTCAACCTTTCTATGCCACCAACAGAGCATTCTATATTAGGGATTTTATTTCTACAAGATCCTCTGTCTGACTGTTATCTCTTCTTATTTTTTATTTTGTATTAAAACATTTGTATGATCGCAACATTTTATACATGTTTTTTCTCTCTTGATAAAGAAACTTTCAATCTAATTCCAGTGAAATCAAAAATCTGTTCGCCTGTAAGTGTGTGTGTTTGTGTCTGTGTTTTAATCTGCGAATAGATCTTGAAAGCTGTCTGCTTTCGTATAAGATACGATATCTTTTTTGAATTTGGAGAATTTTCCATGAGGATCTTTTTTTGAGTTATTTGTGGATAAAGGTGACAGAGAAATGCATCACAAGCGGAAACCATGAAATTCTATCCATGTTTAAACATTCTAAGCCGTACTAATCCGTTTATTAATTCTCGAGGGCGTGTTTGATATGATTAAGTTCAATTGGATTAGACAGTATAAGTCTCTTAGGCTGATTTAATGAATGTTGTCAGGAAATTCACAATTTCTACGTTTGTATTCAGTTTTCATTTACAAATGAACGGACAATTTGCCGACTTTGACTTAATTAAAAATAGACTGAATATTTTGAAGAACAGAACGCTTTAAGTTCTTTCAGAAGCTTCTTGTTAATTGGTATTTTTTCGTACTCGTTAAAAAAAATGGCACAAAGCAAAGTTTTCACATGGTCTGGTCTATCGTGTTTTGCATTTGCTTAAAACTAATGAAATCAAGATTTTTAAGGAATTAATTACTTTTGCTGTTTAATCAATGTCTATCAGCTCTAGAGAGAGAAATTTTTAATAGATAGATCTTTCCTTCTCTACAAATATGCCTGATGATCTATTCAGAGGTTTACAAATTACTGGGAATCAACACAAAGACATACTATTTTTATTATGCTATTCCTTTGGGAAAAAAAAGGCTAAAAAGGTCTATACTGTTATTTATTATTAAAAAAACTATAAAATTAAGTTTCTTTAGTACCATTGATAAGGTTTTTCTGCTTGTATATATATATTTACTTAAAAAAAGCTAAAAAAAGGAAGTGTAGTTTGTGTCGTCGCGCCTCACCTTGCTCGGACAGTGTTTTCAGTTTAATTTAATTTCAAAAACGTGGAAATACACGAGCCCAGTCAGGTCGATTACCCGAGGTAATAAAGTCGGCAATATCGATGTGAGAGTACAATTACTCAGCCAGTTAAGAGAACCATGAAATGACACCGTCGGTGTGGAAACAGATTGAAAGTTGATTTGGTGTTGGGTGGAAATTAAATTGTGGGCGGATGAGGCCTTTCAGCGTTCGTAAACCTTAATCCCCCTCCTGCAAATATCCGAATCCCCGAAGATCAGCCCTTACGACAACAACAGCAGATTCCGAATGGCTTACTTTTCTGGGTCACGGTGTATCGAGGGTAGGGGCTAATGGAAACTGGACACGAAGAAGACGAAATTAGTAGCGGCAATTGCGTTATGCAATTAGCAACAACAATATTAACTTCAAATGGAGAAAAGCCTTCCGCGGCGCAATCGTCGCGATAAAACGAATTTACAATAGTCGTAAACCGGAACGCCAGCAACTGAGGGGGTGAGGAAGTGGTGGTATTTTGTCGACACTTCAGCCAACGCGGGTGGAGGTCACGACTGCCAACTGGACACAACGCCAACACAAATGGTTACAATAAGAAATGGTGTAGATAGAGACATAGGGCTAGCAATTGCAATTCACATAGCAACTCCAATTCAGAAGAAAATGCTCGAAAATCAAAATAATCAATTGTGGTTAATGGTTATTTTATTATTGTTATTATTTTACTATTTTTTTTTAATATTTTATTTTCGATGTTAATCTCCTTAGGCAAATAATTGACTACGATGGAAGGAGTTTAAAGCTAAAGGAACCCTCAAATGAAATCAAGTTTTCAAATGAAACTTAAAAAATTAAAGCTAAATTGAAGATTATCACTCTTTATAATTATCTTTTTATGTTTTCTTTAATGTCTTTTTTTTAATATACCCTTCTGCAAGATGTATCCTAAATTAAGTTACGTAAATAATGAATTTAAATAAATCTTTATTTTATCTTTCTGGTGAGATTTCTCAAGATGAGATTCAAAAAGCGAAGTGTGCTAAATAAAGTAAAAAAATTTAAACAAATTATGTATTTTCAAATTAACTATTCATTAATAATACAACACTGTAAAAAAAAAAAAAAAAAAAAAAAAGAAAGAAATAATTTAAATTAAGTATTTTTGTAATTCCTGTTGATAATTGTGGTTTGGGATTTGTTTTCACAATGGAAATGCTCTTCGAAGATCAATTTGTGTTCTTCATACAGTTGATGCTGTGTAGAATTTAAACATCTCAACAACGAAAACAAAAATAATGATCTTTATCCATAATAAACAAAAAATGGTACACAACAAAAATACAGAACAGTTTAAAACTTAAAAATACCTTGGCAACATATAACCGAGACCAGAATATTGAAAAAAAAGCTGCATAAATTCCAGATGATTTTTTGGAAATGTAAACAGAACACTTACAAACAAAACACTGTAGAAGAAAAAGATGAAATTCTGCTGTCTTGCTCCTGTGCTTCAATAGGGAAGCGAAATACGGATAACAACGAGAAAGCACGAATCTCGTTGTTATAAAACTGGAGCACAAGCCTCAGAAATGAGATTTCTCCGACTGGTAAAAGGATACACGAGACTTGATCTTATACGATCAAGAAACCAAGAAATAAGGAGTGCGTTAGAGATCTACAATATAATCGAAAAAAATAAAATCATTACAGAGCGAAATAGGGGGAACATGTACAGAGAATGTCAGAAACACGAACTACAAAAACAAGTGTGGAAATACAAACCTACAGGAAAAACATTTAGTTGCAGACCTAGGAAAACACCGATACCTAGATATAGGTTATATACTCTTCAGTTGTTCTTCTTAAACTCCTGTATTAAATGCTTCGTTCCCGGTGGCCTATTAAAGGTAAATTTCTGCCTGTCTTATGATTCTTTCTACACTCCTTCGAGTGCATTGATTTTTTTATTACAGAAATGAATTTTTCGTTTGTTCATTTCTTATGATCCGAATAAAAATAAATAACACAAAATAAGAACAGATCGTTTTCTTTCCGCAAGATAAATGAAAACTTAAGAAAACAGAAATCTTAGTGGTAGGTTAAGGACCATCAGATGAGAGATCCCTGATAAGTCATATCCATGTAATAAAGAAGTAAACTTTATCTGTCCGAGTACCAACATCAAGAATTATTTATCTGAAAAGTTCAAAAGTTGAAGATAGATAAAAGCTAGAAACAGATGAGAGACTGTCTTCTATTTCTAAATAGCCCACCTTTTCTTCTATGATTATCTTCGCAAGACAACTAAAGAATGCTGGCTAAAAAATGTTAAAAAAATAGCATCTCAACAGCAATCTCAGAATGTTATTGGTTAGCAGAATAAGCTTTATTTATTAAAACTTTTAGATGAATGCTACTTATTCTAAGTTCATTTTGGTTCCAACTGGACTCACATCCTACTTAAATGGTTTCCATGTATATTTTAACTTTTACGTAATGTTCTTCTTTATTAAACAACCTAAGAGACCTGCCGCGTGGCTGAACCCTTCATAGTTTGCTGTAAATTTCAACTTCGAAAAAAAAAAACCAATCGCTTAAGAAACCACTTGGACAGATGACGCTGCAACGCAGTTCTGGAAAATTAAGACAAATCATCTTTTCTTTAAGAAATTAATGTCGAGCAGACATTCTATTAGAGAGGAGTCACGTTCCTTCTAAGTAGAAAAGCATCAATGTTGAAACATGTAATTAAATTTCCTTTCGGAATTCCGGAAGGTATAAGACAGGAAACCGGAATGTTTCATCGCTTTGAAGCCTCCTACAAGAATTTTAAAAGGTTTTTCCGTAAAAAT
>JAFIDM010000179.1:49903744-49944704 GCA_023159025.1 Thereuonema tuberculata
GTTCTAGAATCCTGTATAATCTGTACATCAAGCACGTCAGCTTGGTTCTTCATACTAAGTTCAATTCTCGATTACTTGACGTTGGAACAATTTAATTCAACAGCACCAACTACAACCTTAATATGGTTAGTCTTATTTCATTCATATAAATTCTTCCTAACTTTATTTCTGCCGAAATTAAATGTCGATAAGCTATTCCTGTCTACTTGATTCTGACAAAACGTTAAGTTTTACCTTGATTCAGATTCACAAATATTGCATGGAATAGAATAGGTTTTGGTCCGTTGTATTCTGCGATGTCTGTCCGCCTATATCAACATTTCCTCATTCACATCGGAGGGAAAATTCCGGAACTAACCGAATTGTACTTCATTTGTAGTTACTCTGGTTACGAATCAATATCTATGTTCAAGCTTCCATCACTGTATATAGTCTCGCAATAACATCTTCCTGAAATTACTTTAAAACAAATTTATTAAAGAATTAAGTAATCTGGAAATTCACATAACTCTAGATTCAAATTCTAGAACATAACTTCTAGATAATTCTTATTCAAAGAATTTAATGCATTTCAATGGATTTTTTTTGTCAGCTTGATGTGGTTCTTTAGCAAAAATAATGCAAGTAAAAAATTTTAAAATAGAAAAACCATCTTCGGAAGCGCAGTGGTACTTTCAAAAGAAAAAATAACCAATAAAAGACATAAACAATGAGACCTCGTTGTTTACTGGTGACTGTTCCTTGCTGATGATCGCCAAAGAGCGTGAAACATTTATTCCAGGATGTCACTTGGAAACAATTTGGTCTCACCCATTGTTGTGTAGCAAAATCATCTCTTGTCCATAAATACTAATGATAAGTTTCAAGAAGATTACATGAAGAATATATCAAAACGATATAATCTTCGATTTAAGGAGGATAAGGGACGAATACAGAGACTCACACAAACAGAAACACTGACAGAGACTGACTGTTTTGGAAGATTAAATGTCCTAGGAAAGTAAGTAGGTTAAGAAAAATAAACATTTTTAAAAGAAGATTCAGACAAAACTTATTATTCCAAATGCAGCCAGGGTTTACAGCAAGCTCTTCATAAAAACACACTTTCAGCAAAGTATTTTTATTCAGGCTAAATTCGCGACGATGGTAACAGGACAGGTAGCAGCTTCGTTGCAATAGGTGCGATCTAAATTCAAACGAGCCCCTGCGGGAAAGCAGTCCTTTGCGATGGCACCGTCTCAGCCCAAGGGAAATCGAATGAAGTCAAAAGTCGCTCTCTTCGTTTCCTTTTAAGCAAATAATCTTAAAGGTGAAGTTTATTCTGAATCGCTTTTAGCACTCGAAGGAACAGGTCGATCCAATTGTTCCATTTACAAGATTACCGGTCGGTCTTGTTGGCTCTTAGCAAATCAAACAACAAAATGTGAAGTTTGTTCAAATGAAATCAATGATTAGCATTGTCGTTTTAAGAAAGGTAATTATTGCTGTTATTATTAATTAACTCGTTAACAGAAGAGGGCACTTCTGGTCTTTCAGGTGTTTTCGGTAGTGCTATTATCTTTATAATCACTGAAATGTAATAGTCTGTAAATTTTATTATTGAAACCAAAGGCATGTAAGTGGAATATAGTAATTATCAACGAAATTTTGAACTGCTTTCAATAAAGCTTATTTAAATCATCAGCATTAATAATCAGAAACCTCTTATTTATAGATTTAAAGTGATTGCGTTCAACGGTCAAAGTCAAGCAGTTTTGTTAACTTATAAAAACGTTATTGATTAACTTAGGAGTTAAGTTTTTTGCGATTATGATTTTTTTATAATTATAAATTATATATTTAATTATATCTGCAGATAACAATTCTATAATAATAAAGGCTTCATATATCTTTCAACTGCGTTTCCGTGCACTATTTTAGATATACCTCCCATTTGTGCAGATTCGGGACAGGATTCGGGATGGAATAATTACGCTCAAAATATATTAAGAATAAAATCTCTCTAACATTATTACAACATCGATTCTGGAAGTGTTTTAGAAGTGGGAAAAATAAAAAGATATCAATATTAATGGCGACTACTTAAACCATCTTCAATATAAGGATTTATATTATTGTCTTTGCTGATGCTGTTTTCGGAATCGCAATCGGTGGTTCAAGAATTTACTAATGAAAACCTATAGGCTGGAATAAAGAAAACGAAAATAAAAACTTAAGTCCAAAATCAAATATTAAGTAGTTAGAAATATTAAGAGGATCGCACAATCAAACTTACATAGAGTATTACTGAAAGAGTAATGCCTAGTCACCAGTAAGTAAGTTACAGGTCTTTATATTCAGGGTGGAGAAATGTGAACAGGAAAGTAATTCTGACAAATGAGATTGGACATTATAAAACAATGGGAAAAGCATGGGAAAATAAGGTTTAAGAATTAAAACACCACATTAAAACAAAGAGAGAGAGAAATCAGAGTAAATTCAGATTAAACTTTCCTGATTGCAGTTACACTTATTAATCACGAAGTTCTTTTAGTCTTCATTATGAAGAAGATAGTCCTTTAGTTTTTTTTTTTTGAAAGTAATGCAAATCAACCTCAGTGTTTCTGAATGGATTCAGGACAGAAAACTGCAATGGTCCATCAATCAAGATTCTTCCTGTTAAAATTCCTAAAATAAATTCCTAAAAGAAATCAGAGCGTATTTATTCAAAAACATTGAAATTATCATTTTCAAAATTGTTTTTATCAGGAATATTATATTTATCCAAAAGTCTTAATTTACGTTTTGACGACAATATTTTAAGCAGACTTTTAATAATTTTAAAACATCTATCGATACATGGCGTATATCCAAATTTTACAACTGATATCTACATAAATTTCCGGATTTAAAGTTGCCGAAATAAAAATACGATATTTCAAAGTTAAAGGAGCTGTCTGGTATTGTCCATAAATATGTAAAACAAATTTAAAGAAGATTGATCCAAAATTGTTAGGGACGGACAAACTTGTTATCTGAAAATAAAGATTTTCTAGGGTTTAACTCCTATAATGAGAGTGAGAGAGACGAGGCCTTGTGTGTCCCACTTCAGGAATCGGAAAGATCTGTTTCCCGAAGTGAGACGCGACTCTTTCACCTGCTTTTCTGGGTTAAATCCCAGAAACTCTTCATTTTCGGTCAATGCGCTCAAAGCAACATCAGTTGCATCGGAATGGTATCTTCACAGAAAATATCTTTTTCAAAATGCCTTTCGAAAGATCCTATATAATGGAGATCTTTTGGTCGCAGATTTTTTGGGAGACTTGCAGATTTCAAGTCTCAAAAAAAGATTCTAACTTCCCCAGAAAAGTTCTTTCAAATGGATTCATCGAAAACCACGCATCGGACTAACATTTGTACGAAGAAATGCTACCGACATAGATTGGATCATTCTCTCCATGGATTTTTTTTTATACCGGGCTCCTCTAACACATTACACCAGGCCAGTGGTGCATGGTCCATTTCATCAGTTCATTCAGAAGATCTTTGCTGAAGTTTGCCGGTTTTCCGCCTCTGAGCTTTGAAAACTGCATTAAGTGTCGGTAGTTCTGACGCCAAAAATTCCAAATCAGTCTTGTTCGTTTCATGTAAGTGTTTCACGGTTCTTGGCTTGAATTACGGTATTTTTCACTTTTACTAAATAGACTTATCTGAATTACAAAGTTCTGACAACAAAAGCAATATATACTTATCAATTTGCATGACGTCTTTGCTATAATATTCATCTTTAGTACATTGAATATTTCGTTTTTTTATAAAATGATTTTCATGAATAGGAGAATGGTCAATTTTTTTTGACCTGATAAAGAAGCAAGATTATTTTGATTCATATACAATAATTCACACTAAAAACATTAAAAAGTATTTGTATTTAAAAACTTATTATAAAAAATGGAATATACAATACATTAAAAATGTTCCTTGGACGGTTTCGAGGAAGACACGTTCCCCATCAACAGCAAGGGACATTTTTAATGTATTGTATATTCCATTTTTTATAATAAGCTTTTAAATATAAAAACTTTTTAATGTTTTTTGTGGGAATTATTGTATATATTAATCAAAATAGTTTTATTAATACACGTTAAAAATTAATTTTTATCTGAAAGAAGCAAGATATAATCTTTGTGCCAAGTTTCAAAAACCCGATTCAAATAATTTATCAAAAGGTAGTGATAGTAAGTTCTTAACATTTCTTTTAATTTATGCTTAACTAGCTGTATCCGGCATGCATTGCAATGACACTCAAAGAAAGAATGTATTTGTGTTTTAATTCTGTTTATTGAAGTGCTTTTGGAAACACAATATTTTTTGTTCCGTTTTTTACGAATAAATCAGAAGGTTTTTTTCGACGCGTGAGCAGGTCACATACAGCTATCCATGTGTGAAGCACGGATTTTCCAAATTTCGTCCACAGACTTGTAGCGATTGTCCCTGTGCTTTGTTGATGGCCATTGCAAATGCGCACCGGAAACTGCAAACTTTGAAACCGGAAATAAACTTATTTGTTGAAATGCTTCGCGCATTTTCAAAATGCCAGATATTGTAAAATGGTTCTACTAATTCAGAAACCTTCGCGGGCGTGCGCACAACAACTCACCAAAGTTTCATCGCAATCTGATGAATGATATAGGAATGTATACGGGACAAACAAACAAAGAAACATTCATTTTTATATATTAAGATATAGTTTTATGCTAAGATTAAGGCTCTGAGACTTCTAGTTAAATCTCCGTATCCTTCCACTCTATAATTCCTTTTCTGCGTAAGATTGTAGAAGAAACTTTCCTTACTTCTTCAGTTAGAAGCGTCGTGGTTTTCCAATCCCAGGAGAGATTTGTTTCGAGGTCTCACCTCTCTTCAGTTTGGATAGATCAAAATATAATATGATAGCGATTCATTAGATATTTAATAGGGGTAAATTAAATCCTTAAAAAAGTAAATACATAAAATAAGCAAATTAATTTAATAAATACAATAGTAATAAAATAAATAATAAAATAAATGGAGTTTAATAATATTTAAACATTAAAAACATTAAACCAACAGAGATAGTTACCTTACAATTTGTTGAAGAAATTACAGTTAAAATAGTAATAATAATATAGAGAATAATCTTTTGAAGAGTATTCATGGCTAAGACTTATTTGATTAAGAATTTGATTCATAATTTTCTTGTCTTTTGCTTCCAATGTCATTTACAAATCAAATTAATTCTGTTTCTTTCGGAATAAAGAAGGCAACGAAGAGAGAAGGAGATTGCCCTGAATTAAAACCAACGGAATTAAAAAAAACGGAATCACCATTAAAAGCCATTTGCATGGAAATACGTATCATCATCATCTTTACGCTTTCATCGTCACAATTGAATTCACTCCCACACTTAACATTTTTCCTTCCTACCATCATTTGCTTAGAAAATCAAGGGATGGGCAATAGGGGTTACCCAATGCCATTAATCAAATTGAAACTAAAGCTGCAACTTCGGCCAGAAAACGTCGCTCTGATACTTGAACTGTATAAAAAATAAATGGCTACACTTCAAATACGGTGGCGCCTTTTACATATCAACCATGGACTCGTTCAACAAATTTGTTCTTTAAATAACAGACAATTGGTTAAAAAAACAGAATGCTACTTCTTTTTTTTTAAATCGTCATAGTATCAAAAACCAGTTAGATATTTACTAATTTACGTACATTATAAGAATTACTATTATTAGTAAAGTACATTAATAAAACCAAATGTGGAAAGAAAAAAAATCCAGATTTCGTAGCCATATCTTGAGTGGCGTAGTCGGGGAGAAGCTACTCAGAGAGAGTCTGGGACAGTTCTATCTTATTACTATAGAGTCAAGATTTCAGCAAATAACGACTGATGATCAAGATATTTAATATACCTTTCAATGAACTTCTTTTTTTTTAAGTTTATTCATTCTTCAAGATAATCGTTTGAAAAATTTTTCAATTTGTCTATTTGTGATTAATTTCCTTAGTGCCTTTCAGTGAGAGGACAAGGGGTTAATATTTTGGATCTTTCAGGATCATTTTTTATTTTATTGTTGTTTATCCCGGCGGGCCATTCGCGGGATCGCGTTTGCTTTTGGGTTAGAACTTTCGCGCGGCGAGCCAAACGTCAACGAGTAGATTCTGCTGATGAGTCCCCAATAAGGACGAAACAATTGTACAGAATTCTCGTTGATGTTGGCTAAATGGGCGAAAGCATATTTGTTGTCCTGTTGGCGAATTCCCTCCATTTATAAATGATTACGGACGTTAAACTTGCTTTCTAATAATTAATCTTGAAGAGTAATCACCGAAAAAAACAGCAGTTTTACCGTCAAAAGATATAGTGAAAAAAACCTGGATTATACACGATATATCTTTTTTTTTTTTAAATTATATTGAGATGACCTATAGGAAACAAAGTTTAATTTTTTTTTAAAATTCATACATTTGTTAGAAGTAATATTTACTATTTTTTTTTTGGATTAAAAAAAAAACCAATTTCTTGACAACGTTATCTGAATTTAAGCGTCACCTCTAGCTTCAGTTTGTCAGCTTTAAAAGTGAGGTTTCCAGTTGCTTTTCTCTGCTTGGTAGTTTAGCATTTATTTTCAGTTTTTAAGTTAGGTTTCTTAACTTATAATTCCCACTTACTTCTATTCACCCATTACATTATTTTCTTGAAGTTACAAGAAAGCAACATAGGATGACTTTTATGTTGCATAAGAAAGTATTAAATATAAAATCTTTTAAAGTAATTGAGCAATCTAGGAGAAAACTGTAAGTTCCTTCAATCCTTGTCATACCTTTCTGCGCTACTGATTTTAAAAACTTCTTTTTGTTTTTCTTACGTTTCTTTTAATCTTAAAAGGATTTTTTTTTTCTTTATGAATTTAATAAAACAGAAAGAGAAGAAGAAGAAAAAGAAGATATAAATATTTAAAACTGGAAGAAAAGGAAATTAAAGACGGGAATGGATTCGACTTATTTCTCTCTAAGAATCTGAAGGAGAAAAAAGAGTCAGTTGTGAATGCAGGAGAAAAATGAATTAATGTAAATGGGGGGAAAAAAAGAAAAATCCTTAGATGAAGTCGAAAAGCAGAAAAACATTTATCTCTCTTCAATTTAGACTCATAACAGAACACTTCAGTCGTTTTTTTCTTTTTCTTTTTTTGCTGCTTCTGGAAAAAAAAAATGTAAAATAAATTATGTCCGCCAGTCAAGAAACTAAGAAACTTTTGAGGTTATTTATTGGATAAAAAAAAAAAAATACTGAAGGAGGGAAACCAGAATGACTGGAACTTTTGTTGGACTTAGAAAGGGAATCTTCCATTTTACGATGCTTCGCTTTTAAAATATGTATTTATAAATATATCCATCAACGGAACTCGCTTATACGACAGTGATACGGCATCAAACTACAGCAGTGCGTCTCAGGCAAATACTGCTGAAATCTTATAAAATATTTCATTCAGACCTCGTTACATACTTATTATGGAGATTTCATATTAAATTATAATTAGGGCCTGTAATATATAATTAGGGCCTCCATGTTAATGCCATATCTTTATTCCCATTTGCAAGTGGATATAAATAAGCCTTCGCTTATTCTTCTTCAAATAAATAGTTTTCTACAGCGCATAACATAGGTAAATGCTTACTTTTTAACTTTGTCCACCTTAAAGGAGTTAAATATTAGAATGCTAATGGCGATCATGTAAATTTGTTATTTTTCATTAATCGCAGTTATATTGAAGAAGGAAGAATAATTTCAAAGCATCTGAAATTTAACATTTCAATTCTAAATCGTTCTGAATTTGTGAAGAAAGAAATTTATAAAATCTTAAAATACTTACGGAGCCTTTCAAGTTCCTCTGTGGAACTCCTCTTCAACACCCTCTTTGATGAGTAATAGTAAGCACGAAACTGTTATTCACGATCCGTTCAATTCATGCTAAAAATTTGAGAATTTCTATTTTTCTCTCAAATAATAACGAGAAAATACAGTAATTGATATTCAAACCTCTTATTGCTATTATTATAATTTTTATTTTTCACAACTGTTTAAGACTGAATAACAAAAAATGAAAATATCTTTTTCTGAAAGCAGAGAAATATGGATGTATTTGATGTATTTTTCGAGTGCTTCTGAGAGGGTTTCTAATTATACGTAAGCTTTTATGTAGAATCTTAAAATTATAACAATTCCAGAAATAATGAAAGTAATTTCACGTCAAATTGTAGATTTATAATTTAGAGTTTAATCTAAATTTAATTACATTTTTATATTTGTAGATTTTTATTTTGTTTTGATGATTTATATAAATATTGTGGTATCTTCTAGAGTCTAGAAGATGCCAAATAATAATTTTTGTGCTTGAAGGTATTATGAATTCTAACTTCCAGTGATTATTCTTAATGATATTTCAATGAGTCTCATTGCCTTATTTCACTCATTAGTCGAGAAGAAGAAAATCACTTTCAAGGATGTGGAACCAAAGATGTCAATGCCAACACCTAAATCTCGAGCTGGACTTGGTTCCAATGCTAATTCCACTACAGACACTGAAACCCACAAGGCTCTTCATTCTGTGGGACAATTACTGTAAATCTTGTCAGTGATTCTAATCTGAAGATGCAAATGAGAAAACACAAAAGGGATTAGCAAACAAAAGTTAAAAACCATTTACAATCAGCTCAGCGTCTTAATGAGAATGTTCTGGAATGCCATCCTTGAACGATGGGTGACAGCGGAATCGCGGTCTTTGGGGAAACCGGAGGGCGGAGAAGGGTAGGCACCGGAAGGAAACAGCAAAGACCAATCAACGAGTTGCGATAGAAATAGACTGTCAGTGGGAGGAAGACAAACGTCTTCTCTTTTGATTCTCAGATAAACGTTGGACTCGTTCAAGAGAAATATTTGGGCTACGTGGAACAACATAAGACGCTCAGGAAAGTAGAAACAAGAGACTTAAACTTTCCATCTTATTCCTTCCTCAGCATATCTTAAAATTCTCATTTCCAAAAAGAATACAAAGTTTCGTCAAGAAGAATGTTCCAGAACTTCCAAAAGAGTAAAATTATTTTAAAAGTTAGGCGAATAATAAGCTAATTTTCAACGAACATGATTCCTACCACTGTACAAACGGTAGTAATATATAAATTTTAAGGAAATCATGCCAGCAGTTTTGGCGTGATTCGCTAAAACAACAGTAACAGAGACAAACAAAGAATAACAAATGTTGAAGTTGATTATAAGACTTCGCAGTCAACAAATAAATTTACATTTGTAATAAGTTGTTTAGGTGAATCGAATGAGGATTAAAACTAATAATAATTTACTTTTACAAAAATTGCAGGTTTTGTTAATGGAATCTTATATTACTACACTGTTTTTCTTTACTTTTAACTGTTTTAACCTTTTTATTAAATTGCTGATGAAGGAATTATGATTAGTAATAAAATTAAAAGAACATAGAAAGTCATAATTTTCACAAAAAAGGAAAAATTAATCTTGTTTTTTATTGAGTTAAATAAAGAGGAATTGTAGTTTTCTTTCGTAGCATAAAAATATGCTTAAGCATCACGATTTTCACTTTGAGAGCAAGTGAAATAAAGCGGTCCATAAGGAAAAGTTAATTACAGTCTTCGGAGAAATAGTTTTTTAGATCGTGAACTGGAGTAATAATTTTGTGAATGAATAAAAAATAAGAAATGTTTATGGAAACAGTTCTGACATAAAAGCAAATTTATTTTCTCTCTGCGCTGCTTCCAATACCTGTGCGGTGCATTTATGTAATCAATGTTTCCGTTCTGCAATTTATTCCTGAAATATGTTGATTGGTTTCAAACCCTTTGGGAATGAAATTTATCTATTGGCTTTTCATAATCACTCGAAGGATTACAACGGATTTTTAATGATTTATATTCGTTTTCAGTTGGTATCTTCTGTTAGGATTTTCATTTACATTGTTAAGAGTTTAACAAACTTTCAGTCTCTCTCTCTCTCTCTCTCTCTTCTAATAACTTTAGAACCAGTGAAGAAATCTTCTTGTCACTGACTAGAAACAGCCATCATTGGAATTTGAAAAATTGTCCGTGCGCTTCGCTAGAGAGAAATTCGCACTTGATGATGACACCGAAACATTTTAGAAGCGAATAATCTATAT
This sequence comes from Thereuonema tuberculata, assembly GCA_023159025.1. Lineage (NCBI taxonomy): Eukaryota > Metazoa > Arthropoda > Chilopoda > Scutigeromorpha > Scutigeridae > Thereuonema > Thereuonema tuberculata. The sequence continues at coordinate 49,913,958 of JAFIDM010000179.1, forward strand.
TACTAAAATCTTTTATTTCTCTGTCTGTGTGTGTGTCTGTCCGGCGCAAATTTCTGTGAGACTGGAAAAATAGAACTAATTTTTACCTTCTGATCTGAAGTCAGACATCTTATCCATTAGGCCATAGGGATTACAACTCTCTTCATATTGTTTTTTGACTTATATCTCCTTTCCCTTCCCCCATCAATAAGGAATGTATTCAACCTTTTTTTTGAATCTCAAGATTGTTTATTTATTTCCCATCCGTCAGTTTACTTGTAATTCGAAACTGTGTGTGTGTGTGTGTTTTTTAATAAATAAAAAGTTGTTTTCCGATACATAAGTGAGGCTTCCGGAGCGAAGCGACGGGTAGCCGACTAGTAGTTATTAATAAAATTATGATAATGATTTAAATTAATTGGATTTAGGAAGACCTTTTTTCGTTTGTATTGTTTTCAGAGGGACCTAAAAGCAAAAAGAAAAGGTTCAATATCTTTACAAAGTTAAGTTTTTAATTATTTCAGGAACTTTGTTGTTTTTTTAGTTAATCCTGCTAATACAGTTTCTGTAGTATTTTACTTTTTATTTTAAAAGAATTGGTTACCATAAATATAAATCTACACTTCGATTGTTTAATGGGTTCGCATTTTTAGATTAAAAGCACAACATGAAGTGTAACAATTATTGATGCTTTATAACAATATCGGTCTTAACTAATTCTCTAATTTCAGTCAACATAAATAAAGCTTTTTCAGGGTCATCATCTACAAAATTCATTACAACAGATTACTTTATTAAATTTATTTCACTTTAGGAATTTGAATCTAAGTTGCACAAAAGAGAAGTTGCACCGGTTAATTGTAATTCTAAGAGCGACTTCGCCCCCTTATTAACCCACCCGTATATCATCCACCCCAAACTATGCCACTCTATATTCCTATAAATTCCTCATTGCCACAATCATCTACTAGATCAACAACGTTACTTTAATTTTGTGAGTTTCTTTTCATTGATATTTGTTTTTACTTTGGAATAACTGCACTGATACACGAGTTGCAATGGCAAATATAGGGTGATGTTGCAAGAAATGAATCACATTTCATCCTTTGTTAATATATATAAGTTGGAGGTTTAACTTGTTTGCCAAACCAGATGCTTCCAACTAATTTTTTACACGCATTTTACACACCTACTCAAAAGTTCAACACCAATTTTGTAAAGAAACCAATTTTGTTTGAAAAATTCTTAACAATGAACCATCTCGTGGATGAGCAAGGTGGGGAAAGATGGTCTCATGTTATTTCGAGAAGGAAAGAGCGTAAGGGAAAACCTGTTATGTTATTTATGTAATTGAGGTAGAATAAAACTAAAATTAGTCAAGAGAAATAAAAGATCCATCTGTGATTTGTAGAATTCTAAATATCTACAATTTTAAAACTTGTTTTACAAGATACAAGAAATAAAAAAGGAAGAACGAACAAATAGAATTCCATCTTCATTTAAGTCACTCTTGCAATATATGCAATGCAAAACCGTCTGTGTGAGTTCACTTGTTGTTCTCTTGACTTTGCAACCAAAGTTGTTTTGTGGAAAAGAGATCAAGCACAGTTTATCCCCTTCATCTTCGCCACTATCGATTCCGGAAAAACGTTTTCAGCTTCAGTCGAGGCTTCATTTGGTTTTCATACTTAATCTTACGTTTTCCTTTTCATAGTACTTCTTTTCTAGAAGTGTGAGTGTAAACTGCATTTACTTGTTTTCTGTTCTGGCAAAGACGAACTGGAGATATCTGGTTCAAAACCTAATTAATTGAAGGATTCATCTATTTCACGGCTTCTCACGAAATATTTGTTGGCAACCTGGCTTTGCGTAAGTGAAGGATTCTCCTAAGGCACAAGCACGTTAACGAATGACAGAAGATACAAAAAGAAATTGCAGTTACCATGAAGGCAGCATCTCAATTTCGACGTTGAACCACTCTACGTTTTACATTTTACTGACTTAAACATGAAATCTTCGATCAATCTTTATCCCTTATCCAATTATTTGCTGCTTGCTTGGGAAAAAAAGCATTCAGATGTTATGGCTCACCAAGTTCAGAATGTTCCTTCTCCTATACTGTGTCCAACACAGCTTTGAGAGCGTAATGACGACTTGATTTAAACCTGTTACAAACTGCCTTTTATGTCGTAGTTCTAAGAACAACCAGTCACCAGGAGACATCGCCTGCGTCATCTGCCAATCTTTACTCAAATTGCTAGAGACAACAGTAACAATTTTACTGTATATTTTAAATACAAATGAAACATTCAACATATATTTCACTAATTGCATTAGCTTTGTTAGTGTTATTAATATTTAATTTTAAATAAATATTAACATGTGAATAAATAACAAATAAGTAACTAATTTTACAAATATTTAATATTATAAAATTTACTAATAGGAGTAAATTTACAAATTTACTAATTAGTATGAAAAAATTTATCATACTAATATTTAATTTTAAAAAAAATTACTAGTAGGGGAGCTATTATGGACTACATTAAAGCAATTAAATTCACATGAATGTTTTACAAACCCAATTATTCTAAAACTTGTTTTCAGAGAGAAGAAACTCAAGAAAGTGAACTGAGACGATAATGTCTCCCACTGCTTGGCATCTTTATGATCAATTTCAATACGTAGAAATTCGAATGCATGAAATATCTCATTTACATTGGGACACGTTGTTGGCAGCGGTACAATTCAGTGCTATTCTTAAGTTGAAGATTTTTATTAAGTTTCTGAAGGAAAACCCAGCACGACATCACCACCGACAACAACAAGAACCAAAGGAAAACTCGGAACTGAAATATTTTTAGTGAAGCTGACGAAAATGTGGAATTAAATAAATAGAATAAATTTATACTATTCTTAAAAAAAAATCAATGTAAAACTCACTTGAATAAAAAAACATTGATTTTTTTTAAAAAAAAAAAGGAAATTCCTGAAAGAACATAAACCTAAATTCCTTAAAATGCTTTTAGAATATTTTTTCTTAACTAGTCGGCTACCCGTCGCTTCGCTCCGGAAGCCTCCCTTATGTAACGGAAAACAATTTTTTATTTATTAAAACACACACACACACACACACACACACACAAATTACATCAAGGAAACTAAAACTAAAATTTTTTAAAAGCTTTTTTTTTAATTTAATTTTTGATATCTATATTCTCTCAATCTACGACTGCTTTTAGAACCACCTTGTAAGTCATATATCGATGATATATTTTTATTTTTTACAGAGATTAGAATGTAGGCCTAGTGGTCTAATGGCTAAGACGTTTAACTTCTGAGCAGTATTCTACCTAATAGATATAGTGCATCTTTCTTTCTTGACTATATTTTTTTTTTATTCCTATTGATACTTTGCAGTGGTTTTCGAGCTAGAAATAGTGATGGTTTTTGAGTTACAAATAGTGATTTTTCAGTATTCTACCTAATGAAATACTGCTTCTTATTTCTTGACTCTTTTTTTTTTTTATTCCAAATGATACTTTTCAGTGGTTTCTGAGTTACAATAGTGTTCAGTGTTCTATCTAAAAGAAATACTGCTTCTTTCTTTTTTGAGTCTCTTTTTTTATTCTAAGTGGCACTTTTCAGTGGCTTTTGTGTTCCAAATATTGATGGTTTCTGAGTTACAGATAGTGATTTTTCAGTATTCTATCTAATAGAAGTATCGCTTCATTCTTTTTTGACTCTCATTTTAATTATAATTGTCACTTTTCAGTGACGTTTGAGTTACATTTATTGATGGTTTTTGAGTTGCAAATAGTGATTTTTTTCGGTATTCCACCTCAAAAAAAGAGTGCTTCTCTCTTTCTTGACTCTGTTTTTTTTACTCCAATATCTGGCGTGTAAACCCACATATTTTTCAATATCACTTAGGATTTGGTTAAGTAAGAATATTTAAAATATTGCAACGTTTCGGCAATTATCGTTCTAATTGTCAGTTTCGAATTACAAATAAACTGACTGATGTGAAATAAATAAACAATCTTGAGATTCAAAAAGAAGATTGAATACATTCCTTATTGATGGGGGAAAGGAAAGGAGATATAAATCAAAAAACCATATGAAGAGAGTTGTAGTCCCTATGGCCTAATGGATAAGGCATCTGACTTCGGAACAGAAGGTTGCAGGTTCGATTCCTGTGGCGGATGTTTCATTGTAAAAATTATTTCTATTTTCCATTCTCTCAGAAAATTGCGCAGGATAGACACACAGACACACAGACAGAGAAATAAAAGATTTTAGTAATATAGATTCATACAAAATGTGCAAAATAAGTTAAGTCGAACAAAAAAACAAAAACACAATCTCATTGTTAAACAGTCCAGTTGATGAAAATTAATTACATTTGCAAGTCATGAGTTAAATCTCCTTAAAGTCAATCAATTTTGATCAAATCAAAACACGCGAAAATCTACAAAGCTTACCATGTATTTTAATGTTTCAAATTCGTTGTTGTCAATTAATCATTTTGTTTCTGTTCTTTTTTTTTTTTTTTTTAGAAATTTTTGTTATTACTTTCACTCAGAAACATCTTCACGAGGAACTTATAAACAGCAATTTTCAAATATAAAAATTTTTTGTCTTTTGTCTCAAAATAGCAATCGATTTCGAATAACGTCATGATTCTGTATTTCATTTTGAAGGTTTTCCAGATTTCCTTTTATTACCGTCTTAGCAGAAATTTTGCCTCCTATTGTTTCGTCGACGTGCTTTCTAAAATTTACCTTGAATTTCTTTCTGCTCCATTGGGTACAACAGTCATATCAATAAGAATATTCAGCAATCTGTGCCTATTGTCTGAATTATACTAAGTGTTCATAATTAAAGTTCACATTTCGAAAGGATGTAACTGTACAACCAATCAGCGGAACGTGAGATGGAATTTTGTTTATTGCAAAAAAAATTATTTCCGACTGTACGGCGATATATGGCGATGCAATACTGTAGAGGATAATACAAATGACATATGCACATGTTTAGTGTGGTTTCACATCCAAATTCATCGTCGGACTTTCCTTTTTCGAAGAGCACGGTCTGGATGAAACAGTTTTCATGCAAGATGGTGCACCTCACATCGCCATCCCTGTCAAGCGGTTGCTTCGGGCTTCTAACGACGACAGAATCATGAGCCGCCATTTTCGTATAATGTGTCCAGCACGTTCGCTGGATCTCAACCGCTGCGACTTTTAGCTGTGGGTCATCTCAAAGATCTTGTCTATCGTGAACACCTAGCTAACTTAGACCTGCATTACATGCCATATTGACAACATTATGAGCGACAATCTAGGTGCTGTGGTTGAGCTTGTGATGTTGAGATTTCAGTACGTTGCCGATACCGGAGGAAAGCATATCGAACATATCTTTGTGTAACACACAATGAATCAGGTGTATCCACTTCAGTATTGCGCCGTACATCGCCCTAGCGGCCATCTTCGAATATTTTTTTTTTTTGCTACAATTACAATTCCATCGCCATAAACTTCCTCATGTGAAATATGAAGTCGTTTCGCAGATTGGTTTTCGAAATGTGTTAATTATGAGCACCTTACATACATATCGAAGAATTCACACACTGGAACAATTTACACACTTACATGAAGGAAGTGTCCAATTTGCAACTACCTTCCCATTCGTGTCACTTTCCTTTGATGCCAGTTTTTCAAAAGAATAATGCACATCCACACTGCATTATTTCCCAACAATGCCTTCAAGCAATTCAAACCCTCCTTTGGGTTAGTCAAAATCCCCAGACTTTTCTTATTGAGCTTCGGACCTGATAGAATGTCATCTGCATCTATTATTGAACATCAGGAGAAGCAGTTGCAGCAAACTTGATGTGATCCGCCAGAAGACAAATCAGCATTTTGTTTCCTTCCCTACTTTGTCGTATATCAAAAGACATGGTACTGTGTAATGTGGCAGAGTAGTCAGAGGCGGGTTAACACAGTACTAATAATGTAAAAATGTTTTGTTTTTTTTTACTGTGAAATTTGAAGACAAAACTTTGTCTTCATCCAAGTGGCACTTACTATATTCAAATTTGAATGGTTCCTTCACGATACAGAGAGTGTATAAATAAATGCAGAAAACGTTTTTAATCACATGACCTGCTAGCAGCAACAATACAGATTTCATCTGATGATTGTAATAATATAATGATTGTAATATGCATCCGTTAAGTAAGAGAACAAGAACAGATTATTTAGTCAATTTTTAAGTTAGTTCAAGCATTTTCGCTTATTACCCTTCTCTTATCAAGATAATTACAATCTAGAACTGAAATTTCAGATTTTTATACTGAATCTTATATTTTAAGATTCTTATTTATTGATTTCTATTTTTATTTATCTGGAAGACATTCAGTTGCCAGTGGATTTGCTCACAATACGGATACAAGTGTTTTATGAAATTTTAAAAAAAAAACCTCATTAATTTAATGATACCAGTTAAGAAAAATTGGCTCTGTTTTTCTTTCCTTTTTTTAACCAAATTTTATCCAGTTGCTTATTTTTACACCATCAGATGAAGGTGGGTGAGAGACCCCTGCTGTTATCAGAGTACATGAGGTAAAGTGGAGATCGGAGAACCACTCTGACACTCAAGCTTCTTAACCATCGGGAAAGACCAAATACTCAGTGGATAGAAATGACCCGGTCTGCGAGACAAGTAAAAAAATATAGTCTAAAAAGAACTATATAAAATATACATTTATTATATTTTTGCTCTCGGAAGGTTCCTTTATTTGTTAATGTAAATGTAGAGATCATATCGCATTCCTCCCCACTCTGTAAACTGAAACAGTACAAAAAATAAAAACAATTGTACATCTCACGTCTGTCATCGGCAAAAAAAAAAATAAGTATAGTTAATTTTGACACTTTTTTTTTTAATCAACGATGTTAAATGAATTTATCATTTAAACGTAAACTCTTATACATTTTTCTTCTAATTTACGAATCCGTTCAAGTAAACGACCTTTTACATTATCAGCTGAGGAGAATTGGAAAAATACGGGAAGTAGAATAAACAATAATGGAAGTGTCTTCTATAAAAAAATTTATTAATCAAAAACCCGATTCAGATTCCAAGGAAATACATCGTTTCTTTGATATATTTTACCGAAATGAAGTCCGTCTGACAGCAAGAAAAGAATTCTACCTAGTATTGAATATCGACTACTAATTATTTAGAATTTTGAAATGCAAGAACGAATGCTAATCCAAAATTCTGGATCCATCTGAGATATTTCCGCTTTTTTTATTTTCTTAATGTGTCGTATTCTGAAACCCATTCTTCCAGAACAATTCCTATTATACAGAAGACCCCAACAGCAGATGTACGTCACGATGAGGTGGTACAAGGACCTATCTTCTCACTTCGGCAGCTGTAAGATGTTTTTTTATACTCGGATGCACGTGTTAATTTCTTTCAGATTTGGTCGGTGGGTGTAAAACTGCAAATTGTGACGGAGGAAGAGAATTGGACAGTTGCCAGCAGGCTATTCTATCGCCAGAACTCCCTCCCTCCGGAAGGAATTGTAAAACACAGCGCCGTCTCTCTTTCTTTCTTTCTTTCTTTTTTTCATTTATTCTGTCTCTAAATCTAAAAGATAGAAGTCGACGTGGGTTCCACCCAAAACTTTTGTGAGAAGAATAAATAATTGGGGTTTAAAGATAAGATGATGATACTTCTCGAATAACATTTCTTTCTTACATTTATTTTATTTCAAGGATTTTTATTATTAATTTATGAAAAGGGAACAAGGAAGTTGTTTAAGAACTTCTGAATTTACAACTACAAAGCAACGTTTATAGATTTTTACGAAAAAGAAAACGGTTTTGTCTTTGAACATGTGGTTTTCAATTTTCATTCCTCCTTCCTATTCCATAATTCTTTCTTATCTGCATGGTTTTACAGTAAACTACACAATACCATCTCTCCGTAACAAGAACTGATTCCTGAATTTTCGTAGCAGAGATCAACAGATCAACGCCAGTCAGCTAAGAAATCTCATTTCATTAACTTAATATCGATATAAACTTTTTTTTCCAACCTAATGAGTGTTGTAGGCTACATCAGAGCTCTTGTCCTCTCAGTCATAATCATTACGTAATTAAATATTAATTGAAATACAGGGAAAGTAAATGAACGCTTATCTTTAGGAATGATAAGATTACAATGACGTCATTTTAGATAAATTAAACCACAACTGCAATGTGGCCAACGAATCAATTTAATGAACAAAATACTTAATTATATAGAAAATAAATATCTAATTTACGACCTTTCATTGTACTCTATATCTATCCCAAGATGGTACGTAGATACATCAGAGTAACAAAGATTTGGTCAGCGCCCCTTAACAAATATTTGGAAAGAAAGTATAATAATTAAAAAAAATAAAAAGAGTGCAATTTTAAGCCTGATTAAACTTATTTCTCCGTTCGTCTGGGATCAAGATAATTCACAAAGTATATATTTTAGAGAAATCATATAAAATTAATTCGGACACTTTGTTACAATCTTACGCCGATCTCTAACCCTAAGTACTTGTAAACCGTTACAAGGAAGATCTCTATTCGTTTGGGTTCATAACCATGCTTTAATATTGTTGTTGAACTGTAATAATCGTTGTTGCTTCAAGACAGCTTAAATTCTACATGAAATATTAACAAATAGGATCTCTCTTTTCCTTTAGATACAGATTGAATTCCAAAATACCAACTCATTGTTATCTGCTACTGGTTTCTTCATTAGAATAAACTCAAATCACAAAGAAAAACATAAAATGCTATCAATGACTTTTGATAAAGCTGTTTTGGGATAGAATATTTTGTGGTTCTGGAAAGCTGCATTCTTTTTAATTTAAAAGCAACTCTTCATACTGTGAGAAAGTTCTATGAGAAATTACTTTTGATATTTTAATTATGATGCAAGTAAAAGAAAATAAATAAAGTATTTTTCAAAAACCTCTCTTCTTCTGAGTGTTTATTTTTCGTTGAAGCAGACTCTGTTTACTGCAAGTGCTTTAAAGTAATCGATAGACATAAGTGTTTAGTGTTTTCGTCTGATGAAGACGACCAAGACACCTTAAAAACGTTATAAATACTTAACCGATATCCATTAGGACGTTCTTGAAGTCAAAGAAAGATAGTTCTTTCAACCCCTAAAAGTAATGATAGTAGAAGAAACAGTGACTATTTGCTTCACATAAGAGCGAGATGGAACAAAACCAATAAATTAACTTAAATAAGAAATTAACAAACTTCACAAACTAACAGCATATTATAAGTAGTTGATATAAATTGTAGGGTTTCACTAACATGCAAAGAAACTTTTTTATTATGTTATGATATTCAACTATTAAAATTAAGACGTTCTACAGCATGAGAAACTTAACACTAAATAAGTTATTTTAGGAGAATCTCTGTATGCATTTATCCTAATATTAGGATAGTTGAGTTATCAGCAAAATAGCTCTTCAAAACATTACAACAAATCAAATATGACAGAAGAAAATAGACTCTACTATTAAGGAAACAGCAGTAATTCACGTTACGTCATGCGATTTATCTACTGGAACCAGATTCTATCTCACAGCCCCCTTCATTACCACAACTTCATTATCACAATACGTTAAATGATTCTTCAAATATTACGCTAAGAAAATGGTACTGGCCCCAAATACTCGAATTCTCCTTTTTTCCAAACTTTTAAAAAAAAAAAAATCACTTAATAAAAATAATAATAACCAATTTGACAAGAGACCAAATCACTGTCCGGAGGCTATACTTTAAGACGTGGGTGGAACCTATACAGAATATTCTTCAAAGCAAAGCAACTTACAATTTATTTTCAGTAACTGGTGGAAATATGGTATTAAATTCTGTAACTTCGATGATTAACTGTTATAAAAGTTTCTTAAAACTTTAGTGGATAAAAGTATTTAATTACTGTTTAACTTAAACAAAGATGTACCAGAACGATTCTTCAGAAGAAAAAAAATTGTTTTTATAGAAACAGTTGTAAATATTTAATAGAATTTTTTGACATGGTCAAAATTTCAAAAACAATTATTTTGAAAATCTCTTATTATCAAGTTTTTATTAGTTACATTTCTAACTATTTCTAACATTTATAACGCTTCTAATTGTGCTTTGCTAGAAATCGTCTCTCCCTCGTCAGCTAATCCAGTTTTATAAAAACTGCATCAGAAAAGTCAAATTGTTGAGTTTAGTGTGAATTGATTTTGATATAATCTGATCAATAAGTAAGGAACAAGGGCGGAAAAACGACAATGTAGAAAAAAAACAACGAAAAATTAATTACTGTTAAAGCCTAATAACTGCAATAATTCAAAAATTATAAATTTTAAAATTCTGAAATTATAACGTTAGATTAATACTAGGTGATCATAATTAAACTTGGGCTATTCATAGCACTCTGTAGTTGTAATCAGTAAACGGATTGATACTAAAATTTGTAGACAGACCTATTCAAAGGATACAGAAAAGAATTATGCAAAAAAAAAAAAAAATCAAGAGAAAGTTTTCCTAGGGAGCGCTGTATAGCAAAATACACGAATAAACAATAAATAAACAATAATCAACAAAAACACAATCAGAAAGTATTTATTCGTTCCATACGGAACATGCCATGTGACAATGTTGCTCCATGTATTCCCAATCTTGGTAAAAGTTCCTGGAGAACACATAGATTCTCCATGGGTCAATGCGACAATTCTGGATGTTAACTTTTCCATTAAGATAAAAATGTGCCTCGTCGCTCCCCAGGATGCTCCAGGACCACAACACTTCAACTGCCATTCTGGCAAGAGTAGTCAATGCAAGGGTGAGTCGATGGTCTTTTTTCGGCAGCAAGAAGATGATGGTTGGGACTTGTAAGGAAAAAAATGCACTATTTGACGCAGTACCTTCCGCATTGTGCCGTATGATACGTCCAACTTCCGGGACACTGCACATACACCAATGACGCCAGAAACATGAGTCACTGACTGTTTGACAACTTCTTCAGATACAGGATTGCCAAGGTTAAGTCCTAATGAGTCAGTTTTCTCGAATCGACGTAGCATGTTTCTCACGTATCCTGTTCGAATCGACGTATCATGTTCCTTAGAACATTGAACTTGTGCAGACGTTAGTCCGTGGCGTAAGTTCTTAAGAAATTCACCAACAGCAGCCACTGCATTACGATGGCTTTCGTAAAAAACCTTCACAATTAAAGTGTCAGCCTTCGTAGCTGATAGGAATGGCATTCACTAGTTATAATTATTTTTATACCCAGAACTCGGCTGCACTGCAGGTGCTTCTGCAAATGAGATTGAGTTTTCGTTTGTTGTAGTGCCAAAAGTTCATGGTTTTCACTACGGTTTTTAGTAATGTTGATAAATGCAAAATTAAAAGTTTAAAATGTCATTTTAGATTGGTCCTAGGTATTTATCGTGTATTTTCATTGGAAATGCCTCTTAGGGGAACTTTTTTGAACTTTTTTTGTTTGTATAATCTTTTTTCCGCATCCTTTAATAGTCTGTGTACAAATTTTGGGGTCAATCTGATTATTGGTTACAGCTACAGAGTCTGAATACGCGAAGTTTAATTGCGATCACCATATATATAGAAAATAATATTTCCCTAATGCTTTACAAAGGGATCGAAAACCACGAATACAGTCTTAAAAACGATCACTTAAATACAATAATTAAGTTCACAGAAATGCTTTAAGTTTACTTTCCCTATCTCTCGGTTCGAAGTTGGCAGGGCTTTATTTTTTTTAGAATTTTTTTTTATAAAAAATAATTTATTTTTTATTTTTAGGCCTTTATTTTTTCTTTTCTTTAGAATTTCTGTTAGTCGCTTTCTGAAATTTTTTTATCTCCTAATGAAAATAAAACCCGGATTATATCGAATTTCTGTCTGTATACTAGGTTCTATCAAAATACAGATCTCGTAAGTTTACGTTCCTTTAGGAAATCAAATTGTAAAGTAAAAGTAGGATTCAATACAAACCTCTTTAAAAGTAATGATTTTAAAGAATGCTTCTTTTTAAACTTCACATCTGAAAACATCTGAAGTGAAAACATTAACGAACCCCGAACAGTTTTTTTAAACAAACAAGAAATTTAAAAACATGAAAGTGTTGTTGATAAAAGATTGGCTTGAAATATTAATCAATCTGTAATGAGATGTACATTGAGCACCGTCATATTCGAAATAAACTCACAAAATCACAAACGTCATCAATTATGAAGACAACCTTCATTCCGAGCGAATATTGAAGAAGGAAATAAAGACGAGAAGGTGGAAGAGAGAGAAAAGAAAGACATAATCAAAGGAACACTGTCTTCGTCTGTTGGAGGTTAAGAAAAAAGAATCTTCTTTAATTATACTTTTTTTTCATTCACTTTTTCTTCTTTTGTTTTAAGAAAAGACTTGAAATTCTAACTTAGGATCTCTCACTTTTGCAATAAATTTAGAGACTTATCGAAAGCAGATGAAAATCCATTGCACAGCTTTCACTTTTCATAAATCTAAATATATTCCAGAGAAAAGTTTCTGTTTTGAATTAAATGAATATAAAGTTATAGATAATGTTCTCTTCAGACAGTAGGTAGGGCAGCAGAATTGGATCAATTGCGGAACGGAGTATTTTTTTTCTTCGTCCGTTTGATAGAGAGATCACTGAAAAAATATTTAGATTTATGATTAAATTAAATTTTCAGGCTTTTTTTCGGATCCTGAAAGTACAAAGTCTTTAAGAGTAGGACTTCACAAATTCACACAAATCCCAGACTTCACAGATTTGAAGCTTACTGGAAGTCTATGAAAAAGCAGTTACTATCTCAAAATACCTTACAGAACTTTGGAAATTATACCAACTGAAACTTTCACAGTAAGTAACGCGTAAAGGCGGAATGTGAATCTAAAATGTCTACTTAACCAATCAATTTATTTCCAAACAAATAGGGCGTTTACTTATTGAGAAGCTGAAAGTTGAAATTTTAATAGTGGCTTAGAATTCAGCCGTCTTATACACTGTCCGGTCACTTTATTGGGTGCACTACCTAGTAGCATATTGGGCCTCCTTTAGTCCACAAAACAGCCTGAATTCTTAGAGGCATGGATTCCACAAATGCTGAAAACGTTGTTGAGGTTTTGTGTACTATGGAGACATGAGTGTGTCACGCAGTTCCTGAAGATTTGATGGAGGTGTAGGTCTGGAGGAAATAGCCCGTTCCATCTCATCCACAAATTTTCAATCGGCTGAGATCCGGGGACTGAGCAGGCCACTGCAGCAAGGAAAAAATCATCGTCTTGTTCCTCAAACCATAGTGAGGCGGGCTTTGTGCACCAACGCATTATCCTGCTGTAAGTAGCTATCTGCATGAGGATAAGCTGTTAATATGTACGGTTGCACTTGGTCAGCTACTTGTTTAGGTACGTTTTAGCATCCTTACGTGCCTCCAGAGATATCAGTGGACCCAACGTGTGCCAGGAAACAAACCCCACACCATGACACTGCCCCCACCGGCTTAAGAGTTGATGTGAGACACAAAGGGTCCAGACATTCATGCGAACAATTAAGGATGAATCTAATAAAGGGGCCAGACAGTGTTTAAGTAGTTGTTGAATTGTAATGTTCATAGATGAGTGACTGATTACCAAGGCATTACCATTGTTGAAATGATGTGTCGTATAAAAGTCGTGTCAATATTTAGAATCGTAATCAGAGTATTGAGAAAAATGCACCAAAGGGATAGGATGCCAAGTTTTAAGATAAGCCCGGATTACTCTGTATTAGCTTTTTTGCTAATAAATATCGGACCTTAAAATAAGAGAATTAAAATAGAATTAGCAGTATTGCTGTTTTTAACAGTCTCAATATCTAAAAGAATAGTAATTTACATTTTCATATTATATTATTGTTCTCAATAGGAAGGAATGCAAAGAACATGTAGAAAGGATGGATGCATGAACATGTTGGTTTACAAATATCGATCTCATGTTAGAGCTCAAAATGATTGAAATTTTCAGTTGTGGAATAAGCCAAAGATGATGACTTGGAAATATGATCCGACATTGCGCTGACGAGAAATTAAAATCGACCAAGAAGTATTCCGATTCCAACTTTTATTCGTTTCAGTTGATTTTTCTGACTTTTTCGTAAAACGTAAATAAGATGTCATCAAATGGATTCTATCATCTAAGAAACTCCGCTCATGTCTTACATAAAAAATAAACAATTTTTGACTGAAAAATACAGGATTACAACTTAGGAAAATAATAAGATGAGCTGAAAGCAAACAATATTATCAAGCTTTTGACCATTTACAAAAACTTTATTTTATATAATTGCTTTTTTTTTAAAACATGTAAATAAGTAGCCGAGTTTTCTAATATATCATTGTATAAGGCTAAAGTTATTGAATATTTCCTACAATAGAAAATACAATCAGAATGAAATGGTCATTTTCTTATAATCTCTAGAAAAATCGAAACACAAAACACCAATTTGTAATGATTTCCTTCAACGTAAAAGCCTTCTTTTCCTTCTGTCTTGAATGATGTATTTTCGAACAAGAAGAAAACAAGAATGGGAAAAAATGGAAAATAACAAGATCATGTCCAATTTCAAGAGTATTCTTTTTTCTTCTTCTTTCTTCTCCATTCGCTTGCTCTTTCTTTCTTTCTACAATCCATTTTTCTATTCCTGTCGTGTGTGGAAATTGTTTTTGGGCCTCCTATTTAGCGGAGTGAATGTGGGGACCCCTTTTTTTTCTGTTCTGTGTTTTTTTTTTCTCTTTGCCTTATCTTTTATTGTTATCGGAAAAAGTGGAGACAGTGGGGAAAAGGTTTAAGGGTATCACGGAGGGGGAAGGGGAGGGAGACGCTTGAATAAGTTTCTTTAGTGGAAAAATAAGAAAACAGGTTCGCTATCGACGGAGGAGATGTGTTACTTCCCGGAGTGCGACAATTGCTAGTAGTCGACAGTAAACCTGCCACGGCGTAATGAAACGCGTTCGCGGACAAAGAAAGAAAAGCACAAAGAAGAAATCTAAGGGGGGCCGTTTTCCAATGAAGCAAAGGCTCAATAAAGTTTGAATTTAATAATTAAATCCTCAAGGGAGGAAACGAAAGAGGAGGATCGTCTTATCCCGAACTCAGTTCATCATCCCCCAAGCAGTTGATGCATATTGCAAATCGCAATTGGTCTCTGCAGAAAACAATAATAAAGTCAACGGTGCCGTTTCTATTCTTTCTGCTAGTTTAATAATACAAGCAACCAACGAAGTCTTGATTGTTTTCTTTCGTCAAAAGTAAAGTAGTGCCTCAAGAACTCAATAAACAAAACAAATTCACTACAAAATATAAATAATTCCTTGCAAACTCGGTGCTCTGTAAGAAATTAATACAAAATAGTTAAAAAGTCCATTCATTTTTAACGAATGTCAATAAATAAGACTCTAATTGCATCTCCTGCTGTTGTCAAATGCATCAGAAATCCTATTTATTCAAACAATAAGCAACAATTTACGTAATCAGTTTGATTTTTTTTTTTGGACATAAAGATATATGTCACATATATAACGTATATACACGTATATTTCACCATAATATTAAATCAACTAATAGAAGGAAAGAAAGCCTTCATCAATGCTACCTACCTAATAATGGTCAAGAAATTTTAACTGTAAAATACAATGAGTATCATTTTAATGCTAACTGAGGAATATCCAGTTTCTGACGTCACAAGCCATAGGAAGGCTCCCTGCATCTCCATTGCTCCCTTCTTTTACATCATTCATTTGCACTTAACAAAATCTTAATTCTCATTGGTTCAATTGTTATAAACCCTCTTGTAATCTTTGTAAACTTATCAGACGAAGCCATGTCGTAATAGCGAAACTGGTCATTTATGTAGTTTTCTGTTTTAAATGTTAAACTTTTACATTTTACTTTGATGTGTCGGCGCCTTTATCACCTCCAATGCACACGTTAAAATTTACATCATTAAATATAATTTTAAGTCATAAAATATTGTTTTTATAAGTATATATAGATTGTGTAAATTACACCACTTCTGTTTATATTTTTCTTGTTGTTTTCTAGATTCTATACAGAAATCTAACCCCCAAAATGTAGCTTTTTAATGGAATAAACAGAACGAAGCAGCTCTACAAGAAACGCTTTCTAACATTAGATCGAGGTGAATTTACCAATGACTCCACTCACTCACTCTCTCATAGACAGACCATCAAAGTACAATAAACTTCATTTTGCTTTCATTTGCTTCCTGAGACTGCAACGCCATCTGGTGAGTAACTGAAGCTTCCAACACTCAGGAGGCCTATCTCAAAATGGTTGTTTAGGCGTCATCTTTAATCTACGAAATATTTCGATTCAATCAGAAATATGTTTCTACTTTTGTAATACTTGGTAAGTACAATGTTTGTGCCCGTAAATGTACACATCTTCTATTACATTCTATTAATTTGCAGATTTATTATTCGAGTTATAATATATATTTCAAGAACTAGTAATGTCAGAAACAAAAGTCCTTTCCAGTCATTCTCTGATAAGATCAAATTTCGGGAAAGCTAGAAGCTTTAATTTTTCAGTCGTGTGAATAGAAAATTCAAATGAATAAAAGTAATGAGACAGAAGAGGAAATATCTAATATTAAGGTATTTATGACATTTGCAGTGGCGGTGAATCATAATATTTAAACAATACACCGCCTGACCCAACGATATCAAGAAGTCAGAATTCTATTATGCAGAATGGAATGAATTTCAACGACCTTATATTCAATGCAGTCATCTACCAAATTTAGTAGAGAATTGGTTGGTAGAAAATTTTCTACTTTCATTAAATTTTCGATTTTTATGTGCATTATAAAGCTTTTCGCGAAAGTTTAGGCAAGATCTCGTAGAAACAAAGCTCATATAATACATAAATTATTATTTAATTGTTACGTATCTCTTGGATTTTCAATGAAGTTTTTGTTTCAATTTTCGCTTTTTCAAAAATCAAATATTAAAGAAAGTAGATTTCATCTCAATGAAGTACAACAAAACTTGTCATTTTAATGGAACTCTGCATAATTAGAACAGAAAAACAAAACAGACTTCCATCATCTTCTATGGAATATTACACTGCATTGAAACTTTGTTGATTAGATTAATAATTTTTTTTTACTTACTTTTTGAATTTTTAATTCAGTTTTTTTTATATTTTTCATATTATATGTTGACAGGAAGTGTCTTTGTTTTGCCGCAGTTACTTGTTTTTTTTATTCCAATTCCTAATTGCTTCTTCGATTACAAACATCCGATCAATGTTGCAGTTTATCGATCGGGTTTATTAAGTGAAGTTCGGAAAATACAATGTAAACCTCATTAATAAAGCCATAAAACAAACCTTGCATACTATTTATAATCCAAAAAACAAATTAATAGCAAAATTAAGCCAACAAAAGCTTCTTGGCCTTAACTCATGATTTTTTCAAGCAAATCAAAAAATTATTAATCCCAATAAGTACACCCTAATAAAAAAAGTAAATTTTCCAAAGCCTAATAAGAAAATTATTACATTTTACTTTTATTTAGTAAAATGCCTTTAGAATGACTGTTATTATACATATAGGCAATACTGGAAAAATCTTACAAGAAAAATTATCATGCCACAACAGTGCAATCAAAATGGGAATGATTACAGCATCATTCATCTTTAAACACATTTATGATACAGCCACAAGTTGATTTAAAACAAAGTGTAACCCTAGGGAAAGAAAAAAATAAGGTTAACAGAGAATCAATAGAATCGCATTTTATTTCATTACTGAAACCATATATATAACACATTACTGAATAAAGAAAAGACAAATCATAAAAAAAAAAAATCTGAGATTTCATCTCAGAGTCTGGGATGGCCGTTTCATCCTTTTTGTGGATTCGATTGGCTTAAAATCTGTATAAATTTTGATAGTTCTTTTCTTATAATTATTGATTGACAAGGGATCACTGCTTAAGGATTCCAAAGTTCTCCAGATATTCCGTCATGTAAATTTTTTAATTTTGTAACAACAAAAGTTTTAATATGGGTGTGTTTATTATCTTAGAATATTTAAATTAATAAACCATAACACATGTTAAGTAATTTTTCAAATATTAAAAAAAAATCATATTTATATTGACCAATGAATAACAATAAACATAGTCTGTTTCATGTCTTCTTTCTATTAGCTCATCAATCACTCTTCATTACCACTATTCATTGTCGCGGTGACCTAATAGTAAAAAGGTATAGATTTTATGCTATCTAACAATGATCAACAGGAATCTCATTCTGTATGGGCTCTCAGAAATCCTGATTTGTGATAGAAATATCTGAACAAAGATCCTAGCTGACCCAAAGCCTAGAAATAGGATAACGAAGAACTATATGAAATATGGCCAGATGTAGATCAGCGGATGTTCAAGACAGAGTTGGTTAATAAAGGCTCTCGCAATGTTGAACATAGACCTAACGTATTAGGAGAGCAACTTAATTGAGAATCACATCCATGTGTAATTTGTACAGATGAATATCTAACTCTTTTTAGCTTTCTGCAGTAATTAATTCTCTTCAGGAGTTCTGTTTGATTTAACACTCACTGATTGTTTGTTTGTTAGATATTTTCCAGATCATCTTAAGTATTCTGACCTTTTATTTTTATTTTCCGATACATTCTAACAAGTAACCGCGATTTTTCAAACAACAACTCAACAACATAAACACCAATCCATCATATCACCGATATTTCGTTCCTTTTATCAAGAATTTATTTATTATGTTGAAGAATTTGACGTTTGATGTTTCATTGGATTGAAGTTTTGGAACAACTCAACAAATATGTACTCTTGAAAATTATAAATTTTAATAGAATATCTTCCTAATTTTTTTACCTAAAATTCTAAATTCTTGACCTAAATGCTGTTGTTACAAGCGCAGAATTATCGTTTTTCAATGATTATTTACTCCAGGAATCTGAAAGTTTAATAAGTTTAGTTTATCAGATTTAGCCTCCAATTGATACAATAAGTAAAACTTATGATTGTTTTTTTTTTAAGTAACATAGACAGTAATGTGGTCAAATAATAAAACAATACCTGAATGCTTGTTTTTCAAATGGATATTCTTGAAAGTTTGCATGTCAATTATACTTTTCTTGTTTACGATTAATTTAAATGATTATGAAACAAATTAAAGTTTGATTCGATAAAAGTAGACAACAGAAAATGATATAGCACAAAGCTTTTCGCCTAGTGTTTGCCTTTGACTGACAGCAGGGGCAAAGGCTGTCTGATAGTGATACCGCGGGCGCACTTCGTTATGATCATCGTAGCAGATTAAAATTTGTAATGGTTCACTGCACTATTAAATACAGCATCAGATGCAGTATAATCTGCTGATCCAATCTGCAACACGACAATTTCAATATGGAAATCGGAAATGTCAAAAAAAGTCAAAGTGATTTGTTATATTTTAGTATAAAATAAAGGTGAAGAAAAAAAACATGAAAATCTCAAGACTATCTCATTACGCACATCCGTAAATTCTTGTTAGTATAGTAAGCAATAAATACTAAAAAATATTGTAGCGGCCAAATTCATGAAAGACAGGTCAACGGACTTCAGATTCAGATTTCCCATCACATAAAAAAAAAAGCAGTGATGATATATAAAAATTAAATTCACTGAAAACAAGCTCCTGCAATTTGCGATTTTAAGCTGAACTTCAAATTTAAGCTAATTTTTGAAGTAAGTAATTCAAATAAATAAGGAGGGGGGGGGGACTTTTAAATATCTCTAAAATAAAAGCATCATCGTAACAATTCAATTCGAAGGAAAACTGAGATTGCTAATCAAAAAGATCGAATCCCTTAGAAGATACATCAACCCCGGAGGGACCGTCTCGCTATTCAAAAGAAATAAAGATTGACTTGTTTCAAAATTTCATAAATTTATACCAAAGACATTCCTTACCTGAACATTTCAAATTATTATCACTTCAAAGTTGCAGATATAACATTACACCCAAAAGCAAAACCAAAAATATCCGAATTAAAAAAAAAAGTGGTTGCATTTTAAAAGAAAGTTTTAAATAGCTGATCGTAAAACTGTGTTTACTTCAATCGATGTTTACCATTTGCAAACTTTAAAAATATGTAAACTGCCCTTAATGTTTCGCTTTCTATGATGTTTGTCCATCACGTTAAATGGATTTCCTTGCTTTCCCCATTTTACATTGTTAATTCTGCGAATCAATATTTAATTCAGAAAATTGAAATCTCTTGTAACAAATCCTCAAAATGTAACATTTTTAAAACCATACGCTAATCATATCCACAAACCTTGTGTCTAAATAATTTGTTACACCGTTGAATATGAATTGGGTAAAATATTACAACAACATATAAATCGAAATGCGTAAGTCTATAAAATAAAGTTTTGGTGCAAAATCCAAAAGCACTAAGACCTGTAGGCGCCTCCATAACAAATAAAATAAAAGATCTGTTAATGTTAGCCAACCAAAAAAGAAAAAAAAAAGTGTTAGCTTTTATTAATTTTGTATATGCGAGTTGGGGAATAACTGCTTAGGAACTGCTATAACCATAGTATTTAAATTATCTTTGAAAGCTGAAGTCAAGTTTAAGTTAACGATCCAATGTAAAGTGCGCGAAACAAAGATATACTCTACATTTTGACCATAAGTTGAAATACTAAAAAAGTATATCATTGAAAACTAATTAATATTAAGAATCAAGTTATATTTTATTTTTGTAGATTTTCATGTATTATATTCTAAATTTAGTTTTCTAAATTGGAAAAGTTTTTAAAATTGAAAACAAGATTACTGCATTTACCCGATGTATTTTACAATGAATATCCCTATTTTATTTCAATAGTATATGTATAGACAAGGGATATAACTATGTACAGTCTGGCTCAAATTTCTATGACTAACTGTTATGAAACAAACAATACCATTATGCATTCCTTCTATTAGATCATTATAACAGTGTCTCTTCACTATCACTAGTCATTGTGTGGAGACCTAATAGAAAGAAGGTCTTCATCAGTGTACCTAAAAGCAATCTAAAAGTGATCTAAGCCAATCGGGAATAGATTAAATTCAGCTGGCGTACAACTATCCCATATTTGGCACAGGGTTACTCCAAGATTAAAGGAATGCAGTTTACACTCACCCAATGGAATAAATCTTCAAAAACTCATTAAAAAGGCACCATTTATTTGATCGTAAAATTAACTACACTTTTTAGATTTATTCAGTGTCTCTCTCTCTCCTATCCCTCCCATAATGAGACCAAGTAGAGCAAACAATCAACCAACGTCGAATTCTATCAGACGGAAGAGAAGCAAGGCTCGTTATTCTAACAGAAAAATCCAATATTCTAATTAAAGTGATTAGTTACAATAATTTGTGATTCCCTCGCAACACTTAGCGGCGTTGCTGTTTCATTTTGCTTCACTGGTTTATTGAAAACAAATGTTAAATCTTTACAGTGTTTCTACCTGTAGAAGTTAGTTAATGTCAAAGGGTATTACACAAAACATAAATCCCTTTAACGCAGAGGAAAAACAGATTAGAAGGGAAAAAGAAATACATTTTAATTCGAAATATTCATATCAGACTGTCCGTTCTAAGAACAGAAGCTGAAATTTTAAATATAGGTTTAGGTTGCTAAAAAAGAAAATCCATGTTGAATTCGATAAAAATCCGAGCAATATGTAAGGATAAAGAAGATAAACTGTCAAAATACTTTCTCGTTATACTTTTCTCGTTAAATATCACTAATTATCGTGATATTTGTCAATTTTTTCTTTAATTACAAAGCTGAAACTTTAAGGATAGATAAAGAGCAGTCCAATCTGATCATCCTGTTGAATTTGATGAAAATTGGATCCGATAGATCAATGAAAACGTTGAAAGCTCACAATCATTGTCCTTCGGAACAACTATTTTGAATCTTTACTTAAGATTAGTTATTATTCAAGCTGCGAATAACGAATCCCACTAAGATTGGATGTAGGATTCAATCTAAAACACAAATAATTAATATTTGATGTTAAAATAGCAAAAGCATTGTTTAAGCACAAGAAATCAGTATCGATCCTCGGCTTCATTCTAAATAAATTCCTTAAAATCCTAATCCTTTTCAATTCGATAATCAGCTTCTAACATTTCTTTACTTCTTGCATTTCTGAAATTCCTGAATCTCTAGGATTCATTAGAAAGAAATCAATTCTTGTATCTTCATCTAAAGCTGGAATCCATTCAGTTTCTGAAATGAAACAATTGTCTTCAAAGCTAAGGGCAACGTCTTTCTTTCCTAATAATGCTTTTTTCTCAAATTTTCTATTTAAAACTATCTGTAATTTTCTGTAGTGGCAAACTGTTGCAAATTGTCAAATTCTGGATTTCAAATGCAGATTTTTGTCAAAAAATAGATGAAAATGCAGAAAAAAAAGATGAAAGATTTACGTCACTGATGACTTTAAAAAGCGTCAACAGTTTTGGTTTTTGAAAACGAAATTTCCCATTAAGTTTTAGTTTCAACCTGAACAGGAAAAAGAGAACATCTAGAGATAGAGTTAAATCAGAGAATCCGAAGTGACTATATTAAAAAACCATATCTATTTAGATTTCTATATGTTTTTCAAATGGTGAGACACGAATCTCAGTGAAGGTAGAATTGAAAAATAAAGTTGCTTTTCTTTTGGTTTATGAAACATTGATTTTTTTTTTCAAACATTGCTGTTGGAAGGAAAGGCCACTCAATTACGGATATTCGAAAAGGGAATCGAACCTCAAAAATACTGAGAAACATTGGCTCTAGAGCAATAGTACGTCCCCTACCAATTTCTAGCTGATCATCGACAATCCCCAATGGAGATGAGGATTTTCTACTTTATTTCCTTTAAGAAAGATTTGGATTTAACTTTGAAAAAAAAATGCTGAAAAACCTTCTTAGCATTTTATCTGTTTGTCTTCATCTTCATAAATTCAACATTTTCCTTTTCTAATAAAATAATGTTAAACTCTATATTTTTATTTAAAGTTACCGAAGGACTAGAATTGTTTGATTAAAAACCATAACTAATATCTCTTAGGCAACATTTTAATCATGATATTTCGTGTTTTCTATGCGAATATATGAGGATAGGGATAAGAAACATATCCTTTATCCTCCGAATTCATTTACAAAAAGAATTTTAAAGAAAAATTTGATGAAAATTCTTTTTGTAAATGAATTTGGAGGATAAAGGATATGCTTCTTATCCCTATCCTCATACATCTGAAGAAGTCTTTTAGTCATGATATTAGTTGTCGTTTTTATCAAATAAATGAAGATTTTGAAGTTTCTTGGCAAGAATTGTTATTATTATTGTCTTTATGTAGGTGGAAAATGGGTGGCCGCGTGCAAGAATTCCTAGATGGATCCGTGCTAGCTATTAGTTTTTAGATTGTGTTCTGTTTCTTGATGATTAGATTTTTTTTTATGACCAATAAAGTCCCTGGTGGCGAAACGTAGCAATTGCTAGTAACTTAAGTCCATACTTGTTTCTTATAAGTTTCTTCTTATCATAAGATCCAAAACATCTTCAACATCAAATATATAAAAAAAATATATTTATTAACGAATCTTCAAAAAGTAGAGTTCTTCTTTCCTTTGTCAAGTTTTAAATAATATAAACAGTTTACAGATGTTAATTATCAAGCTATATAACACATCTATTGTTACAAAATAACCATCAAAACAATACTTCTTTCAACCAACAACGAACCTTAACTTTTCCTTATAACATAATTTCAACAATTTTGTTCATTCTTTAAAAGAGCAATTCTTCAATTGCTAGTAACTTTTTGCTGGACTACTTCCATAATTTTTTTACACCGATATGTAGAATTTTCTAGAAATGTATAGTTTATATTTGATTTCGTTTACGAATAACGGATTTTTTCTGATCAATTGAACTAAGCTTGGCTATTGTCTTTGTCAAGAAACAGGACGGTTTCCAAATGTCCGCTTCTGATAACCAGTTATTCATTTGTTAATCCTTCGAACATTGCTTTATCAACATAGTATCTATGCAATGCATTAGAATATTCCAAAAATTATTTTTAATTACTTAAAATAGACTTTTTCCGATGTTACTGTAGCTGGCAAAATTCATATCGTTAAATTCGTTTCAACCCAATTTAGGAAAATGAAAATTGTAATTTCGACAAATAATATTCATGGCATCACTCTTCTGATTTTGTAGTAATTAACCTAAAGGTGCTAAAAACTACTAAGATATGAATCTCGGAAAAGCGCCACTATCATGATCAATAAATATAAGAAATGCCGAAAATTTACTAGCATTGCCTTTGGTGCAAATATTTTGTTTTTGGTCTCGAAAGTTGGTACAACAATTATATTTATTTATTTCTACGAATCCACAAAATGACTTCGATAACTCAAGATCTCTGAGTATGTATTAAGTTGATTCAATTTCTTTGATCTCTTACCGTAGGTAACTCAAGGGTCTCTGAAGCATTATTAGATTTCTTGCTATAATGTACTTATCTGTATTTAACTTCATTATTTGTTTTTCCTTGTTTGTTCCTCATATCGTTAAGTCATTTAGACCAGTTTTAATTGCGCCTCCACAAACATACATTTACTCGTGTAAAGAATAAAGGAGAGACAGTAAAGGAGCGAGCTAAGCGAGCAGAAAACAGTTCTCGTGCAAGGATTTGTAAAAGGCCAAAGTTTCCATTGTGCTTCTGAAACAGTTTTAGACCAGATATTTAAAAAAAATACTTCCTACCTTTACTTGCTTACAGAAATTCACGAAAAACCTACCAATTTTTATCCTTCTTTCTTTATTTCAAAGTTTGTTGCTTCTTGTCGTCACAGTTTGTTTAATAATTTAACATCCATATTAAGACAAACACATTCCATTGCAGCAGCAGCAGCTGTGTTCCTAATAAACGCCAATTTTACGATACTTTCTTTCTTACGATTGCCGAGAGTGTTTCCACGATAAATAGCTTTCAGTGATTATCCATGGATGAAGCTTAATTTCTCATAAACGAACAGTTGTATCTACTTAAAAATTCATTGCCAAAAATTGAATTTCCTACTCTAAAATCTTTTTTTACTTAAAGGTTTTGTTTGTTTTTTTGTTTTTTGTCACTCGAAATAGTTTAGAAAGTTTCGGTTAGAAAGTTGAAATATTGAAGTAGTTATAACATGGAATATGTGTGTTGCGTTTCTTTATTTTAATTTTATGATATCTATAGAAGAGAAACCAATTGTCAACAGGTCATTTACTGACGTAATATCAATGTAAAAAAGATACAGTAAGTTTGATCATCCGGGAAATTACAGAAATGACAATCCAATGCTTAATCAATAATTGTTTATTCGTCAGAAGATATTTGGAGCCAGCATTCTCTTAAGACAAGAGCGGCAGCCTTGAACATGATAGTACAGTTGATAAACTTATTTTTCTGCTCTGTTCGATCAATTTTGAATTAATATTCCTTACAGGTATTAATATCTACATACATTATTTTTACAATATTGTTTTCAATATTCAAATATTAAACACGTATCACAATAAAAGAGGTAGCTGCTGTCAACTTTCAGGAAGAACTATTGAACAAAATAAAATTCAATTATTCAGTGAAAAAAAAAAAAAAAAAAAAAAGAAACTGAAAACATAGGAAATCAGAAATCATTTGAAGAAAATAAAGAATGAATTATTTTCAAAAAGTAATCAGTTCAAAGATCAACTGAGAAAAGAAGAATTGAACTATAAGGAAGAACTTCATTTATTGAATATCACATTACTTCTTTTAGATATTTGGTATTCGAAATGAATATTAACATATTTTGGCACTTATGACAGTTCCTCACATATAATTACAAAAATCAATAGTATCAATAGTATCTATAATAATTACCTATAAAATTTACATTAAGCATTTTTTTAAAAACAGTCCATTTATTTTTTCTTGAATAGTTCAGATAAAAAAGAGAAATAAAAAATATAAGAATTTCTTCTTAGTTTCTCTTTAAAGACGAACTTTTTTTTTGTTTTTTAATGATAAGTTTGTTTTTGTTATGGTGGATTATTGGGAGATCCTGAGAAGGTAGGAATGATGACGTTTGACTTTCCTATTAGTAAGTAGATAGTTTTGATCTGTAATGATGTGGAAAGTATTTTTTGATACATAAATTTGATTCAATGATGAAATAGAACTAACGACGTAATAACAATTACGTCCAATTAGATCTGGGGTGGGCAAAACTTCGGTGGACCGCATTCGCATTTTGGGGTGACCGCTTTTGAGATTTCAAAAAGCCTTTTTTTTTTTTTTTTTTAGTCGTCGATTTGGAGATTCCGATTTATGGAGCAAAAGTTTTCCCAGGGCCTGCTTGAAAATTAAGGTTTTTTTTTTTTTTTTTTTTTTTTTTAGTTTTAAGGTGACCGCGCCACTTGGAGTATATTTGAGGTAGCCCTAACCTTACAAAAGTCTGCCCACCCCCGTATTAGATCGTAATAGCTGATCTGATTCTTAGCAGCGCCCTCTCTCAACCATGTAAGAAACAGAACTGAACTATCAAATACTGAATTCACTTTCACAACAACTTTAACATGTAACAACACAAGAACTTAACTTCATGTTATCGTTCAGTGTAACTAAGATAGATTACTTCTGGCTGAAGAGATTAATAACTCGAAACAACAATCTTAGTGTATCATCAAAAGTGATTCTCCTCCAAAGTCATTAGGCTTTGCAAATTTATTCTAACTATCAAGGTTTATTGTGATGTAGAGATGGTTTCGCTTGGAAAAGCATTACTTAAATAGCATTATATCTCTTCGCTATATTGTTTCAAATTTCCTGATTATCGGAAAACAAATTCAAAACAATCGAGATGTTTTGTGCTGTAAATCGCATAAAATAATTCATTTGTAAACCTTGAATTGATATTTTTTATTGCACAAACATCAAAAAAAAAATTAAAAATATCTTTGTGATATATTTAAAGCGTACTTAAATTTATTTCTTAATGATAACTTAATTACGAAATCTTTGTTATTTCTTCTTGTTAGACTCAAATTAGTCTAAGGTTAGGAAAAATGTATCATATACTTCTTCTCCACAATAAGATTCAAGTCCTGGCACAAGACAAAATTAGTTCCACATTGATGTGTGTCTTCTTTAAGACATCTTGAATTTTTTTTTTAGCGTTCTTCAAATTTCGAATGACACTAGCCCTGCATTGTCTTCCTTAATACGACGCAGGGTTATTGTAATTCCAAATTTCACGAAGGTTAAAAAAATTCAAAAGGTTTGTATGTTCATGGCCTCTCTCGTAAGAATGTTTGAATGGAAGATCGTATGGATCCTGTGGTGAAATATGTTGAAGAGACAAATTCCAAGAGAAAAGCCTCAGATACGAAGCAATTGACTTTCAAAAAACAATAAATTATCGTTGTGTAAAAGGAAAACAAATTGTATCGTAATTTATTTTTTATCATAAAGAAAAATAAATTTTAACCCTACGAGGCATAAACAAGGAAAAGATATCAAGCATGCATCAAAGCAAAGAGTTCACACCCTCATACTTCATACCTGGAATATGGGACAGTTGTTTCAGGCCGTGTTTGATACGGTTAATTTTTTATTGTTGCTTGTTTTGTTCAGGTGCTACTTCCGGATCTCATTAACTTGGTTTCGCACACTGGGTCAAATATCACGGGTAATCTCGCTGATGAAGCTTAAATAAGGCTAAAACAGCTTTTCCCAGATTCCCCATATGATGGCTCAGGGTGTTAACATTTTACTTTGGTGCAACGTTGATTTCTTTTTCTTATTTTATATCATTTTAAATTTGCACTAAATCTAAATTAATTAGATTTAGGAGACTTATTTTTAAATGCTTGAGGATTGACAACCAATTTTTAGCAAATCAGAATCCGAAGGTAGATTGACTAAAGTCCTTAATATAAAAAAATTAAGAAAAAAACAAAAAAACCATCAAAATGGTAATTCAAAAATCTCTAAACGTTAAAAGACTCCTGGACTAATATATGTCAGAGTGGTGGACAAGAAAACTATTCAATATTAAAGTCAAAGCTTCAATCAAAACAAACAAAAAACCTAACAATTTAAGGAAAATCATTTCAGGAACTAATGTTTCTTAATTTAAATCAAATAAATAAAATCGATTCTTCTGTTTTTTCTGAAATATAAGCGAGGCACTACAATTGTGCTTTTTGAACTACCATTAACATTTTCCATTGCTTCTCAAGATAGTTAAGAAGAATTCTACTGTTAATAACAAGAGTAGAATAATAGTAATTATTAAACGGTGTCCTAGAATGTTTCTTATGAAATGTTGTTTTCTTGGTGAACCAAAACCAAAATTTTCAAAACAAGAAAAAAAGGCGGGATACTTCATTGGAATTCACTAAGGGACCTTTAATTTAATTATTTCTAAATGGTTGAGGCAGATATTGAACCATAAGTAAATATCCATGCAGCCGAAAACAAGGCCGAATTTTTAATTAGAAGAATAATTAAAACGACGGCGCTTCTACTTTTGCTAATTACAGTCGCAGCAACTTCCGGTGCGTTTCTAATATGAAATTCTATTCCCCAATCTGTAAACAGCCTCCTTCCAGAGAAAGCAAAAATGGAAAATACAATTATGTAAAAAAATTCATTCTCTCATCGCTTATCTCATTTCAAATTGTTTTCACAGTCTCAGAATTTCTCTATTGATTTCTTGTCTACAATTTAAGTTTTTCAGCTTTCATTCAGCTGCAAGAAAAGCTAGAATGTTCTAGAATTAAGGTATTTTAACTTTATTTATAAGTATTAACATATGTTATGTGGTGTAGTAGCTAATTTTGGCATCCCGGGCGAATTAACAAAAATGCCATCACAAGGTCCTATCTAAGGGGAAAAAAAGCAGTCTTTTCTTCTAATAAGAAAGAAAGAGGGTCTTGTCTTTTAACTAGAAAAAAAGTAAAACTTTAATAATTAGGGGATTTCAATTTTGCCGTCTTACCTCAATAGTACATCAAAGTCTCATCCTCCATTTCCATCTACGATATCTTGTTTTTCTAGATCAGCTTGATTCAAAACACTTTTTATGATGCTTCTTATAAAGGATTAGAAGTGCAACAGAATCTGATCAAAAGTTGGATGCAACAAAAACATTTCATAACAACACAATACCAACAGTCCTTCGATAAGACAATCTCAACAATATTTTTTTTTCTTTCGATATAGGTTTCAGGAATAAGAAACCAACTTCCATGTAGTTCTGATATTTACAGTACGGTTTTTATGATCTTCTGCACTTTCCAGATACCTAACTCTCTCTCGAATGGAAAGGGATTATTATTGTATAATTTACTACAGAAAAGAGCCAAGAAGTCAGTCCAAGTTTTTCATGAGGCTGAATTTAATGATTTCTGCACAGGAAATACGTTGATGGTGTGTACTTTCATTTCCTGTTCTGAAGCTCATCTTGTCTTCTAGTTGCAGCCATAAATCTCCGTGTTTTCACATAATCCTGCAACACAATCCCTTTACACAACTCATTTTCAGGAACCTTTCGACCCGATACTGGTAACCATAGCACGAATACTCCTGCAGACCATTAGCCTTCTGAAAAGTATAGAACAAAATTTAACAGAGAATCAATATGAAGAGGAATAAAAGTAACATTGGATAGATAACTCTACCAACTTGCTATCTTGAAACTCACAAAAATTTCAAATTATGAAACTTTGAAATTTGATCCCATATAATGGATGCTCCAGCATTGATATTCTGTTTTTAAGAAAAAAATAGGTAAGAACTAAACTTAATACATCAGTATTTATTCCCAAACCTTTCATGCTTCTTTTATTTAAGAGAAATCATTTATTCGTAACTGTTTCTACAAGTTTTTTTGCTGCACATAAAGTTAAAAATATGTCCAAGAAAATTTTTGTAAATTATGTACATATTGTTACGGCAAGGTCGGACATTACAAAAAAGCTATACTTGATAGATTTCCTTTGTAGGAAATTGAGGTGATACGCTTATTGTTCTACGATGGCTTTCCGCTTATTATCATCTATAAGGACAGGCTTCTGGTCATTTAAGCGCTTTAAGCATTTATTAGCTAAAAAAACCCATCAGTGATAAGACTGAGAAGTTTTTCCAGACTGATTCACGACAACACTAGGTACAGATTCATTATTAAAACTTATTGAAAATGGAAACCTGCTTCGGTTCTTCGGTTTTTAGGTTTAAGAATACAAACAATATACTGGAATGGATGAGATTACGAAAGAAAATTCAACTTTGAAAGTTATTCCATATTTTTTTTTCCTTTAAACTTTAATTTTTCTAATTAAAAAAAACGATATGCGATCCCTCATCTTTCATGTTCGTTTTGTTTTTAATCTAAATCTTCTCTTTACTTTTACGAGTATAAAAGGTTTTTTTACTTTTTTCCTAAATTTTTAATAATTCACTTTTTTCTAGAACAACTTCACTCAGATTTCTCGGAGTCTTCTTTGTTTTCTTGCTTCGCGAAATAGATTCAATATTTAAATTTTAA